>OY992876.1:367049540-367314540 GCA_963921405.1 Cepaea hortensis
GCGGAAGAGTGCCCGTTTATGGGCTTCATATATAGAGATTCCCATGGACGTTGCTATTCCCTCTGTCCATCGTTTTCGTGGTCGGTCTCTTCTTCCGCTTCAGTTTGATCGATATATGAAGCTCATGATTGCTTGTTGTGGTATACTGTTAGTTGGTCCGATTATACTTCTTAGTTTATCTACGAGCAGCATACCGAGTCGGCGGTTCGATATCAGCCGTGGACAATTTGCAAGAAGACCGCCTTGCGTTTATTTCCATGGTATAAGGCTTATACTTTTCTGAGAGTAATGGCAAACTCATCAACATGTGCCATGCAGATAAGCGTGATCGGTCATCTTTCGGCATTTCACGCGATAATTTTTGTGTTATTGTCTCGATTATCCCATGTTGCCAAGCCATCTAGATATTTATCTTTCTGCCTTCACCTTGTTCTTTTCCCCTCAATCTTGCCAGCTGTCACAATGTTCTTCAGTTTATTTCTTATCATAATAACAAACTACTGAAAGTAAAATTACTTAGAAAGTCACACACAGCCATTCAATGCTGGGATTGATTGTAACGTTCAGTAAAGGATATGCAACCAACTAACGAACCAACATCAACAACATCGCTAAAGTAATGGATATGAATATAAATGTTGGTAAGACAAATGTGATCTGCCAAACAAACCCGGAATATTAGTTTAGATATCGGGGGTATATCACAACAGGCAATGATGTGCAGATCAGATGGACCACAAGAAACGTCCGACCATGTAAGCAATGGACAGAGAGAATGGAGTCCATGGGAATCTCGATATATGAAGCCCATAAACGGGCATTCTCCCGCTGTTAATGATTCGCCGCGACACCACAAGCTACAAGAGGAACAAGAAGGGATGAGATGAGATAGGATTAAATGAGATGAAATGAGATGAGATAAGATAAGATAAGATAAGATAATATAAGATAAGATAAGAATAGATGAGTTGAGATTAGATGGGATGAGATTATATGAGATCGAGGGAAAGATCATTGAACAAGTATCAGTCTTGCACACTCTGTGGCTTCTGTGCTTGGAGATGGACATTTGGTATAGTGGTTAGTCCACTAGCTTGCCAAGGTTGAGCTTCGGGTCCAATAGCCATTAGTGTTAGGATTCCTTTATCCAACCAGCGAGGCTCAGGTATGGAATTATCTTCACAGAGTGGAGCGGGCGCATTTGTGTCATCACAAAAGGTCAAAAGGTTAGTTGATAATGGCATGAGCACGGTCAGGCTAGGGTTAACAATCTGGACTCGTCGCCTGCTAAATAGGTAAAGACTGGCCACATATTCCTCCGCGCAGGCCTACAAAATCTTATGGTCTGCACATCTCAGGCCTATAGCACGCTCCTGCGTCGAACTACTTTTTTCATGTTTTTCATGGAGTATGTAAACGACAATTTTCTGCGAAAGTCGAAGAGAAAAGGAACTGGCCATTGAACTCATTATGCCGCGACCTGGAATATCTGAATATCTAACACTTCAAACCCCCAATGATATCATCCATCATAAGACTAGCTTGGCCGTTGCCTTTCAGAACTGTCACCTGGGCACTAGGCGGGGCTTGCAGCCAAGGAAATGCCGAAGCCAGTGGAGGAATGATTACTTGTCTAGGCCTACTATTTTAATGCCTGTGCAGTGTTCACCCTCTGTAAAGTTTATGCAACATAATATGTAAATACAAAACTTGGACCGGCAATTTTTTTTTAAAACACCGCACAGTCATTAAAAATACACCCTGCTCTCGCGCTTAAACTTCCAGTACGCTGACGGTGGGTTAAGGGCTTCATCGCCTACAGCGATCAGTCGGACTTCGGCGATGACTTCTCGTTTAGAAAGCAATGGCAAACTACTAAAGGTAAAAATTGCCTGGTAAATCTACTTATGGGTTGAGGTTTATTTTATTTTTAATGTTCGCTTGCTTTGAATTCAGGCGTTGTCCACACACCTGCAACTACTGTTTTAGTGCACTGGGCTGATTTTTGCGTGTGAATTAGCTTTGCTTATTATCAATGTCGCTCGCCATCAGGCGAATCCACTCCGACTTCAGAGGTAAGGTGGGTTGGGGTTGATTGCTGCGTCCAGGAAAGAACGTGCAACAATTGTCCTAGCATAGTAGGCCTCTTTCAGTCCTGAAGGACTATAGAATTGTGCCACTGAGGAGGTACCTGACAGTACCACCGGTGACTGGTGATTCCGCGTACTTCCCATATTATTTCTTTCTTGTTCCACTTCTCTGTTTCGTGCGTTTTACGTCTTCCTTTAGTATTATATGTTTGTTTTTGCCATGTGAATTCCTTTCTTGTTATGCTATTCTTGAGTGTTCTCAATGTATGCACTATCCAGCTCCAGCGTTCTTTCTTCACTTCTTGGTTCACTGGTATTTGTCTAATTCTCTCCATGAGCTCCATGTTATCGATTCTGGTATTTAGTCTCCTATTTTGCACAGGAACCATTTAAAGAACTCTGTAATTTATTTGTGTTCGATTTAGTCGTTCTCAATGTTTCTAACCCTTCAGTAGTCATGATTTAGTCGTTCCAAATGTTTCTGTTCCATACAGTAGTCATGATTTACCGTTAGAACAGAATTTTCTAAGTCTGGTGCTGAGCTTAATTTCTGTTGACGTCCATAACTTTCCTAAAGCTATAAAAGCTCTTCTTGTCTTGGGTATTTCTGATATCGTTATCTATCCATCTTTGCCTACATTGCTACCTAAATAGGCAACGAGCTCTAAGTGTAACATAATAAGCAGGGCTGAAATAGGCTGGGCGACGCTGTCGTTCGGGTACTTGAAAAATAATTGTGCATTTTGCTCCAGATTTTGTCCAAGGAGGAAGGGCAGGATCCCACTGACAGATAAAGCTGTCGTATACGCTGTGAAGCGGATGTGAAACCTGGTGTGTTGTTAATATCAATAAAGTTTATCTGGTGCATTGCCAGCACACTGACACTTTGTGTGTTGTCTGACACTTAATGTGTCATGTGACCTGTACAATGGGAGTACATAACAGCAGGTCGGTCAATAATTTCTCAAATATAAGTACAGCATATGATTTGATTGCTGGATTGCTTGGCTGGTTGGCTAGTTGGTTGGTTGGTTACTAAGGTCTGAAATATGAGGAGTGTTTGGCTAGTTGGTTAGTTTGTTACTAATCTCTCAAAGATGAGGAGAGCGATTAGTTGGCTGGTTGCTTAGATGGTTGGTTGGTTGGTTGGTTGGTTGACTAGTTGGCTGGCTGGTTGGCTGTTTTGTTGCTAACCTCTGAAATATGAGAACAGCTTTTAGTTCGTTGATTGACTGGTTGGCTGGCTGGCTGACTTGCTGACAGGCTGATTGATTGGTTGATTGGCTGACTGGTTGTTGGTTGGTTTATTGATTGTCTGGTTGGCTAGTTGGCTGATTGGCTGATTGGTTGGTTGATTACTGGCTGGTTGGTTATTTGGTTGATTGACTGATTTGTTGACTGGCTGGCTGGTTGGTTAGCTGGCTGGCTGGTTGGTTTGACTGGCTGGCTGGTTGGGTCGATGATTGGCGGGCTGGTTGTTTGGTTGGTTGGTTGGTTACTAACCTCTCAAATATCAAGACAGTGTGTTGGTTGGTTACTAAGGTCTGAAAAATGAGGACAGTGGGGACAGCGTATGGCTGGTTGGTTGATTTGTTACTAAACTATGAAATATGATGACAGAGTATGGCTGGTTGGTTGGTTGGTTACTAACCTATGAAATATGACGACAGCGTATGGCTGGTTAGTTGGCTGGTTGGTTACTAGGGTCTGAAATATGAGGACAGTGAGGACAGCGAATGGCTGGTTGGTTGTTTTGTTACTAAACTATGAAATATGATGACAGCGTATGGCTGGTTAGTTGGTTGGTTACTAACCTATGAAATATGATGACAGCGTATGGCTGGTTAGTTGGCTGGTTGGTTACTAAGGTCTGAAATATGAGGACAGTGAGGACAGCGAATGGCTGGTTGGTTGTTTTGTTACTAAACTATGAAATATGATGACAGCGTATGGCTGGTTAGTTGGTTGGTTACTAACCTATGAAATATGATGACAGCGTATGGCTGGTTAGTTGGCTGGTTGGTTACTAAGGTCTGAAATATGAGGACATGGTTAGGCTGGTTGATTGGTTTGTTATGAATCCTCCATAAGACTGTGTTTTAATTATTACGCCCGATGTAGTGACGTTTATGTCGTCTACGCCCCGACAAGAGCTTGCATGTATCGCAGTGAGACTTCTCTCCCGGTTGTTACTACAGTACCACCTTCACGGGGCACATGATGAATATTGTGTGTGTCTGTGTGTGTTGTCTGTGTGTGTTGTGTGTGTGTGTTGTGTGTGTGTGTGTGTGTGTATGTGTGTGTGTGTGTTGAATGGCGGTGGGGTGTGACGACATAGACACTCAGATGTTTCTCAGAACAGACGTCAATAAGAACTGGGATCCTCCTTGGGGTAGTGGTCAAGCCGTCTGACTCGGGCTCCGAAGATTGTGGGTTCGATTCCGGGCCGAGTCCTTCGGTTCACGAGCGCAATTTTTCGAAGACTTCTGAGGGTTGTCGCTGGAGTTACGGAGTTCTTGCTTTATGCGACGCTTTCCGTGCTGCCGGAAGAGACTGAGCTATATGGGTTAAAACCCCAGTGCAATGAAGTCGACCCTGTCGACTTTTAAGCGACTTTTTAGACGTCAAGAAGGTGATCGTCTTTCAGTGTCTGTGTGACCCCCAGTGACCTGAAGAACAAGACAACTCTAACCCCACCTCTATATCTATTCCGCCATGGGGGAGGGGGGGAAACATATATGCGCATTTTCAGACACCCACGCTTGAACGCACGCCTCCAGATTTACGCAGTTTGTCCACCCCCAAGCCTCAATCCAGCCAAGTTAAGTTTGTGAAATGGGGTCAACATGGCGCACTTAGGGGATCACAAATACAACTATTCAGTTAATATCTTATGCTATCATTCTGGGCCGGCTCCGTGGCAAAAGGATTACGGACGCAGTTCGTAATCTCGCATACCGCGTCCGAAACACAGATGTGGGAGATTTGGCAGCAGACCGCCTTACGTTGGCATTTAAAAAAATGAAATGGTATGGGTGCTGGTCGTCAGAAATCAATTTCAAACTACTGAGCGTAAACTTGCCAAGAAATCACGAACAACCCAAAAATGCTGGGGTTGACTGCTACGTCATGTAAAGGATACGCAACTAACTATAATCCAGGATTTCCAAGCATGTCTTCGGGTGAATCTTTGGTCAAAAGGTTTTATCATGGGAACACAATTATATTTTATACATTGTCGCTTATTTATCAACATCTCTTGTGTGTCTATTTTTTGTTGAATATTCAGCCATCATCGTCATTTTCCATTTTTTGCAGTCAAGCGTCGTGGGGAGAAATAGTTGGCGTTCCAGCGTCCGATTAGTGGCACTGGAGAGTGTCATTCCGTGTCATTGTAGAACGTCTCTAGTGTCGTCAATCCATTTTCTTCTCGGGCGTCATCTTGCTCTGGTATCAGATCTTCTTTGATGTAGGGTCATTGCTAGTAGTTGATAGTGTTGCATTCTAACTAGATGGCCGAACCACTTAATGTTTTGTCTTTCCACTGTCTGTCTGATAATATAATTTTGTATTCGTTCTTATTCGGTGGTGATGGAAATAAAAAGATAGGGCATTTGCTTTCCATGTATTTTTTACGTTCAGTAGTTTACCATAGCTTTCTGAACGAGAAGTCAACATTTAGGCCCAGATGACAGGCCTGTGTTATGTCACAAGTATTAGATACAGCTACGCGTCATTTTGTCAAAAACGTTTCGGCTATAACCTTTTCTTCGTCTTCTTCGTCCCACTTTCAAGGGAAGTACGTCACCCCTAGCTGTGCACTTTAAAATTCAGTGCGTCCGACTTCGGCATGTATTTGTGTCAGGTTGTCTTCCTCTAGACAGATTCCACCCCAGGTAACAGATGATATCTACCCGTGGGTAGAATTTATTTCCTATCAGCTTTTCCAGGACAGCGTCTTTAAGGTCTACTATTGGTGAAACAGCCATGTGCACATGTGGATTGGCGTCGCAGACAACAGAGCACATACTCCAAGACTGCCCAAAATATAACATATCTAGGCAAACCTTCTGGCCTAGAGAGACGACAGTGGAAGATAAACTCTATGGACCACTGTGTGAACTGAAAAAAACAGTTCAATTCATGCAAGAGACGACATTGCAGATATAGACATATTTCAAGCGAACGAAAGAAGAAGAAGGTCTACTCTTTGCGAGCTTCAACTGCCTTGGGATTTTAACAGTGCGCAACTTGCGCACGAAACTTCCTGTTTTTCGCCCTTATTCGAGAGGTCCAAGTGTATGATCTCATTACCCAAGAGATCAGTGTCTGTAGTATCTGTATATATATAGATGAATCTTGGGGGAGGGTGGGGGAACTGTTAACCCTGTTGTGGGGACGAACCTTTTATATCTATTCTTTTAAAATGTTGCGTTATACTAGAGCGCAAGGATACACTCTTAGAAACGCCATGTTCCTAGGGACTACTTTTATTGTTTACAAAACTTTGGTGAATAAAATATGTGTTATTGATTCTTCGGGATCAAGAAATAGATATCAATACCATGCCTGTGTTTATGTCGCTCAGGTTAGATTGACATATATGCGGCTTTTCGTTCTAAGAACAGAACTTACGTCATGGCATCGTGTGTGACAGAATCATAAATATATCTAACCCATAGATAGTTTAATACCGACATGTAAGTAAGCAGTTTTCAAGTGCAACTCACAATGTTAGAAATATAGACAGACAGACAGACAGACAGACAGACAGACAGACAGACAGACAGACAGACAGACAGACAGACAGACAGACAGACAGCCGTGCGGACGGACGGACGGTCGGACAGACAGACATGCGGACAGACAGACAGACAGACAGACAGACAGACAGACAGACAGCTGTGTGGACGGAAGGACGGACGGACAGACAGACAGGCGGACTATATCCTGACAAGACTCAATTACAAAAATTAAAGATAGCATGGCATGTTGTTGTGCTGGAGAAAGAGCAGACTGACAAGTTGGTTGCTTCTGCACAAATGGGATGGGTATTATTTGCAAGTGTGGTGAGGGCACATCTGTCATTAAAAAAACTGCCATTTACTGCCTTTAGTACCTTCCGGTGTAGTCTTGAGCCTAAGGAATTAAGGCCGCCTGGCTAGAGCAGTCGCTGCGAACTGTACAGTTTAGGGTTTTATTTTTGTCTCCCCCCCCCCCCCCCCCCCGGCCGACAGAAAAAAAATTCGCACCATATTGAGGATTCGAATCGACCAGCCACTCCTCAACATAATTACTAACATTCTAAACTTTAAACACAAAAATAATAACATTCATAACGAAGACACAAAGAATAGATTGCACGATTTATTACCTGGCATATTTAGCTGCATCTCGTCAGGTACATACTGCAACAGTCACACAGAGTAAACTAAGATAATAAGATAAATCAGCTTGCCATCTAAGGAAATTACATGCAAATAATGAGATAACACATATATTCACACGGCAATTGTAATTGTCTACCCCGGGATTTTAAACTGACTCTCACATCTTTTTGTTTGCAAAGTTACTTAAGTTTATGTTGTGTGATTTCTACAGTATGTGCCTGACAAGATGCAGCGAAATATGCCAAGCAATAAATCGTGCAATCTTTTGTTTGTGCCTTCGTTATTCAAATTCATTACGGGATCACATTGTTTTGAATAATAATAATAATAATTTTTTTTTCCGGCGTTTCAATCCTGTTTCAGGATATTGCGGTCAACATCAGCATCTTTCAGCTGTATGTTGATTCCTAGGCTAGATTACGCTCATCAGCACGCCACGACTTTCTGAGCGACCGGATCCATACTCTCATAAGTCACTGCCGCGACTCGAACCGCTTCCAGTTCTCGTGCGCTCACGTCAACCACGAGAATATTCGGGATTACGGAGAAAGCTGCTAACACCTCGGCCAGGGAGCGGGTAATAATAATAATAATAATAATAATAATAATAATAATTGAATGGGGTATATATATATATATATATATATATATATATATATATATATATATATATATATATGCTTTTTTAAATGTTGCATATCCCTTGCAGGACGTTGCAGTCAGCAGCAGCATTTTTCAGCTGCTGTTGATATACTAGGAAAGTTTTTACGTTCAGTAGTTTGCCATTGCTTTCTGAACGACCGGCTCCCATACCAGCACGTTATAACACAACGCGACACAGTCTGCTGCACAAATCGGTCGCGGCTGAGTTTCGAACGCCTGGTACCCGGCTCACGAACCGCGTTTGCAAGTCTTTGGCCACGGAGACGGTTTGGCCACGGAGACGGTATATATGCTACCCATGGTATTTCATAATACCATAATAATAATAATAATAATAATAATAATAATAATAATGATAATAATAATAATGATGATGATGATGATAATAATAATAATAATAATAATAATAATAATAATAATAATAATAATAATAATAATAATAATAATAATAATAATAATAATAATAACTCAAAACAAGGTATTCCCCTAGTGAATTTTAACACAGACACCATAAACAAAATATATGTCGCTAGATCTCGTAAGGTGCATACTGCAGAGTTATGTGTTAGTTAGTTAGTTCGTTCGTTAGTTAGTTAGTTAGTTAGTTAGTTAGTTAGTTAGATGGCTGGCTGGCTGGCTGGCTGTTTGGTTGGTTGGCTGGCTGGCTGTTTGGTTGGTTGGTTGGTTGGTTGGTTGGTTGGTCAATAGACCATCCTCATTGCACATCGAACCTCCTCAGTAAATCCCGAAGCATGTAGCGGCTAACGACACCAGTTCTGTGTTGGTTTATCAATCTTCATTGGCTTCCTACGCAGTGTTCTTTTTTGGCCACACCTCTTTTAACTTAGGTTCTCGCAGTCTGACCAGGGTTGTAGATTCATAGTCATCACTTGGTTCTCGCAAAAGTCTTATTTCTCGCAGAGCATTCAGTATATCAGTCTGGTCTATGGCGCGTCCGCCCTCCACAGCCTGTCAGTCTGCTCATTTCCTTGTAAACCCGCATGCTCTGGCTCGAAAATAAAACTAATCTTTGCTAGTCGTGACCGCACCAGAGACTCGCTCCAGAGAGTTATATCATCATCATCAAGTGCCCTGCCAGCTGGCTTAGGCGTTCATAGCTCTCCACATATCTCGGTCTTTGCTTTTCTGGATCAACTCTGCTGCTGATATTCCTCCGTGCCACCGTCTCAATCCATCCAGCATCATTTCTCTTGGTCTGCCTCTGTCTCTCTTCCCCTCGATCTTTCCAGTTGTAGAGAGTTATATAACAAATGTTGTATTTTAGCCAAAGTATTATTTGTTTGTCCACTTCATATGTTGTATAATATCGCAGTATGAACCTGACGAGATGCAGCGAAAAGCGCCGGGCAAAAAAATCGTGCAATATTTTATTTATGGCATCTTTAAAAAAAATAATAATGCTAATAATTATGCTAATGATAATGATAGAACGTGTCGTGCAGGTTTTAACGTGTTGGTATGGGAGCCGGTCGTTCAGAAAGCAGTGGCAAACTACTAAATGTAAAATCTTGTCAAGACATCAACAACGGCAGTAAAATACTGGTGTTGACTGTAACGTAATGTAAAGGATATGCAACTTCAAACAAAAAACATGATAATGATAATAAAACATACATGTATTGACTGCCGGTGTCTAAGGCTAAAGAGCTGCGAACACGTTCCACAATCCCGAATGCCGGGCACAATATCAGCTGTAGGAGATTTACAAGCTGACTGCCCGAGTGGAATTTATTTTAGCAATGGCATGAGTGTCGGTCGTTCAGGAAACAATGACAACATTTTGAACGAAACGTTTCCTAGAAAATCACTAGCAGCCTAAAAGTGTGGGACCAGAAATCGGACATCTACGCATTAAAATGGATAACATGCACTACGCAAAGCAAACGTTAATCGCAGAAGAAAAAGAGGAAAAAGCAGGAGGAGGGGGAGGAGGAGGAGGAGGAGGAAGAAGAAGAAGAAGAAGAAGAAGAAGAAGAAGAAGAAGAAGAAGGAGAAGAAGAAGAAGAAGAAGAAGAAGAAGAAGAAGAAGAAGAAGAAGAAGAAGAAGAAGAAGAAGAAGAAACATTCTAATCGTCTTGATGTTTATTCGCCTGAAGAGAATCGACGACTACAACATTGCATCCATCTTATGCTTGCGCTTAAAACAATCTCAAAAAATTGAATGGAAAGTTAAGCATTCCTTGCAGGACTTGCGATCAACACAGTTTATTTTCTGGGCAATTTTACGTCCAGTAGTTTGCCATGCTTTCTAAATGATAAGTAAACGTTTAAGTCCTGCTAATCGGTATGTGGAAGGAAATCACTACCCACCATTTAGTACACAGGAAGTTTAAGCTCGAGGGCGATAAACCTCTCGTCCACGGTGACCTATAAACGTTCGTATAGAAATATTAAATAGCGGGACATGTTATTTCGCGAAAATGTTCCGGCTAAAAAACATTGACCGTACACCGTGTTGTTTGTCATTTCATCCAGTGGGGGTGAAAGTATGGAGCCATAAGTTCTAAGATGGCTGATAAGGCCTATTTTGGCTCGAAATGTTCTTTGACAATGTGGGCAAAGAATGTTTGACGTTCCTGGAGGAGGATCTCCTGCAGTGGTTTTTCTGTCCAGTTTCTTCTTCACAGCCCTTGCAGTCCTGGTTCCTTCACAAGTGACTGTGCCCTTGTGTAATCATGTACGCCACGAATTTCGGTCTTTGGCAGCAGTCTCTCAGGTGTCCAGATTTATTCCAAAAGCTTTCCGTGAAATTTTCAGAGACTTTAAAGCGTTTCCTCTGGCCGCCTTGGGAGCGTTCACCACAACGCAGCTCGCCGTAAATAATTGGTTTAGAGAGCCTGTGATCTGGCATGCGAATTAAATGACCAGCCAGCCCAGCGAATCTGATTCTTCATCAGTAGAATGAAGAATTTGGATGAAGAATGACTCGCGCGATGAATTGGATTAAAGTGTGGAAGAGTTGCGCAATTCGTCGACCTCACTCTCTCGCCTGAGTCCATCTGGTCCAGTGGCAAGACAAGTCAAGACGACTGGAGACGAATACAGGTGCCTTGGCGTGCTCATTACGTTCCATAACGCTTTGCAGGTAAACGCCGTCTTACCCGTTGAATCAACAATGATTTCTTCCGCGCAGTTTGCCGAGTCCTATCTTCACATGTTGGGTAGGCATACCATAGTTCCCCGATTGGTTTTACACCAAATCGGCCACCCATGCCTGGTATAGCCAGTCTGTCACAGCTGTTGCCCCCCCCCCCCCGGGGGGGGGAGGGGGGGGGTCTGGCAGCTGTCCCAGGTTGACAGTTACTAGGCGTTACAAGCGTGAGCTGGATGTCAGGCTTGAGCCAGTGGGGGATGTGCCCTGACAACAACGTGACAGTCATCTTTACCAAAGGTACTACCAATGCCTGACACCCCGTACCCCCCAACCGTACACCGTAAGAACAATCTCGTTACACTTGAGCGCAAGGATACACTCTTAGAGACTGCATGGTCCATGGGACTACTTTTGCCGTTATTATTTACAGAACTTTGGTCAATATCAACAATGTTATTGATACTTCAAAATCAATAATTGTTAGTGAATGTCTGTGGCCTCCTGCCTCGAGCTCCGGGAGTCGTAGGTTCGATTTCGCGCTATGTTCTTCGGTCACTAATGCAGTTTTCTCAGAAACTACTGGGTGTCATCGCTGGAGCTGTAGAGTTCGTGTTTTGTGCGAAACTTTCCAGCGGAAAGAGGCCGGGCTATATGGGATAAAACCCTGTGGAATGAAGTGGATAATTTTACCTCTTAATCCATTTTAATCAGTAAGTGGTAGTACTTTAGTCAGATCTTAGATATGACAGAGCTTCCGTGTGACTCTAGACGGTACAACTTGCTTTCTGTTAGCGCCAAATATTGGGTGGCGCTTACAAAACCCGACACCCCACATTGTGCCAACGGCTTTGGCGGAGGAGCGCAATTGGGGGAATGGATGTATGCCTCATTCTGGTGTGAGAAAATGCAACCTAATGACTAAATGCCAATGCACTGCAGATCAGCCCTAGGCCTTGATTGGCAACTGGTCTAGGATGGGAGCTCTGACAGGCAGAAAGTTAGTGCATTGCCTTGTTGACGCGTCAGCTTCTGCAGCGTGTCTTGTTCCAGATGCATGATATTACCTTTCCTCCGGAGTAAACTAGACAGGCCGAGAGAGGGATCAGGCTGCATGGGCAACACATAGTTTTCACAATTCAGCCCATGTGTTGTGTTATGGAGCGGTTATTATGCCTGTTTGGTTTTTGGAAGCACAATAACTATCGTCTATAAAGACGGCAAAGTGCAAGTACTGAGTGTTATCAATAACTCGATTGATAGTATGTCTTTCAGAATTTACTGATATGACTCAGTTATAATGACTTTTACCATGAAAAGAAACGACTTTAATGCATGGCGGCTGATATGGTCATAAATATATGTTTAGTTTAGTTTAGTCGATGGATCAACATCACAGCACACGGGTGCAACCCATAAGTGCTCCGTTCTCCTCCTAACTCAAACCTGAGTCTGGAGAAACTCAGCTCAGTGCACGAACTCCGTAGCACCGCCGAGGATCCTGAAATTCTTTGGGTAGATTTTTAACTCGAAATTTTGCCCGGGCAGCGCCGTTAGGCTACTCTTTTTCGATTTCCAACTGCCAAGGGATTTTTTACGTGCACAACAATACACACGGGCGTCCGATCTCACTACCCAGAGACCAGGGGAAATTTATTACTAGAAGTCCACGAGAAAAAATCCCGGCATCACCGGGGCCTGAACCCGGGACCTCCAGCACTCGAGGCGGACACCATACCTCGAGACCACGCAGCCCCTTGGTCATAAATATATGTAATCCATAAGTACGAATTAAACAAAATACACACAAACTGCAAACATTCAGTAACTAGTGCGCAAAGTAGAAGCAATAAAATAGTATCACAGAAGTACCAACGTGGAGCTCATGGAGAAACGGAGAAATGGAGTAATTGTCTGGTACGAAATTGTCTGGGAAAGATTTGTTTGGCAATGAATGTCTGGAAAGAAATTGAGTGAGAAGGAATTTCCAGGGATGGAATTTTCGGGAAGGAAATGTCCATGAAGAAATTGTCTAGAAAGGAAGAGCATGGGAAAGATTTGTTTTGAAAGGAAGTGTCTGGAAATTAATTGTGTTAGAAGGAATTTCCAAGGAAGGAATTGTCTTAGAAAAACTTGTCTGGAAAGGAAGTGTCTGAGAAGGAAGTGTATGGGAAAGAAGTATCTGGGAAAGAAATGCCAAAGAAGAAAGTGTCTAGGTAAGATTTGTTGGCAAGGAAGTGTCTGGAGAGAAATTGTCTGAGAAGGAATTTCCAAGGAAGGAATTGTCTGGGAAGAAATTATCTGGAAAAGAAGTGTCTGAGAAGGCATTATGTGATAAGAAATTGTCTGGGAAGGAATTGTCAGCGAAGGAAAGGCGACAATGAAGAGAGCTAGTCCCTAATATATCGTGATCGAGAATATGTGGAGACCTAACACGGAACACTGATACGGCAATGTCATCTATTGGACTGTCCTGTCAGCTCCCAGCTGAGCACAAGCTCTCAACAGTTTCATGTCAACCATAGACATATAGAGACATATCGCTGTCAAAGGGAAAAACATCCTTACTGTCATTAAAAAACTGCCATTTACTGCCTTTAGTACCTTCCGGTGTAGTCTTGAGCCTAAAGAATTAAGGCCACCTGGCTAGAGCAGTCGCTGCGAACTGTACAGTTTAGGGTTTTATTTTTGTCTTTATGTGGTTTTATTGTTTTGCATAATAATAATAATAATAATAATAATAATAATAATAATAATAATAATAATAATAATAATAATAATAATTCAAAACAAGGTATTCCCTTAATGAATTTTAAAACATACACCATAAACAAAATATATTTCTCTACATGCAGTCAGGTGCATACTGCAGAGTTATATATTAGTTAGTTAGATAGTTAGTTCCTTAGTTTGTTAGATAGTTAGTTAGATAGTTAATTAGTTAGTTAATTAATTAGTTAGATAGTTAATTAGTTAATTAATTAGTTAGTTAGATAGTTAATTAGTTAGTTAGATATTTAATTAGTTAGTTAGTTAGTTAGTTAGTTAGTTAGTTAGTTAGTTAGTTAGTCGACAGATCATTCTCATTGCACATCGAATCATTAATTCCGAAAGTGCTCGGATTCCCTCCCCAGCAAATCCCTTAGCGTGTTAGGGCTAACGACACCAGTTCTGTGTTGGTTTATTAATCGCCTTTGGCTTCCTGCATACTGTCATTGTTTGGCCACACCTCTTTTAACTTGCTATTCTCGCAGCCTGGCCATGGTTGTAGATTCACAGTCATAACTTGGTTCACGCAAAAGTCTTACTTCTCGTAGAGCATTCAGTACACCAGCCTGGTCCATAGCTCGTCCTCCCTCCACAGTCGTCTTACCTTGTACACTCGCATGACCTGGCACGAAAACGAAACGAATCTTTGCCAGCAGAGACCGCTCCAGAGACTCGCTCCAGGGAGTTATATAACAAATGTATTATTTGTTTATCCATTTCATATGGTATATAACTCTACAGTATGCACCAGATGAGAGGCAGCGAAATATGCCCGGCAATAAATTGTGCACAAAATGTTGTTTATGGCGTCTGCGTTTAAATTATTATTAATAATAATAATAATAATAATAATAATAATAATAATAATAATGGTGGTGGTGGTGATGATGATGATGATGATGATGATGATGATGATGATGATGATGATGATGATGATGATGATGATGATGATCATGATGATGATCATGATCATGATCATGATCATGATGATGATGATGATGATCAAATTTACATGTATTGACTGCCGGCGTCTGAGGCTAAAGAGTAGCAAACACGTTTCCCAATTCCGAATGCAGGACACAAAATCAGCTGTCGGGATGTAAAAGCAGACATCCTAGCGTGTAGTTTATTCTAGTAATGGCAAGAGTGTCTGTCGTTCAGGAAGCAATGACATTTTGAACGTTAACGTTTCCTAGAAAATCACTAGCAGCTAAACGTGCGGGACCAGAAAACGGACATCTACGCATTAAAATGGATGACATGCACCACGCATAGCAAATGTTTAATGCAAGAGAAGAAGAGGAAGAAGGAGGAGGAGGAAGAGGAGGAGGAAAAAGAAGAAGAAGCAGTAGCAGCAGCAGCACCAGCAACAGCACCACCAGCAGCAGCAGCAGCAGCAGAAGAAGAAGAAGAAGAAGAAGAAGAAGAAGAAGAAGAAGAAGAAGAAGAAGAAGAAGAAGAAGAAGAAGAAGAAGAAGATAGATAGATGGACGGACGGACGCACAGACAGACAGACAGACAGACAGACAGACGGACGGACGGACGTTCGGACGGACGGACGGACGGACGGACGGACGGACGGACGGACGGACGGACGGATGGATGGATGGATAGATAGATAGATAGATAGATAGATAGATAGATAGATAGATAGATAGATAGATAGATAGATAGATAGATTAATTGATCATTAACATAGCCTTAATGTGAGAGAAACAAATATTATCATGTCTATATTACAAGGAAAGATAGTGATGATAATGATGATGATTGGGGTGATGATGGTGATGCTGATGATGATGATGATGATGATGATGATGATGATGATGATGATGATGATGATGATGATGATGATGATGATGATGATGATGAAATCAATAGACGTTTATTATTTTAATATAATGGCAGCAAACTAAAATAAGTTGTTGTGGCGGTTGTAAAAGTGTTGTTAACGAAGAACACAGAATTGTTTGTCATCTAGAATTTCTGTCGAACGATTAAAGTGCCTCTAAATTAATATTGTAACGCTAAAGCAGCCATGTGTTTAACGGCTATCTTAGCGTATATTGTGTCAAGAAATTCGTACACTGGAGAGACTGTAAGTTGAGGTATTTACTATAACTTATCATAGTGTTCACTGAATATAAAGGCAGGAAATCATACCCTTTCCAAATAACATCTGGCTTGAAACAGGTGATGCACTATCGCCGCTACTCTTTGTGGTATACAAAAACAACTCTATCAACATCCGTCTATGGACGCCCTTAAAAATAGCAATCCCTAATAATTACTGTTTAAGTATCTTACTTAATGTAGGAGAAAGGAAAAGTAGGACAGCCAAATTTAATTGACATTAATTAAATTTTGGCCTTATTTTGGTTCACGCACCTGGCCAAGACCGGCTAGTTTTAAAACAAAGGCACTAAAGCGGCCATTTCTATTCAAGAGAGCACAAAAGAAAGTCGGCCTTTCCCTTCGGGTATAGGGCATTTTTGCCCTTAAAAATATGTCATTCTCTGCAACCATGGTACGTTGAATCTACATTATTAATACGTATTTATGTATTACATATACCATTGTGTTTAATTAAGAATTAGTTAGAATGATAAATCAACAATTCTTTTAAACCAGAGTCTTGAATGATTTTTACCACTAAGCGCCATGCGGTAACACGCTGTAATTTTTCCTATGCTTTACAATTTAAAATCCCTATGTTAAAACCTTTTATAGGCATTATGAACTTATATCTAACTAATAGTGCTTATAACCTATAAATATTATGTGTACTGTAGAGTATCAACTCTCATGTCAGAAACACATTCAGAAACTCTTCTCAATTTGAGAGCAAGCTCCTGATTCATACTTCATAGTAGAGAACTCGTTTCTGCCAATTTCATAGTTCTATGAAAAATAACTTCTATGCATGGTGAAATATATCTCACTATCTATGATTAGAAATCTGCAAATAATGTATGTACTATAGAGATTGAACTCTAACGAACATTCTCAAACGAATTGTTATCCATGCGGGGACATACAAATGATTACGCATATTGCTGACTCTTAGTCAGGGGATAAAATGCTTTGCCACATTCTAATCTGTAACTTGGAACTATAGTGCTAAATTTTAGTACAATCCTTTTGTTAACAGATTAGTAACCACTCAACATGAGTGATGAACATATAATCATTTCATAAAATAGTGCTAGGGAATTGCAATGTTTGAGAATATAAATTCAAGAACAAAGACAGTAAACGCTTGATACAACTGAATGTTCGGATAGGATGTGCCTTCAATCCGCATCACCTCACTGTAGTAGGAACAGAAGCGAAGATTGATGTGAATAAATTGCTTGCAATATTCAGAAGACTGGACCATGCGGCATAAGTTATTATAATAAATACACTCCGAATAATAGCAGTAACTGGCAAAATATATCACAACGGTCACTATCCTTATACTGCTGTAAGCAGTGGGGGAAAACAATGTATGTTTTAGTTTATGGATTAACCCCAGAGGAAATCCATAAACCTAGGCTCCTTGCATCATCATTATGATTAATTATTATGTATGATTATCATGTACTTAATATCAGATAAATGTATGGTTGTTTTCTCTGTTATGAGAATTTTTCTCTGTCCTGATTGTTACTCTTTACTGTGGAAATACACATTGTAATGTGTGTCGCTTGTCGTCCCTGGAGGAAAGTGGACTCTACAAGCACACCTTTAATATCCTTCTACTATTGGAACTATTGAATGACTTTTGTCTACACTCCTCCCTTCTGTCTTCCATACACACACTCTCTCTCTCTCTCTCTCTCTCTCTCTCTCTCTCTCTCTCTCTCTCAATCCTTCATAACATACCCTGACAACAGTTTCCTCCAACAATTAATAACATGTTTATTGTTGGAAACTATGTCCTTTGTATGTATTGAATGTGTATATGTAGTTGGTAGTGTCTGCTAGTGTGAGTGCAAGATAGGACTCTGTAATTCGTATGTGCCGTATACTTTCTCGCATCGTCATACAAATGGACAGCTCTCACCCTGGATGCTCCGTTCTGCTTGAGTCTGGAGGTAAATCCGTTATTTGAAGAAAAAAAACTGTTCACCACTGGATCACCGTAAATTAATGTGATCTCGGTAAGTCTTATGCCTAGGCCGAGTGTTCTTTGATTATTAATTAGTTAATAAATCCATCATGGAAAACACATCACCACTGTCTAGCACTGTCTATCAGTTTTTTGAATACATTCACAAACGTTCTGGAGTTCTTCAATGTTTCTTTTAGGTGAGTACCCAATTAAAATATATTTTAGCCTATTTCTCTCTGCTTGTATAAACTGAAAGGTCTTTCTTTGGTTTTCACAAAAAACCTGTTACTGGCCATTCGTTATGTCAGCCCACGATTAGTGAATGGCTATGTTGAATTTTCTATAGTGACAACTTTCCCTGCACAAGTGACTTTACTGTCTTTAATATTTGCTGAGCATGTCAGGAGGTGTATGGGAACCTGTGTGATGTATATTAAATCAAGTGATATGATTCTGCTTCATAATACTTCTTATGTGAGTGCCTTTCTCCAGCCGTAATGAAAAAGCTTCCGAAAGATACTCTGACATAAGACAGATGAATTCACTAAAGTCTAACTATTCCCTAATAAAAACAATGGTAAACGCTAAGCACAAACATCTATTTCCCTATGCTAAACTATTATGCCAAGGTTAGATTACCTTATCACTTCTATGTACATCTAGGAATTGAAATATAGATAAGCAAATATGCACTAATATCCCGCTGCCGTAAACAATCAGGGACTATAATTTCTTTCCACACACAGGATGCATAGATATCTCTGCCCAGTTTGGGAACACACACTAAACCAGAAAACCCAGTTTCTACTATTTATATTGGGCCTCCCATTCTCCGTTATTGTTTGATGTTCATACATCAACAGTCGTATTTTGCCGTATCCTTCACATCAAAAGTCTGTGAAGTCACGTATACGTTAGTGGCGCTCCGTCTCGTCGCTCCTTCGTCTCGTCCTCCGTTCTTCCGCTGGTACATACGCTAGCACATCAATCCGTTTTAACCATTTGATCAGCGTCTTCGTGTGTTCCACAACGCGATCTCCCCGTCTCCCGTGTTTGTCCGATATGATCGTCAGTCAATGACCCGTCACACGGTATCCTATTTTCCTTCTTTATCCTTCGGTCAATAACCCACACTTTGTCCTCGTTCAAGACTGAAGGCACGATTGTTATTCTGACTCACGGTCCATAATTTTCCATTCTCATATATTGCCATTTTATATGTAAGTTATCAAGGAATCACTAAACGAACAGTTTCCTGTGACATAATGACTCCTGTGGAAACATGAGATGATGTAGGAAACCTGTGTATGTCCGTACTTAAGAAGACACTGTTGAATAGCTATGGCCTAATGCTG
This sequence comes from Cepaea hortensis, assembly GCA_963921405.1. Classification (NCBI taxonomy): domain Eukaryota; kingdom Metazoa; phylum Mollusca; class Gastropoda; order Stylommatophora; family Helicidae; genus Cepaea; species Cepaea hortensis. Next base: position 367,069,016 of record OY992876.1, read on the forward strand.
ATTATAGTGCCGGAAGGAAGACGCGGCATTAGAAACCACAGAGATTATGTATAGGCTATTCTCTTAAAGTAGAGAGAGAGAGAGAGAGAGAGAGAGAGAGAGAGAGAGAGAGAGAGAGAGAGAGAGAGAGAGAGAGAGGGGCAATATCAACATGTTCAGATGGACAGAATGGCTTTGCTCATCAAATAGTTCCCAGTAACAATCTCAACAAAACATAGAGTGAAAAGATACCTCACTCACTATTAGAGTCAAAATGGCTCTACACCAAGCAACGAGGGACAGTGGAACGTGGACACCCACTCCTTTCCCCCTCTCCTCTTGTTGTTGGTACTTTTGTTTTTAATTGTGTTACAACCATGTTAACATAAAACAGTAGGTTAATGCTCGTGTTGTATTCTTGTCATCCCTTTTCTATAGAAGAGAAGCAAGTGGTGGTTGAATTTGGTGGGACTGAATTGCCTCCCATATCCACTGGAAACTGGGTCAACAGCCAGTAAAGGATACATGACAACCTGTCCTAAAAGAGTCTGGGCCAACACAACCATGTTTACTGCTGCAATCGTAAGCTGTAAACACCAGCAAAAGACCAATTCGAAGAAAACTGACAACGTTGCGGATGACGTCCTACTTCAGTAGGAATATCCAGGATGGACTTCAGTATCTAATAATCTACAAAGATGAAGATCAACAGAGTAACTGACAACAGTGTATCGTCTGCTTTACTTCTGAGAAGTACCACTATGGCCTCATCATTCAACCAAATCTGTGAAATTATGGGACAATCCTACTACAAGTTACTAAAACTAGCAACAGTGAAAACCCTTCAACTGTTGGTTGGATGACCAAGTTGATATCCAACAATGGATAAGCCTTCGAAAGAAAAGTCACAGAGCAGCAAGTCACAATAAGGTTAGAGGCACCCAACACCAAGTTCTAGAATACTAACACCAACTCAAACAAATGGGAAGAGACACTGAAACCACAGAAGCCAGTACAACCAAGGTACCAACTTCAGATCCTCTGAACCACAACTGCACCAGATTACCTCAAGGATCCAAAACCTGAACACCATCAAAAAGACCATATGAAAGCAGCTAGTGGAGTAAATGCCTTTACGCCTGCAACCAAAGGAAGCATCTGATTGCTCGCAACCCTGGTTATGTGTTGAAAGTAATGTTCTTCAGTTCCATGCAGCAGAATCCTGGAAATATTTCCAGATGAACAAATGAATAACAAGCAGCATTGTATGTCTACCCTGAAATGACAATACTGAATCAGAACTCTGTGCTGGTCCCATGTCAGCCTAAATGCCAACAACTGTGGGATAGGGTATAGACTGGTGATTAGGTGAGTGAAACCTCTGTGTAAGCCAATTTGGTATTCGGATATTATAAGCCGAGAAGCTGAATGGACGTCGACTTTTCATCAGACCTGATGATAAAAGGAATTACCTTCTGCAGAGCTTAAGTGTAACTCCTGAAGTATGATCAACCTGCGGCCCAAATTTTCACATTGACACCGAACCATTCGCAACAGAAGATTCGTGAATTCAACCCCAGTGCAGGGGATAGGTGGTGAATTTATTTCCTAATAGGGATTATAATTATTCAGCTTCCTACTTCAGTGGGCATTAGAACACGACTATGAGTATTTATTTCTGTCCCGGATAAATATGGACATTATCTGCTTATCACTGGAAAAGAATAACCGACAACAACACCTAAGGAAAAAGACTGTAATTAAATAATTAGATTAATTATTAGTACTAGCAAAGTTTCATATGTGTTTTTCTATGCCATGGATTTATAAGGTAACTATTGTTTTAATTGGTAATGAGGTATAACCAATGATGGGTATGGTAAATAGAGTATTTTGACACCAACTCATTATTTTTAAACATGAGACTTGTAAAGGGTGTCAGAAACAACTGTTTTATATGTTGGGATTTCTGCACTTAGACCAATGTTGTGCTTTTATCTAGGTAAAATAAGTCAAGTTAGCAGAACCAATTTGTGGTTGTTGTGTTGTTTGTAATAACATTGTTTTTCTTGGGTAAAAAGGGGTTAAATGTGTTTTGATAATGCAACTCATTCCCATGCCTGTAAATGAGATTCAATGTGACTATTACACTTTCATGTATGTAACTTCAGATCTTGATTTAATACTTGAACTGTTTGTCCAAAAATTTGTGATGTGTACATCAAGTATATGTGGTGTTCACCAGTGGTTGTTTATATGTTGTGAACAACCAATGTCTTCTAGCACTAGATAAACTTGAGAGGGTGATAAGTGGGAATGGAGAATTACTCATAAATACAGCTATGAACAGGAGTGACGATTTTCATTCTTGTGTTTATGGTAGAATTCCATGATCACCTCAAGTGGCTAAAATAATAGAGAATCAAATTAAATTCCATAGACAGCTTAACATAATATTCTCATAAATTAAAATCAACATCCCACACTCTTCAATCTCGCTCTAGAGAAAGCTGTAAGGAAGGTAAAGGAGGAATGTGATATTGAAGGAACATCCAAGCTTCTTGGTTATACAGATGATATAGATATTATAGGGGAAAATGAACAAAAGACATTAGAAATATTGACTCACTTAAAGGAAAAAGCCCAACAGATGGGGCTGGTTATCAACCAAGATAAGACAGAATATATGGTAATTTCAAGAGAAGGAATGGCTAAAAACTCTGGCCGCATACAAATAGATAATATGACCATTAGAAGAACGGAAACATACAAATACATGGGTACAATCTTCAACTGCTCCAACATCATAAGAGAAGAAATACAAAATAGAATCAATTCTGGAAATAAGATATACTATGCACTACAACATCTACTAAAATCAAATGCGATATCTCGTAACACCAAAATCACAATATACAAAACACTGATCAGACCAGTTGTGCTGTATGGCTCTGAAACCTGGATTAAAATGAAAGGAGACGAAGGCTTGTTACAAACCTTTGAGAACAAAGTTTTAAGACGCATCTTTGGACCCATTAGGGATACACAAAGTGGAGAGTGGAAAAGAAGAAGTAACAAAGACATGTATGATCTGTTTAAGTCCCCGCTAATCACTGGTATCATGAAGGCTAATAGACTACAATGGCTGGGGCATAAAGAAAGAATGGAAGATAATAGGGAAAGAAAACTCGCTCACATTCAGGAAATAAATGACCGTAGACCCGAGGTAGACCAAGAAGACGGTGGAGAGATAATATATATACAGACCTACAAGCACTTGGAATCAACGAATGGCAAGAGAGGATCAACCAGAGAGACGAATGGAGACGGATTGTATCTGCAGCAAAGAACCTCAATGGCTCGGAACGCTGAAGAAGAAGTGTTCACTGAATCAAATATGATAGCGATCATGACGCCAGCTGCGACGCTAGATCAGATACTTCAGGGACAGACTTCTTGTAGTTTGATATCTGGCAGAGTAGCGCATCGAACGGGACGAGTGTGGTTGATTCTGGAGCTGTACTCTGAGATGTGCTTCTAGCTCCCTGAATGTGTTCATCGTCTATTTTTCAGTGGTGAATCACTTGAATAAGACATGCCTTGTGTTTGACTTTAGACAACGAGATTGAATTGTCTAGAAATAAATGGGGAGACCCGTTGAGGCCACTAAGACGATTACATAAAATAGAAACACATAGTATTGATTAATTTGGTTATTCCGGGATTTGAATTTTAAATATTGAGCACAACCCACTACTGGAAACTCTGATCGCATTCCGGTATGAACCTAAGGCCTATCCACGTCAATATGGAAGCACTAGACTCGAGTTTCGCCCTCATTTGAGCTCGTCAGTAGTGCATATCCCTGACCGGATCCGGAAACAAGTCCCGGATCACTGGCGTGTGAAGCGGGTGTGTAACCACGCGGCACACGTTGGACACACAGCCAAATTATCACAACAGAATACCACAACGTCACCTATCGGTTGTGGTATTCTGTTGTGATAATTTGGCTGTGTGTTCAACGTGTGCCGCGTGGTTACACACCCGCTTCACACGCCAGTGATCCGGGACTTGTTTCCGGATCCGGTCAGGGATATGCACTACTGACGAGCTCAAATGAGGGCGAAACTCGAGTCTAGTGCTTCCATATTGACGTGGATAGGCCTTAGGTTCATACCGGAATGCGATCAGCGTTTCCAGTAGTGGGTTGTGCTCAATATTTAAAACACATAGTATTATTTGGCGCTCATAGAAGAAGAAGGAAATAGAGATTAGCAGACGCACTAGACAACATAATATTTGAAAGCTATAATAGTTACCGACCGGGATCGAACCCAGCGAGGCGCCGTCGTCATTTGGAGGCCACAGGTTCGATCCCGGTCGGTAACTATTATAGCTTTCAAATATTATGTTGTCTAGTGCGTCTGCTAATCTCTTTTTCCTTCTTCTTCTATGAGCGCCAAATAATACTATGTGTGTCTATTTTATGTAATTGAATTGACTACCTAAACAACATGGCAGTGGTAATGATAATGAAGGTTATTATAAACGTTGATAATGATAAGGATGATGACGATGATGATGATTTTAATAATGATGATGATTTTAATCATAATAATAATGATGATGATTTTAATGATGATGCTGATGATTATGATGTAAATAATGATGATGATGATGACTTTAATAATGATGATGATTATAATAATGATGATGAAAATGATGATGATGATTTTAATGATGATGCTGATGATTATGATGTAAATAATAATGATGATGATGACTTTAATAATGATGATGATTATAATAATGATGATGATAATGATGATGATAATGATGATGATGTTAAGAATAATGATGAAGATTACAGGAACCAAATAGAGTGAAGACTTCCGCATGTCTCTCCCGCGATTGGCTATTTCAAAAAATGAGGGGGAGATAACCAGACATCCGCTTCTAATAAATATACATATTTCATTCAATACTTGAGACGTACATTTTCTTCATTATTCTTAGGGTTTAGGGTTTCCCCCCAGAATTCTGGGGACTCCTGTTGATGGCAAAGTCCTTGTACTGAAGAACCTTTATGTCTGTGGTTTATTTCAATTTCATAAGCCATGTTAAATGGCAGGCATATTTGCACAGGATCTTCAGTAGCGTCCTCGCGTGCCCAATACACAAAGAAAGACTTAATCTCACTCTAGATACTGCCGTTGTGATGTTTTTTTGTTCTTGCTCTTTTTGAACTCAAATGTAGTCCGTACACCTGCAATTACTTCTAGTACACTGGACTGATTTTTGAGTGTGGATTAGTTTTTCCTACTACCAGTTTCTCTCGCCACCAGGCGAACCAACTCCGAGATATGAGGTACTTGTAATCTAGTCCCCACATTAAGAACGAGAAGTTAACATTTTAGTCTATCTGACTGGTGTATTGGTTGAACCTGCTACCTCGGCATCAGCACACCGGAAGTTTGTGAGCGAGCGCTGTAATCTATTTGGACATGCTGAATTGTGTTGCTGTAATTGTTGTTTTCTTCATAGTTGTGTCTATATGTTGTAATTGTTGTTATCTTCATAGTTGTGTCAATATGTTGTATGCATGCGAACAATGGACAAGTAGTAGACTAACCGTTAAACGCCTGATGACAACTGAAATGTAGTTTCTAAGGAAAATGCAAGAAAATAATTGGCCAGACAGAAAAACGAATGAGGTATCCCGTTTGTAAACACACCAAGACCGTACGTAACATGATTAGAGAAATGAAATGTAGAGACTGCAGATTTGTAGGGGGCATGTTATGGGGAATAGGCAGAGATACTGAAATTAGAGTCAAACAGCAAATAGGTTTATATATCAAATATCACCCTTACTGAAACATCTAAATGTACCTATGTCTGCAAAACGACAGATAATAAATAGCACGCTCACACCAATCCTAAGCTCCCAATGTCAAACTTGAAAATTATATAAATCACACTTAACGCAAAATCAAAACCTGTGAGATGAAATGCTTGAGGAGAGATGCAAACTTAACTTTCTAGGCCGAGTAAGAAATGATATTATCAGACAGATTGTATGATTAACACCTTGTGCAACATTTATTGAAAGACATCACGTTAGAATGCAACACCATCAAATATCAGCACCGGCCCTACATCAAAGAACATCTGCTACAAGAGCAAGGGGACGCCCGAGAATAAAATTGATTGACAAAATCAAAGACATTGTACAATCACACGGAATGACAGTGCCGTCCATCGGGCGCTGTGACGTCAACTATTCCTCCCCATGATCTGTGACAGCAAAAGTGGATGGTGCTGATGATGGTGATAGTAATGGTGTTGGTGCTGATGATGGTGATGATGAGGGTGATAGTGATGATGATGATGATGATGATGATGATGATGATGATGATGATGATGATGATGATATGGGGCGAAATAAAGGTAAAATCTTAGTGACAACTGAAATACGTGATGATCACCCCAATCACTATGTCAAGACTTAGTATATGCGAACACTTGCCTGTAGCCAGTTGGTCATGTATTCGCATGAACATTGAGACATACTTTCACACATTAACCTGCACACCCAGGCCGTGTAACCTAAAACAGGTGCAATGAAATATCCTGAGAAGTACAAGCGGCAGGCACGATACTTACCACATTACCCACATGTGAGGGAAGACGCTGTCGCTGGACAGGACACACACTGAGCTCATGGCAGATGCTGGCGTTGGTGTGTGAACCGTTAGATCTTCTTATAAATTATATTAGAGGTCAGCGTGGCTGAATGGATAAGAGGGCTCGCTCTTAAACTTCCGGTGTGCTGATGCCGAGGTAGCGTGTTCAAGCCTTACACCGGTCAGTTGGACGAAAATGTTGACTTCTCGTCCTTGACTTGGGGATGCAAATTACATGTATCTCTGAAGTCGGAGTAGGTTCACCTGATGGCCATTGATATTGGTAATAGAGAAAGCTAATCCACACGCAAAATTCAGTCCAGTGTACTAGTGTAGTAGCACGCGTATGTTTACACTTGAATTCACAGTTAGGGAGTGCACAACAACAACAACAACAACAACAACAACAACAACAACAACAACAACAACAACAACAACAACAACAACAATAACAACGCCAACGCCAACGCCAACAATAACAATAACAACAATAACAACGCCAACGCCAACGCCAACAACAACAACAACAACAAGGACGACGACGATGACGACAACAACAACAACAACAACAACAACAACAACAAGGACGACGATGATGACGATGACGACGACAACAACAACAACAACAACAACAACAATAACAACGCCAACAAACAAGCAAGCGATATCTATTTTCAATCTCATTGCATCTCCGTACAGTGTTTGGTGGAGAGAAGTTGTTAGCTGTGTATCCTTTACAAGACGTTGCAGTCAACCCCAACATGTATAGGCTGTTTGTGATTTACTGGACAATGTTAGATTAGAAGACAGTAAGACAGCTCACCGCCTACTCCACTTCTGCGACTAAAAACGAAAAGTTGTGAAATAAAATGAAAACACAGAGAACAAACAAAAACTGTACGGGCAGCATCGACATTTTCCAATGCAATAAAATTAAAAACAATTACATACCATTGCATTCTGTTGCTAGAAAAAAATATTCACAATCTCAACAATTACATACCATTGCATTATGTTGCTAGAAAACAATATTCACAATCTCATTATATCAAGTCCTGCATTTCTGCATTTAGTGGCTAGACATATTTAACCATCTGCAGAAAATAAAGCAGGAAAGAAAATATCCAAATATACTAGGGGAAAGCAAATAAATTAAACACGAAATACCTGTATTTGACGTAAGCCAGCTTTATCTCTTTCCTTTGACGTCAGCGGTGAACCAGCCCATTTTAAAAATAATTTGTTCAACCGTTGCCTGGTACACACAGGGGCCAGTGTGTAGCTTCCTACTCAATCATATTCTGAACACGCGTTCGAATTCCATGCCGTTACACATTGATCTCTTGCTTGCAGGGATGTGATGTGTGTCATTTGTGTGTGTGTATGATCTGTATTGTAGAAACAAGAGTAGTGACGTGGTTGTAAAATAAATAGTTAACAGTTAGTTGCATTCCTTTTACGTTTTGTTTCAATCAGTATTTCGCAGTCCCCGACATACGGAGTCGAGGGATCGTAATCAGCTGCAGACGCTTTGAAAGCAGATTCACATGCGTTGATTTCGATGGTATGGGCGTCGATCGTTCAGAAAACAATTGCAATTAGAATGTAAACATTGCCTAGTAAAGCCCAAACTGCCGAAAATAAACATACCGGGGTTGATTACGACATGAAGGATATACAACTAACTAAACTTTAAAATATAAATTAATAAACCATTTTTAAGAGAAACAGTAATTAACCATTTTTTTAAATGTAAGTAATTAACCTAGCCGGCTCCCTAGCCGGCTCCATGGCCGAGGTTTTGCAGCTTTCTCCGTTAACCCCGAATACTCTCGTGGTTGACTTGACCGCACGAGAATTAGAAGTGGTTCGAGTCGCGCCAGTGACTTATGAGAGTATGGAGTCGGTCGCTCAGAAAGTCGTGGCGTGCTGATGAGCGTAATCTAGCCTAGGAATCAACATACAGCTGAAAGATGTTGGTGTTGACCGCAATATCCTGAAACAGGATGGAAACGCGGAAAAAAAAGTAATTAACCTATTTTTTAAATATAACACAATTAACCCTTTTTATAATATAAAGCAATTAACCCATTTAAAAATAAAATAAAATAATGTAATATTGTTATTAAATAAAGTAATTACCCCATTTTTAAAATATAAAGTAATTACCCCATGTTTTTAAATATATAGTAATTAACCCATTAAACATATAAAGTAACTACCCCATGTCTAAAATATAAAGTGTCCTGATGACACCTGGGAGACTGCAGCCAGAGACCGAAATTCGTGGCGTGCAACATTACGCAAGGGTGCAGTCACTTGTGAGGCAACCAGGACTGCAAGAGCTGTGAAGAAAAGACAGAACAGAAAGACCGCTGCAGGAGATCCTCCTCCTGGAACGTCAAGCATTCTTTGTCCACATTATCAAAGAACATTTCGAGCCAAAATAGACCTTATCAGCCATCTTAGAACTCACAGCTCCATACTTTCAACTCCACTGGATGCAATGAATGGTCGTCATCATTCTTGATGGACAAACAACAACAAAATATAAAGTAAGAAACCGATTTAAAAAATTTAAACCAATTAACCCATTTTTAAAATATAAACCAATTAACCCATTTTTAAAATATAACGTAATTAACCCATTTTAAAACTATAAAGTAATTAATCCATATTTAAAATATAAAGTAATTAACCGTTTTAAAATATAAAGTAATTAACCCATTTTTAAAATATAAAAGTATTTAACCCATGTTAAAAATTTAAAGAAATTACCCCATTTTTTAAATGTAAAAGTAATAAAATCATTTTAAAAAATAAAAAGTAATTCACCCATTAAAAAAATTTTAAGTAATTACCACAGGTAAACATAAAAAGGATTAACCCATTGTTGAAATATAAAGTAATTAACTCATTAAAAAAAATAAAGTAGTTAACCTGTTAAAATATAAAGTAATTGGCCCATTTTGCAAGCCTCGGGATGAATTGGACCATCTATCCATCATGTGCCATGCCGATAAGTGTGGGCGGTCATGTTCTGCCATCTCATTCGATCACCAAAGTTGTGGATCAGCTCCGTGTTCCTGTCTCGACCATTCCACGTGGCCAAGCCATCCAGGTATTTACTTCTCGGTCTTCCCCTTGGTCTCTTCCCTTCAATCTTGCCAGTCGTCGCCAAGATCTCCAAGCCATTTCTTCTCATAAAATGCCCAACAATTTTGACTGTCTACCTCTAATGACTCTAATCAGTTTACGATCTTCATTTGTTTCTTGAAGGACTTGTTCATTAGTTTTTCTGTCTGTCCATGGTATTCTTTGCATTTTCCTCAGAAACCACATTTCCACAGCCATCAGCTGTTTTTCAGCATGACTGCTCATTGTCCACACTCACATCCTTTCCAAAGTACAGGTTCTATGTAGCACTTCAACACTCTTTTTCTCGTTCCAATTGATAACTTTTTATTGGTCAGTATGTTTTTCATCTTGCAAAAGCTACCTTAGCAATGGCAATTCTTGTTCTAATGTCTTCAAGGCATCTCCCATCAGATGTTATGACTGTTTCGAGATAACTGTATCGATTCACTTGCTTAAGAATATGCCCATTTACTCGTATATCACATTGTGGTATTTCCTTCTTTACAGTGACGACCATAATCTGTGTCTTCTTCTTATTCAATTCTAACCCTAGTTGTTCACTGTGTGCAACAACCGCATCTACTAAATTTTGCAGGTCCTGTTAAATGTCTGCAATCAAGACTATATCATCTGCATATCTAATGTTATTGATGTCTCGTCCCCCAATGTTGATTCCTTCCATATTTTCTATGTTTCTGAAAATATTTTCACTGTACAGAGTAAAAAGGTCTGGAGACATTATACATCTCTGTCTCACACCTCTTTTAATAGATTGATATTAACCTACATCGTTATCAATTCTGGTGGCAGCTTGTTATTTTCAATATATGTCTTTTTACAAGTCGAAGGTGTTTTCCATCAATTTGTAGATCTTCTAGAATCCTTATCATGTCGACATGTCTCACTTTATCGAAAGCCTTTGTGTAGTCAATAAATCACAGATGTATATCTTTGTTTACTTCTATAGAACGTTCAATTACTGTTCTCAGTATATACACAGCATTTACTGTGCCCTTGCCTTCTACAAACCCACATTGTTCTTCTCCTATTTCGGGTTGTATTTTCTTCCTAACTCTTTGCATGATAATTCTCAGCAGAATAATCGTGATGTGGCTCATTATACTCATTGTTCGATGTTGATCACATTCCAAGGCTCCAGATATCTTCGGGATTGCAATAAATATAGAATTACATAATTCAGGAGGTATATCTCCAGTATCGTATATTACGTTCAGCAGTCTGGTGACTTGGTCTATTCCATATGAATTGGACATATGGTGCCTACCCCGTATTTTCTATAGACTAACCAGCACTTTTGTGATGACGTGGACATCAAGCCTGCCGCCTGTATTTCCCAATACACCTTCTTGTACCTATTTTATTCAGGGCTGACCTGGGTGTCAAGGTCTATTGTAAATATAAGCCTTAGTGAAAATTCAAACCCATCCCCGGTGGACTGGCAGGTAAGCGGATTGCCGTATGGCACTAACAGATGCCTCGGCTGATTCAACACTTCTAGGAATATGAGATTTACCACACACACACACACACGCACACACACACACACGCACGCACGCACGCACGCACGCGCGCACACACACACACACACACACACACACACATTTACAAGCTAAATATAAAAACACACATTTACAAAGTAAATATAACAACAAGCATTTACAAACTAAATATTTACTATACTCTGCCGAGGCTAGGATCACTATGATTTCATAAACAAAAGTATGGGGGAGGCGCCCTGGTTACATAAGCAAAAGTGCGTGCGGTGCTCTGGTTACATAAACAAAAGTATGGGGGAGGCTCTCTGGTTACATAAACAAAAGTATGGGGGAGGCGCCCTGGTTACATAAACAAAAGTATAGGGGTAGTTCCATGGTTACATACAAAAGTGCTGGGCGGCGCCATGGTGTCATAAAAAAAAAAAAAACACACACACACACACACATAGGAAGCACCGTGGTTACATACACAAAAGTATAGGAGTGGATCTCTGGTGCGCCTGGCACGACTAAATCACTATAGATGAGTAAAAAGTACAGAAAGTACTGGACCCTTTTGCACGCCTTCATGCGCATTGGGCATATGGTGCGGGGCCCATATTTTATAAACACCATTGGGTACTCGGGTGAACGATACGGTCAGTATCATGCCCACCACCTTTATTTTCCAAAACATTTTCTCGTACCCATTTTAACAAAGTCAATTAAATAAAAATCGAATCTGCCTAGTGTGGATTGACTCCTTGGCCACGGAGCAGTATTCTAGTGCCTTGCCACTACGTTACGGCAGTTCTCCGAGGTACACGGAGCCAGTAGGTGAGTGTCTTACCACTATGTTATGGCAGCTCTCCGAGGTACAGGGAGCCAGTAGGTGAGTGTCTTACCACTATGTTATGGCAGCTCTCCGAGGTACACGGAGCCAGTAGGCGAGTGTCTTGCCACTATGTTATGGCAGCTCTCCGAGGTACACGGAGCCAGTAGGTGAGTGTCTTGCCACTATGTTATGGCAGCTCTCCGAGGTACACGGAGCCAGTAGGTGAGTGTCTTACCACTATGTTATGGCAGCTCTCCGAGGTACACGGAGCCAGTAGGTGAGTGTCTTGCCACTATGTTATGGCAGCTCTCCGAGGTACACGGAGCCAGTAGGTGAGTGTCTTGCCACTATGTTATGGCAGCTCTCCGAGGTACACGGAGCCAGTAGGCGAGTGTCTTGCCACTCACTATGTTATGGCAGCTCTCCGAGGTACACGGAGCCAGTAGGTGAGTGTCTTGCCACTATGTTATGGCAGCTCTCCGAGGTACACGGAGCCAGTAGGCGAGTGTCTTGCCACTATGTTATGGCAGCTCTCCGAGGTACACGGAGCCAGTAGGCGAGTGTCTTGCCACTCACTATGTTATGGCAGCTCTCCGAGGTACACGGAGCCAGTAGGCGAGTGTCTTGCCACTCAATATGTTATGGCAGCTCTCCGAGGTACACGGAGCCAGTAGGCGAGTGTCTTGCCACTCAATATGTTATGGCAGCTCTCCGAGGTACACGGAGCCAGTAGGCGAGTGTCTTGCCACTCACTATGTTATGGCAGCTCTCCGAGGTACACGGAGCCAGTAGGCGAGTGTCTTGCCACTCAATATGTTATGGCAGCTCTCCGAGGTACACGGAGCCAGTAGGCGAGTGTCTTGCCACTCAATATGTTATGGCAGCTCTCCGAGGTACACGGAGCCAGTAGGCGAGTGTCTTGCCACTCACTATTTTATGGCAGCTCTCCGAGGTACACGGAGCCAGTAGGCGAGTGTCTTGCCACTCACTATGTTATGGCAGCTCTCCGAGGTACACGGAGCCAGTAGGCGAGTGTCTTGCTACTCACTATGTTATGGCAGCTCTCTGAGGTACACGGAGCCAGTAGGCGAGTGTCTTGCCACTCACTATGTTATGGCAGCTCTCCGAGGTACACGGAGCCAGTAGGCGAGTGTCTTGCCACTCACTATGTTATGGCAGCTCTCCGAGGTACACGGAGCCAGTAGGCGAGTGTCTTGCCACTCACTATTTTATGGCAGCTCTCCGAGGTACACGGAGCCAGTAGGCGAGTGTCTTGCCACTATGTTATGGCAGCTCTCCGAGGTACACGGAACCAGTAGGTGAGTGTCTTACCACTATGTTATGGCAGCTCTCCGAGGTACACGGAGCCAGTAGGTGAGTGTCTTACCACTATGTTATGGCAGCTCTCCGAGGTACACGGAGCCAGTAGGTGAGTGTCTTACCACTATGTTATGGCAGCTCTCCGAGGTACACGGAGCCAGTAGGCGTGTGTCTTGCCACTCAATATGTTATGGCAGCTCTCCGAGGTACACGGAGCCAGTAGGCGAGTGTCTTGCCACTCACTATGTTATGGCAGCTCTTCGAGGTACACGGAGCCAGTAGGCGAGTGTCTTGCCACTCACTATTTTATGGCAGCTCTCCGAGGTACACGGAGCCAGTAGGCGAGTGTCTTGCCACTATGTTATGGCAGCTCTCCGAGGTACACGGAACCAGTAGGTGAGTGTCTTACCGCTATGTTATGGCAGCTCTCCGAGGTACACGGAGCCAGTAGGTGAGTGTCTTACCACTATGTTATGGCAGCTCTCCGAGGTACACGGAGCCAGTAGGTGAGTGTCTTACCACTATGTTATGGCAGCTCTCCGAGGTACACGGAACCAGTAGGTGAGTGTCTTACCACTATGTTATGGCAGCTCTCCGAGGTACACGGAGCCAGTAGGTGAGTGTCTTACCACTATGTTATGGCAGCTCTCCGAGGTACACGGAGCCAGTAGGTGAGTGTCTTGCCACTATGTTATGGCAGCTCTCCGAGGTACACGGAGCCAGCGTTTAGCCCTGAGAATGGCAGGATCGGAATCGCCCACTACCAACGCCAATAACAGTCATTGTGTTGATGCATCGATATCATTGCAGTAGAGACAAGTCTATCAATGCCCGCTCTGCCATCCACAGCAGAGGTCCAAGAGTGTCAGTTCTGACAGTGCGTTTTGCTCGCTGGTTTCCTTCGAGCTGCAACCGTTCCCGCCATTCCCTGGCCGTAATGCAGTAATGTTCTGGGAGATAATGAACTACTACTACCACTACTACTATACTACTACTACTACTACTACTACTACTACTACTACTACTACTACTACTACTACTACTACTACTACTACTACTACTACTACTACTACTACTACTACTACTAATACTACTACTATTACTACTACTACTATTACTACTACTACTGCTACTACTACTGCTAGTGATTTTCATTATTGTCTTTCCATCTTTCGCCTATTTTGTCCCTTTATGTGCTCACACCACTACCACCACATTTGATTATCATCATCACCTTCATCACAATCAACTTCATCAAAATCATCATCATCAGCATCATCATCATTTTCTTCTTCTTCTTCCTCTACTGCCGGCTTCCTGGCCTAGGGGTTAGCAATTTTTCTCCGTAATCTCATATACTCTCGTAAATAACGTGACGACGGTGAGAATCAGCAGTTGTTCGAATCGCGTCCGTAACTTACGGGGTATGTGAGCCAGCCGCCCAGAAAGCAATGGCAAACTACTGAGCGTAATCTTGCCAAACAAATCAACAATCAGCTGAAAGATGCTGATGTTGACAGCGATGTCCAGTAAAGGATATGCAAACAAACATTTTCTTCCCCTACTTCTTCTTCTGCTGCTGCTGGGCATTGTTTAATCAGGACACGCAGCCGTGAAGACATCAAGTCACACCTCTCTAGAATGACCTAACAACTTAAATGCGAACCCCAAATACTGTACACCACTACAACATTATATATCACACTGGTACCGTTGATGACGTCGTATAATCTGGCAAGTTTCAAAACCGTATCGCGCCTGATACATTTCCTTTGGGCGGCCGTGAAGCCACAGGTTTCAAATGTAACATTGAGTGGCTCCTGAACAGGCGCAGGACGCATTTTATTATTTTTACCCCGGATTTAATTAAGAATTGTGCTGTTTTAACTTAAGAATCACGAAGTTTACTTGATGCTCCGCGTGTCAAGTAGGTCAAACATAGCTGGGATTAGGCCTGGGTTTTCAAATAGGTTATGTACGTGTTAAAGTGCAGATATTCACACTGTGACATCGCTATGTAGAGCCGCCGTAGATTGTTCTCCTTCACTACCACCACCACCACCACCACCACAACAACCACCACCACCACCACCACCACCACCACCACCACCACCACCACCTTCTTCTTCTTCTTCTTCTTCTTCTTCTTCTTCTTCTTCTTCTTCTTCTTCTTCTTCTTCTTCTTCTTCTTCTTCTTCTTCTTCTTCTTCTTCTTTACATCCCCCTCGTCTTCCTCCTGTCCTCCACAACCTCCCCCGTCTTCTTGTGTTAGCTTGAATGTGATTCCCTATATCTGCAACGTTCTCGCTTGTAGAAACTTTACTATTTATTTTAGTTCACTCAGTGGTTCAGAGAGTTTATGCTTCACTATTTATTTTATATTTTTTTTAAGCCATAAGATTTCTTTGTCGTATTGGGGAAAGTCTTGGAGTATGTGATCTGCTGTCTGCGGCGCCAATTCATATGTGCATGACTGATTTGCTAATTTTAAATTGTTGATATACGTGGTTGCATACATTGTATACAACTGTAAGAAAAAGTAAAGCAGCATTCGTTGATCATGTGATGACAAAAGAGACATTCGAAAACACCGTCACGACCTGAAAGTCCAGTGGTAAAAGAGACTAAGGCTGACCCAGAGAAATGACGCTAGATGGACTGAGATGGCAGTAATGAAGTATATCATGAGCAGAGTTGATTCAGAGACCAAGGTTGGAGATCTGTAGAGAAACGCCTACGCCAGCTGGCAAATTACATAGTGATGATGATGCCATTAAAATATGAAAGGGCAAATCACCCCGTTTCTACATCGTTTTTCATATGGTAGGGAGGTTCCACTGCTTACATGTCCATAACCAAGCCTTACGTGAAGGCTGATGTCGGAACCAGATGTCATGTCGTTGCTACACAAACTGGATCGACAACGGAACCATGCTGTCACAAATGTAATCCTATCTCTACAAGGATTTGATCCCAGGTCCACATGAATTCGATGCCGTGGCACTAACCACTAGACCAACAACAGTCTGTGTATTTGTATAAAAGCAAATAACATAATATTATGTGGTGCCATATTGTACTGACGCATTATATGAATGTATTTGTTTATATTGTAGATTATATGATAGCTTAGCTACCTATATTGTCAGTGTCGTTAATCTTATGTTCCTAACCACACACAAACACGTGTGCACACAATGTTGTATACGTTGTAAATGCATTACTATATGCTTGAACTCTTATAAGAGGAATCTCTGATAAGAATAACTATTTCTTGGGTCCCAGGTGAGTTCGTCATATCAGGTCTCCACTGTATACCTCCCCCCCCCCCTCTCCACCCACATCCCAATTCCTCCACACCCCAAAAAATTAAAAACTCGATTAATAAAAGTCACATATAGATACACTAACACCTAGCTGTCTTGACAGATGATACTTTGTTACATTGCGCTGCCCACAAATAAAGGAATAGCAACTACACCCATGGCGGTAAAACCAGGGATGGAGTTACACCTCTCCATAGCACAAAACCTGGGCTGAATTTAGAGTTAAAGACCATGTGTTGCCCATGCAGCATGATTCCCCATCTCGGCCTGTCTAATTTACTCCAGAGGAAAGGCAACACCGATACGTCTGGAGCATGACAAGCTGCAGAAGATGCCGGATCAGCAAAGCAATACTCTGACTGTCTACCTGTCGGAGCTTCGATCCTAGACCAGTTGCCGACCAAGGCTTAAGGCCTGATCTGCGCTGTCACGACATTTAGTCTTTAGGTTGGATTTCCTCGCACTAAGGTAAGCAGTGTTTCCCAACGTGGGGCCCACGCCCCACAGGGGGGAAATTCGATTGTTAAGGGGGGCAATTCGAAAATGGAAGAAATCGGCTGGATATAACTAAACGGGGATACTTGAGACTGAAGTTAGCTAAATTGAAACCTGACATAAAATCTCTTTGCAGCAAGCATCAAGCGCAAGGATCTCACTAAATTTAAATAATAAATAATTACTAATAATTAAAATGCCGGTCTCTGTGGCTAAGGGCTTGCGAACACGGTTTGTGAGCCCGTATACCCGGGTTCGAAACACAGCGGTGCTGGTTTTTTTCGAAAAGGGTATAGGGGCCGGTCGTTCAGAAAGCAATGGCAAACTACTGAACGTAACACTTGCCTAGTACATCAACAGCAGCTGAAAATGCTAGTGTTGACTGCTACGTCCCGTAAGGGATACGCAAAAAAATTTAAAAATTTAATAATTAAAATAATGTAGAAAAATCTTTCATTAAAATTATTTTGTACTTGAATTGCAGTTCCCCATTATATGTTTTGAAAATTTATTTACTGTGTTTGCTCAATAATTTCCTAGTGATTTCTTCCTAAAACGTATCATTCAAGTTTCTTTAGTTAACATTTCAATTTTTGAATATTAAAAATAATGTATATGTTGGGGGGGGGGGGGGGGGGGACACAAGAATTTTAGAAAGGCTTGGGTGGGGCATAGCACAAAAAAGGTTGGGAAACACTGAAGGTAAGGCTTCTATTCTCCCAATTGCGATCCTCCGATAATGTGGAATATCGGGTTTAGTGAACGATGTTCAACACTCGGCGTTAACATAAACATATAATACAGGCTACTGACAATACAGTACCTTAGTCATATCCGACTAGACCTGACAGGCAGGTAGACACGATGTCTCAAGTCAGTGTTATCATTAAGACATATTCAAGTTATTGTTTGTTGATTGTGATAGTTCTGTTTACACATACGTAATTATTCCCCTTGTATATTTTTTTCTTGAAACATATATGTGCCGAAACGTGTGTTTGTATCTGTATACGTATAGATGCATGGCCAATATGGTGAGTACGCAGACTGAGCGGTAAGACCTTGGAGAACTGATCGACTCCGGGCAGAGATAGAGTGAGAATGAGAGAGAGAGAGAGAGAGAGAGAGAGAGAGAGAGAGAGAGAGAGAGAGAGAGAGAGAGAGGAGAGAAGAGAGAGAAAGACAGAGAAATAGAGAGGCAAGCCACACACACACACACACACACACACACACACACACACATATATATATATATATATATATATATATATATATATATATATATATATATATATTCATTCAGTAGTAGAATGTCCTTTGCAGAACCTCGCTCCCATAACAACTTTCCCGAAAACCTCTCGATCGGCAGTAAGTCCCGCGTCCAATACACCCATCTGGAGAGAGAGATTGATAGAGAGAGAGATTGATAGAGAGAGAGATTGATAGAGAGAGAGATTGATAGAGAGAGAGATTGATGGAGAGAGAGAGAGAGAGAGAGAGAGAGAGAGAGAGAGAGAGAGAGAGAGAGAGAGAAAAAATAAAGAAAGAAAGAGATAATTAAGCACGAACAAATATCTTACCCAAGGCAGACGACCTTCCAATTGGCTTTTAGTTTTCAATGGATATCTGTTTACAATGGGTTTGAATAGAGAACATCCAGGAATAAATATACATACATCATTGTCAACATATGTATATATAGATAACACCTTGGTGGACGGATATGGGCGTTAGTTGCAGGATATAGTTCCCCTCTGATTACTTCCCAACTTCCTGTTCAGCGACGCAAATATGGCGGAACTTGACTTTATACTTCTTCCACGTCGTTGTGTTTCTTAGAAATCAATGAGAACTCCGGATACTCTGAAAATCGAACGTGTGAACAAGGCAAAAGTATACTTAACACCGGAACTTGTGTGTGTCTTATCTCTTTGGTTTCCTCTCTCTCTCTCTCTCTCTCTCTCTCTCTCTCTCTCTCTCTCTCTCTCTCTCTCTCTCTCTCTCTCTCTCTATATATATATATATATATATATATATATATATATATATATATATATATATATATATATATTCTGAAAATCGAACGTGTGAACAAGGCAAAAGTATACTTAACACCGGAACTTGTGTGTGTCTTATCTCTCTTTGGTTTCCTCTCTCTCTCTCTCTCTCTCTCTCTCTCTCTCTCTCTCTCTCTCTCTCTCTCTCTCTCTCTCTCTCTCTCTCTCTCTATGTATGTATATATATATATATATATATATATATATATATATATATATATATATATATATATTATATATATATATATATATATATATATATATATATATATTAGGGCTGCGGAAGTTAACGATTAATTAATCGATTAATCGTTAATTATTTTCAACGATTAATTGTTTTTTAACAATTAATCGAAAACATTTCTCCCATCACTTATACAAATTGTCGGACATTTTAAACATAGTGCTGCAAACACAACTGAGTTGCACAATTGTACTGAGTCACCATTGTGTAAGTTGCAGCAAGATGCACCAACAAGATGAAACAATATTTTTATTATACTACAGAGTCTTCTACAGGCCAGAGAAGCATTAGTTGTCTACATGTCAGATGAAAAGATGCAATATAAAGGTCCAAAACTGTCAGATTCGGATTTGGATACGATTTCGAAATATGTCAAAGTTTTGAACTTATTCTGTCAGACCACGATCCTGCTTAGCGGTCAAGATTATGTTTCATGTAGCTGTGTATTGCCACTGCTATCATCGTTGACACAGCATATGACTGTACACGATGATGATCCGGGCTACATAGCTAAATTTAAGGCAGCATGTATGACTTCAGTGAACGTGTAGCTAATAAGACAAGTATTGAAATACTACAGATTGAAACAGCACTTGATCCACGCTACCGATACCTGAAGTGTTTGTCAAAAGATGAAAAAGAACGAACTTGGTCGCGTATTGAACAACAAATAGCAGTTGATGTTCATGATGAGCAGATGGAGACTGCTGCAACAAATGATACTGACATTGACAATGAAACTATATGTGAACCAAATGAAAAGCGTGTTAAGCTAATGGAGTCTGAAATGGAGAAGAAAGTTGCTGAATCGGTTGACTCTTTATAATGGTGGAAACTTAATGAACATCGATATCCAAAATAGGCATTCCTTGCCAAGACCATTCTGTGCATACCGGCTACCTCAGTTCCATGTGAACGATTGTTCAGATCTGCTGGTTATATTGTTAATAAGACGCTCTCGTCACTTGAAACAAATACTGTCAACATACTCGTCTGTTTGCATAGTTCGTTATTATATGAACAAGACAATCCAGTGTAATTTCGATTTTTGACAAATACTACTATAATGTGAGTTATGTGACTATAAATGTTTTGCTTTAATCGAAATTAACTATTAATTAATCGTAAATTTTTAAAATATTAACTATTAAATTTAAATTAATCGGTAGCAGCCCTAATTTATATATATATATATATATATATATATCTTCTTCTTCTTCTTCTTCTTCAGCGTTCCGAGTCATAGAGGTTCTTTGCTGCGGATACAGTCCGTCTCCATTCCTTTCTCTGGTTGACCTTCTCTTGCCAGTCGTTGATTCCAAGTGCTTGTAGGTCTGTATATATATTATCTCTCCACCGTCTTCTTGGTCTACCTCGGGGTCTACGGTCATTTATTTCCTGAGTGTAAGCGAGTTTTGTTTCCCTATTATCTTCCATGCTTTCTATATACCCCAGCCATTGTAGTCCATTAGCCTTCATGATACCAGTGATTAGCGGGGACTTAAACAGATCATAAATGTCTTTGTTACTTCTTCTTTTAAACTGTCCACTTTGTGTATCCCTAATGGGTCCAAAGATGAGTCTTAAAACTTTGTTCTCAAAGATTTGTAACAAGGCTTCGTCTCCCTTCGTATATATGTGTGTGTGTGTGTGTGTGTGTGTGTGTGTGTGTGTGTGTGTGTGTACGCACTCCCTCTCTATTTATCCCTTATCTCTATCTCTCTTCTCTCTGTCTCTATTTCTCTCCTCTCTGTTTCTATATCTTTGCTTTCTATACATCTATCACTATCTCTCCATATCTCCATGAATCCTTTGTTTTAATCTGAGTGTAACATTTCAATGTAGTTATTCACCAGGTGGCGGGCTCCCTGGCAAAGTTGTTAAGGACACTGTTTATAATCCTACATACACCGTTCGAAACGCAGCTGCGGACAACAGACCGCCTTTCGTTATGTTTGCTTTATAAAATGGTATGAGTGCCGGTCGTTCAGCAAGCAATGGCTTAGTTAGTTAGTTAGTCGACAGATCATCCTCATTGCACATTGAACCATTCAGTCCATAAGTGCTCGGATCCCCTCCTCAGCAAATCCCGCAGCGTGTAGCGGCTAACGACGCCAGTTCTGTGTTGGTTTATCAATCTTCCTTGGCTTCCTGCGTAGTGTTCTTATTTGGCCACCCCTCTTTTAATTTGCTGTTCTCGCAGTCTGACCATGGTTGTAGATTCACAGTGATCACTTGGTTCTCGCAAAAGTCTTACTTCTCGTAGAGCATTCAAAATGTCAGCTTGGTCCATGGCGCGTCCGCCCTCCACGGTAGCCTTGCCTGCGAGCTTTTCAGTCCGCTCATTTCCTTGTGCTCCTGCATGCCCTGGCACGAAGATACAGCTAATCTTTGCCAGCCGAGACCGCTCTAGGGACAGCAACCACTATCTTCGGATCCACCCCATCTCTATCCTCTTGAGCATGCTCATTGAGTCGCTAAGGAAGCATGCCCTATTGAATGTCTGTGTCTCGAGCCATGCTATTGCTTTACTTACTGCTATGACTTCCATGGTCAGGCTGCTTGTGGTCCCAACACAAGCATCGGAGTCCTCTTTCACAATTCTCCCTCCGGCCTGAGCCGTAGAGCTTCTCACGCGTCGGACGACCGACCCATCTGTGTAAATGACAGCATCACCGTCTACCGAATTCTCGAAAATCAACGCTCGTACTTCCGCGTCCACAGCAGCCGGATTTTCTTGTCTGCATTTTCTATCTAGTTGGATGCAAACTGAAAAGGGCGTACAGAAATATGTTGGCACTTGTACCAACTCCTCACCAAATTCTAAATCCTCAAGTGAACACACCTGTTGAAGAATGTCTTCCGCTTGACCCATCCAAGACCTTCCTCTTTTTAACCTACTGCCCTTCACCTTCCTAATTTCACTATGCAGTGGATGTTGTGTGTTTGCGTTAATTCTGAGGTATGCACGTGCACTGCATATTCTCTCTTCAATGGTTGGAAAATCAAGAAGGTAACGCATTGCCCTGCATGCTGTATCTCTTGTACATCCAAGAATAATGCGCATAGCTTCATTCTGTATCCTTTCCATCCTTTCTATATGCTTACGGCTGAGAGTCAGGATCGCCATCGCATACTCCAAAACAGACATGACCAACCCCTCGCATATAAGACATAGATGGCGCTGCTCAAAGTTTGCTACCGCCATCACCCGCATCGCAGCCAAGTCCCGCTTGGCCTTTGTTATCACCTGGTCTAGGTGCTCATTATCAGCAGGCTTCGATCAAAACGTATCCCCAGGTAGTTAATTGCCTGCGTTCTTTCCACATTCTATGAACACAGATTTACAGTTGGAAAGTGTTGATAATATGATTATTCAACGAGAACCATGTCACTGTTGCCTTTGTTGGGTTGACCATTGCCCCAGCTTCAACACACCAAGAACTTTTGCGATTGAGTTCGGTTTGTAGTTCCACAACAACCTGATCTCTATCCTTGCCCTGACGATACACTAAAACATCATCGACATATGACAATGTTCTCCCCGGGCCGGTGATCTGCTCGCTAGTGCAATGCAATGGCAAACTATTGAACGTAAACTTTCCAAGAGATCAGAAACAGCCAACAAAGACTGGGTGTCACCGCCTCACCAGCATATCTAGTAAAGGGCTGCAATTCCAGCCCAAGGGAAACCATTGAGTCGAGCAGGACCCAAATAATCTAGAACCTTCTAGATAGAGATGGTCACCAAGTCCATGATTCCGTGGACACTGATGTGGCCCGCCTAATGCGGGGTCCACGAGGAACTCGGACAGAGTTACCGCCCGTGTCGAGTTAGGACACGCGGAGACCGGCAGAGGACGAATGGACTTGAGAGAGGCAACAGGGCCTGCCTTTGAGGGACTCTCTAGATATCAATAGATATATAGACATAGGCTAGATAGTTTGCTAGACTGTTAAATGATACTTATGTGTGTGATGTTTCCTATTTGACAGATGTGATATAGCGCGGGTCTGTTTACCCACTGCGCCAACGCATACTGTATATGAGAATACAATAAATCTTCGATCTCATAACAACCAGATTTATTGTTGCCTGTATGAACCCAAGTTTAGTTATCTAGATACGAGCAAGACTATGACACTGGGGTTGACAGCGACATCCTGTAAGGAAAATGCAGCTAACTTATACACTAGATGGTCATGAGAATGCACGGAGTTTGGCAGCACGATTGAAAGGTTATTTTAGTGTGGACGAGAGAAGATGAACACTCCATCACCATCAGCATTATTGTCATCATCGACAGCACCTTCATCATTACCATTACCATCAACAATCACAATTGTGTGAGAATGGAATAACTAGTCGCATATACCACGTTATGTGCCCACATGCAACGCTCTGTTAATCATCATCACCATCAAGTGCCCTGCCAGCTGGCGTAGGCGTTCATGACTCTCCACAGATCTCGGTCTTTGGTGTTCTGGATCAACTCTGCTGATGGTATTCCTCAATGCCACCGTCTCAATCCATTCAGCATCATTTCTCTTGGTCTGCCTCCGCCTCTCTTACCCTCGATCTTTCCAGTTGTCACGATGTTCTCCAATGCCTCGCTTCTCATGACATGACCGAAGAAAGCTATTTGTCTCTTTTTTTATTGTTGTATATAATGTTCTAGTTTCATTAGCCTGTCTCAGGCAGTCATTGTTAGTCACTCTGACAGTCCAAGGAATTCGCAACATTCGTCTCAGGAACCACATCTCTGTTGCTTCTAATTTCTTCTTAATTTGTTCATTTACATTCCAAGATTCACTGCCATACATCAAAACTGGTTCTACGTAGCATTTCAGCACTCTCTTTCTTACATCCAGTGACAGTGACTTATTGCATAAGATACTTTTCATTTTCTGAAATGCGGTTTTTTGCTTGCCCTATTCTGCTCCTAATCTCTGTTGTACATCTTCCATCTGATGTTATAAATGCCCCTAGGTATTTAAAATTATCAACTTGGTTAAGGATTTTCCCTTCTATTTCTATGTCACATTTTGGTGTCACCATTTTCTTTCATATCACCATTGTTACTGTTTTCTCGATATTCAATTAGAGTCCTTTCCTTGCACTCTCTGTTACTACAATGTCCAGCAATTGTTGTAGGTCTGTTGAATTATCCGCCACCAATACTGCGTCATCTGCATAGCGTATTTTATTTATATTATGACCTCCAACTAGTATTCCTGGCATCTCTTTGATCTCTCTCATTATTACTTCGCTATATAGGGAGAAGAGATCGGATGACAAGACACACCACTGTCGTACTCCTAGCTTTATCTGTTCGTAACTACCCTCTTTATTTCCCATTTTAATTGCTGCTACTTGGTTCCAGTAAATATTCTTTATTATTCTTAAATCTTTCCCATCAATGTTGATATCTTCCAACATTTTAATCAGTTCATCATGTTTTACTTTATCAAATGCCTTAGATTAATCTATGAAGAACAAATATATGTCTTTCTGTTTCTCTATTGACCTTTCTATTAGTGTCCGTAATGTACATATTGCATTGTTTGTGCCCTTTCCCTCCACAAATCCATACTGTTGTTCACTTATTTCCATTTTATTTTCTTTCTGGTACTTCTCATTATGATTCTGAGTAGAAGCTTAGTGATATGGTTTATGAGGTTAATTGTACGAAAATCTTCACATTCAATTGCTCCTGGTCTTTTTGGTATAGCTATAAATACAGATTTCAGCATATAACTGGGTAAATATCCACTGCTGTAAATATCATTCAGCATTTTGGTTAATACATCTACTCCAAATTCTCCCAATACTTCTAATTCTTCTATTGTGATTTCATCTGGCCCCGTTGTTTTTCCTTTCTACATATGTTTCATAGCGTCAGCGACTTCTTTTAGAATAGGTTACTTTCTTCTGTTAATTCTTCCCCTTCTCCATTACATAATTCTCTTATATACACATTCCACCTATTCATTATAGCACCTTCCTCCAATAATATCTTTCCTGTTTTTTTATTTCAAACACCCTATATTTATTCTTATTTTTCTTCCTGTGAGCTCACTGATTTGTCAATGCATACTTTTTTAAAAATCTTTAATGGAATTTAATTCAATTTTTTTTTTGCATTGCTAATTTAACCAACTTTCTTTTGCCTTCCATCATGTATCTTTTATTTCTTTATTTATCTTAGCGTATTCTTATTTGTCTTTTTTATTCTGTTTCCTTTTGTCCATCAGCATTAAGATTTATTCATTCATCCATTTTTTCTTAGCTCTTTGGCTTCTTTCCGTTAATATTTCTTTGCTAGTTTTATGAATGGAGTCCCTTAACATTTCCCATTGTTCGTTTATACTCTGTATTTTAGCAATTGCATTGTACCTATTTTTCACAGTCACTCTGTATTGTTCTTGAATATCTTTATCTACTTTCAGAACCTCTTTATTAAGTCTCAAGTTCTTAACCATTTTTTTCCCCTCTCTTTAATCTTACTTTCATTTGTCCACATAGTGGTACATGATCACTATTACAGTCAGCACCAGGCATTGTCTTTACATTAATTAATGCATTTCTAAATCTTTTATTAATAAGTATGTAGTCAATATGGTTTCGTATTTTCATATCAGGGATTTTCCATGTGTACAGTCGTCTTTTATGGTGTTTAAAGCATATGTTTCCAATTATCATATCATTAATATTTGCCCTTCCTATTAGCTTCTCTCCTCTTTCATTTCTTGTACCTAAACCGTAATTCCCCACTATATCCTCTATTTTTCCCTTTCCTACTTTTGCATTAAAATCTCCCAGTATTATTTTTATTTCTTGTGATCCGATTTGAGCTATAGCCATTTCTACTTCATCGTAAAAGTTTTGTATTTATTCATCACTACTGCTTGTTGTTGGTGCATATACTTGTATCATATTTATATATATTGGTTTGCCTTTGATTTTGACCAATATAACTCTATCTGAAATACACCAGTATCCATTCATAGATTTGGCTGTTTTTTCTTCAAATATTATTCCTACACATTTTTTATATGTCCCCTCCAGAATAAATTATTGTGTGTTTGTCGGTTATAATTTTGCCAAATCCCTTCCATCTCATCTCACTTATGCCTAGTTTTCATGTTTTCAATTTCTCTTAGAACATTGTTTAACTTTCCTAGCTCATTTAATGTCCTAACATTCCATGTTCCTACTCTAAATTTATTTAGTTTAGTTATAGTTTTTGTTTTGCTATCAGTAGCTGGATGACGGTCTGGTGTCACCTGTGGCTCATGACTTTCCCTACCGGACGAGGATGTCCTAAGACCGCCATTAACGTCGATCACTAACTCTGAAATGTGTTTTGCCATGAAGTCTTGGGAAGATAATGTGGTGGTTTCCCCTTGCCTTCCACATTCGCATGGTGGTGCATTAACCTTGCCTTTGCCAGCCATTTCCGACTGTCAGGACAAGTGAGTGCCCTGCTCTGCTCAGCTACAGAGTTGTCCACTTATTCCGGTGGATACTCGGACCCCAGAGCTGTGTTAGCCACACCGTGGTGTGTTTCCATCCTCTACCACCGTGGAGGTGCAGTTGGGATTTTTCCTTCCTAAAGTTCTGGTCTATGACCAAAACTCTCCAGTACTTTTAGAGGACTGGTTCCCATGCCGGAAATCGAACCCGGGCCGCCTGGGTGAAAGCCAGAAATCCTAACCACTAGACTCTGTTAATACCCTAACGAAATACCCTAACAAAATACTGGATAAAGTGGACTAAAAACACGTACAATATAGAACGCAACGCTTTTTAATACTTAATAATCTTGCAAAAAACACTAATGACACTAGAGCAATGGTTCTGAACCGGTGGGGAATTCCTCCCCCCCCCCCCCGGAGGCAATATTTTAGGGTTTGGGGGGGGGGAATTAAGATTATTTCAAGATCGCGTTAATACAAGAACCGATTACGTGATATTGTTTTTCCCTCTATATTTTACGGTTCTGTACTTCTCGCCCTTCTGAAATTCATTTTAAAGCGTAAGTAGAGCCTCAAATCACGTTTTATGTAGACGTCTAGACTTTTTCTAGTATGTGTTATTAAATTTAGCTTCCATTTTTACGTATACTGTGTAGGGGCGGGGGAATTTATAGGGAGGAAATACGAAAAGGGAGGGGGGGATGACGTTTTGAAAATATGGTGAAGGGGTGCACGGGCCAAAAAAGGTTGAGAACCACTGCACTAGAGGATTCTGAGAGTTCAGTCCATTGAAAGGGATACAATAGTGTCCATTGACAGGGATATAATTGTATCCACTGCACTAGAGGATTCTGAGAGTTCAGTCGCCTGTATCGGTCGACACTGAGAAAGAGGAATTTGTCGAACAACATTTGTGACTAGAAGACCTCGTCGTCCACATAAAATGTTGAGTTGAGCTGAGCTAGGAACGACATCACCGCACTCATAACATTCCCATACGCGTTCCGTCATTCAACAGCCAGCAACGAGCCATACTACTAATCGTTCCCTCCGCTATCTGATTGAAAGTTCTTCTGGTCTTCCCTCTCAGTTTTGAAATCTTCCAGAACCCCTCCGATCCCTTGCAATCTCATTCTTTCCACATACGTGTTCTCATTCTGTTTCCACGCCTTCTCCACCTGGTCCCGCAGGCGCTCGACCATCTCTCCCTTGTCCATAGGTAATCTACGAGCAAGTGGTGCATTCCCTGCCAGCCTATCCGTCTGTTCACTTCCCCGCACTCCAGCACTCCTTATGGGAACAGTGAGCAGAAATACTATGGAACTTTTGCTACACCGATGGACTGCGAACTCATGGAAATTCCCAATGTGCAGTGGTGTTGTTCGACGTAACATAGCTCAATAAACGATAAATAAAATGGAAGACTATACAATAAACACGGATGTATATTTTGCGACGTATATTTCCGCAGCTGATATGATCGGAAAGCGAATTTTACTTCCTGGATTTATTAGAATCTTCTCACCAACGCAAATGTGGCGGAAATTTTTACAATATTTTGTTATAGGTCCAGCAATGTTTGCTATTACTGACGTGAATGTGACATTTGCTGTTGACAATGGTTTATTTTTGGATCAAAGTTACGCAACAAAGGTACATAATAACATGAAAGAAAGGAGAAGAGGAGGGGGGGGGGGGTGAGGAAGAGAGGGGGAGGGGTCTTCTTCTTCTTCTTCTTCTTCTTCTTCTTCTTCTTGTCTTCATCGTTCTGATTTTCCTCCTCTTGCACTCCCTCTTTTTCCTCCTCCTTCTGCTCTTCCTCCCTTTCCTTATACTCCTTCTTCTTACTCCGCTTTTCCTCCTCCTCTACTTAATCTCCCCTCCTACTCATTTTCCAGCCCCCTTTCATCACCCTACCCCCATTCATATTCTTTTTCTTCCTCCTCCTCTCCCCATCCTTCTTCCTTATCTTCTCTCCCTCCTGTAGTACTTCTCCACCTCTCCTTCTCGTCTTCTGCTTCCTCTTCTTATGCTCTTCTTCCTCCACCTCCTCCTCCTCCTCCTGCTCCTCCTGCTCCTCCTCCTACTCCTCCTCCTCCTCCTCCTCCTCCTCCTCCTCCTCCTCTTTCTTCTTCTTCTTCTTCTTCTTCTTCTTCTTCTTCTTCTTCTTCTTCTTCTTCTTCTTCTTCTTCTTCTTCTTCTTCTTCTTCTTCTTCTTCTTCTTCTTCTTCTTCTTCTCTTCTTCTTCTTCTTCTTCTTCTTCTTCTTCTTCTTCTTCTTCTTCTTCTTCTTCTTCTTCTTCTTCTTCTTCTTCTTCTTCTTCTTCTTCTTCTTCTTCTTCTTCTTCTTCTTCTTCTTCTTCACCCTCCATGTCAGTTATCCTACACCCATGTTGCTAGGAAGACATCGTTCGTCCTCCCCACGACACCACGAAAGTCCCGAAACTCCTGCTTCAGCCCACACTCTCAGTCCACATCAGACAACGCAGATGTTTGTAAGCCGCGAGGCATCCTGAAGAATATGTTCCGGGTTTGAAACGCATGTCCCAGAAAGACACCCGGCTGTGTGAGAGACCTTCAGTAGTGTCTCATTAACATACATTGTATACTTCCTACTGATTGCATTGATTTACTCGCGGTCATCATCGTCATGTAACACCGCATTTGCAGAACGTCGCTCCCACGCCGGCCCGCTGGAAAGACTATTCATGCATTGTTAGTTCCCTTGTCTCCAATATGGATACGCACGCCGTGCAATGAGTAAGGAGATATAGGAGAAACTGGTGTATGCGCTAGGTGAATAATATGGGGAGGAGATGGAGGTAGTTGTATGGGGTAGATGAGGATGGGACGGCTTGGTCTGAATGGGTTGTTGGCCTATACCCCAGTGGGGAAAAAGAGTGAAATAATAATAAATCTCAACAATATCAATAACAGAAGAAAACAACAACAAACAAACAAACAAAAGGGGGGGGGGGAGGAGGAGTGGAATAAGAAGATGTAGAAGAAGAAGGTATCTTCAACTATCTATGAACACCTTCCAGCTTATCTAACTCCACCTATTCTTCCAGGAATCATACCTCCCATTCACTGGCGGACTGGCCAATGTGTCAGCTTGGCCGATGGCTAGGGGGTCCTTGTGTGCCCCTAATGTATTGGGCCCTGTTTTCCAGGCGCGTACGAGGCCCTCAACTGTGGGACTTGGCTGAACGCCTCTAAGCCGGGTACCTTGGGCTCCAGGGTCTGGCCATCACTCGCCACCTGCTCGTGGTGGCGAGGTCTCGGAGGTTTGACGCTGTGCCGCCAGCGTCAGCAGCCTACCTTGTGCCAGACGTATTGGTTACCCATTCCTCTGGAAAACACAAGACTAGGCCGAGAGAGGGAACATGTCGTTTGGGCCCCACATGTTTCTCCGAAGCTCTGCCCAGACATTGTGATGGAATATTGGCCACATTCCAACTCACATACTTTGGTCTGTCAAGACTGCAAGGTGCCACTCATGTTAGACAATATGTCTAAAATGTTCATGACCTGCTATTCCAGGCAATCAATATATTTCGACCCTGTGCGCCTGCTTTTGTTGTTGTTCTTTCTAAATTATTGCAGTGTTTTGACAAAGTGCCTGTGGTAATCATCATCATGTGCCAAGCCGATTAGCGTGGGCGGTCACACGCAGAACTAACTGTCACTATGCACATCTTGCCACGTCACCCGACACCATTATGCGTCTCTCCTCGGTGATAATTGGTGCATTATGCATCAATACGTGCCATGGCGATTAGCGTGGGCGGTTATGTTTCGATTTTCTCACACGATCACCAGAGTTGTGGATCGGCTCTGTATTCTTGTCTTGATCTTGCAATGCGACTGGGCCATCTAGCTATTTACTTCTCTGCCTTTCCATTATTCTTTTTTCCTCAATCTTGCCAATCTTTGCATTCATCTCAGAAACCACATCTCCGCTGAGATTAGCTGTTCCTCAGTTTGTCTACTTATTGTCCACGTTTCACATCCATATAACAGGACGGGTTCTGGGTAGCACTTCAACACTCTTTTCCGTCTAAGAATTCCCCATATACCCGTAAATTACATTATAGTATTTTTTTCCTCTTAGAGACGATCATAATCTGCAGTCACAGTTACCATATCTATATATATAAAACTCAATGTATGTATTTCCGTTCATCCTTTATGCGTTCGATAACGGTACATCCGATTGAGATGAAATTTTCTACACGTCTTCCTTTCATTCCTGTGCAACCGACTGTAATAGTTTCTTAGTGTAAAATCGGCTACTTACTTAATAACATTTAATATTTCATTTTTCATTATATAATTTCTATATAGCAGGGGGACTTCACTCTAGAAAAGTTATTTCAAGGGGCATAACTTTTAATAACATTTCTATATACTTTATAGTCATATTGTTGGACTTACGTGCACTATTGTTAAACTCTTTCTCTATAGTTATTTACAGGCATATGAGTTATAATAAATAATGATATAATCTTTAAGGCATTTTCAAAGTTTTCATAAAAATAATGCATAATGCATAACATTGTAACCCATCATTTTATGCTTAAAGAAGTTATCTACAGTCATGCAGGTGATTGAAAACAGTTTTCATTAATAATAATGGATGGTGTGTGGAAGGACATTCTTTTAAGTTACTGTGCGCCAGGAGCTGGGCGAAACCACGCCGGGTCAGATAGATAGACAGACAGACAGATAGTCGGGAACGGGAGCTTATTTGACTACTTATATGAATTAAATGAGATGCTCCCCACCAGGGACTGGGTGAAGCCGGGACGGCTCAGACAGACAGACAGATAGACAGACAGACAGATAGTCGGGAACGGGAGCTTATATGACTTCGTATATGAATTCAATGAGATGCTCCCCACCAGGGACTGGGTCAAGCCGGGCCGGGTCAGACAGACAGACAGACAGACAGACAGACAGACAGACAGACAGACAGACAGACAGACAGATAGTCGGGAACGGGAGCTTATATGACTACGTATATGAATTAAATGAGATGCTCCCCACCAGGGACTGGGTGAAGCCGGTCCGGGTCAGCCAGAGAGACAGACAGACAAACAAACAAGCAGACAGACAGACAGACAGACTGATAGATCCCCTCCAGAGCCTGGGCGAAGCCGGGCCGGGTCAGCTAGTCCTTAATATATTATTCATAGCCAATATTGCGTTGTTCATATAAATTCGTGCCTTACTAGCATGAATGTGTACGTGAATGTTTACTTACCTATTTACTTCATCTCCAGGAATTGGCCCTGACCCTATAAATACAACTAACAATTTATCCATTGGGGTTCCCAATTTTAATTCTCTATTCCTGTTCACTGATTAACTGCCATGGGACGATTAATCGATTAATCGAAGCGAATTCCCGTATCTGCTATGGGCTTAAATACAGTAGTTTTCCGCATACAAGCCACTTTAATTTGATATATAATACAACATGTTTGCTACCATATTAACAATTTCTAAGTCATAACTGTGACACGCCTCTACTTCCCATTCTCCACCTTCCATTTTTGTTTTGTCCAAATCTACTCTATGTTTGGCAGTGAATCTGTGAAACAGACGGACGGTACAATCATTTAAGTGATGATGTGAAGAAGCAGCATGTGAATGATAGTTTCCATTGACAGGGATATAATAGTGTCCATTGACAGGGGTATAATAGTGTCCATTGACAGGAATATAACAGTGTCCATTGACAGGGATATAACAGTGTCCATTGACAGTGATATAATAGTGTCCATTGACAGGGATACAATAGTGTCCATTGACAGGGATATAATTGTATCCATTGACAGGGATATACCAGTGTCCATTGACAGGGATATAATAGTGTCCATTGACAGGGATAGAACAGTGTCCATTGACAGGGATATAAAAGTGTCCATTGACAGGGATATAATAGTGTCCATTGACAGGGATACAATAGTGTCCATTGACAGGGATATAATTGTATCCATTGACAGGGATATACCAGTGTCCATTGACAGGGATATAATAGTGTCCATTGACAGGGATTTAATAGTGTCCATTGGCAGGGATACAATAGTGTTCATTGACAGGGATATAATAGTGTCCATTGACAGGGATATAACAGTGTCCATTGACAGGGATATAATAGTGTCCATTGGCAGGGCTATAATAGTGTCCATTGGCAGGGATACAATAGTGTCCATTGACAGGGATATAATAGTGTCCATTGACAGGGATACAATAGTGTCCATTGAAAGGGATACAATAGTGTCCATTGACAGGAATACAATAGTGTCCATTGACAGGGCTATAATAGTGTCCATTAACAGGGATATAACAGTGTCCATTGACAGGGATATAATAGTGTCCATTGGCAGGGCTATAATAGTGTCCATTGGCAGGGATACAATAGTGTCCATTGACAGGGATATAATAGTGTCCATTGACAGGGATACAATAGTGTCCATTGACAGGGATATAATAGTGTCCATTGAACGGGATACAATAGTGTCCATTGACAGGGATATAATTGTATCCATTGACAGGGATATACCTGTGTCCATTGACAGGGATATAATAGTGTCCATTGACAGGGATTTAATAGTGTCCATTGACAGTGATTTAATAGTGTCCATTGACAGGGATACAATAGTGTCCATTGACAGGGATATAATAGTGTCCATTGACAGGGATATATGATATAGTTTAGTTTAGTCGACGGATAAACATCACGGCACACGGGTGTAACCCATAAATGCTCAGTTCTACTCCTAACTCAAACCTGAGTCCGGAGAATCTCAGCCTAGTGCACGAACTCCGTAGCACCGGCGAGGATCCTGAATGACAGCGATATAATAG
This sequence comes from Cepaea hortensis, assembly GCA_963921405.1. Lineage (NCBI taxonomy): Eukaryota > Metazoa > Mollusca > Gastropoda > Stylommatophora > Helicidae > Cepaea > Cepaea hortensis. The sequence continues at coordinate 367,102,949 of OY992876.1, forward strand.
TGCCCACCGACAGGGATACAATAGTGTCCATTGACATGGATATAGTAGTGTCCATTGACCTTCCGGTACAATGGCGACGAGATGACGCGTTGTTCTTCGGGGAGACGCTGTTCAATGTTTTTCTGTGGATTTCCTGTGGATAGTGTTTTCCTGCGGATTATGTGATGTTATTTCGTATTCGTTTATTGGAAGTGTTCAAAAGAAGCCATGGAAGGCAGGTGGTGGATGAAATTTTGAGGGCAGCCGACAGATATTTGTTGGTTATGGTCTCGAGTTTCGCGACGGCAGGCAGAGGATCTCTTTCGAGAGACAATGGTTGCGGTCATCCGGCCAGTATGGTCACTGCTATAGAGGAAAGCAACGGCAAACTACCTCTTTGAAAGTGCCTAGTACATTATGATTCGCTTAAAGACTGATAATCGCAAGACAAGGACAGAGACATTAAAATTAGCAACATGGAACGTTAAACGACGACGGAAAATTAGAGAACATAAAACAAGAAATACAAAGAGAACAAATTAATATTTTAGGGATGTGCGAAACGAGATGGACAGGAGCAGGCATCAAGATAGATGAAGATTTTAAGATTATTTATTCTAGAGGTGAAGACAAAGGGGAGTGGCAATAATTTTGGACCGGAAAACATCAACATCTGTTCAAGGATATTGGGCCGTGTCGGACAGAGTTCTACTAGTTAAATTGAGTGGCAGACCTTTTAGCATAAATGTTATTCAAGTATATGCTCCAACAGGAGAGTCCAGTGAAGATAGTGTAGAGGAATTTCATAATGACATAGAGTCTGCCTTAAAGAAATGTAAAAATTCAGAAATAAACATCATAATAGAAGACTTCAATGCAAAAGTAGGAAATCAAGGTGATAGATACACAGTAGGATACTATGCTTTAGGGGAGAGAAATGAAAGAGGATACAGACTCGTAGAGTGGGCAAAAGAAAAGGAAATTATTGTTGGAAACACCAGGTTTAAGCAACACCCATGACGATTATGGACACGGAGGAGTCCTGATAGCAGGATCAGAAACCAGATTGACTACATTCTGATTAGCAGAAGATTTAGAAACGCACTAACCGTAGCAAAAACAGTTCCCAGTGCTGATTGTTATAGTGACCACAGACTACTTACAGGAACATTGAGGATAAAGCTGAAGAATGTCAAGTATATAACAGGAAACACTAAATATGATTTGTGTACATTGAGTAATGACAAGGAAATACAAAACAAATTCAACATAGAAGTACAGAACAGATTTGATATATTGTCCGATCTAGAGATATTATTCCAGGATGTGAATGATCAATGGGAAATGTTACAGAATTCAATCAGATTGGCTGCAGAAACAACTATTCCAAAATTAAAGAAGGTGGATCGTAAGAAATGGATGACTGAGGAAATTTTACACCTAATGGAAACAAGACTCAACAAAAATAATCCTGCCAAATATGAAGAAATTCACAGACAAGTCAGAATATTATGTAGCAAGGCAAAAGAATCATGGCTTAAGGAAAAGTGCTTAGAAATTGAAAACAACACAACAGTCAAAATACCAAATTAGTACACAAAAGAATTCAGGAACTTACTAATAAAAGAACAAGTAGATCAACAGGCTGTCTAAAAACTAAAGATGGCACAATCATAATAGAAAAAGATAAGATTCTACATGTATGGACAGATTATTTGAAAAACCTGTATAATGATAACAGAGAGGAACAGTATGATATTAGATTTAATAATGAAGGACCACCAATTTTAAAGATAGAGGTTCATAATGTTCTTAAGCATATGCATATGACAGCTGGCAAGGCCCCCGGTGCAGATAACATCACAACAGAAATGATTAAAGCTTTAGAAGAATTTGGATTAGAGCAAGTCACCAGACTGCTGAACACATTATATGATACTGGAGATATACCTTCTGAATTATGTAATTATGTATTTATTGCAATCCCAAAGAAATCAAGAACCTTGGAATGTGATCAACATAGAACAGTTAGTATAATGAGTCACATCACAAAGATTTTGTTGCGAATTATCATGCAAAGATTGAGGAAGAAAATACAATCTGAAATAGGGGAAGAACAATGTGGGTTTGTAGAAGGAAAGGGTACAGTAAATGCTGTGTATATGCTGCGAACAGTTATTGAACGTGTTATAGAAGTAAGCAAGGATATATATCTTTGCTTTATTGACTACACAAAGGCTTTTGAAAGAGTTAGACATGTCAACATGGTGGATATGCTTGCAGATCTACAAATTGATGGGAAAGACATTAGACTTATAAAAAAAACATATATTGGAAACAACAAGCTGCCATAAGGATTGATAATGAAGTGGGACAATATCAACCTATTAAGAGAGGTGTTAGGCAGGGATGTGTAATGTCTCCAGATCTTTTTTCCCTATACAGTGAAAATATTTTCAGAAATGTAGAAGATATAAATGTAATCAGCATTAGAGGAAGAAACATCAATAACATTAGATATGTAGATAATACAGTATTGAATGCAGACAATGCACAGGATCTGCAACAATTAGTAGACGATGTTGTTGTACACAGTGAGCAGCTGAGGTTGGAATTAAATTGTAAGAAGACACAGGTTATGGTCGTCACTAGGAAGAACGAAGTGTATGTAATAATACAAGTAAATGTAATATGTATATGTGATGTAATATCACAATGTAATATACAAGTAAATGGGAACATTCTTCAACAAGTGAATCGATACAATTATCTCGGAACAGTCATAACATCTGATGGGAGATGCCTTGAAGAGATTAGAACAAGAATCGCCATGGCGAAAGTAGCCTTTAGCAAGATGAAAAACATTCTGATCAATAAAAAGATGTCAATTGAAACGAGAAAAAGAGTGTTGATGGGGTACATAGAGCCTGTTCTTTTGTATGGATGTGAAACTTGGACAATGAGCAGTCAAGCTGAAAAACATTTGATGGCTACAGAAATGTGGTTTCTGAGGAAAATGCAAAGTGTACCAAGGACAGATAGAAAAACCAATGACCAAGTACTACAGGAGACAAATGAAAATCGTAGACTGATTAGAGAAATTAGACGAAGACAGTCAAAATTATTTGGACATATTATGAGAAGAAATGGATTGGAGAACTTATTGACAACTGGCAAGATCGAGGGGAACAGACCAAGAGGAAGACCGAGAGGAAAATACCTGTATGGCTTGGCCACGTGGCATGGACGAGATAGGAACACTGAGCTGATCCACGACTCTGGTGATCGAGTGAAATGGCGAGTTATGACCGCCCACGCTTTCCGGCATGGCACATGATTGATTGATTTACAGGGATACAATGGTATCCATTGACAGGGATACAGTAGTGTCCATTGACAGGGATATCAGTTTTGCCTTTCCTATGATAAATCTGCTTTCCTTCTATTCTGATCGACAGTTGTAGTAGCGTAGTTGCTAGCATGATTGCGTACTGCAGTGGTTCGAATCCCAATGAAATTTAAATGTGTTGTCCCGAAGCAGTTTCTTGTTATGGGGCGAAGATCGGCTAGGGCAGTGGTTCTCAACCGGTGGGGAATTCCCCCCCCCCCCCCAGGGGGGAATTTCAGGGTTTCCAGGGGGGAATGAAGACCATTTCAAGATCGTGTTAATACAAGAACCGATTACTTGACAGAGTTTTTCCCTTCATACTTTACAGTTATGTATGTCTCGTCTTTCTAAAATTCGTTTAATAAAGTAAGTAGACCCACAAATCATGTTTTATGTGGATGTCTAGACTTGTTTTAGTATATGCTATTACATTTGCCTTCCACTTTTACGTATACTGTGTAGGGGTGAGGGGATTTTTAGATAGGAAATATGAAAGGGGGGGGGGGGGAATGACGTTCTGAAAATACGGTGAAGGGGGGAACGGGCCAAATTTTTGACAGGAAGGGGGGAATGGCGTTCTGAAAATATGGTGAAGGGGGGAATGGGCCAAAAAAGGTTGAGAACCACTGGGCTAGGGAGTTCCAATTTTGTTGGCCTCAGTGTATGGGGGAATAAGGGGCCAGTCTCTCCCTAACTTAGCGGGACGACGAACGCTGGCTTCGAACTCTCATCCGACCAAGTTCATGGCATTTTCAGTAAAGCTACCTATCAACTGCACTAACTCGCCCACTATCCCAGTCGAAGCTGATCCTCCCCTCCTCCAGCTTTGATGTTGTGATGACGTACACTATCGTTCGCCTTCTCACTATAAGCCCAAACAAAGAATGTAGACTGCATTCTTCTGATTTGAGTAACTTGTAAGATAACTTCTTTCCAGATATCTTAATTACTGCCTACTGTGTTCTCATCACTCTGAAATAAAACACCATCTCCGCGGCCTCCACTTAATTTCTCACTTATCGGCTAGTTGTCTATGATTGGCTTCCATACATCAGTGTTGGCTCATATTAGAACTGAATAGTCTGAGAAAAGAAACTATTTCCAGAATGATTGGAAACACCCCGACAGGAATTGGCATGCTAGGAAGTCTCTCTCTCTCTCTCTCTCTCTCTCTCTCTCTCTCTCTCTCTCTCTCTCTCTCTCTCTCTCTCTCTCTCTCTTCTCTCTCTCTCTCTCTCTCTCTCTCACACACACACACACACAAACACACACGAGTAAAAATAAATATTGCAGTTGCAGTTAGGACAGGTGCCCTACAGATCGTCTAAAATGTAATACAAGGCAGAATGGGAGAGCTGGCTTGAAAGGATTCATTGAAGGGCACGCATCTCGTTAAGAAGGCCATGGTTCTTTTCGTGACCTGTCTTTGAATGCTCGTCTGGCCTTGTTTTCAAAACGAGACTTTCCAAGCTAAAAATGGATTGTTTGTGATACATGTCACCCAATAATATAACACACAAACTGGGACCACGCCTGCGGGTTTTACCGTGAGGTGGTTAGCACTTTACACCGCGTCTATTTAATATTGAAATCTCTTTCATGGTAATAAGTTTGTTTGTAGGCAGATAAAGGTACCATTATCGTCATCACCGTGTGTCATATCAATCATCATCATCATCATCATCATCATCATCATCATCATCATCATCATCATCATCATCATCATCATCATCGTCATCATCATCATCATGTGCCATGCCGGTTAGCGTGGGTGTCAGGGTCTTGTGTTATATGACCAAAGGCTCGTGTTCACTAACAGGCGTGAAAACACTCACACACACAGAATGAGTGTACAAAACCACAGCGACATAACTCAAACCCTTTAATCGCACTTCTCAAAACCGCAGTCATATCAGGCATCGCTCAAAGTCAGCGATAATGCCATTTCCAGAAACATACAATGCAATATATCAATTCATAAATACAATAGAATATAACACTCACTCAATCTTTACTCTACTCAACAAAGCATACAGGCTTTCTTCCATCAAGCATCGACTCATACATAGCAGCACTCTCTTTCACGTCCGTCCAGTCTCGAGGTCCTAGGCTGTCTGAGCTACCAGCAGTGATTCCTCGTTGGCGCTGCTTTCGGCTCTCGTGGCCTTCGTGCACCACGCTGACCCCTGGCCATGCACTGCGTAGTAACTGTTAGTCAAGTTCACGGTCGTACCAGGTCGTTGCTGCCAGGCAGGGGAGATGAAGACTCGGAGATTCTGACAGTGGGCGGTCAAGTTTTGCCATCTCACTCGATCACCAGACTCGTGGATCAGCTCAGTGTTCTTGTCTCGACCATACAACGTGGCCAAGCCATTCAGATGTTTACTTCTCTTGCTCTCTTCCCCTCAATCTTGCCAGTTGTCATCAAGTTCTCGAATTTATTTCTTCTCATAACATGACCAAAAACATTGTGACTGTTTACGTCTAATTTATCTAATCAGTTTACGGTTTTCATTTGTTTCTTGTAGGACTTGGTCATTGGGTTTTCTGTCTGTCCATTGTATTCTTTGCATTCACCTCAGAAACCACATCTCCGCTGAGATTAGCTGTTCCTCAGTTTGTCTACTTATTGTCCACGTTTCACATCCATATAACAGGACGGGTTCTGGGTAGCACTTCAACACTTTTTTCCGTCTAAGAATTACCCATATACCCGCAAATTACATTATAGTATTTTTTTTCTTCTTAGAGACGATCATAATCTGCAGCCACAGTTACCATATCCTTAATATACTATTCATAGCCATTATTGCGTTGTTCATATACATTCGTGCCTTACTAGCATGAATGTTTACGTGAATGTTTACTTACCTATTTACTTCATCTCCAGGAATTAGCCCTGACCCTATAAATACAACTAACAATTTATCGATTGGGATTCCCAATGTTAATTCTCTATTCCTGTTCACTGATTACTGCCATGGGATGATTAATCGTCTGAAGCGAATTCCCGTATCTGCTATGGGCTCAAATACAGTAGTTTTCCACATACAAGCCACCTTAATTTGATATATAACAACATGTTTGCTACCATATTAACAATTTCTAAGTCATAACTGTGACACACCTCTACTTCCCATTCTCCACCTTCCATTTGTGTGTGGTCCAAACCTACTCTATGTATGGCAGTGAATCTGTAATCTGTAAGTGATGATGTGAAGAAGCTACATGTGCATGATAGTGTCCACTGACAGGGATACAATGGTATCCATTGACAGGGATACAGTAGTGTCCATTGACAGGGATATCAGTTTTGCCTATCCTATGATAAATCTGCTTTCCTTCTATTCTGATCGACAGTTGTAGTAGCGTAGTTGCAAGCATGATTGCGTACTGCAGTGGTTCGAATCCCAATGAAATTTAAATGTGTTGTCCCGAAGCAGTTTCTTGTTATGGGACGAAGATGGGCTCGGTAGTTAAAATTTTGTTGGCCTCAGTGTATGGGGGGATAAGGGGCCAGTCTCTCCCTAACTTAGCGGGACGACGAACGCTGGCTTCGAACTCTCATCCGACCAAGTTCATGGCATTTTCAGTAAAGCTACCTATCAACTGCACTAACTCGCCCACTATCCCAGTCGAAGCTGATCCTCCCCTCCTCCAGCTTTGATGTTGTGATGACGTACACTATCGTTCGCCTTCTCACTATAAGCCCAACGAATGTAGACTGCATTCTTCTGATGTGAGTAACTTGTAAGATAACTTCTTTCCAGATATCTTAATTACTGCCTACTGTGTTCTCATCATTCTGAAATAAAACACCATCTCCGCGGCCTCCACTTAATTTCTCACTTATCGGCTAGTTGTCTATGATTGGCTTCCATACATCAGAGTTGGCTCAATATTATAACTGAATAGTGTGAGAAAAGAAAATATTTGCAGAATGATTGGAAACACCCCGACAGAAACTGGCATGACAGGAAGTCTCTCTCTCTCTCTCTCTCTCTCTCTCTCTCTCTCTCTCTCTCTCTCTCTCTCTCTCTCTCTCTCTCTCTCACACACACACACACACACACACACAAACACACACGAGTAAAAATAAATATTGCAGTTGCAGTTAGGACAGGTGCCCTACAGATCGTCTAAAACAGTGTTTCCCAACGTGGGGCCCACGCCCCACAGGGGGGCAATTTGACTGTTAAGGGGGGCAATTCGAAAATAGAAGAAATCGGCTGAATATAACAAAACGGGGAGACTTGAGACTGAAGTTAACTAAATTGGAACCTGACATAAGATCTCTTTGCAGCAAGCATCAAGAGCAAGGATCTCACTAAATTTAAATAATAAATAATTACTAATAATTAAAATAATATAGAAAAATCTTTCATTAAAATTATTTTGTACTTGAATTTCAGTTCTCCATTATATGTTTTGAAAATTTACTTACTGTGTTTGCTCAATAATTACCTAGTGATTTCTTCCTAACACCTATCATTCAAGTTTCTTTAGTGAACATTTCAATTTTTGAATATTAAAAATAATGTACATGTTGAGGGGGGGGGGCATGGGGCGGGGGAGGGGGGCAATATGAATTTTAGAAAGGCTTAAGTGCGGCATGGTACAAAAAAGGTTGGGAAACACTGGTCTAAAATGTAATACAAGGCAGAATGGGAGAGCTGGCTTGAAAGGATTCATTGAAGTGCACACATCTCGTTAAGAAGGCCATGGTTCTTTTCGTGACCTGTCTTTGAATGCTCGTCTGGCCTTGTTTTCAAAACGAGACTTTCCAAGCTAAAAATGGATTGTTTGTGATACATGTCACCCAATAATATAACACACAAACTGGGACCACGCCTGCGGGTTTTAACCTGAGGTGGTTAGCACTTTACACGACGTCTATTTAATATTGAAATCTCTTTCATGGTAATAAGTTTGTTTGTAGGCAGATAAAGGTACCACTATCGTCATCACCATGTGTCATATCAATCATCATCATCATCATCATCATCATCATCATCATACTGTGTCATGCCGGTTAGCGTCGGCAGTCATGTTTTGCCACCTCACTCGATCACCAGACTCGTGGATCAGCTCAGTGTTCTTGTCTCGACCATACAACGTGGCCAAGCCATCCAGGTGTTTACTTCTCTTGCTCTCTTTCCCTCGATCTTGCCAGTTGTCATAAAGTTCTCCAATTTATTTCTTCTCATAACATGACCAAAAACATTGTGACTGTCTACGTCTAATTTATCTAATCAGTTTACGGTTTTCATTTGTTTCTTGTAGGACTTGGTCATTGGGTATATAATGCTAGACACAGAAACGTTTAAATATATTACACATTCCGAAGCCTAGGATTGACTTATACAAAACAAGCTTAACGTACTCTGCAGCTCAGCTGTGGAACAATCTTCCACAAGAAATCAAAGACATCACCAATCCCTATTCATATAATCGCAAATTATTCGAACACTATCTCAGTACGGATTACCTTCCCCCTTTATAATAGAAATAATAATAATAATAATAATAATAATAATAACAAAACCCTAGTATAACAGCCAGTCCCCTTTTGGTAGGCCAGTATATTCCACATCGCTAATAACAAGTGTCACACCATTAGCTAATATTACTGAGTCGTGTGGTATTGATGTTCGCATTTTGCCCATGCCTTTATAATGCATATCTTTTATATTGTTGCTGTTCTCTGTTAGCATTGAATGATGTGTGAATGAAATAATGTATGAAAGAGAGTGATAGAAGGGTAGAATGTTAGACGGGCCTGCGTGCCCAATTCTTAACCCTTTGAAAATAAAGTTTGTTCGTTAGTTCGTTCGTTCGTTCGGCTGTCCCGCTTTGATCTGGGGAATTGTTCCCGGTACTCCAAAGAGTCTTGCCGGCTTGTGATCTGGAGAAATCTTTTCCCCCACAACAAAAGATCTTGCCGACTCCCATCAGGACAGTCTGTCCCCAACATCAAAGAATGGCGGATGCCTGTAGACGAATGACGCGACAGTCTTTCATCGATCGACAACTCCAAGAATTCCGCGACATAGCCTCAACCCAATTGAATAGTGAAAATCAGAACTTGTATCTTAACATTGCAAAAACAAAGATAATGCATACCGATAAAACCACTATGGAGAAAGAAATATATGTTAATGAGGAAAAACTTGGAGGTGGTGGAACATTTTGAATATCTTGGGTCATTGATTACCAACAACGGTGACACAATGAAAGAAATTAACCGACGACTATCAATTTCTCTTCAAAGACTAAAACAACTGAATAAATTATGGAATGGGACAGACAGAACTACAAAAATTAGATTTTTAAGAGTATGCATCTTTCCCATTGCGAGACCTGGACGCTTACTAAACAAGCTGAGCAGCGCATAAATGCCTTTGAATATAAATGTTATAGACGAGTTCTAAGAATATCTTGGGTAAAGAAAAGAACAAATGCATCCATACTTCAAGAGCTGAATATTGAAAAAAGTTGGCTTTTAAAAACGATAAAACAAAGAAAATTGAAATATTTTGGTCACTTGAAACGTCACGAAAGATTGGAGAGAACAACAATGGAGGGGTATATGCCTGGGAAGAGAGGAAGAGGAAGGCCAAAGAGAAGATGGGTGCAGGATGTGGCGGATGATCTCCAGATGGGTGTATCGGACGCGGAGCATCTTGCTTATGATCGAGAGGTTTACCGGAAGGTTGTTATGGCAGCGAGGTTCTGCAAAGGACATGCTACTGAATGAATGAATGAATGAATGAATGAATGAATGAATAGCTTTATATAATGTCTTCTTCCAATAGTTTTATATATTGTCTTCTTGCAATAGTTTTATATATTGTCTCCTTCCTATAGTTTTATATATTGTCTCTTTCCTCCATTGGCACCTTTCCGTCTTGACAGACGATAGTTTGGTACATTGTGCTTCAAAAAGGCTTAATAACTACGATCCATGGCGGTGGCGAGTGTGGCTGGTAAGGCCAATTCTTGCTGCAAATGTTTTCCCACAGTAGGTGCATGTGAAAACATGGTCACTTCCACCATTTTACACCATCTTACGTCTCTCACGCTCTGTGTGTGCTTTATCTGCAATCATTTTCTCCTTTGTCTTTATTCCATTTCTGATAGTTGCCCTCCATGCAACACGTTCAGCGGCGACGTGCTCCCAATGTGCATTATCAATGCCTGTATCAATCATGTCCCGCTTACACACATCTTTGTATCGTAGTAGAGGCCGACCCTGAGATCTCCTACCCGTCTGTAATTCACCAAAATAGATGCCCTTTGGTATTCTACCATCATCCTTCCTCCTAACGTGTCCTATCCATCTAAGTCTACGAAGACTGAGCATGGAATACACCGTCACACAACCTGATCTTTCCAATACTTCAGTATTTGTGATTTTGTCTTGCCACTTAATACCAAGTATTCTTCGTAGACACCGCATATGAAAGCTGTTTAAACGTTTCTCTTGGCGTGAGTAAGTTGTCCAGGTTTCACTGCCATAAAGAAGAGTACTAAGGACACAGGCTTGGTAGACGAGGACTTTTGTTTTGGCAGTAAGCTTCCTGTTCTCCCAGACTCTTTTTGCTAACATGTTCATTGTTGTTGCTGCCTTGCCAATCCTGATGTTGATTTCCTGATCGAGGGATAATTTGCTATTTACCTCTGATCCTAGATATGTAAAATGGTCTGCTATCTCCAGATCGGGGTCGTCAATAAAGATTGATGGTACAACATGTGCACCTTGTGACATAATCTGTCTTCTTTTTGTTAATTGTTAAACCAAATTCAGAACAAGCATTGGAGAATGCAGATAGTAGATGTTGTAATTCTTCCTCAAAGTGGGTCGTAATCGCAGCAGCATCCGCAAAAAGCAACTCTCTGATTAGTACACTGCTAATTTTGGTCTTGGCCTTCAATCTCTGAGCATTATAGAGGCCACCATCTGAGCGTGAGTGAATGTATATACCGTCATCCTGATCACGAAAGGCATATTTCAGTAGAAGTGAAAAGTATATCCCAAAGAGGGTGGGGGCTAGTACACAACCTTGCTTAACTCCACTCTTGATTTCAAACTCTTCTGAAGTTGAGCCATCAAACTTAATTATACCTTTCATGCCTGTGTGGAACGATTCCACAATGGACAGAAGAGTTGGTGGGCAGCCAATCTTCTTTAGTGCTTTGAACAGACCCTCACAACTGACCAAATCGAATGCCTTTGTGAGGTCAATGAAGGCAATAAACAGTGGCTGATTTTGTTCCCGGCATTTTTCTTGCATCTGTCGCAATGAGAATATCATATCAATGGTAGACCGGTTCTGACGGAAGCCGCACTGTGATTCGGGGTAGACTTGATCTCCCAGGACTTGAAGTCTGTGCAGGACAATTCTGGCAAATACTTTCCCAACAATACACAGAAGTGAGTTACCCCTATAGTTGTTACAGTCGCTCCGATCTCCCTTGTTCTTGTACAGCGTTATGATGTTTGAATCTTTGAAATCCTGTGGGACTTGTCCTTCTCGCCAGCATAGCTCTATTAGCTGGTGGATCTGTAGAGCGAGTGTGTCTTGCCCACTTCTGATTACCTCTATTGGAATCCCATCCTTACCTGGAGCCTTGCCAGATGCAAGTTCATTTATAGCACACTTAACTTCTGTTATAGTGGGAAGTGTGTCCAGGTGGTCAAGAGTTGGCAGGGCCTCTATGGCGTTGAGGGCATCATCCGCTAGCTTGGTCTCACTTGAGTAAAGCTCTAAATAGTGCTCGACCCATCTATCCATCTGCTGTTTCTTATCAGTGATGATTTCATCCAGTCAAGGTTTTCAGCGGTGCACTTCTTTTGATCATTGGACCACAGGCTTTCTTTATCCCTTCATACATGCTTCTGATGTTTCCCTTATCACTTGCGATTTGAATGGACTCACATAACTTGATCCAATAATCATTCGCACCAGGGATGGAGTTATTGCCTCTCCATAGCACAAAGCCTGGGCTAAAATAAAGAAACCATGTGGTGCCCATGCAGCACGATCCCTCTCTCGACCTGCCTAGTTCACTCCAGAGGAATGTTGACACCTATAATCTGGAACAAGACAAGCTGCAGAAGCTGCCGGATCAGCAAAACAATGCTCTAACTGTCCGCCTGTCGGAGCTTCGATCCTAGACCAGCTGCCAACCAAGGCTTAGGGCCTGGTCTGCCCTGCCATGACTTATTTTGTCTTTGGGTTGCATTTCCTCGCACCAGGATAAGGCTAGTACCCTCCCAATTGTGCTCTTCCGCCCGAAGCCGTTGGCACAATGTGGGGTGTCGGGTTTGGTAAGCGCCTCCCAACATTCGGCGCTGACAGAAAGCAGGTAGTACCGTCTACTGTCATACGGTAGCTCAGTCATATCTGACTAAGACCTGACTCAAGACACCTGTCTCTTTCCTATAGTTTTATATATTGTCACTTTCCTATAATTTTATATATTGTCTCCTTCCTATAGTTTTATATATTGTCTCCTTCCTATAGTTTTATATAATGTCTCCTTCCTATAGTTTTATATAATGTCTCCTTCCTATAGTTTTACACACACACACACACACGCATGCACGCACGCACGCACGCACCATACACACACACACACATACGCACGCACGCACCATACACACACACACACACATACACACACACACACACACACACATATATATATATATATATATATATATATATATATATATATATATATATATATAAGGGCTAGCGGTTTCCCCAGAACAGGGGTCACCAAACTACGCCCCGCGGGTCAGTTCATCAGATCCGCCGACGGTTCTTCAATTTGCTTGATAAAACGTATGGAACACAAGACTTTGTGATACAATTTAAATTTCAAAATTATGTTTAGAATACTAGGAGATCTTCACACGTGCGGAGTCCTCCTGGCTGCCACTCGCGGAACCCCGGTTGAAAAACACTGCTCTAGGTAGTTTATTTAGGCCGGCCCTAATTATGTATTTTGCAAACCTTATTATGTGATATATTCTATTACCAAAGGTACCTATAAACTTTATGACTTGGTGAGCCGTAGCTTCAGCAGTGATCCCTAATCATCTGCTTTTCTTGTGTTTCAATAGGATTTTAATTAGGTTTCTAATTAAATGTCTTTTTCAATTTTAGATCCCGTTTATTTCACCCTTAATTATGGCTACTAAGAAGAGAAATCCTGTCAGGTCTTACTCAGATATGCTTACTGTGATAGAGATCATTCTTTGGTAGTTGCAAGGGTTAGACTGAGACCAAAGAGAATCTACACATCTAAACACAAATCTAGCCCCAGGATTAATATTTTTAACACTCACTATCCTGAAAAGTGCTTTCAGTTTCAACAGCAACTTGAAGACGCCTTCACTGATACATCAGAAAATTGTACAGTAAGTGAAAAGTAGAGTAAACTTAAGGAAACTCTTTATAAAACAGCGGTAGGGGTTTGCAGCACTGTGGATCATAAGAGGCAGGACTGGTTTGCGGCAAAGAGCCAGACACCGCAGCCCTCAATTGATAAAAAGAAGATAGCTCTCTTAAGAAACAAGGAAAGAACAACGCGTAACACTCTGAGTGAGCTAAGGCAAGCTAGGAAGGATGTCCAAAAGGCTGCCAGGAAGTGTGCATATGACTATTGGATCACGTTATGTGAGTCCATTCAAAACGCAAGTGGTAAGGGAAACATCAGAAGCATGTATGAAGGGATATATAAAGTCTGTGGTCCAATAATCAAAAGAAGCGCACCACTGAACACCTTGACTAGAGAAATCATCACTGATAAGAAACAGCAGATGGATAGATGGGTAGAGCACTATTTAGAGCTTTACTCAAGTGAGACCAAGCTAGCAGATGATTCCCTCAACGCCATAGAGGCCCTGCTAACTCTTGACCACCTGGACACACTTCCCACCATAACAAAAACATAAGTGTGCTATAAATAAACTTGCATCTGGCAAGGCTCCAGGTAAGGATGAGATTCCAATAGAGGTTATCAGAAGTGGGCAAGACACACTAACTCCACAAACTAATTATCTGACTTGGGCTCTGAATTGTTGTGGGGTTGATTCCTGGCCGCGTTCTTCCGTTCATGAGTGCATTATTTCAGAGACTCCCGATTGTCGTCGTTGGAGCTACGGAGTTCGTGATTTGTGTGACCCTTTCCGAGCTGCGGAAAGAGACTGAGCCATATGGGATAAAACCTCGTGAAATGAAGTAAACCCTATCGACTTTTAAGCAACTTTCAGTGACAGCTAATAGAACTATGCTGTCGAGAAGGACAAGTCATACATGATTTCAAAGATTCAAGCATCATAACACTGTACATGAACAAGAGCGATCGAAGCGACTGCGACAACTATAAGGGTATCTCACTTCTGTGTATTGTTGGGAAAGTACTTGCCAGAATTGTTCTGCGCAGACTTCAAGTCCTGTGAGATCAAGTCTACCCCGAATCACAGTGCGGCTTCCGACAGAACCGGTCTACCATTGATATGATATTCTCATTGCGACAAATGCAAGAAAAATGCCGAAAACAAAATCAATCACTGTTTATTGCCTTAATCGACCTCACAGAGGCATTTGATTTGGTCAGTCGTGAGGGTCTGTTCAAGGCACTAAAGATGATTGGCTGCACACCAATTCTTCTGTCTATTGTCGAATCGTTGTTAGTCAGGTCTTAGTCAGATATGACTGAGCTTCCGTATAACAGTAGACGGTACTACCTGGTTTCTGTTAGCGCCGAACGTTGGGCGGCGCTTACCAAACCCGACACCCCACATTGTGCCAACGGCTTCGGGCGGAAGAGCGCAATTGGGAGGGTACAAGCCTTACCCTGGTGCGAGGAAATGCAAGCTAAAGACAAAATTGTCATGGCAGGGCAGACCAGGCCCTAAGCCTTGGTTGGCGACTGGTCTAGGATCGAAGCTCCGACAGGCGGACAGTTAGAGCATTGCTTTGCTGATCCGGCAGCTTCTGCAGCTTGTCTTGTTCCAGATGTAGGGGTGTTACCTTTCCTCTGGAGTGAACTAGGCAGGCCGAGAGAGGGATCATGCTGCATGGGCAACACATGATCTCTATATTTTAGCCCAGGCTTTGTGCTATGGAGAGGCAATAACTCCATCCCTGGTCTTAACTGGTCTCGGAATCAAAGCGAGAGGCAACTGTTACGGGTTATAAGTCCTTGTAAGTTGGCGTAGACATGGGGCGCCACGCGTTGCCTCTGACGGTGGGAGACACCTATAGGTGTCACTGATCAGCTACCGCCCGCCTCAAGCTGGGCAGCCCCCAGCCAATTGGGTGCTGATCCGCCACAGCCTGCCTGCTTCAATGGGTGCTTGGGGCTAGGACAAAATCTGAATTTCAGGCTGTAAAACCAATGCACCAGGTACAAACAAAAATATAAATAGAAACCTCAAGCTACGGCTTGCAACCTGGAACGTGAGAACCATGTGTCCAGGATTTTCCACTGACTTGACCAATATTGACGATGTGAGAAAAACAGCTGTGATTGATGCCGAACTCAATCGTCTTAACATTGATATTGCTGGCCTGCAGGAGACTCGCCTCGCTGAGGAAGGGTCACTCAGGGAAAACAACTACACCTTTTTCTGGAAGGGTAAAGGGCAGGCAGAAAAAAGGCAACACGGTGTGGGCTTTGCAGTGAAGAATTCGCTACTGGGAATGATTGAAATTCCAGCAGGAGGAAATGAAAGACTATTATCCCTGCGCTTGGCAACCTCTTGTGGGTTTGCCACCATTATTACTGCATATGCACCGACACTCGATTCCTCTGATGATGTGAAGGATTTGTTCTATGAGGAGTTAGACTCTGTGATCAAGGCAGTTCCAAAATCCGACTACATTTATATGCTCGGTGATTTCAATGCTCGTGTGGGCAAGGACTCGAGTTCATGGCCAGTGTGCCTTGGAAAATACAACATCGGTCGCATGAATGAAAATGGGCAAAGGCTGCTGGAGCATTGCACCAGTAATGACCTATGTATTACAAACTCTTTTTTTAAAACAAAAGCGATGCATAAGGTCACATGGAAACATCCAAGATCCGGCCATTGGCACCAGCTGGACTTCATCATCACACGGAGACAACATCTGAACCATATATCATTGACTCGTAGTTACCACAGTGCTGACTGTGATACGGATCATTCTTTGGTTGTTGCAAGGGTTAGACTGAGACCAAAGAGAATCTACACAGCTAAACACAAATCTAGCCCCAGGATTAATATTATTAACACTCATGATCCTGAAAAGTGCTTTCAGTTTCAACAGCAACTTGAAGACGCTTTCACTGATACACCAGAAAATTGTACAGTTAATGATAAATGGAATAAACTTAAGGAAACTCTTTGTAAAACTGCCGTAAAGGTTTACGGCACTGTGGATCATAAGAGGCAGGACTGGTTTGCGGCCAACAGCGAGACTCTGCAGCCCTTGATTGATAAGAAGAAGAAAGCTCTCTTAAGAAACAAGGAAAGACCAACGCGTAACACTCTGAGTGAGCTAAGGCAAGCTAGGAAGGATGTGCAAAAGGCTGCCAGGCAGTGTGCAAATGATTATTGGATCAAGTTATGTGAGTCCATTCAAATCGCAAGTGATAAGGGAGACATAAGAAGCATGTTTGAAGGAATAAAGAAAGCCTGTGGTCCAGTGATCAAAAGAAGTGCACCATTGAAAACCTTGACTGGAGAAGTCATCACTGATAAGAAACAGCAGATGGACAGATGGGTAGAGCACTATTTGGAGCTTTACTCAAGTGAGACCAAACTAGCGGATAATGCCCTCAACGCCATAGAGGCTCTACCAACTCTTGACCACCTGGACACACTTCCCACCATAACAGAAGTTAAGTGTGCTATAAATGAACTTGCATCTGGCAAGGCTCTAGGTAAGGATGGGATTCCAATAGAGGTTATCAGGAGTGGGCAAGACACACTCACTATACAGATCCACCAGCTAATAGAGCTATGCTGGCGTGAAGGACAAGTCCCACAGGATTTCAAAGATTCAAGCATCATAACACTGTACAAGAACAAGGGCGATCGGAGCGACTGCAACAACTATAGGGGTATCTCACTTCTGTGTATTGTTGGAAAAGTATTTGCCAGAATTGTTCTGCGCAGACTTCAAGTCCTAGGAGATCAAGTCTACCCCGAATCACAGTGTGGCTTTCGACAGAACCGGTCTACTACTGATATGATATTCTCATTGCGACAAATGCAAGAAAAATGCCGTGAACAGAATCAACCACTGTTTATTGCCTTCATCGACCTCACAAAGGCATTTGATTTGGTCAGTCGTGAGGGTCTGTTCAAGGCACTAAAGAAGATTGGCTGCCCACCAACTCTTCTGTCCATTGTGGAATCGTTCCACACAGGCATGAAGGGTATAATCAAGTTTGATGGTGCAACTTCTGAAGAATTTGAAATCAAGAGTGGAGTTAAGCAAGGTTGTGTACTAGCTCCCACCCTCTTTGGAATATACTTTTCACTTCTACTGAAATATGCATTTCGTGATCAGGATGGTGGTATATACATTCACTCACGCTCAGATGGCGGCCTCTACAATGCTCAGAGATTGAAGGCTAAGACCAAAATTAGGAGGGTACTGATCAGAGAGTTGCTTTTTGCAGATGATGCTGCAGTTACGACCCACTCTGAGGAAGAATTGCAGTGTCTACTATCTGCATTCTCCAATGCTTGTTCTGAATTTGGTTTAACAATTAGCAAAAAGAAGACACAGATTATGTCACAAGGTTCACATGGGGTACCATCAATCTTTATTGACGACGCCGAACTAGAGATAGTAGACCATTTTCCATATCTAGGATCAGTGGTAAATAGCAAATTATCCCTAGATCAGGAAATCAACATCCGGATTGGTAAGGCAGCAACAACAATGAACAGGTTAAGAAAAAGAGTCTGGGAGAACAGGAAGCTTACTGCCAAAACAAAAGTCCTTGTCTATCAAGCCTGTGTCCTTAGTACTCTTCTCTATGGCAGTGAAACCTGGATAACTTACTCACACCAAGATAACAATTTAAACAGCTTTCATATGCGGTGTCTGCGAAGAATTCTTGGGATTAAGTGGCAAGACAAAATCACAAATACTGAAGTATTGGAAAGATCAGGTTGTGTGACAGTTTATTCCATGCTCAGTCTTCGTAGACTTAGATGGATAGGACATCTTAGGAGGATGGATGATGGTAGAATACCAAAGGATATCTTTTTTGGTGAATTACAGATGGGTAAGAGATCTCAGGGTCGGCCTCTACTACGATACAAAGATGTGTGTAAGCGGGACATGATTGATACAGGCATTGATAATGCACATTGGGAGCAAGTCGCCGCTGAACGTGTTGCATGGAGGGCAAATATCAGAAATGGAATAAAGTCAAAGGAGAAAATTATTGCAGAAAAGTCACACACCAAGCGTTTGAGACGTAAGATGGTGCATGATGGTGGAAATGACCACGTGTTCACATGCACCCACTGTGAACGGACATTTACAGCGCAAATTGGCCTTATCAGTCACACTCGCTACCGCCATAGTTAAAAGTTATTATGCCTTTTTAAAGCACAAACTATCGTCTGTCAAGACGGCAAGGTGCCAATGAGGAGTGTCGAATCGTTCCACACAGGCATGAAGGGTATAATCAAGTTTGATGGTGCAACTTCAGAAGAGTTTGAAATCAAGAGTGGAGTTAAGTATATACATTCACTCACGCTCAGATGGCGGCCTCTGTAATGCTCAGAGATTGAAAGCCAAGATCAAAATTAAGAGGGTACTGATTAGAGAGTTGCTTTTTGCAGATAATATTGCAATTACGACCCACTCTGAGGATGAATTACGTCGTCTACTATCTGCATTCTCCAATGCTTGTTTTGAATGTGTTTTAACAATTAACAAAACGAAGACACAGATTATCTACCAAACTATCGTCTGTCAAGACGGCAAGAGGCCGATAAAAAACAATAAAAATAGAAAAGTGGACGCCAGCTCGTCACGTTTTCAAAGAAGAATGTGGAGTAAAGTACTTCTTTGCGGAAACAAAGGACGAGAAAACCAGTTGCGTAACATGCAGCGAAAGTGTTGCGGTTTTGAAAGAGTACAACCTTCGGCGTCACTATGAAAAAAACAAAAAAAAACATATATCAACATATTCACAGTTTTATGGAAAGTTACACTCTGAGAAATATGAGGCCTCGTAACGTGGTTTAGAAACACAAAGAAATCTTTTCACGTGAAAGTTTGCTGAAAATGAATCTGTCACTCGTGCAAGTTACATAGGATGGCATAACGAGGAGAACCGTTTATTGATGACAACTTCATCAAAGATTGTATCATGGACGCCGCAAATGACTTGTGGCCTGATAAAGCCGATTCGTTTGGAACTATCAGCCTTTCGGCAAGTTCAGTTGTGTGGAGAACAGAAGAACTTGGAGAGAACATAGTGCTACAGATATGTGTGAAAACTAGGAACCTGTTGCAGTATTCTCTGGCGCTGGATGAATCTACTGATTTCTCGAGTACGTCACAACTTTTAGTGTTCATTCGTGGTGTCAATTTGGACTTTCAGATAACGGAAGAGTTAGCATCCGTTTGAAGCATACATGGAACAACAACTGGAAAAGACATTTTTTCGTGAAAGTGCAAACAAATTTGCAAGACTATAACCTTCAGTGGGATCACCTTCGAGATGTTACTGTTTATGGAGGACAAAACATGGCTGGAGTGAGGAACAGTCTGGAGGGGCAGATCAGGACTCTGTTGGAAAATATGTAAATTCCGGGCGCTCTGTTCATACACTGCATTATACATCAGCAAGCACTCTGTGGGAAAGACTTAGATATTTCTTGTGTACTGAAACCAGACGTTTCTGCTGTGAGCTTTATTTGGGGACTCAATCACCGTCAGTTTCAGGCATTTCTTGAAGAAAATGATTCCGAATTATGTGGCTTGCCTTATCACACACCAGTGAGGTTGCTCCGTTGCGGTAAAGTCCTGTTTCGTTTTTACAAGCTCCAAAACGAAATAGATGTTTTCCTCACTGAAAAAGATAGAGCTGATCTACAGCTGTCAGATCCTACCTAGCTGTCAAAGTTGTCATTTTAGGTCGACATCACCACATCCCATATGAATTAACTGAACTTAAATCTTCAGGGAAAGGATAGCTACAGAATCATCAAAGGGTTTCGGAGAAAGCTGTCATTGTTTGAAGCACAACTGGAAGGAGAAAACCTTTCTCATTTTCACTGTGTCAAAAAGTTTTGCGCTACAATCGCCGAAGGTGTCAACCTCTATTTTCCGAAAAACAAATTATTCCTGACTTGTAGAAACATTTTTGGAGAGATTTTCAGATCTTGACAGAATTGCGAATGACATTCTTCTGTTCCAGAATCCGTTTGATTGTAACCTTTATGATGTGCCAGTTAAACTACAGTTGGAGCTCATTGATTTTCAAGCAAATGACTTGTTTAAAGAGAAGCACAGAGAAGGAAAACTTCTTGAATTTTACCGCTGCTTATCTGATGTTGAGTTTCCGAAACTGGTGAAATTTGCCGCTTGTATGTCATCAGTGTTTGGAACAACTTTCAAAAATTAAGTATGTGAAGTCAACACATCGAACGAGATTGATTGATGAACATTTGAAAGCAATTCTCTTGATTTGATTCAGCAATTCGAAACCAAACATTGATGATATCTTGAAAGCCAAATATCAGTTTCACAAATCTCACTAACCTTTTTTGCTGCTTAGTTTGTGAGATTCGGATATGTGCATACTATGTCTGGTGTAACTATCGTTTTGCTATAGTATATCCACGTTTGTTTGCCTTCATTCACGATCAATTATTTTGAAAACTGTCTGTTGCATCGTTATGAAATTTTCCCAACCGTCTTATATTTACCCCCACCCAAGGAATATGACTTTGATAGGTCCAAAAACAATTTAAATAATTGAAAGCGGCGACATTCCTTTGATGTTTTGCTTAACAACTAGTGATTTCTCGCTAAAAAAAAGTTATGTTTACGGTAACGGGGACCTGCAAATTCAGATGACAATCAAAGGCGTATCCGGATTCGTATGGGAGTGGGTGCAATGAAAGAAGTAGCTTACAATCGACAGGGTCGGCTGCATTGCACCGGGTTTTTATCCCATATGGCTCAGTTTCTTTCCACAGCGCGGAAAGCGTCGCACAAAGCACGAACTCCGTAGCTCCAGTGACGACCCTCGGGAGTGTCCGAAAAAAAATGCACTCTTGAAATGAAGGACGCGGCCCGGATTCGAACATACAACCTTCAATCCATCCTTTCTCCAATACTCCTCTTCCTCTTTCAACACATGGTCCTGACGTTTTTTTCAGTAACTTTTATCAATATTTAATAGCGCGGACAGACAGACAGACAGACAGACAGACAGACAGACAGACAGACAGACAGACAGACAGACAGAAAGGTAGGTAGGTAGGTAGGTAGGTAGGTAGGTAGGTAGGTAGGCAGAAAGGTAGGTTGGTGGGTGGATGGCTGGCTGGCTGGCTGGCTGGGTGGGTCGGTCGGTCGGTCGGTCGGCCAGCCGGCCGGCAGGCAGGCAGGCAGGTAGGCAGATAGATAGATAGATAGATAGATAGATAGATAGATAGATAGATAGATAGATAGATAGATAGATAGATAGATAGATAGATAGATAAGCAGGCATTCAGGCGGGCAGGCAGGCGGGCGGGCAGGCAGGCAGGCTGGTAGGCAGATAGATAAATAGATAGATAGATAGATAGATAGATAGATAGATAGATAGATAGATAGATAGATAGATAGATAGATAGATAGATAGATAGATAGATAGATAGATAGATAGATAGATAGATAGATAGATCAATCAATCAATCATGTGCCATGCCGGAAAGCGTGGGCGGTCATGATTCGCCATTTCACTCGGTCACCAGAGTCGTGGATCAGCTCAGTGATCAGATAGATAGATGGGTAGATAGATAAGCAGGCAGGCAGGCAGGCGGGCGGGCGGGCGGGCGGGCAGGCAGGCACTCAGACAGACAGACAGACAGACAGACAGACAGATAGATAGATAGATAGATAGATAGATAGATAGATAGATAGATAGATAGATAGATAGATAGATAGATAGATAGATAGATAGATAGATATCGGTCGGTCGGTCGGTCGGTCGGCCGGCCGGCAGGTAGGCAGGCAGGCAGGTAGGCAGATATATAGATAGATAGATAGATAGATAGATAGATAGATAGATAGATAGATAGATAGATAGACAGATAGATAAATAGATAGATAGACAGACAGATAGATAGATAGATAGATAGATAGATAGATAGATAGATAGATAGATAGATAGATAGATAGATAGATAGATAGATAGATAGATAGATAAATAGATAGATAGATAGATAGATAGATAAGCAGGCGGTCGGGCGGACGGACGGACGGACGGACGGACAGACGGACAGACAGACAGACAGACAGACAAACAGACAGACAGACAGACAGATAGACAGATAGATAGATAGATAGATAGATAGATAGATAGATAGATAGATAGATAGATAGATAGATAGATAGATAGATAGATAGATAGATAGATCCCCGCCAGAAGCCGGGCTTTGTCAGCTAGTTTATTTATATAATCACGTTTCATGAAAGAACCCCCATTTGGAGACACCTCTGAATCTACGCGCTGTTTGTTTCAAAACGGAAATCACGTGAAAATTTCAAAATCTGCCGGGACGTCTCTTGGTGAAGCTGTAATACTGTTAAAATCATGGACGTAATCTCTAAGTCGAAATTAATATACCGCATATAAACTAACTTTGAAATCTGCTGTAAAATCTCCAGAACAAAAATTATTTTGTTGGTTGGACATAATGATAAGGTTATATACTAAATCTCATCATTTTCCCTCAGTTGGT
Source organism: Cepaea hortensis (assembly GCA_963921405.1). NCBI lineage: Eukaryota > Metazoa > Mollusca > Gastropoda > Stylommatophora > Helicidae > Cepaea > Cepaea hortensis. The sequence goes on from OY992876.1 coordinate 367,126,303, forward strand.
TACTGAGATATTGAATTTTATATTGAGGCAAAAAAAAAAAAAAAAAACCCAAAACAAAACCAAACACTATAACGAATCGTTCTTTGATAACTTTGTTTAGTAAATAAATATGTTGGTTGTCTTTGATTTTTGTGCATTGCACGCCACTCACTCATGGTTAACATGGAATGCTAAACTTAGTTTCTCGTCTTCATCCTCAGAGCTTTCGTTCTGGCTTGCAAGTATTATACAGAATGATTATGCGGTCTGCGCTCGTCATTTTGTCAGTTATCTGGCCCACTTTGAAATAAGTTTGTTGACCGCTGCCCAAGAGGATATAGCGACACTCTAAGCCCCCCCCCCCTGTTTTTATTGTGGGCCCTTTAGTCCCACTGTGAGCCTTTGTTCACCAGTTCCACAGCTAATGTGAGGGGATGTGAAGTTTGATGATCATCTCAGCCCCATGGCCAGAGCAAGTGCATCATGGTCGCATGTGTAACCACTCATGCACCACAAGATGTACCTCTTCACAGAAGTCACGCCGTTATGAAATTTCCTACTCCACCGATACACTTGCTGGAAAAGACAGGCATACATCACCATACTGGACCTTCATTCACCGATGAATATCTATAGGTTTCAATCATTCACTGATCTAAAAACGGATAACAGAACGCTGCTCCTCTTTGGTGCATTTCAAAAGCGGGGCGACCATCTTTAAACTGTCCTTATGCTATCACCGTGTTCGTCTGCACCGTGATGTCACGTACTTAACACTTTTGACATCCTTAACAACAGTATTGACAGTTTACAAGACAATGGCATGGCTATTGTAATTTCTGTCACACTGTTAATGTTTTCATTTGAAGCACCCTCGTATATGGCACAAGGTTTCTGTCTTTCTGATAACATTATTTCTTTCTCGGTCTCGAATAAATAAGTTGTCAGCTCTCCTCATGCATCTCGTCTCACAGGTGTTGATTTTCCGTGAGTGTCATTTGAATAATGTCCAAGGTTGACATTAGTAGCATAGGACTGGTGCGAATATACTATTTATCATCTGTCGTTTTGTGGAAATAGATACATTTGGGTGTTCATTATGGTTGATAGTTGATAAATGTGCGCTCCCGCTTTTTAACATCTGATTTCGAATTCTCAGTTTATTCTGCCATATTCTGTGATCATACTTCCACGGTGTTTGAATTCTTCAACTTGTTTCCGATGTGTACTATTTATCAGTATATTTAGTCGACCAAAAGATCTACTTACCTGCATTAGTTCAGTTTGGTTGCATTTATATTCATATTGTATCTACTGCTTTTTGAAGTCAGCTTATTAATATGATATTTTCTGTTTGCCCTCGTCGCTGTCTGTCAACTTTCATTTACTGTCTATAGTACCTTGCTGTGTATAACGGGGGGGGGGGGGGGGGTGGTGTCTTGAGCCTGAGGAAATAAGGCCGCCTGGCTAGTGCAGTCGCCGCGAACTGTGCAGGTTAGCGTTTTCTTCTTGCCCCCGACAGAAAAAAAAACTCCACACCCTACCGATGATTCGAACACGGGTCTCCCGAAGACGCCACTCGGCCAGCCGCTCCGCAGGTACTGAACGTCTGCAAATAAAAGCTCATGTATTGCGGGTGGATCTGTTGTTTCGTCTTCGTCTAAAGTTCGAAATTTTCTGCATTTGTTCTGTCACATCGTGCTTCGTTATAAGGGAGATTACCGTTCAAAACTCACTGTCTGGTGAAAGTTGTAGAGTTGTGTAACATGAATGAGATGCGCACCGATAATTCACGGTCGCTGGTGTACTCTTGAGGTCATTGACATAACACAATACATTAATTCGAGGGTATTGATAGGCAGCATAGAAGGACACGAAAGACGCCGAGATCACAGGACACATTTATCATCATGTAGCAAATTGTTTCCAGACCGTTGCTCTCACCACAGACCTCCGTAAAGTTGTCATGCTGTCACCAGTCCCTCTCCCCTCTCTTCCTCTCTCTCTCTCTCTCTCTCTCTCTCTCTCTCTCTCTCTCTGCCTCCCTCCCCCTCTCTCTGTGTCTCTCTCCTCCTTCATACCACTCATCCCCCATTGCAGTATTATCCTCAACAGCTAACGGCCAGACCATCTTATCTGTTGCCAACTCATGTAGCTTCCTTTGTATCCTTCCCAAGTTATTCATCGCTCTCGGAGGTCGACGTGGCCGAAAGGTTTGTCGCGCTAGCACCAAAACTGGCTCTCGTGACCACGGTAGTGGATTCGTTCCACACTCCGGCCAATATGTCCTAAATATTGGCTTGTCGTACTAGACTTGGGGACGTAAATTACAAGTACCTCAGAAACCGGCGTGGGTTAGTCTGACGACGAGGGTCACTAGCAATAGGGAAGGCTAGTTCTCACGCCCTTAAGTTTCCCTCTACTTGTTTTTCTCCGTGGTTTCCAGGGGAAATTTGTTCTCATTGGGCGTCCTATGTAGCGCCAGCGTCTTTCCCCACCTCATGATTCCCCCAGCTCATGATTCCCTCAACTCATGATTCCCTCGGCTCATGATTCCCTCAGCTCTTGACTCCCTCAGCTCATGATTCCCTCAGCTCATGATTCCCTCAGCTCTTGACTCTCTCAGCTCTTGACTCCCTCAGCTCATAATTCCCTCAACTCATCATTCCCTCAGCTCATCATTCTCTCAGCTCGTCATTCCCTCAGCTCATCATTAATTCAGCTCATCATTCCTGTCACGAAAAATAAACTTGCTAGTTTCGATCGATGACAAAAGGAGACATTCGTCTGCAAAAACAGGCAACCCTTTGATGTTGTATAGACTGAGAAAAATAAGTCGCGTCAAGATGTCTACACACGGTCGGCATTTTGTTATGATGTAGGTTGTTCGAGAAACGAAGAATAACGCCAGACGGCTGCCAGGGCGGTTGTTAGCCTTTGAAGTGGTAGACGGAATGTCTGGCCAGACGTCGGATGGAGTCTTGTGATGTGGAGAAGGTCTCTAGATCACAGACAGGAGACAATTTCCCAGATGAAAGGGGACACCAGTCAGATGTTCGCATTGAGTTGGGAAAAATAAAGAGAAAAACAACTTCTCGACGCCGATGCGTCTAGACTTTTTGGTGACGTCACTCAACCTCGATATAAAACCCGTTGCGGTAAACAAGTGGAGTTAGTCGACCAAGATTTCTGAAGTTTGAAGGATCGGTGCAGTTTCCGAGTTGTGTTCAATGAAAGAAACTATAGTGTCAAATTGCTGATATTTATCGGCGGTGTAACAGTAATGGAGTACTGGGGTATTATTAGGATCTAGTGGGAAACAGATACAGCACGATTGAGCATTGAGAATGAAAGCTGGGAGAGATGCTCAATCGTGACGTATTGGGTTGGCAAGGGCAGTTAACATCACACCCTTGAGAGGTAAAGAAGCAAGTTGTCATCATGAAGCAATAAACTATTTTAACTTAACCTCTGGCTTGTTAATCTCTGTACACACTGTTACAGGATTAATTATGGAGCATGTGACCAGGATCTGAACCTGATATAATCGCCGGAGAAAAACAAAAACAATGCGAAGTCAAGCCGAATAACATCGCGTTAGAGACCAATTAGTGAACGTGAGAACAGGCGCACCAAAAGATGGCCAGTAAATTTGTAAATCGTAGTTATCTGTGAATACAGAGGCCAAAAGCTCACCCAGGAGTGGTCCTCTGTAAGTCTTTTTCAAGACTTAAGATAACCAATAAAGTAGCGCCAAGAGCCTTGATATAACCGTCACTCTGCAGGGTCCGCAATTCAAGAAGTTTATTATAGCCGCCGTGCTGCAAGTTGATTGTCAGCAACAGGCTTAACATAGACGGTGCCTGAATTGTTGCGTTTCAAGAGCCATTACAGCCGCTGTGAGGGGACGAACCGGAGTGATCATGTCCTGAGAGTTTGGGCAAACCAGCAATTCAGCCAGAACATTTTGTCGGTCAGAACAAGAACTCAAGAATTCTGTAGAGGAGCAATTCAGTCTGAACATTTTGTCGGGACAGCATGAAAGACTCCTCGTTTCTTTCGTTGATCGGGCCATAGATTGTTGAAACAGTCAAATATCACTGGGCCTCGGCTGATCCTGATACTTTTTTGGGCCTCGTTATTACTAAGACCCTATCAAATCGTCGAAGATGTACCCCACCCGGGGTGAACGCAAAGACTAATATCAGATGTGACCCGACCAGGGGTTGAAGATTATCCAGGCATCCCATGAGAAGTGACCTGAGGGGAAGAGATAGGCTACCTAAATTCCACTACCTAAATTCCGCGACTGATGGTCAGCTGATGCAGGCACCTGGTGTTCGAACTTAATTTGAAGGCGAGGGTAAATTTCTGTATTTAGTTTTACAAAACAAGTGAATTGTGCTCTTTAAAAATTAAGAAATTGCAAATGTGTGATACTTAGACTCAGAAAATAACTGCGCATTGCTATATAATAAGTGAGTGCATTATTTAAATTTAGAAGTAAATTTGTGTGATACTTAGACCCAGAAAATAACTGCGCATTGCTATATAATAAGTGAGTGCATTACTTAAATTTAGAAGTAAATTTGTGTCTATAATAAGTGTATTCTTTAAATTTAGAGGTTGAAATTGTGTGTTTCTTTGCTTGCCTTGTTTCAGTATTATTTCAGCATGGCGGAACAGGACACCTTAGCACAGGTTTAGCTCTGTTTAGGAATATTTTAGCAGAGCAGATTCATCACGACACAAGTGAGAACTATTTCGGCTGAGATAGCATAAAGAGTAAAAATGTACTTGAACAGAGACTTAGGACACGTGACTGCATGGTTAGGAGAATTAAAGGTGGCAGTCAGCGAGGTAGAATGTTTTGTACACTGGTTACAGAGCAATGTAAGAGGTAATGAGATAAAAGGGAACAACAGAGTAAGAGGGAATAACAAGAGACAGCCAGTGCTTAATGAAGACAGAAGACGATATGGGTCTATGTGTGCGGCTGGTTATGACGAACCAAGTCCAAATGGTTATAGGGTAAGAGACAGTAAGAAGAACAGACATAATAGTGAAAGGTCAGACTGGTATAGTACTGGGCGTGAGAGAAACCTTGTAAAGAAATCGTGGAACTGGCCCTCTCATAGTGAAACCGCCAGAAAAAGACGTAACGACTGGTTTGAAAAGAGACAGAGACAGTATTTGAAGTCAGGGTCAAAGAACAAAGTAGAAAACGTAAGTGAAAATTCAACTATTCCCAAGGTGATTGCAAATATGACTGTTAAACAGGAAAAGAAGACGACGGTGTTAGTAAGGAAAATAAACCGAGAGACACAGACGCAGACAAATAATACAGTAGAAAGTAGTACGCAGACTCAGGTACAACCAGTCAGCAAAGTAACAAAGGGAACTCAAACTGACTTAATAGAGAATCAGTCAAAACCAACTCAATTGAATAAGAGAGACAAGGTTGAAGTTAGGAAAGATGGACAGACGAGGACCAAGAACGAAAGAAAGATAAAGAGGAGAAGTATTGAAGAAAGAAATAGTATGGTTGTAAATAGAGGTAGTGCCATGTCAAGTTCCTCAGCTATAGACAGGAAACTAATTCCCAAATGGTGTAGGAATATTAGCTGCCAGAGTTCAAGTTACGGAGAAGATATTCCTACAGCCGAATATTATAGTGATGCTGAAACGGATATTATTACTGAGGATTCGGAGAATGAGAGTGCTGCACTACGAGCAGATCCTGAATCGAGGCGTGATGTTCCCTCATACGGAGTAGTTGCTGGTGGACAGACGGACAGAGTTTTGGTTAGTGACTATGTAGAACTAGATACTGGACTATATGACAATAAAGTAGGGAAGGCTAAGGGACGAAAACCGAGAAAGAGAAAGAAAGTCAGACGTTTTAAAGATGACTATGGAAATAGGGCCGACGTGTTTGCAGTAAACTATAATGAGTCTGATGAAGGAACTATTATTAGTGTGTCATCTGAGGACGAGATGGGAAGGTACAAACGTTACATAAGGTATACAGGGAACAGTGAGCAGACCGACGCTGGAAATAAGAAGAAAACATTTAAGAAGACAAATAGTAGACAGATAGCGGGAATTTACTCAACGACAGAAAGTGACTTAAGTAAAATAGAAGACCTTATGACCTTAAGACCTGAGTACTTTAACAGGTTGACAACAGATAGTGATGATGACATTATAAGTGAAAGACAGGTTAGGGTATTGAAAGACAGTGAAGTGTTTAATTTGGACACACTATATAACGGTTAAAATTCCTTGGGTGAAGAAGGAAAATGAAATAGTTTTGGCTTAGGAGAAGAACTCTAAAATAGACAGATGAAATTTTTGGGGTAGAATGGTACAGGGTAGGTGATAGTGGTGTTGAGGATAAGGAAGTACGGCAAATGATATTCCACGTGGATTACGTAATACAGGATATCTACTATTGGGTCACGATGTAGAGAGAGTATATTAAGTAAAATAGGGTAGATTCAGGACAGAATTAGTAGAGGGTGAGAGATAAATGGTTTGACTCAGAGCTATGACGTGAGGTCCGAGATAGTTTTGCTTGTTGGTTTGAGTATTGTTGACAGGTGAACCAAGACTGACAGGTGAGGTGGTATAGATTGAGGAGGCACTGAGTATCCTGTGTGTGTAAAATAGCCAGTTGAACGTGAGAATAAAAGTAATAGACTGTAGAAGTGGATGCTTGAAAAATACGAGTCACGTCGTGCTTGCGGAGAAAGAAGAAAGTTGTTATGTGTGGAGAAGTATAGAATGATTACGAGATTAATGATCTGTTAGAATGTTGTTTGTTTTGAAGAGATAGTAGATAGTGCTGTGAAAGCAATATAAGTTGCGAGATGTCATGTATAAGGTTTGACCTTCGTATAGGAGTAGAGATATAAGAAAGCAGTGAATTGAGAAAGTCCTCTGGATTAATTCGTCTGGTTATGCGTTGTTCATACGTGAATATAACTGTAGTCAGACAGGTGTTCGGCGTGATGAAGGAAGTAGGAGAGAGGTATGATGAAGTCGCCTAAGTGAAATACGTAGATAGAATGTAAGAGTGGCGTTAAAATGTCTTGTGTCAATGTGTGTAGAGGAGATCAATACGTGTAGATATGTGGTGAATGATTGCTGGAATGTTGAGGTGGCGTCTAAAGTATTTTGTTGTAGTAATAGTATGGAGACGTTAGGTTGTCGCGATGCGAGAGTAGGCGTGAGATGAGAGCGAGGTTGTGTGTCATTGTCCGTGTGAATATGAGAAGAGCGGTTGATAAGTGACGTTGATAAATCGTGGTGGAACATAGAGCATGCGAAAATCGAGAGATAGAAAGAAAATTGTAATGTCTTTTCGTAGAATATCTGAACTTGGAAGGAAATTATGGAAGTTATATGCTGAATTAACATTATGAATGTTTAGTATTCTTGACAGGAAAATGGCGAAGCAAGAGTGCCTAAGACTGAGAAACGAGGAAAGAGAGGTCTGCTGTTGGTTATAAGTGGCGTAGGTTGCAGTTCTGAAAGAGTTCCGAGAAATAACAAGAAGAATGAAAGATGCGGAGGTAAACATGGTTAGTAAAATGAATGTTGGAAAGCGTGTTCCGAGGAGGGTGACCGGTTTGATTGTCGTCACGATGTAAGAGTGCTAGGAGAGACTTGAGGATAGCTATAGTAGTGTTGGTGAGACGTTGAAAGTATTGAAGCAGGAGGATGAAATATTAATTGCGTCGGGTAGACGAGAAAGTTGGAAGTGGAATTGGTGGTTTTGGTGAGAGGTCTATAATAAATAGACAAGTTCTTTTGATGGGAGTAGCATAGTAGAGATACTGTAGTTAACAGTAATGATTAAGAAGTAGTAGTGATGTTTTGTATAAAGCCAAGGGAAACAATAGCTGTGCCGAGCTACAGGGTATTAATAAGTGGATGATGGCTGGTACATTGAGTTGACATTGGAATAGTCGCCACATTAGGAATGGATAAAAGGAGTTGACCTGTAGTTTACAGGGATGGAATTACAAATAATATGATGTGTAAGGAGTTAGTTTGACTTCCAGAAAATGGAACGGTCAATGGTGGAGTGGTGATTGTGGTTAAGGAGAACAAATATTGTTCTAGATTTAAAAAGTTAGTCTGTAGTTAACAGATATACGTAGCAGTGAGGTGTTTTGTTTTCTCGGTTATGGGAGACCAAGATTGATGGGCCACTGTGCGTAGTAATTTGAAGGGAGTTGTATTTTTTTGAAAACCTTCTCTGTAGAGAGAAGACAATTGTTTTATCTTGTTTTATGTTTTGATGCCTCATATATAATATGTTTTTTTTTGTTGCTCGATTTGGTCCTGTAAAATGATTGTTATTTTAGAATAGGATTATTGTGTTTGTAGACTTTTGTGTGTAAACTACTGGTCCGTAAAAGAGACCAGTAGTATTAGGTAATAATAGAATAGGATGTATGTTGTATCATCATCACCATCATCATCACCATCATCATCATACCTTTAGTTGAGTTGAGGGGAAACATAAATGATTGTTACAAAAAGTTTGGGGGGGGGTATGATGTTCTGTTGTGATTTTATTTCGCTGTTTTGTATGTTAAATAGTAGTTAGTTAAGTTATGTTTAATTTACAGGGTTTTTGTCTAGAATAAAGACAATACATGGGCTTTATTTTAGTCCTTCGTTCAGAAAATAGTAATAAACTACTGGGGACTAGAAGAGAGACATTTATTTGGGATCCTTCGTTTAGAAAATAGTAATAAACTACTGGGGACTAGAAGAGAGACATTTATTTGGGATCCTTCGTTCAGAAAAGAGTTAATAAAACTACTGAGAGCTAATAAAGAGACACATTCTCTTTGTGAAGAATAAGTTCATGGGTATTTTGTTGCTGTGATAATCAGCATAGTGAGGTTGAGATGGTTATGAAGTAGTGGAAATATATGGATGGTTATGGGGAAGTTTAGAGTTACACTAAAGTCAGCATTAATTGGAAATATAGGGATTAGAAACCATATGAGGGAAGAAAAGATTAATATAGCAGTGGGGTAAATGAGGAGAAAGTTTTAAACATGGTTTACATGGGGTCAGAAGAACCATGATGTACACAGGATTGCGGGGTTATAGAAAAAGAAGAGGGTAACGGGTTACCCCAGAGAGTAAACATGAATTGGATCCATGTTTAACTAGACACTGTGGATAACAGTACAATAATAAAGGGGTGTAAGTGTGTAGTCGAGACATAATGACATGGGCTGTTTGAGAGTCCGTAATATATGGGCTGGGATAAAGTTATTGTTGCTGTTAGTAACGGCATGAAGGGAGATTTGAGTAGTTGTGCCCATGGACAGTAAGGGGGCAAGAGAGGTATATTATGTGAAGTGATCTGTATTGGAACAGGTCTTGATTTTTAATTGTGTCCTCGGGACGTGTTTTGTGGTTGACATTACAATGAGAGCTTGAAGTAAGGTTCAGAGACATAAAAGTAGTAGTGTCTGTAATATATAGACAATTGGATGTGAATAATAGTTTTGATGCTGTAGATAGCAGCGTAAACGTTTACCATAATGGTTTGGTAAAGGGGGTGTGTGATTTAGGTGAGTGTGGTTTTAGACTTTATTATATAAAGTCTCAAATGACATAGGAGGGTAAAGGAGTATGGTTTGGTAAAGGGGGTGTGGGATTTTTGTGATTTTTAGCTGAGTGTGGTCTTTGTGTGGAAGAGTTCTACTGCTTCTTTTAATACCGGTGGCCACCGATTCTTTAGCTTTCTATCGTGTGAAAGTGATTTCAAGTTAGTCGAAAGGGGAGAATGGTATCAGCGTTTGAAATAGTAAGCGGAATGCTTATGAAGTGGAAAAGTAATAATTAAGAAGTTGTGTTACAATGTATTTTATAAAGTTGATATTGAATTGTTATTAAAGATATGTAAATATGTGATGGTTGTTTAAAGAGCCAGAAACGAAGAAGAAGTGGGTTGATATATATATATATATAGCAGGGGAAGAGTAAAAGATATATTATTTACTTGAGATGATTTAGGGAAGATTAGAGGAAAAAGAGGGAATAGAGTAAGGGGATTAGGAGTAAAGATTTTTCCTTTATAAGGAAAATTCTTTAATAAACATGGGGAGGTGTAACAGTAATGGAGTACTGGGGTATTATTAGGATCTAGTGGGAAACAGATACAGCACGATTGAGCATTGAGAATGAAAGCTGGGAGAGATGCTCAATCGTGACGTATTGGGTTGGCAAGGGCAGTTAACATCACACCCTTGAGAGGTAAAGAAGCAAGTTGTCATCATGAAGCAATAAACCATTTTAACTTAACCTCTGGCTTGTTAATCTCTGTACACACTGTTACAGCGGACATAGATCCAGTCTGAGATTGCATAGTTTCAATCAGCAACCAGAATATGCATATGGTAGGCTATTAATCATATCTAACTTAGAGTATGATTAGGAATAGAGTACAGTACTGTGCGGTGATATAATGTATTATAGGTGTGGTGATGTAATGTATTATAGGTGTGGTGATAGAATGTTCTATAAGTGCGGTGCTAGAAAGTATCATAGGAGCGTCGGCACTAGTATCCTATTGTGTGGCTTTAACTAGCTTGTGTGATATATCATTTTACTCAGGGAGTTGAGGACAATGTAGTGGGATAATAATTAGAGAGATTGAGGATGGTTGGGAGGGAGGAGGGGAATGTGAAATGGTAGGATCTTCCAGTAGGGCATCTGCTGGGTTTCTACCCGTTCCTTTATTCTTTCCTGGTGTTGCCATGTCTCAGACCATGTGATGAGCTATTTGGCGATATGACAGAGATCGGATCTCTGTTGTAGATCTGAGTGCTGCTATTGGCCTACACTCACCTAATTCCGGCCAGGATTGAGTTGCTCTCACCATAGTATTCTCTACTCAACAGGTTCCACGTAGGTATGCTATGATATTCAACAGTGAAGCTAGAACACAGTTTAGAAGATGATGGCTCAGGATTTTAAGACAGAAGTTGCTGAGAGGCCTCTACATTGGGCTTATACCCAAGTTGGTCTGCGGGAACCTGGCTTCTGCTGAGCAGGACATGCTGATGATACTTATGTTTAGCAAGTGATAGTTGTATCACTGAACAGTCAGAACATTATACATATATACAACACTGATACCAGGAACATTCATATAAATTTATAGAAATACATGGAACATTCAGATTGTGGTGTTAATATGGGGAATATTTACAACCAGTGACACTAGATCAATTAAGATTTCCCAAGTAACAGTGACAATAGTGTTAGAATTCTCTGAGTAACAAACAGTTAATAACAGAGGAAATTCATAGTGTGAATTAGATTGAAGACTCTCATTAGACAATGTTTGTCATGGATGTCCAAACATCTGGATGCCTCGAGAGAAGGCGGAGAAACTCTTCACGTGACCGGAGAAGCATCACCTCGGTGAGGTTGTTTGTCTGGAATACATGGTGCTAGTGTGTTCTCAGCACAGTGATGAGAATGACTATACTCCTGAACACTGATCTGAGTCTATATACACCTTAGAATATACGTCACACATTCTACACATTATACACACACACACACACACACACACACACACACACACACACACACACACACACACACACTTCTCCTACATATACTCTTTGCTTTAATAAATTTCTTGTTTTTATTTGTTGAAGCTAGAGTTGTCAAGTATGTTATGTTGAGGAAGAATGAGAGGGGGCATGATCCAGGGGTGAGTAAGAGTGAGAAGAAGGTGTCTTCAGATTGAGGGAGTGTTGTGGACGGAGTTTGCTGGATATCTCCAGGATAGTGATATTGAATTAAAATAAATGTGGGTGTTAATTCCCCTCACTCCAGGGACGACACTAAAATAGTAAAGAAGAACAAATAACTACTACGACATTCTTTACTTACGACATTATTGGGAGCTCCTAAACGTGATCATTGGATAGCGGGATCTCTTGTAAGCGGGATCTTCTGACAGCGGGATCTTCTGACAGCGGGGTCTTTTAACACGGGATCTTTTGACACGGGATCTTTAGTTAGAGGATGGAGATATCCTATTAGTGAGAATCCAGCTAGAGTGAATGTGGATAGGGGTTAAGACACTTATCTTACCTGTTCACTCCTCACACGTCTGCATAGGTCTGTGGTCCGGATTCTACTCTTGTCACTGAGTGATTGTGTTGTTTTGTGTGGTGTGTTATTAAATATATAAATTAATTGTACTTGGTCATTATCTATATATTTGTTTAAAGATAATTAATATTCTACCTGCTGACTGACCTCTCTAAACCATGGCCACTCCTAAACTAACTACGGCAGAACTAAGGGCAAAGGGGGAAGAAATGGGATTGTCGGGTTCTGCACTAACAGATTACATACAGGAGGTGGAGAGAGAGTATCGTCAAGCGGAAAGAGAAGATCGAAAGGCTGAGTTGGAATTGAGTAGGATGGCGCTAGAACAGGTGGCTAAGCACTGGAAGCTGAGCAAGCAGCTAAGAAATTTGAAGCTGAGCAAGCAGCTAAGAAATTGGAAGCAGAACAAGCTTCTAGGCAATTTGAAGCTGAGCAAGCAGCTAAGAAATTTGAAGCTGAGCAAGCCGCTAAGAAATTTGAAGCTGAGCAAGCAGCTCAGAAATTTGAAGCTGAACAGGCTGCTAAGAGATTGAAAGCTCAACAAGAAGCTCAGAAAAGGGAGCACGAGTACCGGATGCGGGAACTCGAGCTCAAGAGGCAATCTAGTGGGGAAACTGAGGGAGCAGTGGGAAGTTCCTCTCTCCCTGGCTCAACACCAGTAGGTGGACGTAGCTACCATGCTATGAAGTTCCCTCTAACGATCTACGAAGAAGACAAGGAGAAGATTGACCAGTACCTTCAACGCTTCGAGGCTATGTCGGTAGCAATGGGTCTGGATCGTGACAAATGGAATCTCAAGCTATCCCAGGGATTACGCGGGACCGGTTACGAGGTTTATTCTCGCCTACCACCAGGACATGAGAACAATTATGACGAGTTGAAGACGGCTCTGCTGAAACGTTTCGAAGTTACGTGACATACCTACCGGAAAAAATTTCGAGGAGCGAAACGAGAACCGGGGGAGTTGTTCGCCGCCTATAGTCTGCGTCTGAAAGCCTATTTCCATAAGTGGATGGATTTGGCTGGGTTTGCGCATGACTATGAGAGTCTGGAAGAGCTCATGGTAGTCGACCAGAATCGAAAGCAAATGTCGAAACCTCTCAGGACATTCTTGGGAGAACAAGGGGCGGAACGAATCGACGTGGTGACGAAATTGGCATAACGGTTCGTCGAGGTATATGGGGAGGCAGCAGAAAACCTTTCTACAAACACCAAAAGTCAGGAAAAACATAACCTGAAGAAAGCAAAAAGCACAGGAACTAAGAAGGTGCAACCATATGTCAAAACTTCAGAGGAGAGTTTGGAGAAGACGAAGGAGGGAAGCAAGAGCACTTCGAGCTCTACTCAAAAACGACCGTGGTCGGAGAAGTGATGTTCGATTTGTAAGTCACCTTCTCACAATACGAAGGATTGCAAATCGAAGGCTAAGAACCCTCACTTCGCGGCATGTCAAGTGACTTCAAAGCAGGTGGTCACTGAAAATGCCAAGGTCGACAAGGAAACTCGCCACCAGGAGAGCTCACTAAAGTCCGGCACTAGAAAATCTAGGACAGGAAAATGGTGCAAACACTGCAGGTCGAATACCCACAATGCTATTGACTGCAGGGGGAAGTCAGGAGACTCTGAATTAGTTGTGTGCAACGGGAAACCTAAGGTGGAGCCCACCGAACATGTCGAGGCCCAGAAAGAGACTCCAGACCAGGATAAACCACCTGTAGTGGAATTGGTAGAAGTTAACGGTCGTCAAGTGGGGTGTTTGTACGACGCAGGACTGGACGGGGTGGTCGTGATTTCTGCTGATCTGGTACATCTAGAACAATTCACAGGTGAAACCATGGAGATACAGCCTGCACAGAAGAGTGCTGTAGCCATGAAATTGCCCATTGCCAGAGTGGAGATTCGGTCAAGATATGTCACCGGCACCATCAAGACCGCGGTGTTGACCGATCCCATTTTTCCCGTAATCCTCGGTTGCCGGTATGTCTTTCTGGGAATGCCCAGGGAGCCAATCCATATGGGAGCAATACAGACTCGCTCTCAGACGAGAACGGATGAGGCAGAAGCAAATGTGACTAACCCACTGCCAGGAGAGTTGCGAACTGCCCAGAGTGAGGATGCTACTCTACGTCCTTGCTACAAAAAGCTGCAGAAAAGTGCTGATCCACCCAAACGGGGGCAGTACTATATGAAGAATAGGATACTCTACAGGAGAGCCGGAAGAGGAGACAACCTACACGGTCAGTTGGTGGTCCCGAAGGCCCACCGCTCCCAGATTCTTCATATGGGGCATACCATCTCATTCAGTGGGCATATGGGTATTGCCGCCACGATGCAGCGAATTTCCTGCCATTACTATTGGCCGGGAATGACAGGTGATGTGCGTCGGTATATGAAGTCATGCCCTGAGTGCCAGAGGGTGGCACCGAAACACTGGACAGCATCGGTGGTCTTGGGTGAAATGCCCATCATGAACTCTCCTTTCGAGAGGGTAGCCATCGATATTGTGGGTCCACTTCCTAGGACTAGGAAGAGGAACATGTACATACTCACCATGGTGGATTGCTGTACAATGTGGGGTGAAGCCATACCGTTGACCACAATTGACTCGAAAAAGAGTGGCGGACGCACTGATGGAGGTCTTTACAAGATTAGGCTTTCCTGATCAAATACTGACGGACAATGGGTCCCAGATGTGTGGAAAACTTATGGAGGAGGTATTTAGGGTGTTCCACTCTAACCATATCCATACCAGCCCTTACCACCCTCAAGCCAATGGACAAGTAGAGCGTTTCAACGGCACGTTGATGACAATGCTCAGGAAACTGGCACAGGAAAAACATGATAGGTGGGATGAATATATCCCAGCAGCACTCTTTGCCTATCGGGAAGTTCCCCATGGCTCAACAGGACTACCACCCGCTACGTTGCTGTTTAGTCGTCCAATCAAAGAAACGTTGGAAGCCATGTTGAGGAGTTGGGCTGAAGAGGGGACGTCAGAAGAAGTGATCTCTTCTTATAAATATGTGGAGGAACTGAAAGAAAAACTTCACAAGGGATGGACTCTGGCAAATCAAAACTTGAAAAAGGCCAGAAAAAGACATGCGGCTTACTACAACCGTAGGTCTAAAGACAGATCTCTAGAGGTGGGAGACAAAGTATTGTTGCTACTTTCAACGGGAAACAACAAACTGGAGATAGGTTGGCAAGGACCATTTCCCGTTGAAAGGGTGATATCCAGGACCAACTATCATATCCGGATCCGGGGAAAGTCGAAGATTTTCCATATCAATCTCTTGCGGAAATACGAAGAGAGATCCGGAGACAAAGCAGCTCACCTCATGACAATGGCAGTTGCAGTGGAGACAGAAGTGGGAACCAACGAGGGCAGGGAATATTCCCTGATACATCAGGAAACTTACAAGGATGTGCAGGTGAACCCTGATCTGACTTCCCAGGAGAGGGAAAAGATAACCCAGGTTCTCGAGTCTCATAAGGAGATACTGACTGATAAACCAGGACGAACGAGGTTGGTGGACTTCGAGATGACTTTGACCCCTCAAGAGCCTGTTCGCCAAAAGGTTTACCCAGTGTCATTCTCTAAATAAAAGGCCCTGGAGGAGGAAAATGTTGGAGCTGATTTCCTGTCTAGACATCCAGCTCCTGAAGAAGAGGAATAGATCATCTGGATCGAACCTCCAAGAAGAAAAAGTTGTTGCGGACTACTCTCTTAGGAGGGGGCCTATGTCACGAAAACTAAACTTGCTAGTTTCGATCGATGACAAAAGGAGACATTCGTCTGCAAAAACAGGCAACCCTTTGATGTTGTATAGATTGAGAAAAATAAGTCGCGTCAAGATGTCTACACACGGTCGGCATTTTGTTATGATGTGGGTTGTTCGTGAAACGAAGAATAACGCCAGACGGCTGCCAGGGCGGTTGTTAGCCTTTGAAGTGGTAGACGGAATGTCTGGCCAGACGTCGGATGGAGTCTTGTGATGTGGAGAAGGTCTCTAGATCACAGACAGGAGACAATTTCCCAGATGAAAGGGGACACCAGTCAGATGTTCACATTGAGTTGGGAAAAATAAAGAGAAAAACAACTTCTCGGCGCCGATGCGTCTAGACGTTTTGGTGACGTCACTCAAGCTCGATATAAAACCCGTTGCGGTAAATAAGTGAAGTTAGTCGACCAAGATTTCTGAAGTTTGAAGGATCGGTGCAGTTTCCGAGTTGTGTTCAATGAAAGAAACTATAGTGTCAAATTGTTGATATTTATCGGCGGACATAGATCCAGTCTGTGATTGCATAATTTCAATCAGCAACCGGAATAGGCCGGTCTCTCTGGCTGTGGGGTTACAACACTTTCTCTCTGTAATCCCGTTTATCACGCAGAGTCTCGCAGCGGAGCGAGAACTGAGGTGGTTCAACCCCCGCTCGTGACTTGCGGATACTGAGCCGGCCGCTCAGAAAGCAATGGCAAACTACTGAGCGTAATCTTGCCAAGAGATCAACAGACAGCTGAAAGATGCTGCTGTTGACAGCTAAGTCCTGTAAAAGGATACGCAAAACATTTTTTTAACCGGAATAGGCATATGGTAGGCTATTAATCATATCTAACTTAGAGTATGATTAGGAATAGAGTACAGTACTGTGCGGTGATATAATGTATTATAGGTGTGGTGATGTAATGTATTATAGGTGTGGTGATAGAATGTTCTATAAGTGCGGTGCTAGAAAGTATCATAGGAGCGTCGGCACTAGTATCCTATTGTGTGGCTTTAACTAGCTTGTGTGATATATCATTTTACTCAGGGAGTTGAGGACAATGTAGTGGGATAATAATTGGAGAGATTGAGGATGGTTGGGAGGGAGGAGGGGAATATGAAATGGTAGGATCTTCCAGTGGGGCATCTGCTGGGTTTCTACCCGTTCCTTTATTCTTTCCCGGTGTTGCCATGTCTCAGACCATGTGATGAGCTATTTGGCGATATGACAGAGATCGGATCTCTGTTGTAGATCTGAGTGCTGCTATTGGCCTACACTCACCTAATTCCGGCCAGGATTGAGTTGCTCTCACCATAGTATTCTCTACTCAACAGGTTCCACGTAGGTGTGCTATGATATTCAACAGTGAAGCTAGAACACAGTTTAGAAGATGATGGCTCAGGATTTTAAGACAGAAGTTGCTGAGAGGCCTCTACATTGGGCTTATACCCAAGTTGGTCTACAGGAACCTGGCTTCTGCTGAGCAGGACATGCTGATGATACTTATGTTTAGCAAGTGATAGTTGTATCACTGAACAGTCAGAACATTATATATATATATATATATATATATATATATATATATATATATATATATATATATATATATATACAACACTGATACCAGGAACATTCATATAAATTTATAGAAATACATGGAACATTCAGATTGTGGTGTTAATATGGTGAATCTTTACAACCAGTGACACTAGATCAATTAAGATTTCCCAAGTAACAGTGACATTAGTGTTAGAATTCTCTGAGTAACAAACAGTTAATAACAGAGGAAATTCATAGTGTGAATTAGATTGAAGACTCATTAGACAGTGTTTGTCATGGATGTCCAAACATCTGGATGCCTCGAGAGATAGCGGAGAAACTCTTCACGTGACCGGAGAAGCATCACCTCGGTGACGTTGTTTGTCTGGAATACATGGTGCTAGTGTGTTCTCAGCACAGTGATGAGAATGACTATACTCCTGAACACTGATCTGAGTCTATATACACCTTAGAATATACGTCACACATTCTACACATTATATATACACACACACACACACTTCTCCTACATATACTCTTTGCTTTAATAAATTTCTTGTTTTTATTTGTTGAAGCTAGAGTTGTCAAGTATGTTATGTTGGGGAAGAATGAGAGGGGGCATGATCCAGGGGTGAGTAAGAGTGAGAAGAATGTGTCTTCAGTTTGAGGGAGTGTTGTGGACGGAGTTTGCTGGATATCTCCAGGATAGTGATATTGAATTAAAATAAATGTGGGTGTTGATTCCCCTCACTCCAGGGACGACACTAAAATAGTAAAGAAGAACAAATAACTACTACGCCATTCTTTACTTACGACAATTCCCTCAGCTCATCATTCCCTCAGCTCATCATTCCCTCAGCTCATCATTCTCTCAGCTCATCATTCTCTCAGCTCATGAAATGTGTTTAGTTCTCGGCATTAATGGTTCCATCACTCCAGTTAGTCCTATATTTCACAGGCCCCAGTGAATACATGTCTATAGTGTATTAGTCATTGTTTGTGTTGTTTTCCTGTTTCTGCTAGTGGTAAGATCCCCCTCCCCCTTTTTTTCTCTCTCCCCCCTCGCCCCCTACCTTTCCTCCAACAGTTCGGTAGGGATGTCAATCCAACCGTATCAAACACCTACGAAAACTTGCTTTTACAAACTTAAGGAAATCGTCATGATACCGACCATATGTCCCTTCTTGTTCCCCCAGACCACCAACACTCTAACAACGCTATAACAATATAATATTATTTTTTTTTAAGAGCACAATAATTTAATTAACCATAAACTGACTGAACGTCTGCATCCCCCGTGGCTTCCTCTGTGTGCTTGCCCTTCTCAGCCAAAGCCTTAGATCTGCTCATTGCCTTTCGTTCCAGGATTTTCTTGCGATCATTGTCCAATTTCATCTTCTCAATGACAACCTTTGAAGAACGAATACCAACATGGACAGATGTTCCATTAGCCTTCCCCCCTGCAGATCATCTATATCAATCGCAAGTTTCTGTAACCTTGAGTCACTTGGCCTGTTTGCTGCCCCTTGTAATGACCACGGTCTATCATCACCTCGACATCTTTTCTAATATGAATGCTCCTGGCACTATATTTCTGAGGCAACTCTATTGAAAGTGGAGAACTCATCATATTCCTTCTTGTGTGGGACGGGGCATTAACGTGACAGGCTCGATTCCTTCTTCTAGACGCAGACACTGCCTTGTTGAACTTCATGGTTTCGTTAGGCACCTCTACAACACCATAACAACGCTATAACAACAACGCTGTAGGAACATAACACTATAACAACGCTGTAACAATATAACAACGCTATAACACTATATCAATGCTGTAACAACAACGCTAAATCAATATAAAAACGTTGTAACAATATAACAACATTATAACAAGATAGCAACGCTATTACAACATAACAATGTTATGATAATCAGTAGCAACACCGTAGCAGTATAGTATCCGGGTGAACGAACGAACGAACAAACTTTATTTTCAAAGGGTTAAGCATTGGGCACGCAGGCCCATCTGACATTCTGCCCTTCTTCTCTATTTCCTCTCATACATTATTTCACTCAACATCACTTATGAAGCTCATCTTAGACAACAAAAGAACAACATGCATTAAAACGCATCAAAAATAATCAATAATACACCACTCACTAACGCAATTTTTAACATGGCAATTATAAATAACTAAGGAAGATATAACGTACCATACATGTGGGTATGTGTCACAGTCTCACATGAGGGCGGTATTAACATAAAGATAATAGAGAGTGGAGAAGGGATAGAACTCCAGCTAAAGGGAAGGAACCGAGTCACTCGAAGGCTCGAATAATCCAGAGCCTTCTCGAAGGACCGGTCAGCGTGTCCACAGCCCCGTGGACACCGATAGAGCCCGCCGATTGCGGGGTCCACGAGAAACTCGGAGAGAGTTACCACCCGTGTCGGATTGCGACACGTGTGGAAAGGCAGACACGGACTGGACACCGAAGAAGCAACAGGGCTTACCTTAAGGGGGACTTGATAGCTTAAAACCCAAGTGTATTTAGGGGTCTTACGCATACGTTAGATAGCTGATAGAGTTGTTGTACTGATCATGTATTATTGGTTTATTGTAAACTCCTGTGATACGCAATTCGAGGGTTGCTGGCTGCGAAAACCTTTCTTCGCCAGCTTGATGTAACATAATATAAATAAATGATGTTAGATTGTATCTGAACGGAGTTTGTTGCCTGTATGAGCCCGAGTTTCATTCCCCTAGGTATCTAGGACGGTGACAGGCTATTTATTAGCTAGTTGTCATGTGAGATAATTTTCCATTATTTTTGTTTTTGTTTTTATGAGGGGGAGGGGGGGGGGGAGCATGTAGTCTGTACCGAGATAGTGTTAAAACAAATTGCGACTGTATGTATAATGATTGGTGGTGTCTTTGATTTCTTGTGGAAGATTGTTCCACAACTCAGCGACAGAGTGCTCTAAGCTTGTTTTGTATAAGTCCTAGGTTTAGGGTCATGAAGTATGTTTAGTTGTTCGCTATGTTTTGCGTTATATTTGAACAATGACCAAAGGTAGCTTGGAGCATTTTGAAATAGGATTTTATGAATTAGTTTAGCCTTTTTAAAAAGTAGGCTTTTGTGGAGTCTCAGTAACTGAAGACGTTCATGTAGGTTAGAATTAACATTCTTCTTCTTCTTTCGTTCGCTTGAAATACATCTATAACTGCAATGTTGTCTCCTGTATTAATCTAACAGTCTTGTTCAGTTCACTCAGCGGTCCATAGAGTTTATCTTCCACTGTTGTCTCTCTAGGCCAGAAGGTATGCCTGGGTATGTTGTAGTTTGGGCAGTCTTGGAGTATGTGCTCTGCTGTCTGCGGCGCCAAACCACATGTGCACATGGCTGAATCACCTATCTTGAATTTTGAATACAGGTGGTTGCGTAATCTGTTGTGCCCTGTTCTAAGGCGCAGAATAATGACTTGTTCTGGTCTATCCATAACGTGGTAGTCGTCTTGAGCAGGCTTTGGTGGCCTTCTGACTGATTTGATCATTCTTTTCTTTTGGTGGTATGTAGGCTGTTCTTCTTTTGCTCCTTCCTTAGCCAATCGATCAGCTCTGTCGTTTCCGGGTACTCCACAGTGGGATGGTATCCACTGTATGGTGACCTTATGCTGACTGCTAAGTTCAGAAAGTAGTGTCCTTAGAACTGGCAATTTTCCAGACAGGAGCGCCTCGAGCACTGATTTTGCATCTGTCAACAGCACCACAGGTTGTGTACCATGGTTGGTATTTAGTTATTTCTCTATTTCTATCTTGATTGCCTCAATTTCAGCATCATAGTTATGGCGGTACTTTCATGTTGGAACTCTGGCCGTGTCCCTAGTATTATTTGGGTAATCTATGTACACCCCCGCTCCTCCATTTCGGACAGCATTTTGTGCTGACCCATCTGTGTAGACTCGGATCCAGCGGTCCTGTGGGTATTCGTCATCAAGGAAGCTGAGAGTGGCTGTTCTGCGCTGTACACTATTCTGTTCTCCCTCGTCAAATATTCCTCGCACTTTAGTCTGGATTTGTAGTGTTAGTCTATGTGCATCTTTCCATGGAGTTCGCTCTGGAATAGTTGTCAGGGGGATACCAGCTGTGGGCAGATCTGTGGTTTCTCTGTAGAGTCGTTTCGCCTTGTGGATAAAACTACTTCTTTTCAACCGCCCCATAGCTACGTTTTCAAATCGGTTCTTCATATGGTGGCCTGGCAAGCTGAGGAACTTTTCTGCTTGTATTAGTGTTTTCGTATCTCTGCGCTCTCTCAGTGCTTGGGTCCTCCCCATTTTCTCCATTGCTACTATAGAGGTTGATCTCATCCCTCCTGTGGTGACTCTAAGAGCTTGATTTTGCACCTTGTAGCTGGCTCTTGTAGTGTGGTTTTTGATGCTGAACACCATGCAGTTGACCCGTATTCCAGGTGTGGTCGTATGCTCTGTTGATAAACTTTGCTAAGTATTTTCCCACTGGCTCCCCATGTGGTTCTACTTAGCTTTCTCAGGATGGCTATTTTTATTCTGGCTTTTGCTACTGCTTTTTTAAATGTTTTTTCTCCATGTCAGCCTGCATCAAATGTTACTCCAAGGTATATTGGTTCTTTATCTTCTCTTAGGGGTGTTCCATTTATCTGGATGGTCCCTGCCTTTTGTTTCGGAGAGAGGGTAAATAGAGTGGTGCTGCATTTGTAGAATTAACATGACTTCACGTTATCTCCACTTAGTTTTAACGTGAGCCAGGACTTCCAAGACACGCGGGTTCAGGTTGCCTTTCCTTCCTTGTTCGTTCTAAGTAGGTCGTTAGTTGGTATCCGTTGTCGAGAACCTTTGAGAGGACATGTTAGTCTAGTGTCCTAGTGCACCATGGATGGATAGAGCACAAATAACAACACATGAGCAAGTCCGACCAGAAACAAATGAGAATCGTGAAATGATTAGAGAAGTTAATATTTGGGGCACGTTACGAGGAGCAATGGACTAGCAAACTTAGTGACAGCTGGAGAGATTGAGGAGGAAAAAAAAACAGAGGGGGAGGGGGAGGTGAGGGTGGGGAAGGGCAGGGAGACAAATACAGTAAAACCTCGGTATTCGTTGCCTTCGGTTTTCGTCTTGTGAGATGGCAAAACATGACCGCCTACGCTTATCGGCATGGCAAATGATGGATGGATGGTTTTCTTCGGTTTCGATTTTCGTAGGTTTCGGTTTTCGTTGATTTTTAGCGACAAATTTGCCTCGGTTTCCGTCGGTTGCCTTGGATTTCTTCGACGTGCCCACATGACCTCGCTGCGAAAATAAAGGGACCCACCAGTTCTGCTCAGTTTTGCCTTGTTTTCGTTGTATGAGCATCTCTTGCTAATAATAAAATACGAGGGCGGCACTCAGATTGCTGAAACCAGCTGCATGTACAGGAAGTCGCCATCCACGATAAGCTCCATTGTGACGAAAGAGGAACCAATAAAAACAATTGAAGATGTTGAATAGTTATTATTAGTTTGGATAAATCAAAACCAGTTAGATTGCGATTATGTTTCGGAGGCAATCATACGTGAAAAGGCCAGACTGTTGTATGCCGATCTCATTAAGAAAATGCCTGGGACGAGTGCTAGTGTACTTAGTGATGTAAAGGCCAACAGAGGATGGTTTGAAAAATACAAGAGACGCACTGGCATAGACGGTATTACTAGGCACTGCAAAGGTGTGAGTTCGGTTAAGTCTGGGACCGAAAAATAGTATTAAAGACTATAATTATTCTCTATAAAATGTGTTTGTTTGGTATGTATATTGGAGTTTCTAGAACGAATATATTGGATTTACACTGATTCATATGGAAATAATTGCCTCGTTTTTCGTCGGTTTCTGTGTTCGCTGTTTGTTTTTGGGCGGATTATCGACGAAAACTGAGGTTTTACTGTATCTGGATGGCTTGGCCACATGGCACAATCGAGGCAAGAACACAGAGCTGATCCACGACTTTGGTGATCGTGTGAGATGGCGAAGTATGACCGACAGCGCCTATCGGTGTGGTACATGATTATGCACTATTAGTATACCAATGTGAGGCACATACTTAGATAGGGTGTAACAAGTTCACCTTGGGTTATGAGAGTTAACCACACCCGAGGTGTCTCTAACACTCCCGTGTATTCTAACCCCAGGGGTTGGATAGGCAGATACACATTTTTACTCTGTGGCTGATCTCAGATTAGTTAATTAAGTCTACAAGCCCCTCCAGATTCTAGACCCCCACTAACTACCTACTCCTGTGGAACAATGAACATTTAGGCATCGTCCGAGACCACACTCAATCATTATACAAAGAGCAAGTCAACTTACATAAAGTTTATTCTACCCTTGAGAATATAGAACTGAAATGAACATCCTGATAGAATAATCTATTTACACAAATAGAAGATAGAATAGAGACAGAATCAGAGATATGGTTGTCATCATCAGGTAGAGAAGTAGATTGGATGCAGATGTCCCGTCCAGTCGGTCCGCCACTCACCCGGCTTCCTTCCAGTGAGATGACTAGAACCTTGGAGACCACTCCGTCTCCAGTGCGTGGATCCACAACAATAGAGTCACTGCTGGACCTCACTCAACTGGACCAACTGCATCTTTATCACTCCTAAGTCACTGCTACTACACAGTTCTATAACAACACTGGTTGGGAGACAATCCTCCTGGACTTGACTCCAAGTATTCGTGACTTCGATGAACCTAAGTAGTCACTGACCAATCTAATGGTCCATCAATCATAGCACAGTAACACTGCTTGAAGAATATGTCAATGACCAATTCAATGGTCCCTTCCTCATATCACAGTAACACTGCTTGAAGAATATGTCAATGACCAATTCAATGGTCCCTCACAGTAACACTGCTTGATGAATCAGATATGGCAACTGATATGTCACTGAGTCCTACACGAACACCGTGCACAATCTTCATATTGGTTCAGTACACTATTAGAATCAGACATCTACTTTCAATGAAAACAATTCAGGTTGGACTATAATCCATTTCCCTTCCACATGTTAACACTTGCCACAAGTTACAATGAATAGCTGGTGTAGTTCTTCTCAAGATCTGCCACTATGGCGGTCATAAGAACCATTCAAGTGTCTAAATCTCATTTTTCCACGTTGAGGCGGAACCACCGTAATACTATACGGTCAGGTGTTTCCTTTCTTTGAGCATGATTGCTCAAATTGCTGAAATGTTCCTGGCTGAAATAGAGTATCTTCTAATGTAGAAAAACAACACAAACCATCATGTCCCACACGTGCACCTTCAGGGCACCTGAATCATTGGATGCAAACCTTTACGCATGATGAATCACACTGGGTACATGTCGTGGTTGAGTCTGGCGTGATAAGTAAAGAATTGGACCCTTCGCTGTGTTACACGAAGTGGTTTCCTGCCAACGACAAATATAGTTGACTGATTCCTCAACAGGCAAACTCCTGAAAAGGAAGAGCGACCGGTGAGAGTATACTGGCCCAAACATTAGTCCACATGCATCCTACCAATGACTACTCAACCCTCAGTCATGCTATGTAGTTATGCATATAACCAAAGCATTATCTTTGTAGTAAAGCATGCGTTCTGTAATGTCAGCTGGCCTCACAGAACAGCCCGTCAAACAGAGCAAGAAATCAGAATGACGAGTCTGATCGTAGGTCTCACCTATCCCTAATCATCTACCAGTCGTCGCTAACGTCAGTAGTGATAGTAGGCTGTTATCATAGTTCTAATTTAATCGAACTAAACCATAAGGTAAAGAGTACCTGGACTCGTTCCTTACATCATCAATGTTCATTATTAAACATAATACTGATCAATATACCATCCCTCGGGATATAGGAATAGTACATGATCACATCCAATATGTACACAAACCTGTTTGCTGGTGGGACCACCTGCCCACGCCATAGCAAACTCTTCTTATAAGACTCCTCCTTAGAGTCAAGAAGCCTTCTTGAGAATACATGTTCCCCACATGTTCCAAGGGGGATGTTCCAGTTCCGCCCTCCCAAGTGGTTTAGCCTTGGCCGGGACCGAACTTAATCGTTGGTCTGGTCTACCAACCTATACTTTCATAACTTGCTTTCACATCCCCCATATCCTATATTTCCCATGTCTCATACAGCCTCCTTGTATCCTTCCATACTTCCAGCCCCTTAGCATTCACTCGCACTAGCGCCAGTATGAAAGAACAGGATAGCTCAGACAAGAATTCGGAACGCATATGTATATCGCGACGGCACGCATTGTTATCACGCGTCGACCTATTCGGCGTTCGGAATTACTCCAGGAAGTATCACATGCCATGACCTAATATATATACACAATGCCACATCATATATATATATATATATATATATATATATATATATATATATATATATATATATATATATCACCAATGCAGACTTACCTTCCCACAGAAATCCCGTGTTCCACACAATGAATTCACTATTAAGTTACTACACAATAGTTACATCATTCCTGGTGGCACAGAACTAAGTTCTTTCTTTACTTAGTAACTAAGCACAGTTTTGTCTGAATCTCCACCTACCAACTTACCTGGTTTTCTAACCGTTCTCCTGGCTTCAGCAACTGACTGACATAAATCTAGGTTTCTATCAGGCACAAGTAACTATGTTTTATTCCAACACAGCAACCTAATAGATGCAACGATTTGCGATATATGGTAAATATAATTTAAATCCCAATCGCATACATCGCATTCCTACGTTCCCAACAGCTGTTTCGCGAACACACGTTGGTAAACAAAACACACGATTAGCCGTCAGCAGCGTTATCGATCGGTTTGCTAATTAGTATGCAAGGACATCCGCATAGGTAATGAGGTTAGAACGATGGCGTTTTGTACACACTTACAAAGTTAAATGATTTAAACAAATAAGTACCTGAATGTCGAGAACCAGACTCCAGTCAGCTTTCAGAACTGTTCAAGGGCTCCTCAGCCTCCTTTCCGTAACAGTCAGCCGAATCATGGTTGAGGTGAGACGCAACACAAAATGGCTCACACAGGCCTGCGTCTGCTCTCTCCGAGCAAAATTGAAGTGAATGAATGGTTTAGCCAATTTCCCCACTCGTGCCAACTCAATGCGCACGAGGAGCTAGTGCTTCTGGGGAAAAGACACTTTCTCGGGAAACAGTCATTCCCCGCCTAGAATTTCCAGATCTCTCTGCACGAGAATTTAGTGCTATACCCAGCCTCACGGGTCACTCAAATTCAGGTGCTCCGAGAAGATTCTAGATGGTAATTCCTCTATCGGCTTCCCTCAGTCTATTTATAGCTGGGAAAGTCCCCCGATGACGCGCCAAAATAGTGCGGAATCTTTACGACCCAAGACAGATAAACACGTTTCGTCACATAGGGTGACGTGGCAAGATTGCGATGTGACAGTTCTGCTGGATGGAAACCAGACAGCGGGTTTACCCTTGGCCCGGACTAGTGTTGGTTTAAAGTTAGGCGATCTAACGGCTATGAGCTGCTCGCATAGAGCACGCACTCTGTCGCTCATTGGACGATTCCCGGGGTCTCGGAAACATCTGTACTCGGGAACCGAATGACGGAGCTGAGTTGAGTTAAGTCAAGAACCGACATCATTGCACTCGGGGCATTCCCATAAGCGCTCAGTCATCATCTTCAACAGCCAGCGTAGAGTCGCAGTACTAATGGTGCCCTTTACACTCAGATGATATGTCCGACTAGTTTTACCTCTGAGTGACGACTGTCTACCAGATCCTCTGACCAACCCCTTGCTGTCACATTCTCTCTAGACCATGATAGTCTATCCGTGCTTCTGCATTGTTCACGCGCTCCCAGAGGTCCTTTACCACATCTGCCTTATCATGCATGAAATCACCCCTTAAAGATGCGGCACTAGCCAATCTGTCTGCCTGTTCATTTCCAATCACACCAGAGTGTCCTGGAGAAAAGATTCGACGAATGCTCACAACCCGCGTGATAACAGTTCGGAAAGGACCTGAACACAAGACAGACGGATTTAAACATATCGCTGCGGAGATCTCCGTTGCTAAGTTACCAGTGTTACATTACCCAGGTTATACTAGGTTAGGGGAGGCGTGGCTGGGTGACTGCGGTTCTAATGCCAACATAGGACTGGGAGATTTTTCTAATGAGGTCACACATCAAAATGTTTTGAGTGTTTAGATCTATAAAGACAGTCACCATTTTTTTGGTCACGTTATGTGAAGAAATAAATTGGAGAACTTGATACAACTGGTAAGATCGAAGGGAAGAGAACAAGGGGATGGCAGAGACGTAAATACCTGGGTGGCTTGGCCACGTTGTATGGTCGAGACAGGAACGCGGAATTGATCCACGATTCTGGTGATCGAGTGAGATGGCAAAACATGACCGCCCACGCTTACTGGCATGGCACATGATGATAATAGTGATCTGCAACCTAGCCTTTTCAGGTAAGGGCTATTTGTGGGAGGTCCTTGTGTAAATTCTGTGCAATAAAAACATCCACCGGAAGTCGGGATCGGAAAGAGTAGGTTGATATTAGCGATGAAAACCTGACCCTGGTTAGATAGAGCCTTTTACTGCAATGGAGCCTGTCTAGAGCAGTGGTTCTAAATCTTTTTTTGGGCCCATACCATCCATCCATCATGTGTCAAATTTAGGAATTATAAAGCATTCAACCAAGATTTATTTTTGCAAGACTTAAGAAAAGCAGCCCTTGATCACGTTTACCAACTTCCTGACCCGGACGATGCATTAGCTTTCTGGACGAAGACAGTCTACAATGTGTTCGATAAACACGTGCCAATCAAAGAAGTTCGAGTCAAAAATCAACATAAATCCCCATGAGTCACTAGAGAAGTGCTGGAAATCATGAGAGAGCGAGATACAGCACACAAAAATAAAGACTTCATCAATTACCGCAGACTAAGGAATAAAGTTAAATATGAAATTCGTAGGATAAAAAAAGATCATTTTAAAAATTTGATTGTAGATAATTCAAACAGTACAAATATATGGACGGCTATTAACTTGCTAACCAATAAGAAACGCCCTACAGAATCAGCAATACCAAATTCTATAACATGCGATGAATTCAGTTGGTTCTTTCAATCAGAAATAGAGAATCTAAAGTCTTCAATACCAGACTCATCGTGTAATTTAAGTTCACTGGCATCATTCTGTGAGGAGAAGTGCACCAGAAATATTCCCGCTGAGATTCCTTTAATGTCTGTTGCAGACGTTTATAAATATCTCTTGAACCTCAAATCAACAAACTCACACGGCCTAGATGGTATCAGTAATAGAATTCTTCGTTGTGCTGCACCAGTCATTAGCGAGTCCTTAACGTTTATATATAATCAGTGCCTGGCCAAAAACTACTTTCCATCTGCATTTAAAATTGCTAAAGTGTTTCCGCTAATTAAAAATGGCTCAATCGATAATAGCGTTTTGGGTAATTATAGACCTATTTCCTTACTATCGTCGCTATCAAAACCACTAGAAAAACACATTCATAAAATAACGTTACACCATTTAATTAACAATGATCTAATAATTAACAGTCAATCTGGGTTTCGACCTAAATATTCTTGCCATAGTGCTCTAACAAAAATGACCGATAACTGGCACTTAAACATCAACAACGGTAGAATTTGTGGAGCGGTGTTTGTAGACTTTAAAAAAGCTTTTGATATGGTAGATCACGATATTTTAATTAGAAAACTAAAGCAAATGAAGACAAGCACCAACATGGTGAACATAATTACGTCATTTCTATCCGACAGGCAACAAGTCGTGTCCTTCAATAACTGTCTATCAAGACCCACACAGCTTAATATTGATGTGCCTCAGGGCTCTATACTAGGTCCGCTGCTTTTTGCAGTTTATATTAATGATCTTCCTTTATATATCAATACAACTTGTGATCTATTTGCAGACGACTGTACTATATATACTAGTCAAGAAAACCGTAGTGAATTAGAGAATTCTTTACAAAAGGAACTTGATAATCTTACTAGATGGAGCAATGAAAACCGCATGCAAATTAACATCGACAAAACCAAATCCATGCTAATAACGACCAGACAAAAACTACAGACACTAGCCATAACTGGATCATCGCTCGAACTCCGCATGGGCACGTTACCTATAGTTAATGTGACTGAACATAAAACACTAGGGCTTTTAATAGACAGCCATTTGAACTGGAGCTCTCATGTTCACGCTCTTACCAAGAAAATAGCACAAAAAATTTACCAACTTGCTAAAATTCAGCACTTCCTGGACGAAAGCACACGAAAAATATTCTATACATGCTATATCCAATCACATCTCGATTACTGTTCCACAGTTTGGGATGGTTGCCCTAAATCTAATTTAAAACGACTATGTTCTTTACAAAACCACGCTATTCGTCTGGTTTCTTTCATAAAGCACGTTGAAAGTAATAATTTGTACAGTCATCTAAGACTTCTACCACTACAAAAGCGCTTCCTTTTCAACAAAGCCAAATTAGTGAATAAAATTATATCTCAAAATACCCCAGAGTATCTTCTGCCGCTGATTCAATCTAATGCAATGAACAGCAAGCGCCTAAATTTGTTACATGTCTCAAAGCCTAGATTGGACCTATACAAAACATGTTTCGCCTATTCTGGTGCTCACTTATGGAATGATCTGCCTCCAGATCTGAAAACTCCAATGAGTCCCTACACATTTAACCGAAAACTCTTTCAATACTTAATCCATACCGACTATATGCCACCATAATTCATTTACTGGTATAATTGTTCAGTATAATTGTTCATTATAATTGTTTAACTATAATTGTTCACTATATATGTGTGTACGTGTGGGAGCGAGAGAGAGAGAGAGAGAGAGAGAGAGAGAGAGAGAGAGAGAGAGAGAGAGAGAGAAAGTGGGTGTCAGAGAGAGGGAGAGAGTGAATGCGTGTGTGCGCACGTGCATGCGTGTGTGTGGAGAGAGTGATTGAGCGAGAAATGGTGGGGGAATGTGTCAGTGCATGCATTCGTACGTGTATGTGTGAGAGTGAGTGAGGGAGTGTATGCGTGCGTGCATGCGTTCATGTGTATGTGTGAGAGAGTGATTGAGAGAGTGAGTGTGTGTGTGAAGGATTGTGTGTTAGAGAGTGAGACAGTGGGAGAGTTGATGTGTTAGTGTGTGTGTGTGTGAGCGCGCGCATGCGTGTGAGTGTGTATATATGAAAGAATACACAGAGAGAGAGAGAGAGAGAGAGAGAGAGAGAGAGAGAGAGAGAGAGAGAGAGAGCTGAGCAGATGCATGTCATGTAACACGCATGTTATGTAACACGCGAATCCATATGTTTGTGTATTCTCATCTGTCATATTATCAGTTAAATACCATTTGATTTTATCATGCATAATATAAACTCATGTTCATTACTGTAGTTTGAGTGAGAGAGTCAGTGAGTATGAATGAGAGACAGAACGAGTGAGCGTGAGAGTGAATGAGTGAACGGGAGAGTGAATGAGTGAGCGGGAGAGTGAATGAGTGAGCGTGAGAGTGAATGAGCAGGAGAGTGAATGCGTGAGAGTGAATGAATGAGCGGAAGAGTGAATGTGTGAGCGTGAGAGTGAATGTGTGTGTGTGTGTGTGTGTGTGTGTGTGTGTGTGTGTGTGTGAGAGAGAGAGAGAGAGAGAGAGAGAGAGAGAGAGAGAGAGAGAGAGAGAGAGCATCACTATTTTTACGTCACATACATTTTATGTACACATTTTTCTCCATGTTTAACATTTTTATGAGACTGCTCATGACAAGTGTCAGTGTATGTGTGTGAGTAAAGTGTGGGAGTTTGTTCATACTAGTTTCAATACTAACGTGAGACATTTTGTATGTGTCTAGATGTGAGGAAGTGTGAGTGTATGTGGAGGATGCGTGTGAGTGTGGGGATATGTGTGGGTGGGGTGTGTGTGGGTGGGGGTATGCGTTTGGATGGGTTGGGGTGTGTGGGTTTTGGTGGGTAGTGGTATTTGTGGGTGTTTGATGGATGTGTGGGGGTGAAAGTAGGGGTGTTGGAATGGGTGTGGGGATGTGTGTATGGGTGGAGGATATGTGTATGGGACGGGTGCAGTGGATGTGTGTTTATGTGGGTGGAGATGTGTGGATGGTTTGAGGAAGTATGTGTGGGAGGCGGGGTTGTGTGGGTAGGGGATTGTGTTGGGTGGTGTAACAAGCTATGTGGAGGGTCCCAAATAACTATGTCTCAATTTTCTCATGTATATTTCATAGCCCGGGCTTTAAATAGGTCTTTCCCTGCCAACCCTCCTCCGTTTCCCCCGGACTCACTGTCACTCTCTATTCGACCTAAGGACCTATTTCCTGCAGGGTCGTTCTGGCTGACTCGCATACCACATGACGTTCTTCAACATATTTGTAATTGTAAATTTAATAACTCAATACATAACAGCACAGAAAAAAAAAATATCTGACAATTAACTCATAAACATCTACACACAATCTAGAGAGAAAACTAGTCCATACAATATCAACACAAATATAAATCTCCTAGATCATCGTTTTCCATATTGTCCCATGAATTCACAACCACCTCATGGCAAGTTCTCTGGTCTTTATTTCCCGCGTAGGTTGTTCGAACAACAGGGTTCCATAAATCCAGGATTCCAAGTTTCCGTGGCCTACACGAATGTAGTGTGTCCAATGGTTAGGGAAAGTGCCCTGGGATCACGTGGCACAATTTTGGTTGGGAAATACTCAAGGAGAATAAATAGGATATATGTACGGGTGTGTCAGTGACTTAGGCGGGATCTAGCCCAAAATGCAAACATACTCGATCACAGCTCAACGAAACGCCTGCCGAGGTGTCTGAAAGTATTCGTTCGGGAACGCCGTGGTTCTATCTGGTATAGCCCAACAGCAGCAGGGACTTCATAGTAAACATAATGTTCTATGTCGATGCTCTGTCGAAACTTCCGGCTATATTCGCCGTCAAAAGAAGGATCCTGTAAAGTTAAAACAATTTTGAGAGCCTCTGGTGTAAACTTCAGATACAGCCGGCATGGAGATTCCAATGGTCTCAGCATGTCGGTTGCCATACATAAAATCCATACAATTACCTAGTATTCAATTGTCTTCATACCACACTCCTCTCCACACTCATACCATGCCTTTATTAATATTGGGCACATACCTTCTCAGGCTTCCCTCTCACTTTCAAACCTTGCCTTTCTCACGACAAAGCTATTGTGGAGTAGTGTGCGTAATTATGTATGTTTCCTACTCTTAACTAATACTAATATCATAATAGTGGGTCTGTATGGACCGCAGTGCATCTCCCTCCCCCATCCCTAGCAAGAACAGGAAAGAGGAAACTACCCTGTCCGGCCGCCGCTCTTGTCTGAGCTGTCACCGCAATGTATCGGCCGTGTCTCACATAACCCATATATTCAGATGAGTTCAGGTTCTCTCAGGGAGACAGGGAAGTCCATTTATACTCCCAACATCCTCCTATCGACCAGGAACCACCCGGTCCACCTGCCCCCCCCCCCCCCCCCCAATCAGCCGAAAGACGAAAGAGATAGCACAGTGGATCGCCTCTTCTGGCTCAAGAAGATATAACTCAGATGGGTGGAACCGGTCCCCACGGAGCCCTTCCCTCCCCTCGACATGCCATAGCTATAGAATGTTTATATTCAAATGAAATAGAACACTAAACAGAGGTAAAGCCATAGGAAGAAGGATAGCCCCGATTTGTTCCCCCGCCATGCCCAGATCTAGACGCTTAGCCAAATTGGCAAGACTGCCGTTTCACCAATTCGTCTCATTATTTGAGACGACCAAGCTTAATATGCCCATGTCTGGCAGGACCAATTAATCTAAATTACCTTTCATTCCCCAGCAGTAGGATGCGGCACTTTATCTGTAAGATTCTTTAAAACTTTAATACATTGTGCCGACCACAACCGACAAGGTTGACAACGGACTTTTCACGCCCAAACCATTACCCTAGGTCTTATTTGGTGCAAGGCGCGCCATTGGGTTTTCCCGAAGAACAGATAGATTTCAAAGTATTCGTGTCAAATGCTCGGGTTATGAAAGTAACCCAGAGAATCCCACTCCTGAGGAATTGAGCGGATAGGTATGAGGACATGGGCCACTGGGGTTTCGCTACATAGGCCCCCTCTTAAGAAAGTCGAACCCTACGAACTTTCAACTGCCAGAGGTTCTGTTCGAATTACCTCCCCCTCACCTTCGACCATAGGATGCCGTGACATAAAATCCGCTCCCACATTCTCCCTTCCGGGGATGTATTCGACCGTGAACTGATACGGTTGTAAGAGCAATGACCATCTCATTAACCTTGCGTTCAGTTTCTTAGAAGTTGCCAAAAACGTCAGAGGTTGATGGTCGGACTGCACTTTGAACGGTACTCCATACAGATAAGGTTGAAATTTCTGTACCGCCCACACTAGAGCCAGACATTCCCGTTCGACGGTGGAGTAATTCCGTTCCGCGGGTAACAGTTTTCTACTGGCATATGCCACCGGACATAGCACAGTAGGATCATCTCGCCCTTCCTGCAACAGAGTTGCTCCAATCCCTATGTTACTCGCGTCGGTTCTTAGAACAAACGTTTTCTCCAAATTTGGGAGTTGCAGGACTGGCCTATCCACCAAAGCCTGTTTCAGCTTCCCATAAGCCTCTTCACAGCTCGGGGTCCAGACTATAGGATCTGGCGATCCTTTCTTCAGGGTTTCGGTTAACGGTGCCCCAATTTCGTTGAACTTCGGAATAAATTTCTGGTAAAACCCAGACAGAGACAAGAAAGACCTAACATCCTTTTTGGATTTAGGACGGGGTGCGAGTCTGACCTTCTCTACATTCTTTTCTTCCGGTACCAAACCCCCCGGGGTAATAGTATGTCCCAGAAATTCTAAGGAGTGATAGCCAATCATGCATTTGGCTGGACGGGCAGTTAACCCCTCCTCTTTCAATCTTTGGCTGGACGGGCAGTTAACCCCTCCTCTTTCAATCTTATGAAGATCTGTTCCAAGGATTTCAGGTGATCTTTCAGATTGCCAGAAGCGATGAGAATATCATCCATAAACGAGACGACAGAGGGATCCCTTAAAGGGTCTAATAACTTTCTCATCATGCGTGTGAA
This sequence comes from Cepaea hortensis, assembly GCA_963921405.1. Classification (NCBI taxonomy): domain Eukaryota; kingdom Metazoa; phylum Mollusca; class Gastropoda; order Stylommatophora; family Helicidae; genus Cepaea; species Cepaea hortensis. Next base: position 367,160,984 of record OY992876.1, read on the forward strand.
CACACTGGGCGCATTGCTCAGCCCAAAAGGCATCACCTTAAATTCGTAATGGCCGCTCGGAGTACTGAAAGCGAGCAAGGGCCGAACCTCAGGCTTCACAGGGATCTGATAATATCCCCGGCTTAAATCGATTTTTGAAAAGTACTTTGCCCTATTTAATCTGGCAAACAGTTGATTTGTGTTTGGTAACGGCTCAACTTGGAATGTCGTACAACTGTTTAAATGCCTGTAATCAATACACAAGCGGTGCTCCCCGCTTGGCTTTCTCAACAAGACAACCCCGGCATTATAAGGAGAAGTCGAAGGAGTTATGATGTCATCATCCAGAAGCTTCTGGATTTCGGCTTCCAGGGCCTTCTCTTTCGCAAAGGGCACTGGATATATTTTTTGGCGAATGGGGTCTTGGGTAGTCAGAGTCATATCAAACTCAACCAACCCTGTCCGCCCTGGACGATCGGTAAGAATCTGTTGATGGGACTCCAACAAACGGATGACTAGTTCTGTTTCTTCAGCCGACAGATCAGGATTTATATGTACATCCTTATAGGTTTCCCCAGGGTGTAAAGGATACTCCCTATCCGCGTCTTCGCCCGATTCAGTTTCCATCGCGACCGCCATAGTCATGAGTGGGAGAGAAGTACCATCGGATCGTTCCTCATATTTTTTGAGGAGGTTAATGTGGAAGATTTTAGATTTCCCCCTGATCCGGATAGCATAATTGGTACGGGACACAACCCATTCCACCGGGAAAGGCCCCTGCCAACCAATCTCGAGTTTATTGGAACCTACTGGAAGTAACAACAGAACCCGATCCCCCACCTTCAGAGACCTATCTTTCGTCCTTCTATTGTAGTAGGCCGCGTGTCTCTTTCTGGCCGCTCTCAGATTCTGAGCCGCCAAAGCCCAACCTGTCTGGAGTTTCTTCTTTAACTCCTCGACGTATTTGTAGGAAGATACCACCTCTTCGGAAGTCTCCTCCTCTGTCCAACATCTCAATAAGGCTTCTAAGGGACCCTTGATTGGCCTCCCGAATAATAGAGTGGCTGGTGGCAACCCGGTTGACCCATGGGGAACCTCCCGATAGGCGAACAAGGCGGCTGGGATATATTCATCCCATCTGTCTGGTTTCTCTTGAGCCAGCTTCCTAAGCATGGTCATCAAGGTACCATTAAACCTCTCTACTTGCCCATTAGACTGAGGGTGGTATGGGCTTGTGTGAATGTGGTTAGTCTAGAAGATACGAAAGACTTCCTCCATCAGCTTACCACAGAACTGAGACCCATTGTCCGTTAGGATCAGGTTTGGAAATCCCAACCGAGTAAATGTCTCCATCAGTGCATCAGCCACTCGCTTAGAGTCGATGGTGGCCAACGGTATCGCCTCGCCCCACATGGAACAGCAATCCACCATCGTCAGAATATACATATTCCTCTTCCTAGTCCGAGGAAGAGGACCAACCAGATCGATGGCAACTCTCTCGAAAGGAGAGTTCATAATGGGCATATCACCCAAGACTACCGGAGCCGTCCAGTGTTTTGGTGCCACACGCTGGCACTCTGGGCACGACTTGACGTACCTACGCACATCTCCAGTCATCCCTGGCCAGTAGTAATGGCAGGAAATGCGCTGAAGTGTTGCCCCGACACCCATATGTCCATTGAAAGAAATGGTGTGTCCCATATGAAGAAGCTGTTCCCGATAAGCCTTAGGAACTACCAGCTGTCCATGCTGGCGTTCCTCCACTCCGGCTCTCCGGTACAGTAACCGATTCTTCATATAATACTGACCCCGTCTTGGTGGGTCAGCACTTTTTGGCAACTGGTTGAAGCAAGGTTGCAAAGTAGCATCCTGGCTTTGAGCAGCTCGTAACTCCCCAGGCAAGGGATTCACGATCAAGGCCGGCGTCTGCTCCTCCTCCGATTGAGATCTAGTTTGCATCGCCCCTACGTACATGGGTTCGTTTGGGATCCCTAGGAAGACGTAGCGGCAACCCAAGATCATCGGGAAGATAGGATCGATCAGAACGGCTGCCTGAATGGTGCCGGTAACATATTTTGATTTGATGTCCACCTTCGCAATTGGAAGAGACATCGCTACCGCACTCTTTGTCGCCGTTTGAATCTCAATGGATTCCCCCGTTAGCTGCTCTGGGCTCACTAAGTGTGATGAAATTACGGCCTCAAACTGAAGACCTGTGTGTCTCTACTACTGGTGGTTTTTCTGAATCTTTGTTCCCAGGATCCCTCCCTTCTACCTCCTTGTTAGACCCCTCCCCGGTTTCTACAAGACAGGCAGCATAGTGAGAGTCTTTCTGTTTGCGCCTGCAATCGGCCGTATTGTGTGTGGGAGATTTGCAGAAGGCGCACCACTTTTCACTCCACTTTCTTTTGGGAGATCCAGGTGGACTCTTACCAGAGGGTTTCTTAATGGGAACTTTATCGAAAGGATCCTCCTTTTTGGTGTGAGTTGGTTTGGGGTTCTTCTTCTTTCCAGACCCAGTGTCTGGTGATCGGAGATTGGGTTGTGCCAGTTCCCCATTATCCCCATGAGCTAGCACATACCTTTCCGCCAATGTGTTCACTACGTCTAACCTTTCTGTCCCATTTTCAACCAAGAAGGTTTGCAATGGCTTGGGCAACATCCTCTTCATTTGGTCCACGACCACTAATTCTTCTAAACTTTCATAGTCGTTGGCAAATCCTGCTAATGACATCCATTTCAAAAGGTAAGACTTAAGTCTAACACTGTATGCTGAGAACATCTCTCCTGGCTCTCTCCTCGACTTTCTGAACTGTTGTCGGTAAGTATGGGCTGTCATCTGGAACCTTTTCAATAATGCCTTTTCCAGGGCCTCATTGTCATTCTCCATACCAGGTGGCAACCTTGAATATACCTCATACGCGGTCCCCCTCAGGCCCTGTGAGAGTTTCAAGTTCCATTTCCCACGTTCCAATCCCATAGCCAAAGCCATCGACTGAAATCTGTGAAGATACTGGTCGATCTTATCTTTGTGTTCATCGAACGGGAGCAATGGGAACTTCATTGCCTGGTATGGACCGCCACTAGAAGTTGTTGAGTCAGGGAGAACTGCGCCTCCAACTGCACCCTCGCTTTCCTTGGCAGTTTGAGCTTTCAGCTCCAACTCCCTCATACGGAACTCATGGTCTCTGGCTGCCTGCTCGGCCTCCATCTTCCTAGCCTCAGCCTCAATTTTCTTTGCTTCGCGCTCTGCCTCGATTTTCTTAGCCTCGCGCTCTGCCTCAATTTTCTTAGCTTCGCGCTCTGCCTCGAATTTCTTAGCTTCGCGCTCTGCCTCAATTTTCTTAGCTTCGCGCTCAGCTTGTCGAAAATCTCTCTCCACTTCTTGAACATATTTCTGTAACTCAGCCCCTTCATAGCCTATCTCACGCCCTGTAGCCTGCACTTCAGCCACATTAAATTTCGCGGATGCCATCTTAACTCAGAGGGTAAGTGAATAGGTAATGGACAAATGGATATAATACACGACCACAACACTTCGTATGTCGTCAGTCTGTGTCAGGAAGAGTATAGACAATAGCCAGGTACGGTAAGCAGAACCTATTGATATTAGACCAGAATATCTGTCCCCTATCCCTATATCAGCCAGAGCTCCACCAGGATTTAAAATATCCCGCGACGTGCCCCCAGAAATTGTAACAAGCTATGTGGAGGGTCCCAAATAACTATGTCTCAATTTTCTCATGTATATTTCATAGCCCTGGCTTTAAATAGGTCTTTCCCTGCCAACCCTCCTCCGTTTCCCCCGGACTCACTGTCACTCTCTATTCGACCTAAGGACCTATTTCCTGCAGGGTCGTTCTGGCTGACTCGCATACCACATGACGTTCTTCAACATATTTGTAATTGTAAATTTAATAACTCAATACATAACAGCACAGAAAAAAAAAATATCTGACAATTAACTCATAAACATCTACACACAATCTAGAGAGAAAACTAGTCCATACAATATCAACACAAATATAAATCTCCTAGATCATCGTTTTCCATATTGTCCCATGAATTCACAACCACCTCATGGCAAGTTCTCTGGTCTTTATTTCCCGCGTAGGTTGTTCGAACAACAGGGTTCCATAAATCCAGGATTCCAAGTTTCCGTGGCCTACACGAATGTAGTGTGTCCAATGGTTAGGGAAAGTGCCCTGGGATCACGTGGCACAATTTTGGTTGGGAAATACTCAAGGAGAATAAATAGGATATATGTACGGGTGTGTCAGTGACTTAGGCGGGATCTAGCCCAAAATGCAAACATACTCGATCACAGCTCAACGAAACGCCTGCCGAGGTGTCTGAAAGTATTCGTTCGGGAACGCCGTGGTTCTATCTGGTATAGCCCAACAGCAGCAGGGACTTCATAGTAAACATAATGTTCTATGTCGATGCTCTGTCGAAACTTCCGGCTATATTCGCCGTCAAAAGAAGGATCCTGTAAAGTTAAAACAATTTTGAGAGCCTCTGGTGTAAACTTCAGATACAGCCGGCATGGAGATTCCAATGGTCTCAGCATGTCGGTTGCCATACATAAAATCCATACAATTACCTAGTATTCAATTGTCTTCATACCACACTCCTCTCCACACTCATACCATGCCTTTATTAATATTGGGCACATACCTTCTCAGGCTTCCCTCTCACTTGCAAACCTTGCCTTTCTCACGACAAAGCTATTGTGGAGTAGTGTGCGTAATTATGTATGTTTCCTACTCTTAACTAATACTAATATCATAATAGTGGGTCTGTATGGACCGCAGTGCATCTCCCTCCCCCATCCCTAGCAAGAACAGGAAAGAGGAAACTACCCTGTCCGGCCGCCGCTCTTGTCTGAGCTGTCACCGCAATGTATCGGCCGTGTCTCACATAACCCATATATTCAGATGAGTTCAGGTTCTCTCAGGGAGACAGGGAAGTCCATTTATACTCCCAACATCCTCCTATCGACCAGGAACCACCCGGTCCACCTGCCCCCCCCCCCCCCCCCAATCAGCCGAAAGACGAAAGAGATAGCACAGTGGATCGCCTCTTCTGGCTCAAGAAGATATAACTCAGATGGGTGGAACCGGTCCCCACGGAGCCCTTCCCTCCCCTCGACATGCCATAGCTATAGAATGTTTATATTCAAATGAAATAGAACACTAAACAGAGGTAAAGCCATAGGAAGAAGGATAGCCCCGATTTGTTCCCCCGCCATGCCCAGATCTAGACGCTTAGCCAAATTGGCAAGACTGCCGTTTCACCAATTCGTCTCATTATTTGAGACGACCAAGCTTAATATGCCCATGTCTGGCAGGACCAATTAATCTAAATTACCTTTCATTCCCCAGCAGTAGGATGCGGCACTTTATCTGTAAGATTCTTTAAAACTTTAATACATTGTGCCGACCACAACCGACAAGGTTGACAACGGACTTTTCACGCCCAAACCATTACCCTAGGTCTTATTTGGTGCAAGGCGCGCCATTGGGTTTTCCCGAAGAACAGATAGATTTCAAAGTATTCGTGTCAAATGCTCGGGTTATGAAAGTAACCCAGAGAATCCCACTCCTGAGGAATTGAGCGGATAGGTATGAGGACATGGGCCACTGGGGTTTCGCTACAGGTGGATTGGGATGCAAGGGCGGGTGGGGAGAAGTGTATGCTGTGTGGGTTTAAGATATGTGTGCGGTGTGTTGGTGGGGGATGTGTGAATGATGTGTGGGTGGGGGGTATGTTTGTGGTGGTATGGGTGGAGGATAGTGTGTAGTGTGGGGGATGTGTGTGATGGGTGCGGGGAATGTGCGTATGGGTGGGGTATATGTGTGGGATTGTGGTGGTTGGGGGAAGTATGTGGGGGAGTGTGGGTGGGAGATGTGTGTGTGTGGATGGGGAATGTGTGGGTGGGGGTGTGTGAGTGGCTTAGAGATGTGTAGGTGGGTGAGGGAGTTGTATGTGTCGGGGTGGGATGTGTGAGTGGGTGGAGGATGTGTGTGGGGGTAGGGGTATTGTGATCGAGAGATGTTTGGTTGGGGGTGGGTGGGTGGGGTGTGTGGGTGCGTAGTGGAGGGTGTATGCGTGAGTGAGTGTGTGTTGGTGGACGGGTAGGGAATGCGTGTGTGGGTGGTGAGAGGTGTGTGGTGTGTTGGTTGGGGATATTGTGTGGGTGAGGTATGTGTGTGTGGGTGGGGAATTTTTGTGGTGTGTGAGTGGGGGTATGTGGGGTGGATGGATAAGGGTATCTGTGGGGGTGTGGGTGGGAATATTGTGTGGTATCTGGGTGGGGGATATGTGTGTGGTGTGTAAGTGGGGATGTGTTGGTGAGGGATATGTGTGTGTGTGTGGTGCGTGGGTTGGGAATAGTGCGTGGTAGGGGGTGTATGTGATGTGCGGGTGGGGGATTGTGTGGTGGGGGATTAGGTTAAGGCATGTGTGGGTGGGTGGAAGTTGTATGTGTGGGTGGTGGGGTGTGTGTGAGTGGATTGGGGATGTATGGGTGGTTAGGGAGATGTGGGGGGGGGGGGGTAGGGACATGTCAGTTGGTGGGGATGTGTGTGTATGGTTTGGGGATGTGGATGTGCGATGTGTGGGTTGGTGGGGGATTGTGTGCATGGGTGGGGAATATGTTGTCGATGGAGATGTGGCTGGGGGATGGGTGGTTTGAGGTGTGGGTGGGGAGAGGATGTGTGGGGTAGGATGTGTATGTGGGATGTGTGGGTTGGTGGGGAAATGTTTGTGGGTGGCGAGTGTGATTTGGTTGGGGGATCAGGGGAGGGCAGTGTGTGTGGGTGGGGAATGTGCGGGAGGGGGATGGGTCGGTTGGTGGGGTATGTATGTGTCCCTTGGTGTGCGTGTGTGTCGGTAGGTGGGGGTGTGTATGTGTCCCTTGGTGGGCGTGTGTGTGGGTAGGTGGGGGTGTTGTGTGGGTGGGGTGATGTATGGATAGGTGGGAGATGGGCTTCATAACATGGTAATTAGCCTTGTTTATGTTTACAACATTCATTTCACAATGTTTATTTTTCTTCCTATGTAAATGTATAATGCTCTTGATGAACGAAAGACGAGTGATTGGAAGGGCCGAATGTAAGACGGGCCTGCGCGCCCAATTTGTGACCCTAATAAAGTTGATTTGATTTGATTTGATTTCTCTCGACCATGCCACGTGACCAAGCCATCCAGGTATTTACTTCCCCTTGGTCTCTTCCCTTCGATCTTGCAGTTGTCACCAAGTTCTCCAATTCATTTCTTCTCATAACATGCTCAAAAAATTTTGACTGTCTACGTCTAATGACTCAAATCAGTTTACGATCTTCATTTGTTTCTTGAAGGACTTGTTCGTTAGTTTTTCTATCTGTCCATGGTATTCTTTGCATTTTCCTCAGACACCACATTTCCACAGCCATCAGCTGTTTTTCAGCTTGATTGCTTATTGTCCACGCTTCACTTCCTTCAAAAGTATAGGTTCTATGTAGCACCTCAACACTCTTTTTCTCATTTCAATTGAAATCTTTTTATTGGTCAGTATGTTTTTCATCTTGCAAAAGGCTACCTTCGCAATGGCAATTCTTGTTCTAATCTCTTCAAGGCATCTCCCATCAGATGTTATGACTGTGCCGAGATAACAGTATCGATTCACTTGTTTAAGAATATGTCCATTTACTCGTATATCACATTGTGGTATTTCCTTCTTCCCAGTGGCGACCATGATCTGTGTCTTCTTAATATTCAGTTCTAACCCTAGTTGTTCACTATGTGCAACAACCGCATCTACTAAATTTTGCAGGTCCTGTTTGCCAAAGAGCAAGTGCGACATAATGACGTAAACTTCTTCTTCTTCTGCGTTCATCCGGAGTTTTTTTCGGACGTGATTGCGTTGTGCCTGTTTACAGCAGAGCTGCGTTCTTGCGCCGTTAGGTCAACATATCCTACTTCTGCGGGCATTTGTTGACCGGGTTAACCTTCCCAGGTAATGACGTAAACTAGATAGAGTAAGGTATCCTAGAACAGAAATGCTAGCAAAGGCAAGGAAATGACGTGACAATACAGAATCGTCAAAGGACAATGTCAATAGAAACAACAGACAAACTTGGGACGTTCTCACAGACGGCAGCTTATGTGATTCGGTCGGCGTAATATTAGCTTCATATCGAATTGGTGATTGAAATATGCCTGGAAATGGACGAGATGATCAAGGAGGACAACGGTCATAGAAGTATTAACAAAGGCACAGGCGAACACAGAAACGTTAGGTCTGAAGCGGCAGGAATAACTTAGAAGATGGAAAGAAGGACGAGTAATGACAGTCAATATTCGATGGCCAGTAACATATGAGCGATTATATGTATGTATACTAAGGATACTGTGCCCCCTGGCCATAACAGGATCAGTATCAGTATGTAATTATTTATTATTATCATTCTTCTAGAATAATAAACGGTGTAATAACTGACAACGTTCTTCAGTGTGGACTCCGCCATTATTTAGTTCGTTGGCTCTGAATCTGCTAATTGCGTTGGAGCCGTGGTTTATTTCTGAGTTGAAATGTTTAACTTATGATGAACCCTGGATATCGCTTGGCACTGTTCATTGTCTGCAATCAAGACTGTATTATCCGCATATCTAATGTTATTGATGTATCGTCCCCCAATGTTGATTCCTTCCATATCTTCCATATTTCTAAATATATTTTCACTGTACAGGGAAAAAAGATCTGGAGACATTACACATCCCTGTCTCACACCTCTTTTAATAGGCTGATTAGTTAGTTAGTTAGTCGCAGTTCCAACTTCACAGCAACGGGTCGTCCCCATTATGCTCCGTTCCTGTGCCAGTGAATATCACACAAAACGCTCCTCACTGCCCAATGTGAAAAGTGGAAAAAACAGGAGTCTCGACAAACAAAAGCCCGCACAGATACACTGTGCATAATGCCGCCGCCAGAATGTCAACACACCAGTTCCCCACGAAACACCCAGTTCATTTCTGATGGAATCAGCAGTCATTTTCCTATCTGGATGTTTCCTAAATGTTCAGCTACACAGTCCACGAACATACAGTTCATCACCGACGGCAGTGGCAGTCAACCAGAAGCCCAGCAGCCACGCATTTCTGCATAAGGCAAAAACTGGTCAACTCTGGGACATAGCCACCTGCCATCGCTCCGAACATGCTATTGACCTACATCGTTGTCAATTCTGATGGCAGATTGTTGTTTCCAATATATGTTTTTACAAGTCTAAGGTCTTTTCCGTCAGTTTGTAGATCTTCAAGCATCCTTATCATGTCGACATGTCTCACTTTATCGAAAGCCTTTGTGTAGTCAATAAAACAAAGATATAGATCTTTGTTTACTTCTATGGAACGCTCAATTACTGTTCTCAGTATACACACAGCATTTACTGGCCCATACACCCCTTCATCATATGTTCAGAATGTAATTCCCTCCCCCCTTTTCGTATTTCCTCCCTATAAATCCCCCCTCCCCTACACAGTATACGTTCAAATGGAAGCTAAGTTTAACAACACATACTAGAACAAGTCTATACGTCCACATAAAAGGTGATTTGCGGGTCTGCTCACGTTATAAACCGAATTTAAGAAGGGTGAGAAGTTCAGAACCGTAAAGTATGGAGGGAAAAACAATATCAATTAATCGGTTCTTGTATTAACGCGATCTTGAAATAATCTTAATTCTCTCTTCCCCCCCCCCCCCACCCCACACCCCTGGAAACCCTAAAATTCCCCCTGGGGGTGGGGGTGGGGGAAGTCCCCACCGGTTGAGAACAACTGATCTATAGGAAGTAAACGATTCACAGATGAATGTTTAAGTCGGACATATTGAAGTGCACAACTACATGTGATACATTACCCCCGAAAGAGGAACGAAGAGGAAGATGAATACATTAGCTGTTTTTATACTATGGCTGATATAGAAATTTGAGCACACGCAGAAGATATATCACGCCATTGTACAGTGTCCGCCTTCCGTTTATAGCCAAGATGTTTGCTATCGAACTTAATCATCATCAAGTGCCATGCCAGCTGGCGTAGGCGTACATGTCTCCCCCAATATCTCAGTCTTTGGTGTTCTGGATCAACTCTGCTGCTATTCCTCCATGCCATTGTATCAATCCATCCAGCATCATTTTCTTGGTCGGCCTCTGCCTCTCTTCCCCTCAATCTTTCCAGTTGTCACGATGTTCTCTTCTCATCATATGACCAAAGAAAGCTGTTTGTCTCTTTCTTATTGTTGTATGTAATGTTCTAATGTTACAAATTTGCTAGATTATAATGTATAGGTCTGTCGCTTAGAGTTAGTGAATGCAGCTCTAAAATGCCCGTATATACCGGGTGGATGGTTCGAAATCAAGCGCTTGACATTTGTAAGCAGATCGTTGTGCGTTGATTTCGGTGGTATAAGCATTGACCGTACAGAAAGCAATCGCAAACTACTGAACGTAAAATTGCCAAGAAAATTAGAAACGGCATATAAATGCTGAGGTTGATTGCAACGTTATGTAAAAACATACAAGATCAAGAACAGAAACAGACATTCTACAAGTTAAAGATCTGAACATGGGGGGAAAGCAGCAGTAGCAGCAACAGCAGCAGCAGCAGCAGCAGCAGTAGTAGTAGTAGTAGTAATAGTAGTAGTAGTAGTAGTAGTAGTAGTAGTAGTAGTAGTAGTAGTAGTAGTAGTAGTAGTAGTAGTAGTAGTAGTAGTTATCGCAGAAGAAGAACAGAAAACGGAGAAAGAATGCGCGGAGGGAAGCGGCAGGAAATGGGGGAAGGTACAGCATTCAGTTGTTTACGCCGAAGTGCCCCAGTTCTGCCTGTATATAGGACGAATCAATAACTCGGAATTTATGGGATTCTAGCGTGGCCAGAATGATGCACTTTTCTGTGTTGCGTTTCTACACACTGTTTGGGCACTCCCTGTACGACTGGGAATGTGTTTGTCACAGATATACATGGGCAGACAGTAGATGGGTGGAGGAATGGAAAGATGGATGGGTGGATAGAGAAGCAGACAGTAGATGGGTGGATGAATGGAAAGATGGATGGGTGGATAGAGAAACAGACAGTAGATGGGTGGATGAATGGAAAGATGGATGGGTGGATAGAGAAACAGACAGTAGATGGGTGGATGAATGGAAAGGTGGATGGGTGGATAGAGAAACAGACAGTAGATGGGTGGATGAAAGGAAAGATGGATGGGTGGATAGAAAAACAGACAGTAGATGGGTGGATGAATGGAAAGATGGATGGGTGGATAGAGACAGACAGACAGACAGACAGACAGACAGACAGACAGTGAAAAATAAATAGAGCAACAGACAAACAGACAGACAGACAGACAGACAGATAGACAGACATACAGACAGTGAAAGATAAATAGAGAGAGAGAGAGAGAGAGAGAGAGAGAGAGAGAGAGAGAGAGAGAGAGAGAGAGAGAGAGAGAGACAGACAGACAGACAGACAGACAGACAGACAGACAGACAGACAGACAGACAGACAGACAGACAGTGAAAGATAAACAGACAGACAGACAGACAGGTAGGTAGGTAGGTAGGTAGAAAATAGATAGATAGATAGATAGATAGATAGATAGATAGATAGATAGATAGATAGATAAATAGATAGATAGATAGATAGATAGATAGATAGATAGATAGATAGATAGATAGATAGATAGACAAACCGACGGGTGCGTGGGTGGGTGTATTGGCGGGAGAGCGTTCTGACAGATGGATAGATCAATGGATGGGTGGGTGGGTAGGTAGACAAACAGACCGACTGGTGGGTGGATGGACTTATAGGCGGGTGGAGGGGCAGGCGTGCCGACAGATATATAGTAGTAATGTTAGTAGGAGTAGCAGTAGCAACGGTAATAGTAGTAGTTGTGGTTGTAATGGAGTAACAGTTGGAGTAACAGTATTATTATTATTATTATTATTAGTAGTAGTAGTATTTCAATTGCGCTTGCGCTCCCACCTATGCTACACCCTTCATGTGTCTTCACAAAGTCGGACTAGAGTCAAGCTCAACAGGGTCTTCTTTCCCCGCTGATTCTACCAAGCCCACTACTTTTATCGTTTCTTTACTTATTCAGTCTCTCGGTAGAGATTTGTTCGCAGCAGACGAGCATAATCTCCGGCGGGCCTAATTCTCGCTGGTCGCGAGATCCGCACAGTGGAAGTATGGAAGATTTGCTTGCAAATAGACAGGCAATATCTCCTGCGGTAGCTATGGCGGACCTATTCCCGCTGGTCGCGGGGACCGCTATAAAGTCAGGTGGGGAGTCTGACGATAGTGCACGCTTTACACAGGTCCGGACACTTGTGATTGACAGATGTGCGCGCCCTCATGGTCCGGGCTCGTACAAGGCCCTCACCTTGGGACATGGCTAAACGCCTCTAAGCCGGGTCCCTTGGGTGTCAGGGTCTGGCCATAACTCGCCACAGGCTCGTGGTGGTGAGGTCTCGGTGGATTGACGCTGAGCCGCCAGCGTCTGCAGCCTACCTTGTGCCAGACGTATTCGTTACCCATTCCTCTGGAATACACAAGACTAGGCCGAGGGAGGGGTCATGTCGTTTGGGCATCACATGATCTCTGAAGCTCTGCCCAGACATTGTGATGGAATATTGGCCACATTCCACTCACATACTTTGGTCTGTCAAGACTGCAAGGTGTCGTAGTAGTAGTAGTAGTAGTAGTAGTAGTAGTAGTAGTAGTAGTAGTAGTAGTAGTAGTAGTAGTAGTAGTAGTAGTAGTAGTAGTAGTAGTAGTAGTAGTAGTAGTAGTAGTAGTAGTAGTAGTAGTAGTAGTAGTAGTAGTAGTAGTAGTAGTAGTAGTAGTAGTAGTAGTAGTAGTAGTAGTAGTAGTAGTAGTAGTAGTAGTAGTAGTAGTAGTAGTAGTAGTAGTAGTAGTAGTAGTAGTAGTAGTAGTAGTAGTAGTAGTAGTAGTAGTAGTAGTAGTAGTAGTAGTAGTAGTAGTAGTAGTAGTAGTAGTAGTAGTAGTAGTAGTAGTAGTAGTAGTAGTAGTAGTAGTAGTAGTAGCAGCAGCAGCAGCAGCAGCAGCAGCAGCAGCAGCAGCAGCAGCAGCAGCAGCAGCAGCAGCAGCAGCAGCAGCAGCAGCAGCAGCAGCAGCAGCAGCAGCAGCAGCAGCAGCAGCAGCAGCAGCAGCAGCAGCAGCAGCAGCAGCAGCAGCAGCAGCAGCAGCAGCAGCAGCAGCAGCAGCAGCAGCAGCAGCAGCAGCAGCAGCAGCAGCAGCAGCAGCAGCAGCAGCAGCAGCAGCAGCAGCAGCAGCAGCAGCAGCAGCAGCAGCAGCAGCAGCAGCAGCAGCAGCAGCAGCAGCAGCAGCAGCAGCAGCAGCAGCAGCAGCAGCAGCAGCAGCAGCAGCAGCAGCAGCAGCAGCAGCAGCAGCAGCAGCAGCAGCAGCAGCAGCAGCAGCAGCAGCAGCAGCAGCAGCAGCAGCAGCAGCAGCAGCAGCAGCAGCAGCAGCAGCAGCAGCAGCAGCAGCAGCAGCAGCAGCAGCAGCAGCAGCAGCAGCAGCAGCAGCAGCAGCAGCAGCAGCAGCAGCAGCAGCAGCAGCAGCAGCAGCAGCAGCAGCAGCAGCAGCAGCAGCAGCAGCAGCAGCAGCAGCAGCAGCAGCAGCAGCAGCAGCAGCAGCAGCAGCAGCAGCAGCAGCAGCAGCAGCAGCAGCAGCAGCAGCAGCAGCAGCAGCAGCAGCAGCAGCAGCAGCAGCAGCAGCAGCAGCAGCAGCAGCAGCAGCAGCAGCAGCAGCAGCAGCAGCAGCAGCAGCAGCAGCAGCAGCAGCAGCAGCAGCAGCAGCAGCAGCAGCAGCAGCAGCAGCAGCAGCAGCAGCAGCAGCAGCAGCAGCAGCAGCAGCAGCAGCAGCAGCAGCAGCAGCAGCAGCAGCAGCAGCAGCAGCAGCAGCAGCAGCAGCAGCAGCAGCAGCAGCAGCAGCAGCAGCAGCAGCAGCAGCAGCAGCAGCAGCAGCAGCAGCAGCAGCAGCAGCAGCAGCAGCAGCAGCAGCAGCAGCAGCAGCAGCAGCAGCAGCAGCAGCAGCAGCAGCAGCAGCAGCAGCAGCAGCAGCAGCAGCAGCAGCAGCAGCAGCAGCAGCAGCAGCAGCAGCAGCAGCAGCAGCAGCAGCAGCAGCAGCAGCAGCAGCAGCAGCAGCAGCAGCAGCAGCAGCAGCAGCAGCAGCAGCAGCAGCAGCAGCAGTAGTAGCAGTAGTAGTAGCAGCAGCAGTAGTAGTAGCAGCAGCAGCAGCAGCAGTAGTAGTAGTAGTAGTAGTAGTAGCAGCAGCAGCAGCAGCAGCAGCAGTAGTAGTAGTAGTAGTAGTAGTAGTAGTAGTAGTAGTAGTAGTAGTAGTAGTAGTAGTAGTAGTAGTAGTAGTAGTAGTAGTAGTAGTAGTAGTAGTAGTAGTAGTAGTAGTAGTAGTAGTAGTAGTAGTAGTAGTAGTAGTAGTAGTAGTAGTAGTAGTAGTAGTAGTAGTAGTAGTAGTAGTAGTAGTAGTAGTAGTAGTAGTAGTAGTAGTAGTAGTAGTAGTAGTAGTAGTAGTAGTAGTAGTAGTAGTAGTAGTAGTAGTAGTAGTAGTAGTAGTAGTAGTAGTAGTAGCAGGAGGAGGAGGAGGAGGAGGAGGAGGAGGAGGAGGAGGAGTAGTAGTAGTAGTAGTAGTAGTAGTAGTAGTAGTAGTAGCAGCAGCAGGAGGAGGAGGAGGAGGAGGAGGAGTAGTAGTAGTAGTAGTAGTAGTAGTAGTAGTAGTAGTAGTAGTAGTAGTAGTAGTAGTAGTAGTAGTAGTAGTAGTAGTAGTAGTAGTAGTAGCAAGTAGTAGTAGTAGTAGTAGTAGTAGTAGTAGTAGTAGTAGTAGTAGTAGTAGTAGTAGTAGTAGTAGTAGTAGTAGTAGTAGTAGTAGTAGTAGTAGTAGTAGTAGCAAGTAGTAGTAGTAGTAGTAGTAGTAGTAGTAGTAGTAGTAGTAGTAGTAGTAGTAGTAGTAGTAGTAGTAGTAGTAGTAGTAGTAGTAGCAAGTAGTAGCAGCAGCAACAGCAGCAGCAGCAGCAGCAGCAGCAGCAGCAGCAGCAGCAGTAGCTTTTGATAGAGTTAGACATGTCAACATAGTGGAAATGCTTGCAGATCTACAAATTGATGGGAAAGACATTAGACTTATAAAAAACATATATTGGAAACAACAAGAAGCCATAATGATTGATAATGAAGTGGGACAATATCAGCCTATTAAGAGAGGTGTTAGGCAGGGATGTGTAATGTCTCCAGATCTTTTTTCCCTGTACAGTGAAAATATTTTCAGAAATGTAGAAGATATAAATGGAGTCAGCATTGGAGGACGAACCATCAATAAGATTAGATATGCAGATGATACAGTATTGATTGCAGACAATACACAGGATCTGCAACAATTAGTAGATGTGGTTGTTGTACAAAGTGAGCAACTGGGGTTAGAATTACATTGTAAAAAGACACAGGTTATGGTCGTCACTAGGAAGAACGAAGTACCTCAATGTAATATACAAGTAAATGGGAATATTCTTCAACAAGTGAATCGGTACAATTATCTCGGAACAGTCATAACATCTGATGGGAGATGCCTTGAAGAGATTAGAACAAGAATCGCCACGGCGAAAGTAGTCTTTAGCAAGATGAAAAACATTCTGACCAATAACAAGATGTCAGTTGAAACAAGAAAAAGAATTGTTGAGGGTGTCACAGAATGCCTGGAGAATTCGACCAGGAGAGGCTACAATTACCAGAATGCTACAATTGCCAGAAGGCCACAATTACCAGACACACGAGATCTCTCGGTCTACACCCACCCAGTAGTCAAAGGGAGATAATCCAAGTAATTTTACCCCTGACGGAGTAGAGGATTTCGCCCCTGGTTTCTGGGAGGTTCTGGATGATGACACCGGAAGTAGTGTCTTAACTGCGCAATAGCAGTAACCTCACTAGCAGCTGGGAGAACTGATGGTTGTCTGGCCGGCTGGCAAGAACTTCTGTCTGGCAGCAGTGATTTGAAGAATTGGTTCCAGTGTCAACATACAGTTTGAAGACGGTTGACAGTATGTCCCTAAGTTGGACTGAGGTTCCATACTTCTAACTGCATGACAGAATAAAAAGGTAAGAATGCGACTATTCTTGGATCGGTTCGTGTCGAAATCCGATCACACAATGTTGCATAGTGCATGCAGCCGTGTTCACCCGTAGGTCAAGGGCGAGCCTGTAAATTGCTGCAGCAAGCGGGCCTGTTTATTTGACCCCATTTTCATCAGGCCTGTTTTAAACAGTCTGTAATGTTGCCAACAGTGCACTGCCGACACAGGAAAAATAATGCATGCTTAGTGTCGCGCGCCAGAAAATGGCTGGGGAAAAATTGGATTGGCTTGTTGGTGATTTGATGGCACTACTGGGCAGCCTTTGAACTCAGGCGTAGTGCACACAACCGGAAGTTGGTGAAAGCGTAATTAAACCCTACCGAGTGGGGTATGCTCCGACTCGGCCGGTCAAGACGAATCTTATGGGAATGTCCGCGGTCGAATCGACTGTCATTTGAGCGATCCCGCGTGTGTCGAAGTTCACGTCTTTTGGCAGGGCGACTGCTGGTTTTCTTTGCCTTCTTCATACACTTTGTGTTCAATGTCTCCTTAACGGACTACCATTCTAGTTTATAGTGGGTTCCTGTGAGGAGAACAACGGGGAGGGGAAAGAGGGAGAAGTTATGCTACAGACATGTCTGATGGTTGCAGGGGAGATGAACTGGGGAAAGTAGGACCCCATGGGAAGAGCTGGAAGGGGGTTTTGCCAACGGCCCTCCTTCAGGGCCATCTTGCCTATGGGTACTGTAGACCTTCTAACCCTGCATGTCATTAGAAGTCTTCCACTGGGGAACTGGGGGCAGACACTCATAACTAGTCACCGTGGGTTCACTCTATCCCCAGTCCAGGGAAACATATGATCTATTCCGCTACTTGTCAGACCCCAGGCCTTATTCTTCCTCTGACCCTGAGGCATGGCCGGTAATTGAACCACCACCCATCTTAGTGAGGTGATTCACTCTCTGAGTACTATGAGTATGTCTATCCCCATGTGTTGGATCATGATCATGTGATTCTCACAGAAGGTTGTCTGTGTCATTTTTCCAGATTCTACCTTCCGGAGAGGAGTGATGGACAGTCAGTAAAACCATCATTCTGTGTCAACATCAGCAGTCTGGACAGACCAACTAACGTGAGGTGATCCTACTGCCCACTACCCGGTCAGTCATATATGCCCTCAGGGCAGATCCAGGATAAGTCATCCACCATTCAAAACGAAGGCTGCTGGGCAAGTATGGTTTGTATAATCGTCCAGCTGTGCCACACTTAGTACCTACCCGACTACCCAACAACTGTGTGATATCAAGAAACACGTGTTTCACCCGAACTGTGGTTTTTGATAGTGACTCTTAGTCTAATGGAACTCTGGTTATGAATTATGAACTTCTCTGAACTTTAAATTGAGAAACTGTGCTACTATGATTGGACCTATTATGGAGGCATCTACGTGATCGGATGTGGATGAGCTTTATGAATGTAATTCAGACACATGTTCTGGTATCCTGGTCACATTATCCGGACTTGCTTTCCAAGTGATATCTGGTCGAAGACGGAGGACCGTCAGCGAGAAGCTAAGTACCATACCCTTCTTATGTGGAACTCTGACATCTGTACAGTGATGACCTTCTTCATGTGACTGCCTCAACTTACGGTCTTATAGCAATCAGCACACCAGACAGATCTGCACTACATCCACATTATCTTCACTTTCCTTTGTACAATACACTTTTGTTATTGAGTTTGTAGATGCCAGAGTTGCGTCATTTGTTCAGGATGATATTTGAAAGGGTAACATCCCTTAGTTGTGAGAGAGATAGGTATCTGAAGACTGGTGGGGTCGCAGACTGAAAGTGTCCCAGTCCCAGATCTGAAGTCATCCCGAGAGTATATATAACTATATATAAATACATATAGATATATATGTATGAATATATATTGATAAATAAATGCGATAGCCTGTTCAATTCACCCCAGGGAAGCTATATGACAGAGGGGATACATAGAGCTTGTTCTTTTGTATGGATGTGAAACTTGGACAATGTGCAGTCAAGCTGAATAACATCTGATGGCTGCAGAAATGTGGCTTCTGAGGAAAATGCAAAGAATATCATGGACAGATAGAAAAACCAATGACCAAGTACCACAGGAGACAATTGAAAATCGTAAATTGATTAGAGAAATTAGACGTAGACAGTCAACATTTTTTGGACATGTTATGAGAAGAAATGGATTAGAGAACTTAGTGACTACTGGCAAGATCGAAGGGAACAGACCAAGAGGAAGACCGAGAGCAAAATACCTGGGTGGCTTGGCCACATGGCATGGACTAAACAGGAACACTGCGCTGATCCACGACACTGGTGACCTAGTTAAATGGCGAGTCATGACCGCCCACGCTTTCCGGCATGGCACATGATTGATTGAGTAGTAGTAGTAGTAGTAGTAGTAGTAGTAGTAGTAGTAGTAGTAGTAGTAGTAGTAGTAGTAGCAGTAGTAGCAGCAGCAGCAGCAGCAGTAGTAGTAGTAGTAGTAGTAGTAGTAGTAGTAGTAGTAGTAGTAGTAGTAGTAGTAGTAGTAGTAGTAGTAGTAGTAGTAGTAGTAGTAGTAGTAGTAGTAGTAGTAGTAGTAGAAAAAGAAGGAAAAAAGAAGGAAAAAGAAGAAGAAGAAGAAGAAGAAGAAGAAGAAGAAGAAGAAGAAGAAGAAGAAGAAGAAGAAGAAGAAGAAGAAGAAGAAGAAGAAGAAGAAGAAGAACAACAACAACAACAACAACAACAACAACAACAACAACAACAAAGACAACAACAACAACAACAACAACAACAACACTATAGCTACTGCACTTTCTCTCCATCTCACCACCCCACAGACAGCAAATTAGTGAATAAAACAGAATTTTCCGGGCACTTTTCACAAACAGCCGAGGCCATAACGCTAATTACACGGAAACGGTCGGATATTTAGTGGGACTTCAGACAAACCGGCGTTCGTGCAGATAACACCGCTAGCTAGACTGAATGTAGCAGGAGTTGTGATCGCAGTCACTTAATTCGTTTTCAGCCGGCACAGTGCCGTAGTTTAGTCACGTTCAGAGCATGGCATATGTCTAATACAAAGGTTATCTGGCGATAGTAAACAGCAAACACTTTCTGGTCTAGAGAAGCAATATAAAATTACACGAAGTAATACAGCTTTACAGAACAATTACGGAAAACATATGACGTTGTTGAGACAAGCTTTCATCAGCAAACAAATACACAACACACAACATAAAATCACCGTGAAAACACTACAGCTAGTTAGTTAGTCGCGGTTCCAACATCACGGCAAATTGTGCGCCGTTCCTGTGCCAGTGAATATCCCACAACATGTATCTCACTGCAACAAGTGAAAAGTGGAACAGACAAACCAACAGTCCGCACACGTATACCACAGTGACTACATTAAGGCATAATAACTGAATAAGAAGAATGGAAAGGTGTCCACTACACCTTCGCTATAGACGCAGGCATGGACCTCTGAGTGAACTAAACATCACAGTAAAATTTATACAAGAAATAACATTGCAGATTTAGCTATGAGTATAGCTTGTTACTTCTTTGCCTACATTGTCAAAGAACATTTCGAGCCAAAACAGGCCTTACCAGCCATCTTAGAACTCACGGCTCCATGCTATCAGCCCCACTGGATGAAGTGAATGGATATCATCATTCTTGACGGACGACACATCAACAAATTACTTCTAGTGCACCAGATTTTTGAGTGTGGATTAGCTTTCCCTGTTACCAGTGTCCCTCGCCGTCAGGCGAACCCACTCGGACTTCTGAGGTACTTGTAATTTACGTCCCATAGTCAAGGGCGGCCGGTTTCCGTGGCAAGGATTTTCGGACACGATTCGTAAACCCGCTTACCCGCGTTCGAAACACAGCTGCTACCGATTTGGCAGCAGACCGATTGCGCTGGGGTTTAACGAGTTGGTATGGGAGCCGGTCGTTCAGAAAGTGATGGCAAACTACTGAAAGTAAACTTGCCAAGACATCAACAACAGAAGTAAAATGCTGGTGTTGACAGCGATGACCTGTAAAAAGGATAGGTACACACCACAAAAAAAAAAAAAAAAGAAGTCAAGGACGAGAAGTCAAATTTTTTAGTCCAGCTGACCAGTGAAGGGGTGAACCCGCCACTTCGGCATCAGCACATCGGATGTTTAAGAACTCGTATCCATTCTGCCATGTTGACCTCTATCGTACCTACTAATGAAGACAGGATTGCTCATATAATTATTTATGGCCCAGCTGTTTCAGCTTCCCACATACATCTTGTTTTGTCTTCCACTAAATAATAATAATAATAATAATAATAATAATAATAATAATAACAGCCATGCCGTTTTTGTTTTCGCCGGCTCCGTGACGAAGGCATTACGGACGCAATTCATAATCCCGCATATCGCGTTAGAAACATCTGCGGGCGATTTGGCAGCAGACCGCCTTGCCCTGGTTGTGTGTGTGTGTGTGTGTGTGTGTGTGTGTGTGTGTGTGTGTGTGTGTGTGTGTGTGTGTGTGTGTGTGTGTGTTAAAGAATGGTAGAGTGCCGGTCGTTCAGAAAGCAAATAAAACTACTGAAAATAAACTTGCCAAGAGATCACAAACGGCCAAGAAATGCTGGGGTCCTGTACAAGATATGCAACTAAACCCATTTGGTGTTACAATATGCTGCTCCATTGCCAATAACCACATCAATAATTAATATTAGTAATTCAGGTAGTAGTGATTTTTTCATATTTCCCATGCCTTTGTAATGCATATCTTTTACATTGTTGTTATTGTTCTCGTTAGCTCCAAGTGATGTATGGATGAAACAATGTATGAAAAAGAGTGATAAAAGGGCAGAAAGTTAGGCTGGCCGGCGTGCCCAATTCTTAACCCTTTAAACATAAAATGTGTTCGTTCCTTAACTTCGTACCTCTACCTCTATTGCTCAGTGTATTTAAAACAGAGAGCTAATTTCTCTAGTAAACACCAGTTTGAATTCACTGAATTATTCGGTGTGTTGGTGAACTCTATGGTATTGAATAAATTCACCCAGCTTCCAGTCTCGGGGCGTCTTAGGGGGTATGCTATTTGCATCTAGCTAGAAACCGGCAGGATCACATCACGGTGAAGGTCTCGCATCATCATCAGCATCATGCATCAAGTCCTTTGTCGAACGCCGCACTCGCCACAACCCGCTGGCGGGTGTCACTGGTAATAGGAGAAAGCTACGGAGTGCAACTTGCTTTGTGCAACTCTTTCGGCAGGCCACCCTCCGGAAAATGACAGAGCCATATGGGATAAACCCCGGTGCAAGGAAGTCGACCCTCTCGCCTTTAAATCCCTGTAAGTGGTGATGCAGAGGTTCGAACAAGGTAACTTCTGTGGCTGGGGTGGACAAGCAATCCCTAGCAATCACGTCTGCATCTCTCTCTCTCTCTCTCTCTCTCTCTCTCTCTCTCTCTCTCTCTCTCTCTCTCTCTCTATCTCTCTCTCTCTCTCTCTCTCTCTCTCTCTCTCTCTCTCTCCACCCAGCTGTATAGTACATCAGGCGCTGAGACAATAGATTACGCGCTGAGTCTAGAATACAGACGGATTCGCTAGCCAACCGGTCTGTGACTCACACAAGATGAACACAGCGGGCTGGCCTAGCTTGTGTCGGTGCCATGGGTCAATTGACAGGTTGCGAATACAACAAACAACACGGCTAGTTGCTGGTCCTGTCGTACAGCACTCGGCTGTCCCACGGCCCGGGAGCGACTCGATTGTACATTCGCTGTTTTGTAGCTAGCGAGTCAGGATTACGGTGACAATATTTCAAAAGGGAAATTCTTACGCCTTTCTGTGAGTCATGCGTTGTTGTTTGAAAAGAACATGTGACATTAATTTTACCGCTAGCTTTGTTCTTTGCTTTCATTCACTCGTTTGCTTAATATTTGCAAGTCTCTTTACGGTGTTTTTTTTCCTGGTTGCATAATTGAATTATGATATCATTATTTCTTCCTCTTCTGTTCTCTTTTTAGTTGCATAATTAAATTATCTTATAATGATGTTATTATTTTATCTTTTTATTTTCCTCATTGGTTGCATAAATTAATTACGTTATAATTGTGTTATAATTGCCTTTTTCTTCTTCTGCGTTCATCCGGAATTTGTTTCTCTTTTGGACGTAATTGCGTTGTGTCTGTTTACAACAGAGCTGCGATATTTGCAGCTTTCGGCAGACACATCCGATTTCTTTAGGCATTTGTTTACCGGGTTAACCTTGACGATGTGTTATTATTATATCTTCTTCTTCTTCTTCTTCTTCTTCTTCTTCTTCTTCTTCTTCTTCTTCTTCTTCTTCTTCTTCTTCTCCTCCTCCCCAATTGGTCTATTCAAGTTGGGCTCTAGTAACATGTAGACTTCGACATAGCTGAATGGATCACAGCGCTCTAGACCTTAAACTTCCGGTACGCTAATGACGAGGTAGCGGGATCGTTTCCTACACCCATCAGTTTTGACTTACGACCGGCTCCCATACCAACACGTTAAGACCCAGTGCGAAACGGTCTGCTGCCAAATCGGCCGCAGCTGTGTTTCGAACGCAGGTAAGCGGGATTACGAACCGCGTCTGTAAAGCCCTTAGCCACGGAGACCAGCAATGTCAAACTACTGAACCTAAAATTGCCTAGTAAATCAACTTGGTGTTGGGATTGATCGCCACGTCCTGCAACTTACATGCATTCTCATGTTAAATGTTTAAGTACCATAACCGGAAGCACTTGTTATCTTAAGTTATGTGCTTATCCTGCACAGCAAGTAGCAGTCAACTCCAGGAATAGTGGGCTGTGCTGCTTGTGATTCGTGGGTAAGTTTCACGTTCAGTAGTTTGCCGTTGCTTTCTGCACGACCAGCACTCATACTATTGTATTTAAACCAACGCCAGGCGGTCTGCTGTCAAATCGCCTGCAGCTATGTTTCGAACGCGGTATGCGAGATTACGAACTGTATTCGTTACACCGTCAGCACAGAGCCGGCTCACAAGGGGGCATACGTATTACATAATGTGGCATGTTCTTTGCTGGGCCAAGTAAAATGGTTCTTTTTTCTTTTGTATATTTCTTTGCTGTTCTACGTAAAATGGATTTTTCTTTTTTTATGTTTCTATATTTCTTTGCTGGGCCACGTAAAATGGTTCTTTCTCTGTACATGTTGTTGTATAGTTCCTCTGCTGTCCTATATATCCACAAGGGAAGATGACACCAATAGTAAAAAGCATTTCGACTTTAAATGTCTTTGTCAAAGGCTAAGAAAAGAGATCAAAGAACTGCCAGGACAGCATGAAAAGAAACAACATTTCAATAGCAATGAAAGCAAACACAGGACATATGATATTATGTGTTCATATAACAAAGAGACAGCGCGCCAAGAATATAAATACAGCGAAGGAGAATGTACATGCACTATTTGTCACGGCTTTCCTTTTTTATATCTTTAGCTTACTTGTTTTTAAAGAAAGATTTTCATTCACCAATTTACATTCCTGGAATAATTTTTTCCCCTTTGGGTCTCTCCGTGGCTAAGTGGTTAGGCAGTCTGCCTCGCACTCCGAAGGTCAAGAGTTCGATTCCGGCAAGGTTGTTCTCTTCACGACTGCATTTTTCTCGGAAACTCTTTAGAGTCGTGGTAGGAGCTACGGAGTTCGTGCTCTGTGCGACGCTTTCGGCCGGCCGCCCTGCGTAATGAGACCAAACAATATAGGATAAAACTCGGTGCAGTGAACTCCGTCCTCTTGTCTTTTAAATCGTTTTGTTTTCTCCCTCCGTCATCCGAAACCAGATCTGTGGCCAAGAGGTTACGGACGCAGTTCGTAAACCCGCATACCGCGTGCGAAACACAGCTGAGGGCGATTTGGCAACAGACCGCCTTGCGTTGGTTTCCCATTCAATGGTATGAGTGACTGTCGTTCAGAAAGCAATGGCAAACTACTGAAAGTAAACTCGCAACAACAACAACAACAACAAAAATCACGAACAGCCGAAAACTACTGGGGTTTATTGCGACGTCCTATAAAGGATATGCCACTAACTTAACTATCATACCGATGGTGTTTTTATATAGACTATGTCAGCGTCTGTGGCTTAGGTGTTAGTGAGACGCGATTTCACAAACACTCTATGTTCATATCTCCACAGCCTGGTTATTTCACAATTCCAATAACTCCTTAATTCCTTGTCCAGCATTCAGATCCACACAGAAGAATAGGCCACACACAATGTTCCAGTGAGTTGATGTTGTTGTTGTTGTTGTTGTTGTTGTTGTTGTTGTTGTTGTTGTTGTTGTTGTTGTTGTTGTTGTTGACTTCCACTTATGCCCTTAGGCGCCGTGGGGAGGAGTTACTGAAGTTCCAGCGACTGTGGCTGGTGCCTTTCCTCCAATTTCCTCCATGATTCATGAGCAGTATTTTTGTGTGTGCACGCTTTAATCTTAAGCGTAGTCCATACTGGGGCTACTATTTTTAGTGCTCTGGGCTTTTATTTGGGTGTGGATTAGCTTTCCCTATTACCAGTATTTTCAGAAATGTTGAAGATATAAATGGAATCAGCATTGGAGGACGAAACATCAATAATATTAGATATGCAGATGATACAGTATTGACTGCAGACAATGAGCAGGATCTGCAACAATTAGTAGATGCGATTGTTGTACACAGTGATCAGCTGGGGTTACAATTAAATTGTAAAAAGACACAGGTTATGGTCGTCACTAGGAAGAACGAAGTACCACAATTTAATATACAAGTAAATGGGAATATTCTTCAACAAGTAAATCGACACAATTATCTCGGAACAGTCATAACATCTGATGGGAGATGCCTTGAAGAGATTAGAACAAGAATAGCCATGGCGAAAGTAGCCTTTAGCAAGATGAAAAACATTCTGACCAATAAAAAGATGTCAATTGAAACGAGAAAAAGAGTGTTGAGGGGATACATAGAGCCTTTTCTTTTGTATGGATGTGAAACTTGGACAATGTGCAGTCAAGCTGAAAAACATCTGATGGCTGCAGAAATGTGGTTTCTGAGGAAAATGCAAAGAATACCATGGACAGATAGAAAAACCAATGACCAAGTACTACAGGAGACAAATGAAACTCGTAAATTGATTAGAGAAATTAGATGTAGACAGTCAAATTCCAGTATGACCAAATGGATAAGAGCTCTCGTTCTTAAACTTCCTGTGTGCTGATGCCGATGTAGCGGGTCCAACCCCTACACCGATCAGTTGGACTAAAATGTTGACTCCTCGTCCTTGACTTGGGGACGTAAATTACGAGTGCCTCTGAAGTTGGAGTGGGTTCGCCTGATGGCGAGGGACACTGGTAATTTTTGTTTGTTTGTTGTTGTTGCATATTCCTTACAGGACGTTGCAGTCAATATAAGCATTTTTTTCAGCAGCTGTTGGTGTACTAGGCAAGATTACTCTCAGTAGTTTGCCATTGCTTTCTGAGCGGCCGGCTCACATACCCGTAAGTTACCAAGGCGGCGAGAACCGCTACCGAGTCTCGCGCATGTTACGTTACTCACGAGAATATACGGGATTACGGAGAAAGACGTTAAAAGCCTAGGCCAGGGAGACCGGCATACTGGTAATCAATCAATCAATCATGTGCCATGCCGGAAAGCGTGGGCGGTCATGACTCGCCATTTTTAAGCGAATCATAATATACTAGGCACTTTCAAAGAGGTAGTTTGCCGTTGATTTCATCTATGGCAGTGACCATACTGGCCGGATGACCGCAACCATTGTCTCTCGCAAGAGATCCTCTGCTTGCCGTCTCGAAACTCGAGACCATAACCAACAAATATCTGTCGGCTGCCCTCAAAATTTCATCCACCACCTGCCTTTCGTGGCTTCTTTTGAACACTTCCAATAAACGAACACGAAATAACATCACATAATCCACAGGAAAAACACTATCCACACGAATTCCACAGGAAATCCACATAAATACACTGAAAAGCGTCTCCCCGAAGAACAGCGAGTCATCTCGTCGCCATTGTACCGGAAGTAATACGGTAATACGGAAAGCTAATCCAATCGCAAAAATCAGGCCAGTGCACTCCCAGTAGTAGCACATGTATGGACGACGCTTGAGTTCAAAGCGGACGAAGGCACACACAAACATAATTTTTGATACCGACGCTCCCCCAAGCCATGATGTCAGGCTGCCAAGCATCTTCTCTAGTGATCTCCAGCTGTCTCTCCTCTCCTCCAAACTTCCCGTTGTAAGACATAGTAGTTTTCCTCTCCTCATTTGTTAGCTAGATAGTTATCGTTTGGGGTATTATCCTTGCACTCCGGACATGTCCATAGGTGCTCGCCCACCCCCTCCCCCTCTCCCCAACATATGCACCAGCGTAAGGCAGCTAATAGTGCCAGTTCTGTGTTAGTTGACGCGACCCCTCGTTCTAATGATGTGACTCTGTCTGACCGTGCCAATTCTTACTCTCAAATCCCACATTCTAAACAACAATGTGGATTTATTGGCGTCAAAGTCCCTCTCCACATCTCTCTAATGTCATATAATAACAACGGCAAGATCCATGGGCTGACCATCTACAGATAATGCAAAATCAGCAAGTCTATCATCTCGTTCATTTCCCTCAACTCCCGCATGTCCCTGAACGAAGATGAAGGTGGCTCTAACGAACATCAGACCTCTCTGTGACTTGCCCAACAAATGTGGACTTGTCTTCTTTTGATTGCGAGTAACCAGTTCTCTTTGTGAGTTAACTTCTTTCAAGATATCTTTAAGACTTGTTCTATACCCCCGCAATGTTTTCATCATCCTTCTATACATCTCTGCAGCTTCTTCATAATTCCTTTCTCGACTGCTATTTGTCCATGATTTTCTTCCGTACATCAGGATTGGCTCTTTACAAGTCTTCTGAACTCTGTTTCTCGTCTCGGTTGACAAAGATAAATTGTAGAGAAAAATAATAAGTCATACTTTTTCATAACACATATTATGTAACAGAAACAGAGCGTTTGCAATCAACGCTGATATATTTATCACTGGCAGGTGTCAGACATCCAACGTTATAAACTCTTCTTAAGGTTGATAACATGTTCTTTCATTCCTCGTGTAATATCAAAAACGTTGAGATCCATTAAGTGCGTTGACCGCCATCAACAGTGCAATCAAGCAACGGCCTTTGATTATGTCAAAATATGGCTTAATTAGCTTTGGGCGGGCCAGAAAACAATGTTTTGTTGCCGCTTCTCAAATCGACGTATTATTATTATTTTCTTCTTCTTCTTCTTCTTCTTCTTCTTCTTCTTCTTCTTCTTCTTCTTCTTCTTCTTCTTCTTCTTCTTCTTCTTCTTCTTCTTCTTGATTCTCGATTCTTCTTCTTCACTCTTCATTCTTCTTCTTCTTCTTCTTCTTCTTCTTCTTCTTCTTCTTCTTCTTCTTCTTCTTCTTCTTCTTCTTCTTCTTCTTCTTCTTCTTCTTCTTCTTCTTCTTCTTCTTCTTCTTCTTCTTCTTCTTCGACCTCTTTCTCCTCCTCCCACTCCGTCTCCTTCTTCTTTTCATCCCCTTCTTCTTTTTTCATCCTCCTTCTTTTTTTTTTCCTTCTCCTCCTCCTTCTTCTTCACCCTTCCTCGACCTCCCTCTTCTTTTTCCTTCTCCTCCTTCTTTTTATTCTTCTCCTCCGCCTTCTTCTTCGTTCACCTCCTCCTCCTCATCATCATCACCTTCCCCTCTTCTTCTTCTCCTCACCCTCACTCTCCTCCTCCTCCACTTCCTCCTCCATCTTCTTCTTGTTATTTTTCTTAATTTATAATGTTTTTCCAACACGTGTCCTATTTAGAGCCGGATTCTTGATTTCACCTCTGGCCTTGCTGGAACGTGTATTGTTTTCTCCTGAAGCACACCGTTGTGAATCTGTCGTACCATTCTAGCCCTAAAAAGACACGGAGAAGAGAAGTAAAGACAGAAATACATGGAGCTGTATGAGATAGCTAGCGATAGTACGGCTTGGTCAGTCTACAGGACACCCTTGGGCAAGGTGGAGTACCCGCTTAACCCCCCAAATCAGGGTTACGTGAAGCCATGGAAGCAGGTGGTAGATGGAGTGTGAGAGGAGCCGACAGGTTTTTGTTGGTTATGGTCTGCACTCTGTGGCGATAGGCAGATGATCTCATCAGTAGAGACAATGGCCGTGGTCACTGACTAGTACAGTTACTGCCCAGATGGAAAGCAATGGCAAACTAACTTCTGCAAAACTTGCCAAGAAATCATAACGACCATGAATCATCATGCAGGTTAGAATTAATAAAACAACGAAGGGAAATGAACAAGAAAGGAGAAACCGATAACAGTAGGTTGAAATATAAATATTTAACACGAGAAATTAGAAAGAACACAAGAAAGGACAAAACCCAATATATACAAGATTGTTGTATTAAAATAGAACAATATCATAAGAATGGAAGAGATTACGAAATGTTCAAAAGAAATGAAGTTATTGACAAGAAATTTTCAACCTCAATTATATGTTATCTGTGACAAGTTGGGAAATACCTTAACAGAATCTAGACAAATTCTAGAAAGATGGCAGGACTACTGCAGTCGAATGTATGATATGAATGACTGTAAGGATATGAATGATATACATAAACCAATGAAAGCAGAGACAGAACCTGAACCCTCATTAGATGAAATTGCACGGGCAATAAAGAAAACGAAGAATGGTAAATCACCAGGATGTGATGAGATACCAGCTGAACTAATTAAAGAGTGGGGAGAAGAAAGCATAAAAATCTATCATGCATTATGTAAAAAGATATGGAAATATGGTATATTGCCAAAAAGATTGGGGGAAAAACCTATCTTCATTCCAATACCAAAAAGAAAGGGCATTCTGAAATTATGCACCAACTATAGAACTGTTGATTATTTTATTTCGGCATTTGAAATTTAAATATTGAGCACAACCCCTACTGGCAAATGCTGATCGTATTCCGGTATGAACCTATATTAGAACTGTATAGAACTGTTGCCCTGATCAGTCATGCCAGTAAAATTCTACTAAAAATCATAATGGGAATACTTCGAAAGAAAATGTAAGAAGAAGAGATTAACGTGGTTCAAGCTGGATTTAGACAAGGAAGAGAAACAAGAGATCACATACTCAACATGCGTTTAATAATAGAGAAATGCAGATAATTTAATGAAAACCTAATCTCCTGTTTTGTGGATTATTCAAGGGCATTTGACTGTGTACAACATCAGAAAGTTTGGGAAATCATGAGGAATATGGGCTTTCCATCACAGGCAGTGCAACTCATAAAAAATGCTCTATCTAGACCAACAAGCAGCGGTTAGAACAGAAGGCGAGACATCGGATTGGTTTGACATCAAGCAAGGAGTCCGTTAGGGCTGTGTGCTGTCACCCTATTTGTTTAACCTCTACGGCGAAAATATAATGAGAAATGTCAGAGATGATATAACCAGGGAGCAGTATGATGCCGTTATATATTTTTTGCAAGTTTGGGAACCTGAAATCTGCTGATATTATAAGCGTGAAGAAGACACGCAAAGTTGGTGAAGGTAAGAACATTATAATATATACTACGTTAGTCGTGAGCCTATCCCAAAAGTTGGTCAGTGACGTGTTGTAACAACGTGGTTAGTCCTTAAGAACTTAATTCCAGAGAGACTAAGACACCTTATTCAGATGTCGGAGTTCATAGATAAACTACACGAGGTAAAACCATTGTGGGGGGAGGGGGGGGGGGATTTTCTTCTAGTTATGTAGATTCTATGAATGTAAAAGCATTAAACCTAGGTTGTACATTTCACTCCGTTAGCAGGTAATTTAAATCAACAGTGATTTAGGAGTTTCTGATTAACTTAGGATTTATAAGATTTAGTTCAGTTGTACGGAACTATTTTACACGTGCAATCACATGTATAAGACTTAGTGTAATTTGTAAGAGAAACAGTACACGAGACCACATGATATGATGAATAGTTCTAGATGTGTATCATAATCTTGTGTATTCGGTGGAAACATTCATATAGTGATTCCATTGTGATTTCATTGATATTAAATATGTGAAGTTATCATGTGTAAGTCACATTAATATGCCTAATTTTCATCCAGGCCAGTATGGTTGTGATTTATGATGAGTGATTGTGGAGTGAGTGAGGAGAAAATGTTAGTGATTCACTAATTAATAATTTAGTGCCCTCCTAAGTATGACACCACTCTGTAGTCCATATAACTCATGTTTCAATCATGTGATTTTGTGTCCTGACTTGTGATGGATGAAACACTAATTAATAATTTGGTGCACTCCTAAGCATGACACCCATCTGTATTTCATATCACTCATGTTACACTCATATAGTTTTATGTCCTAAAGTGTGTTGGAGGATAATGATTATAATGATGATGATGATAATGATGATTGTGATGATATGGTGTTTATTATGGTGATTATATAGTTATTATTATGATAATGATGATTATGAGGTAACGGCATATTACCTACATGGTGAAGAAGAGGGAAAATATTCTTCTTCGAAGCATTTTGATTAAGAAGAATTCACCTGAATATTATACAGGAGAAGATACCACAATGTACTTATATTGTTGATAAACCAACACTCATTGCATTTAGGAATGAAGTACAAATCTTAATGTATGAGACCACCACAATGTACTTATATTGGTTATAAGCAAATACTCCTTGCATTTAGGAATGAATTATAACCTTATGTATGAGAACCTTTTCTTTTACATGGAAGGATGTCTATGGAAAATAATTATAAACAAAAGGGAATGGTGAACATAAGTATCAAATTCTGAATAGATCAAGGTATTACTCAACCTAGAGACCCTGAGTGACAGGCATGGGTGAAGATGACACAGCTTATCTGGTAGTCTAAACCTTCAGTACCCTATAATGAAGGATTGGGTGGAGAGTGATCAGTTAGGTTGATACTATTAGAAGAACACCAAGACTCTCATCCTTCCATGTTTATTTTTACCTAGGATCAACATTTATTGTATTTATTTTCCTTGTTTTTTTCTTGGAAATGTTTTAGTCTTACATTTCTAATGTTCATGTTGATGATATCAGTAGATTTATATTTGATTCTGTAATTTCAGGTACTTATTAGATCCATCTAGATCCAGACTTGACTGTTTAGTGAAGCACCTTGTTGAGTGAAGCATCCTGATAGAGTTAAGCACCTCGTTTGAGTGATGCCCTTTGATAGAGTAGTGCAGAAAGCTATTCACCTGCAAGATTTTCCTCTACCCATGTAGGACAGGTAACATATATAATTTATCCTTGCACCTGAACGGGGAAAACAAGAGCCAATATTCTGCTCAGACCTGGACCAGGTCAACACTAAGAACAATTAACAGAGATATTACCATTGACTGCTTGCATCAGGATTTCACAAACCTGGAAGTAGAGAAACCGTAGTGTATACAGTTCTTTTTTTTCCAGATTACATATATGCCAGTAGACGATGAGCAGTAAATGTAATAAAAAGACAGATATATAGCTGGTGATAAGGATGTTATATTTGGCACATCAATGATATATGTATAGTTATAGATATATATGTATATGACCATTTTTTGTATTGAACTGGATTGTGGTTTGTTTTAATGCAATGATCAACAATCCAGTTTATGTTTATTAAATCATAAAATTGAGGTCATGTCATCTATTGAGTGTTTTTTCTTGTTGTAGTTAAGATTTTTAATTAAAACAAACCCTAGATAATAATTAATTAACTGAGAGAGGAGAGGCAAGGAACCACCAATAGGATATTGGTGGTTGTAAGGGAAAACTTTTCATTTCGTAGAGGTATTCCTTGGTTCTCCGAGACTCTATTTATGGACTCAAGCAACTGAGACATTAAAGGTTAACTTACTTAGAACGGTAAAATAGCGACGACGTGAGGCGTTTATTATGTGGGTGACGCTGTTTAGTGTTTTCCTGTGGATTATGTGGTGTTATTTCGTATTCGTTTATTGGAAGTGTTCAAAAGAAGCCACAGAAGGCAGGTGGTGGATGAAATTTTGAGGGTAGCCGATAGATATTTGTTGATTATGGTCTCAAGTTTCCCGACGACAGGCAGAGGATCTCTTTCGCGAGACAATGGCTGCAGTCAAACGACCAATATGGATACTGCCATAGAGGAAAGCAACGGCAAATTACCTCTTTAAAAGTGCCTAGTACATTATTATTCGCCTAAAGACTGATCATCGCAAGACAAGGACAGAGACATTAAAATTAGCAACATGGAATGTTATGACTCTAAAAGACGACGAGAAATTAGATAACATAAAACAAGAAAAGGAAAGAATACCACGGACAGACAGAAAAACCAATGACCAAGTACTGCAGGGGACAAATGACAATCGTAAATTGATTAGAGAAATAAGACGTAGACAGTCAACATTTTTTGGACATGTTATGAGAAGAAATGGATTTGAGAACTTAGTGACAACTGGCAAGATCGAAGGGAAAAGACTAAGAGGAAGACCGAGAGGAAAATAGCTGGATGGCTTGACCACATGGCATGGACGAGACAGGAACACTGAGCTGATCCACGACTCTGGTGATCGAGTGAAATGGCGAGTCATGACCGTCCTCGCTTTCCGGCATGGCACATGATTGATTGATCACATTGAGAACGAGGAACTTGATTGTTCTCTATCTCTTTGGGGTTGACCCAACAAAGATATCCGACAGATGCCCTAAATATCGGTGGTCATGAAATACCAGAGGTTCGATATGCAGATGATACAGTATTATTATCCACATCACAGACTGGTATAGAAAATTTAATAACCTCAACCCAATTCAATAGTGAAAATCACAACTTATATCTTAACATAGCAAAAACAAAGATAATGCATACAGATAAAACTACTATGGAGAAAGAAATATATGTTAATGAGGAAAGATTGGAGGTGGTGGAAAATTTCGAATATCTTGGGTCATTGATTACCAACAATGGTGACACAGTGAAAGAAATTAAACGACGACTATCAGTTGCTCTTCAAAGACTAAAACAACTGAATAAATTATGCAGTGGGACAGATAGAACTACAAAAATTAGATTTTTAAGAGCATGCATCTTTCCCATTGCAACATACGCCTGTGAGACATGGACACTTATTAAACCAGCTGAACAGCGCATAAATCCTTTTTGAAAATAAATGTTATAGACGGGTTCTAAGAATATCTTGGGTAAAGAAAAGAACAAATGCATCCATTCTTCAATAGCTGAATATTGAATAGGGTTGGCTATTAAAGACGATAAAACAAAGAAAATTTATATATGTTTGTTTGGTCACTTGAAACAGGATGTGGCGGTTGATCTCCAGATGGGTGTATCGGACGCGGGACATCTTGCTTGTGATCGAGAAGTTTTCCAGAGAGTTGTTATTGGGAGCGAGGTTCTGCAAAGGACATGCTACTGAATCAATGAGTACGGCTTGGAGTAGTTTGCTAGAGGGATTATGTCCCAATTAGAGATAAAGGATGAATGAAGAAGAGGACGAAGATTATGTGGTTCCGCCCTGACAGGCAAGCAGTACACTCATTCGAAGTATACCCGTGAGCTCCATAATCGGTGGGTGCTAGACGTGTGTGCTGCCCTCTACCATCATGGTAGTGGGAATTCCCGTGGCTCTGGTGCTGTCTCAGAGTTTTTAATCCTCGGCCGGCTACATCACATGGGAGAGCCGGATCGCTCCTCCCTGAGGTAGCCAGTCTTGTGTGTGTTTCCCGGGATACATTGAGGAGGTGAAGCGAGGCCTTGGTCGGTATGAACGTTAACGCTGACAACATCAGCGCCACTGCTTCCTTCTTAATCTGGTAGAGAGAATAAGAGCGATGAGTTTTTAGACATGTGATAGTTTCTCCCAAGTTTGCTCTGGATGAATGATTCGCCAAAAATTAAATAAAAACAACAACGAGAATAGATTGTGAACTTTACTAGAACACGATTACAAGAAACAAAATGGACGTTGCGGCTAAAGCCTTCGTCAGCTAGAACAAACAAACTCAAACCAACACACAACTATATGAAAAACTCTACATGAAAAACACTACATGAAAACACAAAGGTTACTTATCTGTATCCTTGTTGTGGCTGAATACGTCTTTAACGATCAACGGGTTTGATGACTATCAGTGGATTGGAATATGATTGCTATAGGGACACTATTTCACTAATCTTATTCTCTCTGTCCGCCCGTGCCTCTTTCTTAGCCCTTTGTTTATCTCTGTCATTGACTAGCTCCCTCTCTATCTTCTCTCTTTGTTTCTCTCTGCCGCTGTTTAACTCTCTCTCTCTCTCTCTCCTCTCTTTGTTTCTCTCTGCCTCTGTTTAACTCTCTCTCTCTCTCTCTCTCTCTCTCTCTCTCTCTCTTTCTCCTTTGCTTCTGTCTGCCTCTGTCTACCTCTTTCTCCTCTCTTTGTTTCTCTCTGCCTTTATTTAACTCTCTCTCTCTCTCTCTCTCTCTCTCTCTCTCTCTCTCTCTCTCTTTTTTCTCTCCTTTGCTTTTCTCTCTTTTAACTCTTTCTCCTCTCTCTCTCTCTGTTTCTCTCTGGCTTTATCTATCTCTCTCTCCTCGCTTTGTTTCTCAATTACCCTGTCTTTTTTTCTCTCTCCCCTCTTTATCTCTCTCTCTCTCTCTCTCTCTCTCTCTCTCTCTCTCTCTCTCTCTCTGTTTCTCTCCTCATTCTTTCTTTCCCAATGCCTGTCTCCCCCTCTCCCCCTATCTCTCTATCTATCTATCTGTCTAAATGACTAGTACACTCGCCCGATGGTCCAAGTGCCCTCGATTCGAGACGTTAAACTGCATTGCTGATGACGCTTTCTCTGTTACCCTACAACCCATGTGACAGAAGCCTGTTTGTATATAGTGCACCTAGCATCATCGGTGTTGAAATATTCCTTGATTTGAGAAAGTATTTATCGCACTTATTGTATTTTGAATGAGAAATCCCCATCAGAAAAATATTCTTGTTTCAGACAGCATTTTGGCAATATTGCTATGAGGAAATCGCAAGGTTTTGAACGGCATAAGTATTTCGTGTAAAATGAAGAAGAGTTGTATTCTGCTGCGAAAATTCTTTAAAACATCTATCAATACTGACGAAGCAGTTCCTCGCAACGTACGATGTGACTGTCCTAAAACATACTCCATTCTATCCCAAATGGCAGCACCTGGAATTGTGCCTTAAATCAGCTCAGAAAGGGGATCTATTCAAATAATCTGAGGTCTTCGTGGCTCATGTGACAATGCAGCTGAAGCAATTCGAGCAATTGTTTCCATGAATCATTCTATCTGCATGACCGCTGGCACAAGTATAGTTCTCAATAATTTGAGTTTGAATAACGAAGACACAAATAATAGACTGCACGATTTATTGCCTGGCATATGTCGCTGCATCTTGTCAGGTACCTACTGCAGAAAACATAAACTAACGCATGAAATACATTATTCAAGCTGGAATATACAAAACACACATTCACACAGTAATTTCACTTGTCTACCACGGTAATTTTAAACTGACTATCGTGTCTTTCTGTTTCCACAAAGCTGGTTTTTGTAAAAGAATGACAATTGCCAACTTTAACCTGCGACCATAGTGTGTGTTAAACAAACCACGAAGCTCATTTGTCCCTATCAATCACGTGACCAGTTTCCAAAATGTGCCATCCAGTCTATGGCGTAGGAGACTTGTGGTGTGTAGGCTTTGCCGGGTTACCAGAGACTTTGTTTATTATTCTGTCAATCCAATTGGGTACGTGTTCTACCACCCTGTTATTAATTTGGCAACCCTGGAACAACTCATCTGGATAACACACTTCAGCAGACTTGTTCTCAACATTCATTAACTACCCTACCTGCGATCTTGAACTCTTGCAGGAAATACCCATCTTTGTCTTATATCTATAAATAGCTCTGTCTGGACAAATCGTCTGATTTCTGTGTCGGCATCCATCTACCCACTGTCTGTTATCCGTGTCATTGTTTTTCTGTTCTTTTTCTTCCTCTGTTCTTATTTATGATCTAGATTTCGGGATGGGGAATCTTTCTATGTGAACCCCATCTGACTTGCTCCGAGATTGCTTCCTAAAATAATCGGAGTGTGTTTACTGTACACAAATTAGTGCGGCGTCTGTGGCGAAGGGTAGCGAACACAATTCGTGATCCCGCAAACCACGTTCTTTATCAGCTGCAGTCTATTAAAAGCCTGCAACCGCAGGGTTATGTTATAGACAATTTTGCATTCAATAGTTTGCCACAGCTTTCAGAGTGAGAAGTCATTGTTTAACTCCAAATGACTGGTGTAGGGGATACACCCTCCACCCCCACAATCAGCCCACCGGATGTTTAATAGCTGGAGTGCTCTGATTTCTTCAGCCACGTCGGCTGCACTATCTGTACTTTATCTGTACTTCACATGAGCTCCAGTATTTGACAAGGTCCTTCTACCTCCCTCTCTTCCCTCCATCGTAACTCGAATTATTCCCATGTATATTTTATATTTCATCTATCTTTCTTCTTTTTACCTCACTTTGTGTTACCCTCCTCCCTTCCAACTCTCCCCAGCCGCATAGTGTGAGTCATATTATGGTTGAAATGAGGAAATAGAAGCATGCAAAGAACACGTTCTGGCCCGTTTTCCCACTCACACATCATTTAATGGCATTTGTTGCCTATTTGGTCGCGCCGAACCAAGTCTAGTGCGAATGTGCCAGGTTGGACCACTGATTTGTGTTGACTTCCCATTCATTCGTTTTGCCTGTTTCGTTTGGCCTAACGCGGAAACGGTTTTCCTAGAGGTGAGTTGTGTAGTAGTTGATATTTGACTTGGTCTAGTGTTTCGCTGTATTCGTGGCTGAAGTTAGTACTGTAAATCATTTGTTGTCAAGCTGCTTGATAGTTTCTGAATTCCAAACAATGTATTCACTTAGTTAATTTAAACACAAAAGCCACAAACAGTATGTTGCACGATTTATTGCCTGACATATTTCGCTGCGTCTCGTCAGGTGCATACTGCAGAGTTATATATCATGAAGTCAATAAATGAATAATAGTTTAACTGAAACAATTAAAACACATAGCCACAGGTATTGTTCGAATGATAAGCATCTGTTACCCCCACGATAATTTTAAATGTTAAATGAACTTTTTCTGATTGCACAAAACCGGCTGGACCTACCTAATTGTTAACGCCTCACTATATTTGAACAATCGTTTATCGTTCGTCGAATACAGTTTGTGAAACGCTGTTTCCGTGTTCATGTTATTACCATAGTTTATGAGATGTTAAGAATTCGACGAGGAGAGTGTTTTATAGCCTTTCAACTGCACAGGGATTCCCGAAGACTGATTAACTCGCTTATCCACTACACCTCACTTATATAATCGCTAATTCATTGCAAAGTTTTTGATATATGCCAGTCTCGTATTTACTGATTTTATTGTTTCGCTTAAATCTCAAATCGTTTGAATGGCTTATTTATAGTGTAATCATTGAATGGTGGACTTATAATATCGTTTATTAATGGTTAATCTAAACCTCAGTTGATGATTGGTTTACGTCATTATATTATCGTCGCTGATTGGTTTATTTATCGTACATTCGCTCAAATGTGGCATAGTCATTGAATCATCCATCCATCATGTGCCATGCAGGTAAGCGTGGGCGGTCATGTTTTCCCATCTCACTCGATCACCAGAGTCGTGGATCAGCTCCGTGTTCCTGTCTCTACCATGCCACGTGGCCAAGCCATCCAGGTATTTACTTCTCGGTCTTCCCCTTGGTCTCTTACCTTCGATCTTGCCAGTTGTCACAAACTTCTCCAAGTTATTTCTTCTCATAACATGCCCAAAAAATGTTGACTGTCTACGTCTAATGACTCTAATCAGTTTACGATTTTCGTTTGTTTCTTGAAGGTCTTGCTCATTGGTTTTTCTGTCCTTCCATGGTATTCTTTGCATTTTCCTCAGAAACCACATTTCCACAGCCATCAGCTGTTTTTCAGCATGACTGCTCATTGTCCACGCTTCACATCCATACAAAAGCACAGGTTCTATGTAGCACCTAAACACTCTTTTTCTCGTTTCAATTGATATCTTTTTATTGGTCAGTATGTTTTTCATCTTGCTAAAGGCTACCATCGCAATGGCAATTCTTGTTCTAATCTCTTCAAGGCACCTCCTATCAGATGTTATGACTGTGCCGAGATAACTGTATCGATTCACTTGTTTAAGAATATGCCCATCTACTCGTATATCACATTGTGGTATTTCCCTCTTCCCAGTGACGACCATAATCTGTGTCTTCTTAATATTAAGTTCTAACCTTAGTTGTTCACTGTGTGCAACAACCGCATCTACTAAATTTTGCAGGTCCTGTTCATTGGTTTATTCAAATACCGCTGAGTGGTTAATCCAGTGTTTCCCAACTTGGGGCCTACGCCCCACGGGTGGGCAATTTGATTGTTAAGGGGGGCAATTCGAAAATGGAAGAAATCGGCTGGATATAACAAAACGGGGAGACTTGAGACTGAAGTTAACTAAATTGGAACCTGACATAAAATCTCTTTGCAGCAAGCATAAAGCGCAAGGATCTCACTAAATTTAAATAATTATTAATAATTAAAATAATATAGAAAAATCTTTCATTAAAATTATTTTGCACTTGAATTTCAGTTCTCCATTATATGTTTTGAAAATTTACTTACTGTGTTTGCTCAATAATTTCCTATCGATTATCGGTCCTTTGACTAGGATCGGGTGCATTTGCTGCTCTCCCCCCAGTAGTGCGCCTGGTCTGGTCGGGGGCCGGGATGATCAAATAAAAACCCATCACATATCTTCACCTTAGATGTGGGCCTGGTGGACCACTGTGGGCAATAGCTCACAGTGAGACTAAGGGTCGACACAAAAAGGGGGAGGCGGTGGAACCAGTTTGTCAATTTTTCAAGTTTCTTTGGTGAACATTCCAATTTTTGAATATTAAAAATGATGCATATGTTGGGGGGGGGGGGGCGTAAGAATTTTAGAAAGGCTTAGGCGGGCAAAAAAAAAAAAGGTTGGGAAACACTGGGTTAATCCATCATAAAGCCGTGGATTGGTTGGTTGGTAGTACTCGTCGGTTCTCTTTCTTATACCAAATGGCTAACTTCGTATGGTGATGTCATTATATAAACTGTTCAGGTGTAGAGTCACATATTCTAGGCGGCGACATATAAAGTGTGGTATCCAGTTTGCTTTCTCGTCTCGTCGCCTTCCCAGACAATTCATAGAAAATTAAGAAAACTGTCAGGTATCCATTTTTCAGGATGGTCCTATCCTAGAGCCGTGCTGACAGGAAAAAGTGATTCTGTTCCTGCTGGGGATTGAACACTGACTACTGTCTTGGCAGGCAGGTGCACAAAGCACTGTGCCGCCAAAACTGTAATATGGACATTTTCTAAAATAGAGCACGTTTTCTTACCTCCATATCTCACTCTTCTCTCTTTCTCTCTCCACCCCCCCCCCCCCGCCCTCTCTCTTTTTGTATCTGTCTCTCTCGGTCTCTGTCCGTTTGTCGCTGTCTTTCTCACTCTCTGTCGATCTCTGTATCTCTTGCTCTCTGTCTGTCTTTCTCTCTCGCTCTCTGCCTGTGTCTCTCTTTCTCTCTGTCTGTCTGTCTCTCTTTCTCTTTGTTTGTCTGTCTCCGTCTCTTTTGCTCTTTGTCCGTCTGTTTTTCTGTCTCTCGCGCTCCGTCTTGTCTGTCTCTCTTGCCTATTGTCTGTCTGTCTCTGTTTTTCTCGCTATCTGTCTCTGTCTTGCTTGTTCTCTGTCTGTCTCTCTTGCCCTCTGTCTGTTTCTGTCTCACACTGTCTCTCTCTCTCTCTCTCTCTCTCTCTCTCTCGGTTTTTGTCTGTCTTTCGCTGTCTGTTTGTGTGTGTCTGTCTGTCTCTCTCGCTCTGTCTTCTTTGTCTCTCGATCTCTGTCTGCCTATCGCTCTCTATCCATCTCTGTGTCTAAATCTCTCTGTTCACCATCTCACCCCATTCTCTCTCTCTCTCTCTCTCTCTCTCTCTCTCTCTCTCCCCCTCTCCCTCCTTGGTATTGTACATGTTACGAGCATCCCAGATAACCATATTCTTTTTAAAACACTATATCTCCGGCTGGTCCACATTCGTAATCCATCCATCTCTACAACATTTCTAGGTCACAAGTAGACTTTCTTTTTCATTTATCCACTCCATCCTCCCTCATTTCCAGCGTATATTGAACTCCCCCCACTCCCCCCCCCCCCCCCCCCCACACGGTAATCTTTCCATCTCCCGCACACACGTTTTACTCCACCTCTCCACAACGCACACATTGCTTTGCACAACCAAAGGCAGCAATGCTCGCAGTTACTGCCTGGGGACCGGCACTTGTCGTTTCTCATAATTGCTACCTCTCTCCACCACCTCTCCCTCCCGCCTTTCCTCCCCTCCTCCCTTCAGAAAACAACTTATTCATCACTGAGGTAGTCCCGTAACCTTGAACATAGACGTTCAATTACTTCCCCTCGCTCTACCCCTGCATTGCCGCCCCTTAACTTCGCTGTTCCATCCTTCTACGCTCCTCCCAGAATTAATATGCTAGGCTTGTTTCCGAAAGCTGCACAAAATATCAAACAGACAGGTCCTGTAAATTGCTCTTACAAGAGTACCCCCTCCCACGTCCCTCTGTTTTTCTGCCAGTCGTTTAGAATCACTTCTCCGTTCTCACTCTCTGCTCTAGTTTAGCAAACGCGTTTTGTAGTCTTTCTCTGGGGAGATGCCGATTGCATATTGAAACTTCATTTGGTATACAGCACACGATAAAATACAGCACGTCGTTCCAATTTTAACTTCAACGATGAGAATTAGGTGGATCGCCATGACAGATTTGTAAATCTATTTTATCTTACAATCAGGGTACACATCCGTGTAAATATACGCCAGAGTATACATCAATCAGTGTACAAATCAATCACTAACAGGGGCCGCTTCTTGTGCTTCCATTTGATCTGAACATCATTGCTTGTTGTGGTATATTGTTATTAGTAGCCTAGTTATGTGGCCAAACAATTTTGCTTGCTGTTTCCTACTGAAATCTAGCGCTGCTATTACCCCAACTTAAGTCCTGATTTCTTTATTTCTGATTTTCTCTCTTCATGATACATTTATTATTCTTCTCAGGAATCTAATTTTCATTGTTGCAATTTTTCTTTTCGCTTTTTATGTCATTGTCCTGGTTTGGCATTGGTAGCATAAAGTGGTAGGAGGATTGTGTTGTAAAGCGCATTTTTAGTATCTACTGAAACATGTTTGTTCGTTAATATTGCTGTCATTTGTCCCAATGAGCTGGTTTGTCTTATTGCATTTATTTTCTATCTCGTCTTCTGATTTGCAAATTTGATAATTTGTTCTTTTAAATGGATCTTTGTTGGTTTTTCTTCTGTGATTATAGTCATTACCTCTGTTTTACTTATGCTATTTTCATGTTATGTTCCTTACACACTTCGTTTAGACTATTTATGTGGACTTGTAATTCAGCTTCTGATTTTGCAATTAGTGCTTTATCGACCGCAAATATGAGTTCTTTAATGGTGTAATTTGCCATCGGTCCTTCTTCTGTGTTCTGGGCTTCTCCATATATTCCTCCCAGTCTTTTTGTTTTTCTAGCTTTATTATTCTATTTGAGTGTCTTCTTGCTATTCAGTATTCAATGTAATCACGATCCTGTTTGCTTGTCACCTACTTTTGATATTGTTTACATTTTGTCTTTTACAGCCTTTCTTAACCTCGTTGTTCCAAAAAAAAAAAAAAAATGTTGTTTTCTTTATCCGTGTTCTGCGCTTTTTCATGATTCCACGTGTTATTATTGCAGTGTTCAAAATACTTGTTTTGAACATCTCCCATTCTTCTTCCATTGTTTTTTCTTTCTTTTGGGAGTTTTGCAAAGATTTCTTTTAGTTCTTTCTCATACTTTTCC
Source organism: Cepaea hortensis (assembly GCA_963921405.1). Taxonomy (NCBI): domain Eukaryota; kingdom Metazoa; phylum Mollusca; class Gastropoda; order Stylommatophora; family Helicidae; genus Cepaea; species Cepaea hortensis. The sequence goes on from OY992876.1 coordinate 367,203,207, forward strand.
CTCACTGCCTCGTCTCTGAGATTTTAAAAGTTTACTAATTCGCATGGTATGTTTTTGCATGATCTTTGCTTTCTTCTCCTGTTGGTTCTCTGTTCCCATTTGAGTCAGTTCGATTATGTTATGCTTTATTATTCTTCTTCGAGCAGTAGGAAAAATCCTCTGCCGGCTTGTTAGGCCAGTCGCAGGTTTAGGACAGAAAAATCTGCATAGGAGTGCCCGTTCCCCTTGGCGAACCAGAGCCCCGTTGGCCCATGACCTCGCGGGTCGTGGTTTCCCAGTCTACACCACGGAGAGGTGGGGTGGACTTGTGTTTACTATTGCCGGTCTCCGTGGCGAAGGTTTTACGGACGCGGTTCGTAATCCCGTATGCACGCTTTCGAAACACAGCTGCGCGCGATTTGGTAGCAGATCGCGTTGAGTTGGTTTTGCATTGGTATCAGTGCTGGTCGTTCAGAAAGCAATTGCAAACTACTGAACGTAAACTGCCAAGAGATCACAGCAGCAGAAATGCTGGTGTTGACTGTGATGTCCTGTAAAAAGGTTATGCCAAAAAAAATGTTTACCATTGATTTCTCAACGGCCATCGAGATCAACGTAAGGTTGTCTGCTTTCTAATTGTGTAGAAGTCTTACATGTAAATCTGGGTTATGTCAGACCATATAATTTCTTACCCTCTGAGTCCAAGTGTATAGTCTTGCATGTCAATCTGAGCTATGTCTGACTATTTCATTTCCTCCCCTCTAAGCCCACGTGTATAGAAGTCGTACATGTCAATCTGAGATATGTCTGACTATATAATTTCTTACCCTCTAAGCCCACGTGTATAGAAGTCTTACATGTAAATCTAAGATATGTATAACTATTATATTTCCTCCCCTCTAAGCCCGCGTGTATAGAAGTCTTACATGTCAATCTGAGATATGTCTGACCATATAATTTCTTACCCTCTAAGCCCACTTTGTATAGGGTTACATATAAGTCTGAGCTATGTCTGACTATTTCATGGCTCCCACCCCTTTCCCTTTTATGTCCGCGCCGTTCGTGTGTTACTGGGGTCCATAAGGGCCGCCATCAATGGTAAAGCTGTAACTTACCATGCTTGTCGTAGGAGGCGGTTACGGCAATTTCAATCCGTACAAAACTGTAGCTTCATGATAACGTCCCAGTCGTGACCAATGCTACCTAGGGCTTGGTGAGAGTTGGTCTATGGTCCTATGGTCTATTCCTGATGAAAGGTAGAGAAAAGAAGAATAGGAGGGGGATGGGAGGAGGGGGAGGAGGAGGAAGAAGAAGAAGAAGAAGAAGAAGAAGAAGAAGAAGAAGAAGAAGAAGAAGAAGAAGAAGAGAAGAAGAAGAAGAAGAAGAAGAAGAAGAAGAAGAAGAAGAAGAAGAAGAAGAGAAGAAAGAAGAAGAAGAAGAAGAAGAAGAAGAAGAAGAAGAAGAAGAAGAAGAAGAAGAAGAAGAAGAAGAAGAAGAAGAAGAAGAAGAAGAAAGAGGAGGAAGAAGAAGAAGAAGAAGAAGAAGAAGAAGAAGAAGAAGAAGAAGAAGAAGAAGAAGAAGAAGAAGAAGAAGAAGAGAAGAAGAATGAGGAGGAGGAGGAAGATGAGAAGAAGCGTAACATAGAGAAGAAAAATATGGAGGAGATGAAGAAGAATGATAAGAAGAGGAAGGGAAAGGAAGAAGAAGAAGAAGAAGAAGAAGAAGAAGAAGAAGAAGAAGAAGAAGAAGAAGAAGAAGAAGAAGAAGAAGAAGAAGAAGAAGAAGAAGAAGAATGAAGAAATAATGAAGAAATGAAGAAAGAAGAAGAATCAAGAATCAAGAAAGAAGAAGAAGAAGAAGAAGAAGAAGAAGAAGAAGAAGAAGAAGAAGAAGAAGAAGAAGAAGAAGAGAAGGAGGAGGAAGAAGAAGAAGATGAGAAGAAGCCGGGACATAGAGAAGGAGATATGGAGGACAGGAAGAAGAAGGATAAGAAGAGGAAGAAGAAGGAGGAAGAAGAAGAAGAAGAAGAAGAAGAAGAAGAAGAAGAAGAAGAAGAAGAAGAAGAAGAAGAAGAAGAAGAAGAAGAAGAAGAAGAAGAAAATGAGGAGGAGGAAGAAGAAGAAGAAGAAGAAGAAGAAGAAGAAGAAGAAGAAGAAGAAGAAGAAGAAAGAAAAGAAGAAGAAGAAAGAAGAAGAAGAGGAGGAGGAAGATGAGAAGAAGCGTAACATAGAGAAGAAAGATATGGAGGAGATGGAAGAAGAATGATAAGAAGAGGAAGGGAAAGGAAGAAGAAGAGAGAAAGAAGAAGAAGAAGAAGAAGAAGAAAGAAGAAGAAGAAGAAGAAGAAGAAGAAGAAGAAGAAAGAAGAAGAAGAAGAAGAAGAAGAAGAAGAAGAATGAAGAATGAAGAAGAAGAAGACAAAAGAAGAAGAAGAAGAAGAAGAAGAAGAAGAAGAAGAAGAAGAAGAAGAAGAAGAAGAAGAAGAGAAGGGGGAGGAAGAAGAAGAAGATGAGAAGAAGCGGGACATAGAGAAGGAAGATATGGAGGACAGGAAGAAGAAGGATAAGAAGAGGAAGAAGAAGGAGGAAGAAGAAGAAGAAGAAGAAGAAGAAGAAGAAGAAGAAGAAGAAGAAGAAGAAGAAGAAGAAGAAGAAGAAGAAGAAGAAGAAAATGAGGAGGAGGAAGAAGAAGAAGAAGAAGAAGAAGAAGAAGAAGAAGAAGAAGAAGAAGAAGAAGAAGAAGAAGAAGAAGAAGAAGAAGAAGAGGAGGAGGAGGAAGATGAGAAGAAGCGTAACATAGAGAAGAAAGATATGGAGGAGATGAAGAAGAATGATAAGAAGAGGAAGGGAAAGGAAGAAGAAGAGAAGAAGAAGAAGAAGAAGAAGAAGAAGAAGAAGAAGAAGAAGAAGAAGAAGAAGAAGAAGAAGAAGAAGAAGAAGAAGAAATAATGAAGAATGAAGAAGAAGAAGAATCAAGAATCAAGAAAGAAGAAGAAGAAGCAAGAAAGAAGAAGAAGAAGAAGAAGAAGAAGAAGAAGAAGAAGAGAAGGAGGAGGAAGAAGAAGAAGATGAGAAGAAGCGGGACATAGAGAAGGAAGATATGGAGGACAGGAAGAAGAAGGATAAGAAGAGGAAGAAGAAGGAGGAGGAAGAAGAAGAAGAAGAAGAAGAAGAAGAAGAAGAAGAAGAAGAAGAAGAAGAAGAAGAAGAAGAAGAAGAAGAAGATGAGGAGAAGGAGGAGGAAGATGAGAAGAAGCGTAACATAGAGAAGAAAGATATGGAGGAGATGAAGAAGAATGATAAGAAGAGGAAGGGAAAGGAAGAAGAAGAAGAAGAAGAAGAAGAAGAAGAAGAAGAAGAAGAAGAAGAAGAAGAAGAAGAACGAAGAAATAGAATAAGAGGGTGGGAGGAGGAAGAGGACGAAGAAGAATCAGTGCGCAGTGTAATCCGATACACATCTAATCCAGCTCCTGGCTTCTGCTCACAAGTGGGCCACTTGGTAATTGTCCTGTCGACGCAGTTTCGTCAACCTCCAACCGGAAGTGGACAATTGATCTTCAAAGTAGGCTACATCGCTCCCAGGAGGCTTGGTTGATGTGTGACACAGTAGATGTGTGTGAGTGTGTTTGTGTGTGTGTTTGTGTGCGTGTGTGTGTGTGTGTGTGTGTGGGTGGGTGGGTGGGTGGGTGGGAGGGTGTGTGTGTGTGTGTGTGTGTGTGTGTGTGTGTGTGTGTGTGTGTGTGTGTGTGTGTGTGTGTGTGTGTGTGTGTGTGTGTGTGTGTGTGTGTGTGTGTGTGTGTGTGTGTGTGTGTGTGTGTGTGTGTGTGTGTGTGTGTGTGTGTGTGTGTGTGTGTGTGTGTGTGTGTGTGTGTGTGTGTGTGTGTGTGTGTGTGTGTGTGTGTGTGTGTGTGTGTGTGTGTGTGTGTGTGTGTGTGTGTGTGTGTGTGTGTGTGTGTGTGTGTGTGTGTGTGTGTGTGTGTGTGTGTGTGTGTGTGTGTGTGTGTGTGTGTGTGTGTGTGTGTGTGTGTGTGTGTGTGTGTGTGTGTGTGTGTGTGTGTGTGTGTGTGTGTGTGTGTGTGTGTTAGTTAGTCCACAGAGACAGTGCATGAGTTTTTATGTCTAACTTATCACATCGGTGGATTATGCAGCCAGTTACTTTGCACTTTTTCGACAATTCTGTGACTCATTGCATTCGATGTGGATGAGCATTGTTTTCTGGTTGGTTTCTCCAAGCCTTTGAATGTTGTTAGTGGATGTACAATACCTACACCCGCACCATGTAAGGACAAACTTTGTGGTGTCAACAAGTTTTAGTTGACTGCTGCTTTCTTTCTGTATATTCAGGTTGACGTCTGAAGATGAAGAAGAAGGCGGGGAGGGGGGGGGGGGGGAAGGCGAGATGATGAAGAAGGAGATCGGGCAGAAAGGAGAAGATGAAAAGAAGAAGAAGAAGAAGAAGAAGAAGAAGAAGAAGAAGAAGAAGAAGAAGAAGAAGAAGAAGAAGAAGAAGAAGGGGAGGAGGAAGAAGATGAGAAGAAGAAGGAGGAGGAAGATGAGAAGAATTAGACGAGAAAGAAGAAGGAGGAGGAATGTGAGAAGAAGAAGGAGGAAAAAGATGAGGAAGAGAAGAGGAAGAAAGAGAAGAAGGTAGATCAGAATAAGATGGAAGGGGTTGGTGGGTGTTAGATTTAAGATACGAAGGAGGAGGAGGAAGATGAGCAGCAGAAGAAGAAGTCATGGTAAGATGTTGCTTGAAGTGGCTCGTATTTCCTTGAAAATATTAGGGACGTTCATTTGAAACCGGTTCCAATTTCTTTATTACAAAAGCATTAAAGAAACATTAACAGGTGTGGTAGAATTAAACAAAGCATTCATTCTGAATGATTTATGCACCATGGGTTGGTCAGAAGAAGTCGCTGTAGGCATTCAGACAAGCATCCCTATGCTTAGGTAGGCGGCGAATGCCGTCCGCAAAAAAAAAAGGATTGTGGTTGCTCACTGAACTAAGTGTTTACCGCGTTCATTACGTCTGCATCTGTGTGAAATCGTTGCCTATTGAGAGCTTTTTTAAGAGGTCCGAACAAATGAAAATCACATGGTGACAAATCAGGACTATAGGCTGGATGTTGCAGAATTTCCCACTTCTTCCTTGCTAATGCTTCCTGCACAATCTTTGCGACATGCGGACGAGCATTATCGTGCAACAAAATCACACCGCGAGAAAGCATGCCGGTTCGATTATTCTTGATGGCTTTTTGCAGCTTCTCTAGTGTTTGCAAGTAGTGGGTAGAGTTGATGTTGACACCAGGTTCTTTAACGTCGGCCAACAATAGCCCTTTATGGTCAGAATATACGCTCAGCATAACCTTACCAGTGGAAACCTGGAACTTGAATTTTTTGGCTTTTGGTGATCCAGCATGCTTCCATTGCATGCTCTCTCTTTTTCTGCTCGGCTCAAACTGGTGACACCATGATTCATCGCCTGCCACTATGCGGAATAGAAATGCATCACCCTCCACTCTGTAAGGTAGCAAGAGGTTCAAACACCATGCCATTAGTTCCTCTTTTTGGTGGTCGGTCAACATCCGTGATACCCACTGTGAATACACCTTCCGATATTGCAATTTCTTACCAAGGACTTTTTGAATTGTCCCAACTGACACATCAAATTCTTTCGCTAGCGAACGTATGCTTCGACAACGGTTCATCTGTACTGCTGCATCAATTTTGGCGATGCTTTTTTCTATTGCAACAATATGCGCTTGACCTGGCCGTCGAAGATCTCTCGTGAACTGACGTCCTTTCCGAAACTTTCAATCCCAGTCTGTCATTGTTGTCTTCGACACACATGTGATACCGTATCCTGCCTTCGTTCTTCGATGAATGTCTACTGGTCGACATCCTTCAAATGAAAGAAACTGAATCACCGCTCTTTGAGCTTCTTTGGACAGATTTTGGATCAACCCGGCCATTTTCTCAACGGTCAGAAACAGAACCTATGCATCATGGGACGATAAGCGCGTAATCTTTTATTCATTGGTCAGTACTTATCACATGACAGTGACATGATCATGTTCAACGTACGCCATTACGCGCGGTGCGGCACGAGCGGATTTCAAATGAACGCCCCTTATATATCCGGGGTGAAATATGAACATTCCACCAGATCTGAACAATGAAGGAAACTGACACATCAACAGCTTCATGTCTCAGACACTGACATTCTTTAGACATATTACACATCACAGTGTCATGGAAAGCATGGTTCTTAGATGACGAGGCAGGGAGTGCATGCTCTGAGCTCGATGTCATCTTCAACAGCCATTGAGGAGTAAGTGAGGAGAAGAAGACGAGTCAATGGTGAGAGAAGGTGGCAGAGAAACAGGAGAGCAGGGATCAGAAGGTTCAGAAGCAAAAGAGTCTGAGAATGGAGGTGGAGGCAGTCACGGTGGGGTTCCGCTAGCTTGGGGACAATCAGCACACATCGTGACTTAACAGATCCAAAAATAATGAGAAATATGACGGCGGGCATGCTTCGGGCAGAATGGCAGTCTTCCATTTAACAATCAAAAATAAAGAGCATCTTGTGGATCCTCTCTCCCCTCCCCTCCCCCCCCGCCTCCCCCAGGACAAGCTGGTGCGGTGGGAAACTAGCAGGCAGACCGACTGGCTGGGTCTGCATCACTTGGTGGGGTATTGATGCATGATAAGGCAGATGTGGTTGGGGCCCTTTGGGATCGTGTGTATAGAGCAGAAGAACGGGTAGATCATCACGGCTTGAGATAATGGTGGTGCAGGGAGTGACCAGAGGATCTGACTGACACTCACAACTCTGAGGAAAGGCCAGGCGGACACATAATCAGATTGCTACAGGCATCATTAGTATTGGGACTCTTTGCTGGCTGTTGCAGGTGAGGATGGAGCATGTATGGGAAAGTCCTGAGTGCTGTGATGTTGGTTCTTGACTGTTTTGACTGTTCTTGTCTGTCTGTCTGTCTGTCTGTCTGTCTGTCTGTCTGTCTGTCTGTCTGTCTGTCGCTATATACATCTCTCTACTTTTCTGTCGCTGTCGTTATCGCTCTCTCTCTCTCCTCTCTCTCTCTCTCTCTCTCTCTCTCTCTCTCTCTCTCTCTCTCTCTCTCTCTCTTCTTCTTCTTCTTCTTCTTCTTCTTCTTCTTCTTCTTCTTCTTCTTCTTCTTCTTCTTCTTCTTCTTCTTCTTCTTCTTCTTCTCTTTCCCCTCTCTCCTCCTCTCTTTTCCCTCTCTCCCCATTTGAAATTAATGTAGTCTCTCGTTCTTTCTGTCCCCTTTCCCCCGCTTCCACTCACTCTTTTCCTTCCCCACCCTGTGTATTCAAATCCCCGTGAATATAGAATAGATATCCCAATCCCCTCCCCCAACCTTACCCCCGAGCCATCCAAGCCTGGCCACACCTTTCAGTCGCCCCAAACCCCACGTAGCCTTGCATCCAGCTTGGCATCATTTCTTGCATGGTAGCGTTTGAATGACAAGCTAATCTTACGTGTTTCACAAGGTCCTGTTTTTGTATCCTTGGCGTTCGTGCCCTGCTGTATAATTATCCCTCATTATTACACAGATGTCCGGATTTTATTTAGTCGTGTCATTTGATTAAGTCTTGCTTATTTGAAATAGTCTTGTCTGTTAATGTTGTCTTGTCTGTTGATTTAGTCTTGTCTGATCCGTTGCTTATTACGATTTTCAGTTCTATTTTAGTTGGGATTTTTTTTCTTAAACACACACACACTCGCGCGCGCGCACACACACACACACACACACACACACACACACACACACACATACAGCAGTTCATTCGTATGTGGTATGTAGCCACATGTCCACAGCCACCCGTCTTACGTAGCATACATAGACATAGACAGACGGAGGGAATATAACTCCCTCGCTAAATGGGTCGGGCATTTTTCTTCAAATATATATTGCTCGAATTAGTTGCAATGGACCTCACAATGGGAAAATATTTCCAATTAGGGTAATACTCACTTAGCCAGCGGGACAGAGTTTGGGCTGACGAATTATACGATATTTGTCCCGCCCTTCAATTTCCTCAGTTAATTTTTACGTAATATTTAGAGAATGATAGCCGAAGCGTTGACCAAACTTGGTTGAACATCAAGAATACAATTCAAACTACCGAAGAAGAATGCCTCGGAGTGTTAACCACGCATAGAAAGAACAGATGGTTCAATCAAAAATGTGAAGAAGCAGTCATTAGGAAAAAGAATGCCAGACATTTATGGTTAAATGACATCAACAACATCCAAAAGGAAGAGCAATATAGAAATGAATGTAAAGATGCTACAAAAATAGTTTGACAGCAGAAGCGAGAATATATTAGTAATATAATCAAAGATGAAAGTCAGGTCTTAGTCAGATATGACTGAGCTACCGTATGACAGTAGACGGTACTACCTGCTTTCTGTCAGCGCCGAATGTTGGGCGGCGCTTACCAAACCCGACACCCCACATTGTGCCAACGGCTTCGGGCGGAAGAGCGCAATTGGGAGGGTACTAGCCTTATCCTGGTGCGAGGAAATGCAACCCAAAGACAAAATAAGTCATGGCAGGGCAGACCAGGCCCTAAGCCTTGGTTGGCAGCTGGTCTAGGATCGAAGCTCCGACAGGAGGACAGTTAGAGCATTGCTTTACTGACCCGGCAGCTTTTGCAGCTTGTCTTGTTCCAGATTATAGGTGTCAACTTTCCTCTGGAGTGAACTAGGCAGGCCGAGAGAGGGATCATGCTGCATGGTCAACACATGGTTTCTTTATTTTAGCCCAGGCTTTGTGCTATGGATAGGCAATAACTCCATCCCTGTTCTTAACCGGTCTCGAAATCAAAGCGAGAGGCAACTGTTACGGGTTATAAGTCCTTGTCAGTTGGCGTAGACATGGGGCGCCACGCGTTGCCTCTGACGGTGGGAGACACCTACAGGTGTCACTGATCAGCTACCGCCCGCCTCAAGCTGGGCAGCCCCCAGCCAATTGGGTGCTGATCCGCCACAGCCTGCCTGCTTCAATGGGTGCTTGGGGCTAGGACAAAATCTGAATCGCAGGCTGTAAAACCAATGCACCAGGTACTAATAAAAAGAATAGAAACCTCAAGCTACGGCTTGCAATCTGGAACGTGAGAACCATGTGTCCAGGATTTTCCACTGACTTGACAAATATTGACGATGTGAGAAAAACGGCTGTGATTGATGCTGAACTCAATCGTCTTAACATTGATATTGCTGGCCTGCAGGAGACTCGCCTCGCTGAGGAAGGGTCACTCAGGGAAAACAATTACACCTTTTTTTGGAAGGGAAGAGGGCAGGCAGAAAAAAGGCAACATGGTGTGGGCTTTGCAGTGAAGAATTCGCTACTGGGAATGATTGATATCCCAGCTGGAGGAAATGAAAGATTATTATCACTGCGCTTGGCAACCTCTTGTGGATTTGCCACCATTCTCACTGCATATGCACCGACACTCGCTTCCTCTGATGATGTGAAGGATACGTTCTATGAGCAGCTAGACTCTGCGATCAAGGCAGTTCCAAAATCCGACTACATTTATATGCTCGGTGATTTCAATGCTCGTGTGGGCAAGGACTCGAGTTCATGGCCAGTGTGCCTTGGAAAATACAACATCGGTCGCGTGAATGATAATGGGCAAAGGCTGCTGGAGCATTGCACTAGAAATGACCTATGTATTACAAACTCCTTTTTTAAAACAAAAGAGATGCATAAGGTCACATGGAAACATCCAAGATCCAGCCATTGGCATCAGCTGGACTTCATTATCACACGGAGACAACATCTGAACCATACATCATTAACTCGAAGTTACCACAGTGCTGACTGTGATACAGATCATTCTTTGGTTGTTGCAAGGGTTAGACTGAGACCAAAGAGAATCTACACAGCTAAACACAAGTCTAGCCCCAGGATTAATATTACTAACACTCACGATCCTGGAAAGTGCTTTGAATTTCAACAGCAACTTGAGGACGCTTTCAATGATACATCAGAAAATTGTATAGTAAATGATAAATGGAGTAAACTTAAGGAAACTATTTATAAAACAGCGGTAGGGGTTTACGGCACTGTGGATCATAAGAGGCAGGACTGGTTTGCGGCAAACAGCCAGATACTGCAGCCCTTGATCGATAAAAAGAAGATAGCTCTCTTAAGAAACAAGGAAAGACCAACGCGTAACACTCTGAGTGAGCTGAAGCAAGCGAGGAAGGATGTACAAAAGGCTGCCAGGCAGTGTGCGAATGACTATTGGATCAAGTTATGTGAGTCCATTCAAATCGCAAGTGATAAGGGAAACATCAGAAGCATGTATGAAGGGATAAAGAAAGCCTGTGGTCCAATGATCAAAAGAATTGCACCGCTGAAAACCTTGACTGGAGAAATCATCACTGATAAGAAACAGCAGATGGATAGATGGGTCGAGCACTATTTAGAGCTTTACTCAAGTGAGACCAAGCTAGCGGATGATGCCCTCAACACCATAGAGGCCCTGCCAACTCTTGACCACCTGGACACACTTCCCACTATAACAGAAGTTAAGTGTGTTATAAATGAGCTTGCATCTGGCAAGGCTCCAGGTAAGGATGGGATTCCAATAGAGGTAATCAGGAGTGGGCAAGACACACTCGCTCCACAGATCCACCAGCTAATAGAGCTATGCTGGCGAGAAGGACAAGTCCCACAGGATTTCAAAGATTCAAACATCATAACGCTGTACAAGAACAAGGGAGATCGGAGCAATTGTAACAACTATAGGGGTATCTCACTTCTGTGTATTGTTGGGAAAGTATTTGCCAGAATTGTCCTGCACAGACTTCAAGTCCTGGGAGATCAAGTCTACCCCGAATCACAGTGCGGCTTCCGTCAGAACCGGTCTACCATTGATATGATATTCTCATTGCGACAGATGCAAGAAAAATGCAGAGAACAAAATCAGCCACTGTTTATTGCCTTCATCGATCTCACAAAGGCATTTGATTTGGTCAGTCGTGATGGTCTGTTCAAAGCACTAAAGAAGATTGGCTGCCCACCAACTCTTCTGTCCATTGTGGAATCGTTCCACACAGGCATGAAGGGTATAATCAAGTTTGATGGCTCAACTTCTGAAGAGTTTGAAATCAAGAGTGGAGTTAAGCAAGGTTGTGTACTAGCCGCCACCCTCTTTGGGATATACTTTTCACTTCTACTGAAATATGCCTTTCGTGATCAGGATGACGGCATATACATTCACTCACGCTCAGATGGTGGCCTCTATAATGCTCAGAGATTGAAGGCCAAGACCAAAATTAGGAGGGTACTGATCAGAGAGTTGCTTTTTGCGGATGATGCTGCGATTACGACCCACTCTGAGGAAGAATTACAACATCTACTATCTGCATTCTCCAATGCTTGTTCTGAATTTGGTTTAACAATTAACAAAAAGAAGACACAGATTATGTCACAAGGTGCACATGGTGTACCGTCAATCTTTATTGACGACGCCGAACTGGAGATAGTAGACCATTTTACATATCTAGGATCAGAGGTAAATAGCAAATTATCCCTCGATCAGTAAATCAACATCAGGATTGGCAAGGCAGCAACAACAATGAACATGTTAGCAAAAAGAGTCTGGGAGAACAGGAAGCTTATGTCGTGTCCTCCTTTACAGTGTCGTCCCTGGAGTGAAGAGAGCCGACACCCACATTATAATATTTATTCCCTCTCAATATTCTGGAGAATCCACCAGCTTCCGTCCAACACACTCCATCAGCCTATGGACACCTTTTCCTATCACTCTCTCACTGTCGTACTATGCCCCCTCTCATACTTCCCAACGCAACATACTCAACAACTCTTGCTTCTAGAAATTAATAAAGATTAATTTATTAAAAGAAAAGTGTAACGTATATGAGACGTGTATGTTAAGAAAATGTGTGACGTGTTCTATAAAGTGTGTAGAATCGGACTCTCAGACAACAACCCAGTCAGCTGATCCCAGCAAGGATAGACCACAGCACGTTACGTCAGAACATGTACATCTCACCCCGTGCCGAAACCATCTTGCCGGATACTGCTTTGCCTCTGTAGACCTCTGGTAATCCAATTTCATGATCATCCGAAATAGACACCGGTGGTATTAACAGTTAATCATGGACCGGTTGCACCCTACACAATGTCCGTTCCTATCGTTCCTTAAAAAAAAAAAACTGCACAAGTCCTTTGTAGTGTGTACACCGTTACTAATGTTAATTGTTACTGTACTGGATCCTCCCTCGTGTCTATCTAGCCTCAAGTATCAAGTCTTGTGTTCTATTACACGAGATTATATCACACTATGTAATTATTAGACTTAATGTTTTCAGTTCGTTACTACTGCCTGATGCTGTGTGGTGCATCAGTACGCATCACTCTCTTTGGTGAATCAACTTCCTTCTAGCTTTAGTTACGTTCTGTACTCAACTTTATTGATTGTTGAACTGGTGTTCTTCCGAATGGGATTTGTATCTTTCCCAAAAACTTGTTGAGTTTCCTTGGATCTGGTAGGGAACCTAGGATAGAAACAACACATCTGGTGATAGTACTAGTCACTGATCCTTTCGGCTGAGTGTAAGCCTATCGCCTTGCTTAATGATCTTTAGCTAACTAAACTATGTCCTAGAGCAGATTAGCTACCCACCTAGGGCCGAATCAGGCTATGACAAAGAAAAAATCAGCAAACAGAATGCGGAACCCCGCCCACCAGGGACACCTACGGGAAGATCCCAATTATCCCTCATTACTCAATTCTCAACTAGTAAAGCTTATCAACACTTCACTAATCTATTCTTAACTAGCAGAGTTAATATCACTATTCTTACTCTAACTAGTTTCCACTAACAGTGCTAATCATCACACTATAGTTTAACAAGGCCACAGTCTATATTAATTAGAACTAATATTATAATAGGTTATACCTTAAATGGCACTACTGCAGTCCTATCAATCATATCTACATCTGCCATTATAGGCACGTGTAAAATTAAGTCACTAATTAACACACGGTAGATATTATTTCCACTAAGCACTGCAGTGCCCTGGCACTCCGACTAGAGCATTTTCAAGTCCCCCTAGTTGGTCCCAACTCGGGTTTATATGGCAAACTACCAAAGTTGGCCACGTGACGTTATCCTTTATGCCCCCACACAGGTGGCACATTGGGCATATCATCCCTTGTCAGGGATCCATCCCCCCTCTGGCTCCCTCCATGTTAGATCTGTCATCACTGGTTTAGATTCCCAAAACAAGCCAGCGAGTTCCTGTATACCCCCAACAACAGTTGCCAATAACCCCGTCAATCTTCTCGATGTTCCGGAAACCCAGAATTGACATATGTACTGTTACTTCCGTGCTAAGTACTTCCGTTTTCCCTCTGATATGTTTATGACTTGTCAAAGTGATATATGATTCAGCGCACTCACTTCCTCCTCACTCACCACCAAATGTGTATATGGGCTGACCTGATGTATCCCGTGCAGCTGTGTTTACTCTGGTAGTACGACTGTTGTGGCCTAGAAAATATACGCCAAGCAAACGTCGGTATTATTATCTGGTTAACTCATGGCGAGCTCGTGACATAGGCCCCCTCTTAAGAGAGTAGTCCATCTCACTCTTCTCCACCATGAGTTAAATCCAGATGATTCATTCCTCTTCTTCAGGAGCTGGGTGTCTTGACAAGAAGTCCGCTCCAACATTTTCCTTCCCAGGAATGTACTCTACTGTGAAATTATACGGTTGAAGTAACAACGACCACCGCATCAAACGTGCGTTGAGCTTCTGAGAAGTAGCCAGGAACATCAGGGGCTGATGATCCGACTGGACCCGAAATTTAACTCCATACAAATATGGCTGAAATTTTTGCACTGCCCATACAAGGGACAAGCACTCTCTCTCGACGGTTGAATAATTCCTCTCCGCCTGTAGAAGTTTCTTACTTGCGTATGCCACAGGTTTCAAAACCGAAGCATCGTCTTTTCCTTCCTGTAACAAAGCGGCTCCAATTCCAATCGCACTCGCATCTGTTCTCAACACAAATTGTTTGGAAAGGTCAGGGAGCTGTAATACAGGTTTGCTGACCAAGGCCTCCTTTAACTGACTATAGGCATTCTCACATTCTGGTGTCCAAATGATTGGGTCCGGGAATCCCTTTTTCAAGGTTTCAGTCAACGGAGCTCCCAGTTCAGTGAAATGTGGGATAAATTTGTGGTAGAACCCACACAACGAGAGAAAAGATCGCACATCCTTCTTCGTTTTTGGCCTTGGTGCATTTCTGATTTTCTCCAGGTTCTTCTCTTCTGGAACAATGTGTCCTGGAGTGATGGTGTGACCTAGAAATTCCAGAGTCTGGTAACCAATCATGCACTTGGTTGGACGAGCAGTAAGCCCTGCTTCCTTGAGCCTATTAAACACTCTCTCCAAGGATTGTAAGTGGTCATCCAAGCTGTCACTGGAAATCAGAATATCATCCATGAATGAGATGATGGATGGATCCTGTAACGGATCTAGTAAAGTCCTCATCATGCGTGTAAACACACTGGGTGCATTGCTGAGTCCAAAGGGCATGACTTTGAATTCGTAGTGTCCACTGGGTGTACTGAAAGCCAACAGTGGTCGAATCTCCGGTTTGACTGGTATCTGATAGTACCCCCGACTCAGATCCACTTTTGAAAAGTACCGAGCCTTATGGAGCCTAGCGAATAACTGAGTTGGATTCGGCAAAGGTTCCACCTGAAACTGTGTATGACTGTTCAGAAGTCGGTAATCTATACACAACCTGTGTTCTCCACTTGGTTTGCGTAACAAAACTACCCCCGCATTGTATGGGGATGTGGATGGTGCAATCACGTCATCCTCCAGCAGTTTCTGTATTTCCTCCTCCAGGGCCTTTTCTTTAGAGAATGGCACAGGGTAAACCTTTTGGCGAACAGGCTCCTGCGTGGTCAAAGTCATCTCGAACTCAACCAACCTCGTTCGTCCTGGTTTATCAGTCAGTATCTCCTTATGAGACTTGAGAACCTGGCTTATCCTTTCCCTCTCCTGGGAGGTCAGATCAGGTTTCACTTTCACATCCCTATAGGTTTCCTGGTGTACCAAGGGATATTCCCTGCCCTCGCTGGTTCCCACTTCTGTCTCCACTGCAACTGCCATTGCCATGAGGTGAGCTGCCTTGTCTCCGGGTCTCTCTTCGTATTTCCGCAAGAGATTGATATGGAAAATCTTCGACTTTCCCCGGATCCGGATCTGATAGTTGGTTCTGGATATCACCCTTTCCACGGGAAATGGTCCTTGCCAACCTATCTCCAGTTTGTTGTTTCCCGTTGGGAGTAGCAACAAGACTTTATCTCCCACCTCTAGAGATCTTTCTTTAGACCTACGGTTGTAGTAAGCCGCATGTCTTTTCCTGGCCTTTTTCAAGTTTTGATTTGCCAGAGTCCATCCCTTGTGGAGTTTTTCTTTCAGTTCCTCCACGTATTGATAGGATGAGATCACTTCTTCTGACGTCCCCTCTTCAGTCCAACTCCTCAACATGGCTTCCAACGGTCCTTTGATTGGACGACCAAACAGCAACGTAGCGGGTGGTAGTCCTGTTGAGCCATGAGGAACTTCCCGATAGGCAAAGAGTGCTGCTGGGATATATTCATCCCACCTATCAGGTTTTTCCTGCGCTAGTTTCCTGAGCATTGTCATCAACGTGCCGTTGAAACGCTCTACTTGTCCATTGGCTTGAGGGTGGTAAGGGCTGGTATGTATATGGTTAGAGTGAAACACCCTAAATACCTCCTCCATGAGTTTTCCACAAAACTGAGATCCATTGTCCGTCAGAATTTGATCCGGAAAGCCTAATCTGGTAAAGGCCTCCATCAGTGCGTCCGCCACTCTTTTCGAGTCAATCGTGGTCAACGGTATAGCCTCACCCCACATTGTACAGCAATCCACCATTGTGAGTATATACATGTTCCTCTTCCTAGTCCTGGGAAGTGGACCCACGATATCGATGGCTACCCTCTCGAAAGGAGAGTTCATGATGGGCATCTCACCCAACACCACCGGTGCTGTCCAGTGTTTCGGTGCCACCCTCTGGCACTCAGGGCATGACTTCACATACCGACGCACATCCTCTGTCATTCCCGGCCAATAGTAATGGCAGGAAATTCGCTGCATGGTGGCGGCAATACCCATGTGTCCACTAAAGGAGATGGTATGCCCCATATGAAGAATCTGGGACCGGTGAGCTTTCGGGACGACCAACTGACCGTATAGGTTGTCTCCCCTTCCTGCTCTCCTGTAGAGTATCCTATTCTTCATGTAGTACTGCCCCCGTCCTGGTGGATCAGCGCTTTTCTGCAGCTTTCTGTAGCAAGGACGTAAAGTATCATCCTCACTCTGGGCAGTTCGTAGCTCCCCCGGTATTGGGTTAGTCACAATTGCATCTGCCTCTTCCGTTTTTGTCTGAGAGTGAGTCTGCATTGCTCCCATATGAATTGGCTCCCTGGGCATTCCCAGAAAGACATACCGGCAACCTAGGATGACTGGAAAAATGGGATCGGTCAATACAGCGGCCTTGATGGTGCCGGTGACGTACCTTGACCGAATCTCCACATTAGCAATGGGCAACTTCATGACTACAGCACTCTTCTGTGCAGGCTGTATATCCAATGTCTCACCTGTGAATTGTTCTGGATGTACCAGATCCGCAGAAATCACGGCCTCCCCGTCCAGTCCTGTGTCGTATAAACACTCCACTTGACGACCGTTAACCTCTACCAATTCCACTACAGGTGGTTTTTCCTGGTCTGGAGTCTCTTCCTCGGCCTCGACCTGTTCGGTGGGCTCCACCTTAGGTTTTCCTGAGCACACGACGAATTGAGTGTCTCCTGACATTCCCTTGCAGTCAATAGCATTGTGCGTATTCGACTGGCATTGGTTGCACCATTTCCCTGTCCTAGATTTTCTATTGCCAGACTTGTGTGAGCTCTCCTGGTGGCGAGCTTCCTTGTTGACCTTGGCATTTTCCGTGACAACCTCCTTGGAAGTCACTTGACATGCTGCGAAGTGAGGGTTCTTAGCCTTCGATTTGCAGTCCCTCGTATTGTGAGAGGGTGACTTACAAATTGAACACCACTTCTCCGACCACTGTCGTTTAGGTGTAGAGCTTGAAGTGCTCTTGCTTCCCTCCTTCTTCTTCTCTGAACTATCCTCTGATTTTTGCACATAAGGTTCCCACTTTTTTGTTCCTGAGTTTTTGGTTTTCTTCTTGTCATGTTTCTCTTGACTTTTGGAGTTGGTGGAAAGGTTTTCCCCTGCCTCCCCATGTACCTCGACGAACCGTTCTGCTAATTTAGTCACGAGGTCAATACGTTCCGCTCCTTGTTCTCCCAGGAACGTCCTGAGAGGTTTAGACATTTGCTTCTTCAGCTGGTCGACCACCATGAGCTCTTCCAGACTCTCATAGTCATGTGCGAACCCAGCCAAATCCATCCACTTGTGGAGATAAGATTTTAGACGCAAACTGTAGGCGGCAAACAACTCCCCCGGTTCTCGTTTCGCTGCTCGAAATTTTTTCCGGTAGGTATGTGACGTAACCTCGAATCGTTTCAGCAGAGCCGTCTTTAACTCATCATAATTGTTCTCATGTCCTGGTGGCAGGCGAGTATAAACCTCGTATCCGGTCCCGCGTAAACCCTGGGATAGCTTAAGATTCCATTTGTTACACTCCAGACCCATAGCAACTGACATAGCCTCGAAGGGTTGAAGGTACTGGTCAATCTTCTCTTTGTCCTCCTCGTAGACCGCTAAAGGAAACTTCATAGCATGGTACCCATGTCCACCTACTGGTGTTGATCCTGGGATGGAGGAACCTCCAACTGCTCCCTCAGTTTCTCCATTAGATTGACTCTTGAGCTCGAGTTCCCGCATCCGGTACTCGTGCTCCCTCTTCTGTGCTTCTTGTTCAGCTTCTAATTTCCTAGCTGCTTGTTCAGCTTCAAATTTCCTAGCTGCTTGCTCAGCTTCCAATTTCCTAGCTGCTTGCTCAGCTTCCAATTTCTTAGCTGCTTGCTCAGCTTCCAATTTCTTAGCTGCTTGCTCAGCTTCCAATTTCTTAGCTGCTTGTTCCAACTCCATCCTTCTCAATTCCAGCTCGGCCTTTCGATCTTCCCTTTCTGTTTGACGATACTCTCTCTCCACTTCCTGTATGTAATCCGTTAGAGCAGAACCCCCCAATCCCATTTCTTCCCCCTTTGCCTTTAATTCTAACGTGGTTAGTTTAGGGGTGGCCATTATACAGAGAGGTAAGCTAGCAGGTCTAGTACAATATAACTGCAAATTACTATACAGATATATGAACAAGTACTATAAATCTAGATATTACTACACACAGCACATTCACTCAGTGACAAGAGTAGAATCAGGACCACAGACCTATGCAGACGTGTGAAGTGTGAACAGGTAAGATATTAATTAGTCCTAACCCCTATCCACATTCACTCTAGCTGGATTCTCCAAAATGATATCTCCCTCTTATAACTAGGGATCCCGTGTCAAAAGACCCCGTTGTCAGAAGATCCCACTGTCAAAGGTTCCTGTTTGCAGGAGATCTCGCTGTCCAAAGATCCCGTTTACGAGAGATCCCGCTGTCCAAAGATCACGTTTATAAGAGATCCCGCTGTCCAAAGATCACGTTTACGAGAGATCCCGCTGTCCAAAGATCCCGTTTACGAGCCCCCAATAATGTCGTGTCCTCCTTTACAGTGTCGTCCCTGGAGTGAAGAGAGCCGACACCCACATTATAATATTTTTTCCCTCTCAATATTCTGGAGAATCCACCAGCTTCCGTCCAACACACTCCATCAGCCTATGGACACCTTTTCCTATCACTCTCTCACTGTCGTACTATGCCCCCTCTCATACTTCCCAACGCAACATACTCAACAACTCTTGCTTCTAGAAATTAATAAAGATTAATTTATTAAAAGAAAAGTGTAACGTATATGAGACGTGTATGTTAAGAAAATGTGTGACGTGTTCTATAAAGTGTGTAGAATCGGACTCTCAGACAACAACCCAGTCAGCTGATCCCAGCAAGGATAGACCACAGCACGTTACGTCAGAACATGTACATCTCACCCCGTGCCGAAACCATCTTGCCGGATACTGCTTTGCCTCTGTAGACCTCTGGTAATCCAATTTCATGATCATCCGAAATAGACACCGGTGGTATTAACAGTTAATCATGGACCGGTTGCACCCTACACAATGTCCGTTCCTATCGTTCCTTAAAAAAAAACTGCACAAGTCCTTTGTAGTGTGTACACCGTTACTAATGTTAATTGTTACTGTACTGGATCCTCCCTCGTGTCTATCTAGCCTCAAGTATCAAGTCTTGTGTTCTATTACACGAGATTATATCACACTATGTAATTATTAGACTTAATGTTTTCAGTTCGTTACTACTGCCTGATGCTGTGTGGTGCATCAGTACGCATCACTCTCTTTGGTGAATCAACTTCCTTCTAGCTTTAGTTACGTTCTGTACTCAACTTTATTGATTGTTGAACTGGTGTTCTTCCGAATGGGATTTGTATCTTTCCCAAAAACTTGTTGAGTTTCCTTGGATCTGGTAGGGAACCTAGGATAGAAACAACACATCTGGTGATAGTACTAGTCACTGATCCTTTCGGCTGAGTGTAAGCCTATCGCCTTGCTTAATGATCTTTAGCTAACTAAACTATGTCCTAGAGCAGATTAGCTACCCACCTAGGGCCGAATCAGGCTATGACAAAGAAAAAATCAGCAAACAGAATGCGGAACCCCGCCCACCAGGGACACCTACGGGAAGATCCCAATTATCCCTCATTACTCAATTCTCAACTAGTAAAGCTTATCAACACTTCACTAATCTATTCTTAACTAGCAGAGTTAATATCACTATTCTTACTCTAACTAGTTTCCACTAACAGTGCTAATCATCACACTATAGTTTAACAAGGCCACAGTCTATATTAATTAGAACTAATATTATAATAGGTTATACCTTAAATGGCACTACTGCAGTCCTATCAATCATATCTACATCTGCCATTATAGGCACGTGTAAAATTAAGTCACTAATTAACACACGGTAGATATTATTTCCACTAAGCACTGCAGTGCCCTGGCACTCCGACTAGAGCATTTTCAAGTCCCCCTAGTTGGTCCCAACTCGGGTTTATATGGCAAACTACCAAAGTTGGCCACGTGACGTTATCCTTTATGCCCCCACACAGGTGGCACATTGGGCATATCATCCCTTGTCAGGGATCCATCCCCCCTCTGGCTCCCTCCATGTTAGATCTGTCATCACTGGTTTAGATTCCCAAAACAAGCCAGCGAGTTCCTGTATACCCCCAACAACAGTTGCCAATAACCCCGTCAATCTTCTCGATGTTCCGGAAACCCAGAATTGACATATGTACTGTTACTTCCGTGCTAAGTACTTCCGTTTTCCCTCTGATATGTTTATGACTTGTCAAAGTGATATATGATTCAGCGCACTCACTTCCTCCTCACTCACCACCAAATGTGTATATGGGCTGACCTGATGTATCCCGTGCAGCTGTGTTTACTCTGGTAGTACGACTGTTGTGGCCTAGAAAATATACGCCAAGCAAACGTCGGTATTATTATCTGGTTAACTCATGGCGAGCTCGTGACAGCTTACTGCCAAAACAAAAGTCCTCGTCTACCAAGCCTGTGTCCTTAGTACTCTTCTTTATGGCAGTGAAACCTGGACAACTTACTCACGCCAAGAGAAACGTTTAAACAGCTTTCATATGCGGTGTCTGCGAAGAATACTTGGTATTAAGTGGCAAGACAAAATCACAAATACTGAAGTATTGGAAAGATCAGGTTGTGTGACGGTGTATTCCATGCTCAGTCTTCGTAGACTTAGATGGATAGGACACGTTAGGAGGATGGATGATGGTAGAATACCAAAGGACATCTTTTTTGGTGAATTACAGACGGGTAGGAGATCTCAGGGTCGGCCTCTACTACGATACAAAGATATGTGTAAGCGGGACATGATTGATACAGGCATTGATAATGCACATTGGGAGCACGTCGCCGCTGAACGTGTTGCATGGAGGGCAACTATCAGAAATGGAATAAAGACAAAGGAGAAAATGATTGCAGATAAAGCACACACAGAGCGTGAGAAACGTAAGATGGTGCAAAATGGTGGAAATGACCATGTTTTCACATGCACCTACTGTGGGCAAACATTTGCAGCAAGAATTGGCCTTACCAGCCACACTCGCCACCGTCATGGATCGTAGTTATTAAGCCTTTTTGAAGCACAATGTACCAAACTATCGTCTGTCAAGACGGAAAGGTGCCAATGATGAATGATAATCAAAGATAGGAAACTAATCATCAGAAAAACGAATCCAGAAAGTTTTTTTAAAGAACTGAAGTCAATGAAACGAGGGCACCAACACAACACATATGATTTGATTTAAAAGACAAAAATAGGAATATGATAAATACCAATGAGGAAATGTGTAACACATGGAAAGAATACTTTGTTGAATTACTAAATTGTGAAGCTCCAAGTAATACTTTCCCACAGGAAGCGGTTATAACGTGTGAACCACAAATTGAAGAACCTGTTTTTGAAGAAATCCTATATGTAATAACACGGCTTAACAACAATAAGGCAACTGGGGCTGATGGAATTGCTGCTGAATTTATAAAGGGAGGCGGCCATGCATTACATCTAAAGCTATAAGAACTAATAATAAAAATCTGGAGGACAGAAGAATTACCCCATAACTGGAAAGAGTCATTATTGATATCTATCTTTAAGAAAGGAGACAAGTTTCAATTTGAAAATTATAGAGGAATATCACTCCTGTCCACAAGCTATAAGATTCTGTCCGCGGTATTACTAAATATACTAAAATCATATTCAGAAGACATATTAGGTGACTACCAGGCGGGTTTCAGACAAAACAGATCAACAATAGATCAGATATTTATCTTACGACAAATAGCGAGAAAAATTGAGAATATAAAAGAGATCTCCTTAACATTTTTGTGGATTTTAAAAAGGCTTATGCTAGTGTCCATAGGAATAGTCTATGGAATGCTATGCAGGAATTTGGAATACCAAGGAAGTTAATCAACATGATCAGACTATGCATGGAAGATACTTATAATATAATAACATATAAAGGCAGGAAATCAGACCCTTTCCAAATAACACCTGGCTTGAAACAGGGTGATGCACTATCGCCGCTCCTTTTCAATCTGGCTCTAGAGAAAGTTGTAAGGAAGGTAAAGGAGGAATGTGCTATTGGAGGAACATCCAGACTGCTTGGTTATGCAGATGATATAGATATTATAGGGGAAAATGAACAAAAGACATTGGAATATTGACTCACCTAAAGGAAAAAAGCTCAACAAATGGAGCTGGTTGTCAACCAAGATAAGATAGATTATATATATATATATATATATATATATATATATATGGTAATTTCAAGAGAAGGAACAGCTAAAACCTCTGGCCACATACAAATAGATAATATGACCATTAAAAGGACGGAAAAATACAAATACCTGGGTACAATCTTCAACTGCTCCAACATAATAAGGGAAGAAATACAAGCTAAAATCAATTCTGGAAATAAGATATGCTATTCACTACAACATCTGCTAAAATCAAATGCGCTATCTCGTAACACCAAGATCACAATATACAAAACATCTGATTAGACCAATTGTGCTGTATGGCCCTGAAACCTGGAGTACAACTAAAGGAGACGAAGCCTTGTTACAAACCTTTGAGAACAAAGTCTTAAGACGCATCTTTGGGCCCATTAGTGATACACAAAGTTGAGAGTGGAAAAGAAGAAGCAAAAAAGACATTTATGATCTGTTTAAGTCCCCGCTAATTACTGGCATCATGAAGGCTAATAGACTGCAATGGCTGGGGCGTATAGAAAGAATGGAAGATAATAGGGAAACAAAACTCGCTTACACTCAGGAAATAAATGACCGTAGACACCGAGGTAGACCAAGAAGACGGTGGAGAGATAATGTACACACAGACCTACAGGCACTTGGAATCAGCAACTGGCAAGAGAAGGTCAACCAGAGAGACGAATAGAGACGGCTTGTATCTGCAGCAAAGAACCTCAATGACTCGGAATGCTGAAGAAGAAGAAGATCCGAACGTGCTGCTAACTTACCGTATAGAGGGAAAATGTTGCATTTCCTTTGCAGGACATTGCTATTAACCCCAGTGTGATTTTCTAGACAATTTTATGTTCAGCAGTTTCACATTGCTTTCTGAGTAAGAAATCAACGTCCAATTGACCGGTGTGGGACATGAACTCAGTACCCTGCGTCAGCGCATGGGAAGTTTGAGCGTGAACGCATTAAACCTCACGGCCACGCTGATCTATCTATCTATCTATCTATCTATCTATCTATCTATCTATCTATCTAACTATCTATCTATCTGTCCGTCCGTCCGTCCGTTCGCCTGCCCGTCCGTCCGCCTCTCCGCCCGCCCGCCCGGTTGGTCGGTCGGTATGCTTACCTGTCTCTGTGTCTATTGCATACAATTTCCCCTTCTAGGGTGGGTCTCACTCCAGGAACACGATTTATAAGTAGGATTATACTCATTCGGTCAGTGGGGCAAAGTTTGGGCTGAGTGAATTATACCTTATTTACCTCAGACTTCTAATGTTAAGTAAGCAATAAACTGAACTTACAGAATGATAACATGGTGTTTGGCCATCAAGTATGATGATGACCATTCAGTTCACCCAGTGAGGTTGAAAGTTTGGAGTCGTGAATTCTAAGATGGCTGGTAAGGCCTATTTTGATTCGAAATGTTCATTGACAATGTGGGCAAAGAATGCTTGACGTTCCAGGAGGAGGATGTCCTGCAGCAGATTTTTTATTTTTTGTCCAGACTTATTTTCACAGCTCTTGCAGTCCTGTTTGCGTCACAAGTGGTAATATAACTTGCTGCTCAATTATCACATATATGAAATATTTCAAACATGATTGAATATGATGTGTAAGGCGATTTGAAAGTCAGCAATTGTTACTTATACGTATGATACATATATGTGATGGTTACAGCGTGCACTGGCATAAACCTGTACATTTATATATTCTGAGCCAGACTACGCATGTAGTAGTTAGATTCTAATACTAGTTCTTCTTTGGGTCTTGTCACCACATCTCTTCTCCCTATATAGCGAAGTAATAGTGAGAGAGATCAAAGAGATGCCAGGAATACTAGTTGGATGTTATAATATAAATAATATACGCTATGAAGATGACACAGTATTGTTGGTGGATAATTCAACATACCTACAACAATTGTTGGACATTGTAGTAACAGAGAGTGCAAGGAAAGGACCTTGAATATCAAGAAAACGGTAACAATGGTGAAATCAAAGAAAATGGTGAGACCAAAATGTGACATAGAAATAGATGGGAAAATTCTTAATCAAGTGGATAATTTTAAATACCTAGGGGCATTTACAACATCAGATGGAAGATGTACAAAAGAGATTAAAAGCAGAATAGGGAAAGCAAATGCCGCACTTCAGAAAATGAAGAGTATCTTACGCAATAAGTCACTATCACTGAATGTAAGAAAGAGAGTGCTGAAATGCTATGTAGAATCAGTTTTGCTGTATGGCAGTGAATCTTGGAATGTAAATGAACATATTATGAAGAAATTAGAAGCAACAGAGATATGGTTCCTGAGACGAATGTTGCGAATTCCTTGGACTGCCAGAGTAACTAACAACGAAACAACTGATACAGGCTAATGAAACTAGAATATTATATACAATAATAAGAAAGAGACAAACATTTTTCTTCGGTCGTGTGATGAGAAGAGAGGCATTGGAGAACATCTTGACAACTAGAAAGATTGAGGGGAAGAGAAGAGGCAAATGCAGACCAAGAGAAATGATGCTGGATGGATTGAGACGGTGGCATGGAGGAATATCATCAGCAGAGTTGATCCAGAACACCAAAGACCGAGATCTGTGAGGAGCCATGAACGCCTACGCCAACTGGCAGGGCACTTGATGATGATGATGATGGTTGGCAGGGCAACTTGAACGCGCGTACACGAGGCCCTGGTTTTGTCTTCATCGTTCAGTTCCGTTACGTCAAGGCACGCGCGCGCGCACACACACACACACACACACAAGCACGCGCACGCACGCACACACACACACACACACACATACAGAGAGAGAGAGAGAGAGAGAGAGAGAGAGAGAGAGAGAGAGAGAGAGAGAGGCGTAGCCGAGTATGTTATTTCACACATAAATATTCCAAACAACATTCACACGGTGGCGCTGTTTAAGTTAGGCCAAAGCTTTAATGGTACATAAATATGCCATTAGTTGCACCATTATGACGGCCATGGTGGCAAAAGGGACGGAATTCATTAACTGTATTCCCTTGCAATTTGCATGTTGCCAGGGAAAGAACAGCTTATTATTCAATGACTCGATGTAAGTTTTATCCCATTCCATGTATATGCATTTTTCAAAACGCATACAAACCTACACGTACTTACGCAAATACACCTGCTGGCACTTAACTTTAAAGATACATACATGGCGCCGGCTATTGTGTTATCCTCAGCCGTCTGTTTCACTGCATTCTAGATACAGTACTCTCCTTCTTCTTCTTCTTCTTCTTCTTCTTCTTCTTCTTCTTCTTCTTCTTCTTCTTCTTCTTCTTCTTCTTCTTCTTCTTCTTCTTCTTCTTCTTCTTCTTCTTCTTCTTCTTCTTCTTCTTCTTCTTCTTCTTCTTCTTCTTCTTCTTCTTCTTCTTCTTCTTCTTCTTCTTCTTCTTCTTCTTCTTCTTCTTCTTCTTCTTCTTCTTCTTCTTCTTCTTCTTCTTCTTCTTCTTCTTCTTCTTCTTTTCTTCTTCTTCTTCTGCTGTTGCTGCTGCTGTTGCTACTGCTCCTCCTCCTCCTCCTCCTCCTCCTCCTCCTCCCCCCACCTTCTCTTTCTTCTTCTTCCTTCACCTTCTCCTCCTCTTCTCCTTTTTCGTTTCCTTCTTCCTAATGCTCCTCCTCCTTTTTCTTCGTCTTTTTCCTCCTCTTTCCTCATCAACTTCGTCTTCCTCCTCCAATGAAACAGACTCAGACCAAATCAATCCAAGTATTTTGTAGACGTGTTCACAATTGGTAGAATTAACGATGTCATCTGTGTACGGGATGTGATAGCCAGTGTTACACCAACACATCTTTCGGTGTGCATGGTGGGTTACAATGTTACTGTTCTTTACTTTCGTTATGGGCCCTTGTAACACACGGACAACGTAAGGAACTACAGAACACATAACATTTCATGACTTTCGATGAGAAGAATCTAAAGATTATATCACATTTTTGACTCTCAAATTTAATAAACTAGAGAATATATACCATTTTATGACTCTCAGTTAGTAGAATTTACAGAATATATAATTTTTGTGACTCTCAATTATACGAATATAGAGAATAAATAACATGTTTGTGACTCTCACTTAAAAGAATCTAGAGAATATATAATTGTATATAAACAAATATAAATATGTACAACATTTTACAATAAAAACTAACTCGGTGGCGAAAGGGTTATGAATACAATTCGTAATGCTGAATACCCCGTTCGAAACCAATGCAGGCTATTTGGAAACAGGCGTCCTTGCGTTGGTTTCCATCCAATGGTATGAGTCCCAATCGTTCAGAAAGCAATGGCAAACTACTGAACGTAAACATTCATACAAATCACAAACAGTCACAAAATGCTGGAGTTGACGGCTGCGACTGGTAAAGGATATACAACTAGTTTCTTTCTCTCTTTTTTTTTTTTAAAATATAAAAATATATAAATATATGTATACCATTATATATATATATATATATATATATATATATATATATATATATATATATATATATATATATATATATATATATATATATATATATACAATTTTAATAAACATATAAAATTATATAACCTGTTATTTAAAGATGTATACATCTATGTAACATTTTATATAAACACATATAAATATATATATAACATATAACATCATCATCATTCTCATCATTATGAGCCATGTCGATAAGCATGTGAGATCGTGGTTTCGGTACCCCATACCATCACATGAGTCGTGGTTCAGGTCTGTCTTGATTACGTTATTTAGCTACGCCATGTTGGTCGTTTGTTGTATATTTTGTATTTTCCTCAGAGGCCACAATCCTAAAATTGTCTGATTTTCGTTCCGATCCCCGTAAAATGTCTGCTTAATGATCTGGTTTCTATAACATTATGTGCTTATTGTTTCGGCCTTAATAAAATGTGTGGTTAATGCCCCGACCTTAATAAAAATGCCTGCTTATTGACCGTGCCTTGATAAAATGTCTGATTATTGTGTTGAAAAATGTTTTGCGTATCCTTTTACAGGACTTAGCTGTCAACAGCAGCATCTTTCAGCTGTCTGTTGATCTCTTGGCAAGATTACGCTCAGTAGTTTGCCATTGCTTTCTGAGCGGCCGGCTCAGTATCCGCAAGTCACGAGCGGGGGTCGAACCACCTCAGTTCTCGCTCCGCTGCGAGACTCTGCGTGATAAACGGGATTACAGAGAGAAAGTGTTGTAACCCCACAGCCAGAGAGACCGGCGATTATTGTGTTAATATTCATAAATTGTCTGCTTGCAGTGACTGTCTTAATAACATGTCTGCTTGTCGTCTTTGTCTTCATAAAATGTCTGATTGTTGTCCCTGTCTTCATAAATTGTAAGCTTGTTGTCTCTGACTTCATAAAATGTTTGTTTGTTGTCCCTATCTTCATAAAATGTCAGCTTATTGTCTCTGTCTTCATAAAATGTCTTCTTATTGTCCCTGTCTTCATAAAATGTCTGCTTATTGTCCCTGTCTTCATAAAATGTCTGTTTATTGTCGTAGTCTTCATAAAATGTCTGTTTACTGCTCCAATCTTCATAAAATATCTGTTTGTTGTCCCTGTCTTCATAAAATGTCTGCTTGTTGTCTCTGTCTTCATAAAATGTCTGCTTATTGTCTCTGCCTTCATAAAATGTCTGCTTGTTGTCCCTGTCTTCATAAAATGTTTCACTGTTGTCCCTGTCTTCATAAAATGTCTGCTTATTGTTTCTGTCTTCTTAAATTGTATGTCTGTTGTCCCGGTCTTCATAAAATGTATGTTTATTGCTCCGGTCTTCATAAAATGTTAGTCCACATTCATTCAGTATGTCATGAGTAGGGAAAAGCTGTAATATGTCGTCACAACAGGAAAGTTGCAGGGAGGAAAAGGAGGTGGAGATCAAGCGAGAAGATGCTGGACAGTTTGACATGATGGCATTCCGGTTTCAAGATGGCGACGGACGGTCGTGTTGTTTTGTGTTCGTTAACTTTTTCGCGTAGGGGATGGATTTATTCATCTCTTGCGTGTAATTGGTGTGCCAGGATGTAAAACCAGGAGTTTCTACTCAAGATCTGCGCGGGTGCATCGGAGTTCGTGCATCGAGCGAAGCCTTCCTTGAGTGAATTTTCAGCAGCGTGTGTGGTTCTCAGCAGTCTGTGTTTACGTTTTTTCAACATGGCGGAACAACGTGTGTTTTCCGATGGTTCAGCAGTCAACATAACGAAGCGGCGTGGTAGCCGCGCAGGGAGGAAGAAACAAGGTAAGCGCGGTGGTTTGAGACGTTTTAGACTCAAGTGTCACCGTCTAGGACTCAGGAACATCCGTATTCTATATTGGAACTGTGCCAGTGTAAAACAACGGGGCTCTATTTTAGAAACCCTAGTTTACAGGAACGACATTGTAGCACTCCAGGAGACGAGACTGGGCGATCAGCCACTCCAAATTGCCGGCTTCAAATGTTTCTACAACAGACGACATCTGGGAACGGCGATTCTCGTTCGCGACAGCATGGTGGCGTCAGAGCTAGACATGTCCAGTTGGGACAGTGACGATATACAAATACAGGCGTTGAGAGTTCATTCCAGTATACCATTCGTGTTGGTTAATGTTTATGCCCGCAATGCGAGTGTGGACGCACAGAAGTGGCAGTGCTTAAGTGGCATATTAGGCCACGAGAGAAATGTTATTTTCTGTGGTGACTTCAACGCTAAAGGCAGATCATGGGGAAACACTTCCTCCAATACACAAGGGGAGGAGCTCGAGACTGCACTGGAAACCATCGACCTGGTTTGTATCAACAGTGGTGTGTCACCAGGACAGCAAGCCGTCCAGGCGATGAGGACAGTGCTATTGATCTGGCGCTAGTTTCACCTTTACTCACTACAGTGTGTAGATGGGGTGTCCTAGGACACCATGGCAGCGACCACCACCCTTGCAGCATATTGGTGGAGAAAGGCAGAACCAGGCAGCACAAGCTAAAGGTAAAGACGTTCCAGTATGACAGTACAGGGCAAGATGTGGTGAGTAAAATAAGACGTGACAAGCGCAGAACGTTTCAGGGCAGGAAAAAAAGCTGGGAGCAGCCACCGTGGTGGAGTTTCGAGGTGGAGAAGGCTTGGGTGGATAAGCGTAGTGCTGTAAGGAGATGGCAAAATGCCAAGAAGAACAGAGCTGGTCATCCTAGTCCCTGCTTGCACTTAGAAAGAGAGATGCACACAAAAGTAAGCTATTTCAAAAACTGGTCACGGTGGTTAAAAGCGAAAAATGGGCAGAGGTGTGTCAAAGAGTAAGCACAGACAAGTCACTGAAATTGTTCTGGCGACTACATAAAAGCATGAGTGGTGTAGTCAAGAATAAGAGCATTTCTGACTTCCAAGGTGCTGACCTCATCTGGCAGAGGACTAACGAGGACAAGGGCAAAGCCCTCTTTGAACGCTACCTTGAGCAGAGCAACCAGACAGACATGGGAGGTCGAAATCTGGCCAAGGAGGTCACCTCAGACAGATGCAAGGCCCAGAACACTTCGGATGAAGACACAGTGACAGTGAAAGAAATCAAGGCTGTGCTTCGACGATCAAAAAACAGTGCTCCAGGTCCTGATGGCATAAGATACGACGACATAAATAGGTGTACCGACAATGAGCTAGAGAAACTAGCAGACATGTACAACAACAGTATAGGGAGTGCTAGCATCAAGGAGGAATGGTTACACAGCTATCTGATTCCCTTGCCGAAGCCTGACAAAGACCACAAAAAAATTCAGGGATATCGAATTATAACCATGCAGAATACAATAGGCAAGCTGCTGGAGAAGGTAATTGCCAGGAAAATATCAAGCCAACTAGAGAGGCAAGGTGTTTTCCCACCTACCCTGGGTGGGTACCGTCCAAAAAGAGAAACCTGGACCAATGCAGCAGTCTTTGCCCATGATGTCTATGAAGGTTTCCACTCAGGCACTGAAACCGTTGCTGCAGCGATTGATCTTGAGGACGCATACAACAGAGTACCACTGGATTTTTTAATATTTCAGCTTCTTGAACTAAACGTAAGTCCATTCCTCCTTAGTTGGATCGCTGCAGCCCTCTTCCAACGGAAAGTAGTTTTTAGATGTGGCAGTTGGACTTCGGAACCAACAACAATATATCCTGGCCTACCACAGGGATCACCATTATCTCCGGTACTGTTCAACGCCTACACAGTGAGAATCACCAGTGAGCAGATCACTGGACCTGGCAGGACATTGTCATATGCCGATGATGTTTTAGTGTATCGTCAGGGTAAGGATAGAGAGGAGGTTGCTGGGGAACTACAAACCGAACTCAATCGCATAAGTACTTGGTGTGACGAAGCTGGGGCAATGGTCAACCCAACAAAGGCAACAGTGACTTGGTTCTCGTTGAATAATCATATTGTCAACAATCCAACACCAACTGTAATGCTGTGTTCAGAGATGGAGGAAAGAACGCAGGCAATGAATTACCTGGGGATACGGTTTGATCGAAGCCTTGCTTATAATGTGCACATAGACCAGGTGATAGCAAAGGCCAAGCGGGGTTTGGCATCGATGCGGGTGATGGCGGCAGCAAACTGTGAGCAGCGCCATCTATGTCTTCTGTACGAGGGGCTGGTCATGTCTGTTTTGGAGTATGCAATGGCAATCTTGACTCTCAGCCATAAGCAGATAGAAAGGATGGAAAGGATACAGAATGAAACTATGCGCATTATTCTTGGATGTACAAGAGATACAGCATGCATGGCGATGCGCTACCTTCTTGATTTTCCAACCATTGAAGAGAGAATACAAGTTTGCAGGGCACTTAGAACCTGGCGAGGAGTGGGTGCAAGTGCCAACAGACTTCTGCACATCCTTTTCAGTTTGCATCCAACTAGATAGAAAATGCAGACAAGAAAATCCGGCTGCTGTTGAGGCTGAAGTACAAGCGTTGATTTTCGAGAATTCGCTAGACGGTGACGCGGTCATCTACACAGATGGGTCGGTCGTCCGACATGTGAGAAGCTCATGGGCCTTTACAGCTCGGGCCGGAGGGAGAATTGTGAAGGAGGACTCTGGTGCTTTCACTGAAACCACAAGTAGCCTGACCATGGAAGTCATGGCAGTAAGTAAAGCAATAACATGGCTCGAGACACAGACATTCACCAGGGCTTGTTTCCTTAGCGACTCAATGAACATGATCAAGAGGATAGAGGAGGGGTCGATCCGAAGAGAATGGTTGCTGCCTCTGAAGCGGTCTCGGCTGGCAAAGATTAGTTTCATCTTCGTGCCAGGGCATGCGGGAGTACAAGGAAATGAGCGGGCTGACAAGCTCGCAGGTGAGGCTACTGTGGAGGGCGGACGCGCCATGGACCAGGCTGACATTCTGAATGCTCTACGTGATGTGAGACTTTTGCGAGAACCAAGTGATGACTGTGAATCTACAACAATGGCCAGACTGCTAGAGCAGCAAATTAAAAGAGGGGTGGCCAAACAAGAACACTACGCAGGAAGCCAAATAAGATTGATAAACCAACACAGAACTGGCGTCGTTAGCCGCTACACGCTGTGGGATTTGCTGAGGAGGGGATCCGAGCACTTATGGACTGAATGGTTCGATGTGCAACGAGGATGATCTGTCGACTAACTAACTAACTAACTATTAGTATAAGAAATGATTGGCCCAGACAAAAGGCGGTGGACAGATATCATCACCAACGCCACACGGCATGGAATAGAAGCAGATGCCTCAATACGTTAAGGAAAGGCACATGATACTGAAAAGGTTAAGAAAATGCATATGATAATTAAAACGTTAAGGGCATGCATATGACTATAAACAGCAGTTATCAATGAGGGAGAAGAAATCACTGCGGAAATAATTACAGTGAGTCAACAAAACAGCTACACCGGGTAATCAAGAGTGACGTCAGCTGTAGGGGAAAGCTTCCTATTGCGAAGGCGTCTGTAGTTGTTTGGCATTTGTCGACATGTGTTCTTATGACTAACTTTGGCGTTGTAATTGTTTGTGGTTAGGTAATGTAAGGAAACATCAATGGCTGGAGGGAAGTGTGAGGTCGTTGAGATGACATGACGTCAGAAATACATGTGTGTTTATTGACTGGCATTTGTAGATGGGAGGTGGGGGGGGGGGAAGGGAGGGGAAGTAGCGGTAAGGGGAACCGGAAATGTTGTTGTTGTTGTTGTTGTTGTTGTTGTTGTTGTTGTTGTTGTTCTTCTTCTTCTTCTTCTTCTTCTTCTTCTTCTTCTTCTTCTTCTTCTTCTTCTTCTTCTTCTTCTTCTTCTTCTTCTTCTTCTTCCCGGTCAATGACCCCTATGTGTCTTTCTCCTAGTTTGCATTGACACTCTGTACTCCAGCTTTAAGTCACCTGTACACCGCTACTTACAATTGTCGCACAAATTCACCGCTAAGTATGCTTCCCCCACAGCCACCTGCTTTTGTGAAAGCAGTGCACCTGGTGCTTCGTGACTGGATTCCCTCCTACGGCCCATTTGATCTGGCCGGGTGAAAGTCAACTTCTTTTTCTCAGCTCCTGTCGCCGTCTCCGCATACTCGGTTCGCTATAAGACAGTGAATGCTCTTGCCGTAATATAACTTATTCTCACCCCGTCCATACTAACCGCATTTCTGCACAGCCGAGCGGAAGACAGTTGTTTCTCCGGGCTAATACTAGTAGTTATGGTAGCTGTACTAGTTGTAATAGTAATAGCAGCCACAGTCGCGTCCGCAACAGTTATAATAGTAGTAGTAGTTGTTGTTGTAGTCGTAGTAGTAGTTGTAGTATTATTATTATTATTAGTAGTAGTAGTTGTTGTTGTTGTAGTAAGAATTATAATAGTAGTAGTCGTAGTAGTAGTAGTGGTAGTAGTAGTAGTAGTAGTAGTAGCAGTAGTAGTGGTAGTAGTAGTAGTAGTAGTAGTAGTAGTAGTAGTAGTAGTAGTAGTAGTAGTAGTAGTAGTAGTTGAGTTGAGCTAAGAACCGACATTACTGCACTCAGGACATTCCCACACGCGCATCGTCCCTCGTTCAACAGCCAGCGAAGAGTCATACTACTAATTGCTCCCACTGCTATCTGATTGAAAGTTCTCCTGGTCTTCGCTCTCAGTTATGAGATTCTTCCAGAAACCCTGCCAATCCCCAAAGTAGTGAAGGCAACAACCAACCTGGCCATTCACGTTGTGTAAAAGGGTGAAAAACGAAAATACGAGAGAGCAACTATAGAATTGGTACAGGCGGAGAATCCAGCTGATTCAAAGGTAAAAAAATTGAGCAATGTCTTGTCTTTTACCCTTTAATAGCTGACGCATCCATTAGGATGTTTGCTATAAATATGGCGGCGATCGATACGCACATTTCACGTAACGGCGGATTCCCAGAGTACACTCGTCTCTGGTTATGGAAGTGTGTCATGAGGAGGAGCCAGAAGGAATTCCCCCTGGTGTTCTGGAAGATGTTTAAAAAACGATATTTTACTTGTGTTTCATGATGAAATATTTGTGTTTATTTATTTGTGTACCAGATTGTGTGTTTCTGTTTCTTCGTTAGGTTCCACGCTCGCGTTGTTACATGTGCAAGATGTTTTGTTTGCCGGATGTTGTAATACAACAGATAAGAGAAGCAAGTGTTTGCAATAAATATGGCGACGATCGATATGCACATTTCACGTAACGACGTATTCCCAGAGTACACTCGTCTCTGCCTGCCTACCTGTTTATGTGTCTGTCTGTTGGTCTCTCAGTCTGTTATTTTTCTGTAGATATGTTTGTGTTGTTCTGTTCCTGAGGAAGATTTGTATAATCAAATGATCGTTCGTTGTGTCA
Organism: Cepaea hortensis; assembly: GCA_963921405.1. Lineage (NCBI taxonomy): Eukaryota > Metazoa > Mollusca > Gastropoda > Stylommatophora > Helicidae > Cepaea > Cepaea hortensis. The sequence continues at coordinate 367,237,553 of OY992876.1, forward strand.
TAGTATACTTATTTGTTTTAAATTATTTATTATTATTATTATTATTATTATTATTGTTATTATTATTATTATTATTATTATTATTATTATTATTATGGTGTGGCTGTTTCTCCTGTGATCTACATGCATACAAAAATGAAGCTGATAGATGCTTTATCCCTTCCATAACTATAAACAATGCCAGATATGGACAGTCCTAGAAACACACAGGTGTAAGATCATATCACATGAGGTGAGGTGAATAAGGAGAGACAAATAAGAAACTAAGTATACATGAAAGGAATACATCTAAACCAAGGGAACACATTAAAACTCAAAACCCGTAGTAAATTTGAAAAACGAAGACTCAAACAACGGATTGCACTGTTAGCATTATGGTAGAACACATCCCCAGATGGATTAACAGAATAATAAACAAAGTCTCTGGCAACCTGGTAATGCCTAAACATCGCACATCTCCTACGTCATCGCATGGCCTGCACATTTTGGAAGTCGGTCACCTGACTGATAGGGACAATGCGTTTCGTGTGTTGTTTAACACACATTTTGGCGACATGTTAAAGCTGACAGAGGCAATTACCATTCATTTATAAAAACCAACTTTGTGCAAACAAAAAGACATGACAGTCAGTTTAAAATAACCGTGGTAGACAATTCAAATTACTGTGTGAATATGCAACAAAGTTTGTTGCGTGTCCCTTACGGGACGTTGCAGTCAACATCAGCGTTTTTCAGCTGCTGTTGATGTACTAGGCAAGTGTTACGTTCAGTAGTTTGCCTTTCCTTTCTGAACGACCGGCTCCTATACCAGCAAGTTATAACACAACGCGACACGGTCTGTTGCACAAATCGGTCGCAGCTGAGCTTCGAACGCCTGACACCCGGCTCACGAACCGCGTTCGCAAGCCTTTAGCCACGGTGCTGGCTATGTGAATATGTGTGTTGTATATTTCAGCTTGAATGATTCATCTTATTGCCTTAGTTTATGTCCTGTGATTTCTGCAATGTGTACCTGACGATGTGCAGCTAAATATTCCAGTCAATAAATCACGCAATATGTTGTTTGTGACTTCGTTATTCAAACTGAAAGCTATAGGCACAGTGATAATCCAACTTGTCAATAGCAAGAAGTCCCAATGGTCTCTACGGTAGTGTCTGTTGCGGGTTAATTTACCACTGTAAACTGAAGGATCTGCGATGACATGGTGTTCACTGAGAGACACTGGGACTCGTTACAGCCGACATTCAATGTGGGACTGGCACTTGTGATTGTGATGATGATAATGAAGACGAAGATGATTATATTGTTGTTAATATTGATGATACTGGTTATGTTGATGATGCTGATGATGATGCTGATGATGATATTGATGGTGCTTCTGCTGATGATAATGAAGATTATGATACTGTTGTGGATAAATTCATCTATCTAGGCAGCACTGTGTCACAAGCTGCCACAGTTGATGACGAAGTGAATGCAAGAATCTCCAAGGCCAGTGTGGCCTTTGGCAGATTGTACAAGAATGTATGGGACAGAAATGGAATAAGCCTGCAAACAACGCTGAAAGTCTACAGAGAAGACATATTATACACACTGCTATATGCTCGTGATTTAGTCAGGTCTTAGTCAGATATGACTGAGCTACCGTAATGACGGTAGACGGTACTACCTGCTTTCTGTTAGCGCCGAATGTTGGGGAACGCTTACCAAACCCGACAACTCACTTTGTGCCAACGGCTTCGGGCGGAAGAGGGCAATGTGGAGGGTACAAGCCTTATCCTGATGCGAGGACATGCAACATTAAAGACAAAAGGGCATGGCAGGGCAGACCAAGCCCTAAGCCTAGGATCGAAGTTCCGACACGCGGACAGTTAGAGCATTGCTTTGCTGATCCGGCAGCTTCTGCAATTTGTCTTGTTCCAGATGAGTTGCTGTTATCTTTCCTCTGGATTGAACTAGACAGGCCGAGAGAGGGATCATGCTGCCAAGGGTTTGTGCTATGGAGAGGTATAACTCCATACCTGGTCTTAACCGGTCTCGGAATCAAAACGAGCAGTAGCAGTTACGGGTTATAGGTCCTTGTCAATTGGCCTAGAATGGGGCGCCACGGGTTGTCTCTGACAGTGGGAGACACCTACAGGTGTCAATGATCAGCTACCGTCTGCCTCAAGCTGGGCAGCCCCCGACCAATTGGATGCTTATCCGCCACAGCCTGCCTGCTTCAATGGGTGCTTTGGGCTAGGACAAAATGTGAATCGTAGGCTTTACAGGTATTACTAAAAAGAAATATAGAAACCTCAAGCTACGGCTTGCAGCCTGGAACGTAAGAACCATGTGTCCAGGATTTTCCACTGACCTGACAAATATTGACGATGTGAGAAAAACGGCTGTGATTGATGCCCAACTCAATCGTCTTAACATTGATATTGCTGGCCTGCAGGAGACTCGCCTCGCTGAGGAAGGGTCACTCAGGAAAAACAAGTACACCTTTTTTGGAAGGTTAGAGAGCAGGCAGAAAAAAGGCAACACGGTGTGGGCTTTGCCGTGAAGAATTCGCTACTGGGAATGATTGAAATTCCAGTTGGAGGTAATGAAAGACTATTATCCCTGCGCTTGGCAACCTCTTGTGGTTTTGCCACCATTATCACTGCATATGCACCGACACTCACTTCCCCTGATGATATGAAGGATTCGTTCTATGAGGAGCTACACTCCGTGAGTTAGACTCTGTGGTCAAGACAGTTCCAAAATCCGACAACATTTATATGCTCGGTGATTTCATTGCTCGTCTAGGCAAAGACTCGAGTTCATGGCAAGTGTGCCTTGGAAAATACAACATCGGTCGCATGAATGACAATGTGAAAGGCTGCTGGAGCAATGCACCAGAAATGACCTATATATTACAAACTGCTTTTTTGAAACAACAGAGCTGCATAAGGTCACATGAAAACATCCAAGATCCGGCCATTGGCATCAGCTGGACTTCATCATCACACGGAGACAACATCTGAACCAAACATCATTAACTCGAAGCTAGCACAGTGCTGATTGTGATACGGATCATTCTTTGGTTCTTGCAAGGGTTAGACTGAGACCAAAGAGAATCTACACAGCTAAACACGAATCTAGCCCCAGGATTAATATTATTAACACCCACGATTCTGATAAGTGCTTTGAGTTCCAACCGCAACTTGAAGACACTTTCACTGATACATCAGAAAATTGTACAGCAAGTGAAAAGTGATGTAAACTTAAGGAAACTCTTTACAAAACAGTGGTATGGGTTTAAGGCACTGGATCATAAGGACTGGTTTGCGGCAAAAAGCCAGACACTGCATCCCTTCATTGATAAAAAGAATATAGCTCTCTTAAGAAACAAAGGAAGAACAACGCGTAACACTCTCAGTAACCTGAAGCAAGCTAGGAAGAATGTGCAAAATGCTGCCAGTCAGTGTGCAAATGATTGCTATGTGAGTCCCTTCAAAATGAAAATGATAAGGGAAACACCAGAAGCATACATGAAGGGATAAAGAAAGCTTGTGGTCCAATGATCAAAAGGAGTGCACCACTGAAAACCTTGACTGGAGAAATCATCACTGATAAAAAAAAACAGTAGATGGATAGATGGGTAGAGCACTATTTGAAGCTTTACTCAAGTGAGACCAAACTAGCGGATAATGCCCTCAGCGCCATAGAGGCCCTACCACCTCTTGACCACCTGGACACACTTCCCACCATAACAGAAGTTAAGTGTGCTATAAATGAACTTGCATCTGGCAAGGCCCCAGGTAAGGATGGGATTCCAATAGAGGTTATCAGGAGTGGGCAAGACACACTCACTCTACAGATCCACCAGCTAATGGGCTATGCTGGCGAGGATAAGTCCCACGGGATTTCAAAGATTCAAGCATCATAACACTGTACAAGAACAAGGGCGATCGGAGCGACTGCAACAACTATAGGGGTATTTCACTTCTGTGTATTGTTAGAAAAGTATTTGCCAAAATTGTTTTGTGTGGCTTCCGACAGAACCGGTCTACCATTGATATGATATTCTCATTGCGACAAATGCAAGAACAATGCCGTGAACAGAATCAACCACTGTTTATTGCCTTCATCGACCCCACAAAGGCATTTGATTTGGTCAGTCGTGAGGGTCTGTTCAAGGCACTAAAGAAGATTGGCTGCCCACCAACATTTCTGTCCATTGTGGAATCGTTCCACACAGGCATGAAGGGAATCCAGTTTGATAGTGCAACTTCAGAAGAGTTTGAAATCAAGAGTGGAGATAGGCAAGGTTGTGTACTAGCTCCCACCCTCTTTGGAATATACTTTTCACTTCTACTGAAATATGCCTTTTGTGATCAGGGTGGTGGTATATAAATTCATTCACGCTCAGATGGCGGCCTCTACAATGCTCAGATTGAAGGCCAAGACAAAAATTAGTAGGGTACTGATCAGAGAGTTACTTTTTGCAGATGATGCTGCAATTACGACACACTCTGAGGAAAACATTACTATGTCTACTATCTGCATTCTCCAATGCTTGTTCTGAATTTGGTTTAACAATTAGCAAAAAAGAAGACACAGAGTATGTCACCAGGTGCACAAGGGATACCATCAATCTTTATTGACGACGCCGAACTAGAGATGGTAGACCATTTTACATATCTAGGATCAGTGGTAAATAGCAAATTATCCCTAGATCAGGAAACAAACTTCAGGATTGGTAAGGCAGCAACATTAATGAACAGGTTAACAAAAAGAGTCTGGGAGAACAGGAAGCTTACTGCCAAAACAAAAGTCCTTGTCTACCAAGCCTGTGTCCTTAGTGCTCTTCTTTATGGAAGTGAAACCTGGACAACTTACTCACACCAAGAGAACAATTTAAACAGCTTTCATATGCGGTGTCTGCAAAGAGTACTTGGTATTAAGTGGCAAGACAAAATCACAGATACTGAAGTATTGGAAAGATCAGGTTGTGCAACGGTACATTCCATGCTCAGTCTTCGTAGACTTGGATAGGCCATGTTAGGAGGATGGATGATGGTAGAATACCAAAGGACATCTTTTTTGGTGAATTACAGATGGATAAGAGATCTCAGGGTCGGCCTCTACTACAATACAAAGATGTGTGTACGCGGGACATGATTGATACAGTCATTGATAATGCACATTGGCAGCAAGACGCCGCTGAACGTGTTGCATGGTGGGCAAATATCAGAAATGGAATAAAGACGAAGGAGAAAATTATTACAGATAAGTCACACACCGAGAGTGTGAGACGTAAGATGATGCATTATGGTGGAAATGACCATGTGTTCACGTGCATTCACTGTGGACGAAAATTTACAGCATGAATTGGCCTTATCAGTCACATTTGCCACCGCCATGGGTTGTAGTTATTATGCCTTTTTGAAGCACAATGTAACAAACTATCGTCTGTCTAGAGGGCAAGATGCCAATTTATGTATGTATATGCTTGTGAAATCTATACTTTTTTTTTACCAGCGACACGACAGGAAATTAAACCACTTCAGCGGTCTGCCTTATGAAGCTATTGAAGATTAAATGGCAAGACAAAATCCGAGACACTGAAGTCTTGGAAAGAGCGTCCACGCCCAGTATCCAAGCTCTACTAATGAAGAATCAGATTCGCTGGGCTGGTCATTTGACTCGCTTGCCAGAACACAGGCTCCCTAAACGAATTTTGTTTTTAATGGTGAGCTGCGCTGTGATAAACGCTCCCAAGGCGCCGAGAGGAACCGCTTTAACGACACTCTGAAAATCTCACTAAAATCTTGTGGAATTCACCATGACACTTGGGAGACTGCTACCAAAAACCGCAATTCGTGGCGTACATCATTACACAAGGGTGTATTCACTTGTGAAGCAAACGGAACTGCAAGAGTTGTGGAAAAAACGCTGGACAAAAAAAAAATCGTTGCAGTAGATTCTCCTCATGGAACGTCAAGCAATCTTTGCCCACATTGTCAAAGAACATTTCGAGCCAGCATAGGCCTTACCAGCCATCTTAGAACTCACGGCTCCAAACTTTCAACCCCAATGGATGAAATGAATTGTCATCATCATTCTTAATGGACAAACATCAGTGTTTGTGATAATGATTATGTCGACCATTACTGATGATTATGATCATGACAATCGCGATAATGATGCTGGTGACGAGGATCAGGATCAGGATGATGATCATGATGAAGATAATGAAAATAATGTTGCTGGTGTTGGTGGTAATGATTTTGATAATGATAATCACGATAACAATGCCGGTGGTGGTGTTGGTGATGATGATGATATTATTGTTGATGTTGATGATACTGACTATGATGATAATGGTGATCACGATGATATTGATGATCACGATAATGACAACGACGACTAAGAAGAAGAAGAAGAAGAAGAAGAAGAAGAAGAAGAAGAAGAAGAAGAAGAAGAAGAAGAAGAAGAAGAAGAAGAAGAAGAAGAGGATGAGGAGGAATACGAGGAGGTGGAGAAGGAGGAGGAGAATAAAATATGACCAGTAAAACGAAGACGATGAATACGAAGATGGAAAATACCATACAATAATATACACATAATATAAAGGGACATACGCATTAACAAATGTTGCATATTCTTTGCCAGACCTTGCTATCAACCATAGGTTGAAGTTCTAGAAAGTTTTACGTTTAGTAGGCTTGCCTTTGCTTTCTGAATGAGAAGTCGACGTTTATGTTTAGCTTAATATCAATGGAAAGATTTCCTCCGAAGTCGGAGAGTGTCTGCCTGTACGGCGAGGAACCACCAGTCTGCACACCAATAAGCCAGACATGGGACAACGGATACTCACGCAAAACTCAGGTCCTGTATGACATCACACTGATGTTGGACAACAGGATGCTTTCATCCGACATACAGGACTTCGCGTTGGAGCTCAAGCTAACGAACACAAGCAAGCAAGCAAGCAAGCAATGGAAAGATTGAACACCCTAACTCGCCATTAGCGCACAGGAAGTTTAGCAGCCAGCGATCTTATCCTGTCGGCCACCTCATTGCTATATACGTATTAGTATTGCTAATAAAACACATAATGCGCTACATTCTGTTTCACACGTAGATTCAGGTGATGAGAAGAGATTTATCTAAATTTAGCAGGCCTTATACACATGACACGTTTGGAAAGACTCCAGATATTGCGTCAGTAGAATGCCAAATCTCACACGTGCGTATGAGTGAGTAAGTGAATGAGTGAATGAGTTCACCTGAGTTTAATGACTGCATTAATGGGTGAGACAGGTTGATACTTCTTCTTCTTTTTTTTCGGACGTGATGGCGTTGTGCCTGTTTACAGCAGAGCTGCGTTCTTGCGCCGTTAGGCCGACACATCCGACTTCTGTGGGCATTTGTTGACCGGGTTAACCTTCCCGGTGAGACAGGTTGATACGAACATCATCATGTGCTATGCCGATAAGCGTCGACCGTCATGTTTCGCCATCTCACTCGAGTCGTGCATCAGCTCTGTGTTCCTACCAGGTGAGACTGCTCATATGGACCACTCATTTACGCCGTTTCTCTGATTCTCTAAGAATTGACGAAACAGTATTTTCTAGGCATCTGTGAAAGAGGTAGTTTCACATTGCTATCCTTATTAGCAGTGACCATACTGGTCGATGACAGTAGCTATTGTCTCCAAAGAGATATCCTCTGCCTACAGTTGTGAAATTGGAGACCATAACCAACTATCTGTCGACTGCTCTTCAACTTCATCCAGCACCTGTCACCATGGCTTCCGTAACCATGAGCGTGGGCTAAACGGGTACTCCACCAAACCAAAGGTGTGTCGTGGGCAAGCGGAGTGGAATCACCTGACTTCTCCTTTGATATGAACAGAGTGTAAGAATTGCTTATCTGTATTTGTGTAGCAATTAATAGACTAAGAGAAAGACACTATGTGAAAGCTGCAGAGATGTGGTTTTATAGTAGAGTGTTGAGAACACAATGAATGGTTGAACACCATAATGAATATACATCAAAGAGTTTAAGGCAATCCCTGGATGATGTGGTCAGTTTGACGCTCACCGCCTTTACTTCCTGGTACTAGTTTTAGGCTTGGTCCATTCATCCCGATGTGGGTTCGAACCCAGGCGAGCTTCTAGTCACTACGGTCTCCCCCAGTAAACCAAGGGTATCTTGAAGCAAGTAGGTGAATGGAGCTGTGGAACAGCCGACAGTTTTGAGTAGGTCTCGAGTTTCACGACGGTAGGCAGAACATTTATAAAGATAATGATCTACGGTAAGCTAAGAAGGAAAGCAATGGCAAACTACATTCTTTACAGCTGCCTCGTATGTCATTTCTGTACGAGAAATTCACACATAGTCAATCATTATTCGTTTTTCTTGAGCAAACATTCTAGCTGTTAAGTTATCTATTATATGTGTGCCTGTCTGTATATGTCTGTGTCGTTGTCTGCTACCGCGAGTTCTCTTCTACTAGGGAGTGCACGGGACTGATTTTTCCTCATGGTCGTTTTTCCATTACCTCTACCCCGTTCAACCTCAGAAGAGAAGTTATAATTAGGGCCCAGATTAACTGATTCAGTGCCGAAGGAAATTATATCGCCACGTGATACCTTCCATTTGAACAGAAGGACGATATATCGTCATCATGTTATTTGTTTAGCACTTGGTATCTTCCACAATTTCAATGTCTAGTGAACGGAAATGTACATTATAATACCTGGCCATTTCACTGTACACCGTGTTTGGTCCACACCGACATCTTGTTTAGCACTGAATCAGTTTAATCCTGTGACCAAATCAGCCCCATTTCAGAAACGAATTTGAAAGGGACTGTTGTCCATAGGAGCTAATGGCTAAAACTGTTTGTCTAAGGATTAATTTTCCATTTTACCAGTGGCCCACGCCACCAGGCGAACCCACTCCGACTTGTGAGGTGCTTGAATTTACGTTCCCATTTACCATATCGCCACATGTGACCTCCCATTTGAACAGAAGGACGATATATCACCATTCTAGGGTCATCGTGTTATTTGTTACGTTTCGCGGTATCTTCTTCAATTTTCCTAATTATGATGTTTATTGAATTTTATGCCAGTTCCGTGGCGAAGGGGTTACAGACACAGTTTGTAATTCCATATACCCGCTTTCGAAACACAGCTGCGGGCGATTTGGCAGCAGACTGCCTTGCGTTGGTGTTTTAGGAAACGGTATGGGTGCCGGTCGTCCAGAAAACAACGGCAAACTACTGAACGTAAACTTGCCGAAAGATCACAAAAGCAAAAAGTGCCGGTGTTGACTGCGACGTCCTATAAAGGATATGCAACTAACTTGTTTAAACTGAATTGTATAAATGTGTTCTCTTCATCGTCAGTTAATGTTGTAATGCGAAGTTATATGTTTGTGTGTGTGCTCGAGAACACGTACGCTCTAGCTGCGCGTGTCACGTCCGACTCAGGTCCACCCACACGTCAACTTAAGTGGATCTTAGCTGGATCCTAAAGAGGGCACACGTGTGGCTGGCGGTAAGAAACTGTGGTGTGTGGAGGAGAATTGGGCTCTGTTCACGTATTATTAAATGACTGTGGGGATTGTTAGTGGAATAAATGACGGATTGTAAACATGTTTGAAGGGTGACTGTCGTAGCTAAGTTAGTGAGTAGGTGCATGAGGTAATAGGTGGGTGTACTTGTGAGAGAGTGAGTGGATACGTGACCAGAGGAGTGTGTGCCTTAGTGAATGGGTGGGTAAATATTTCAATAAATATGTTATTAGAAGTGTGAGTGAGTGACTGAGTCAGTGAATGAGTCTATGGGTGAGTCGGTGAGTGAGTCAGTAAGTCAGTGTGTGAGTAAGTGAGTGAGTCAGTGAGTGAGTCAGTGAGTGAGTGAGTCAGTCAGTGAGTCAGTCAGTGAGTGAGTAAGTGAGGTAGTGAGTGAGTCAGTGAGTGAGGCAGTGAGTGAGACAGTGAGTGAGTCAGTCAGTGATGCAGTGAGTGAGTCAGTCACAGAGTGAGTCAATGAGACAGTGAGTCAGTGAGTCAGTAAGTGAGTGAGTCAGTAAGTGAGTGAGTCAGTAAGGTAGTGAGTGAGTCAGTGAGTGAGTCAGTGAGCGAGCCAGTGAGTGAGTCAGTGAGTGAGTGAGTCAGTGAATGAGTCACTGAATCAGTGAGTGGGTCAGTGAATGAGTAAATGATTTAGCGAATAAACCAGTGAGTGAGTGAGTGAGTGAGTGAGTGAGTCGGTGAATCAGTGTGTCAGTGAGTCAGTGAGTGGGTCAGTGAGTGAGTCAGCGAGTGAGTCAGTGAGTCAGTCAATGAGTCAGTGAGTTAGTGACTGAGTTAGTGAGATAGTCAGTCATTGAGTGAATGAGTGAGTCAGTGAGTTTTTGAGTCAGTGAGAGAGTCAGTGAGTGAGTGAGTGAGTGAGTGAGAAAGTGAGTGAGTGAGTGAGTGAGTTAGTGAGAGAGTCAGTCATTGAGTGAATGAGTGAGTCAGTGAGTTTTTGAGTCAGTGAGAGAGTGAGTGAGTGAGTGAGTCAGTCAGTGAGTCAGTGAGTGTGTCAGTGAGTGAGTCAGCGAGTGAGTCAGTGAGTCAGTCAATGAGTCAGTGAGTTAGTGAGTGAGTTAGTGAGAGAGTCAGTCAATGAGTGAATGAGTGAGTCGGTGAGTTTTTGAGTCAGTGAGAGAGTCAGTGAGTGAGTAAGTGAGTGAGTGAGTGAGTGAGTGAGTAAGTGAGTGAGTGAGTCAGTCAGTCAGCCAGTCAGTCAGCCAGTCAGTCAGTCAGTCAGTGAATCAGTGAGTGAGTCACTGAATGAGTGACTCTGTCGGCGAATCAGCCAGTGAGTGAGTGAGTGAGTGAGTGAGTCGGTGAATCAGTGAGTCAGTGAGTGAGTCGGTGAATCAGTGAGTCAGTCAGTCAGTCAGTGAGCGAATGAGTGAGGGAGTCAGTGAGTGAGTCAATAAATCAGTGAGTCAGTGAATGAGTAAGTGATTGAGTCAGTGAGTAAATGAATTAGTGAGTCAGTCAGTGACTCAGTGAATGAGTGAATGAGTGAGTGAATGAGTGGGTAAGTCAATGCATCAGTGACATACTTAAAATACAAACGTTTGGCATATATCTATACTGCCCACAAATAGATATATCTACTTTGTTAAAACGTTGCAAGCAATTATATTTTCTTGAGGAAAAAAAAAAATGTAAAAATGTATAAATAATAGCAATATTTTACATTGAAATTATTTCCCTTAGATTAAAAAAAAATATAATTATGCCCCTTGAATTATTTAGTACGCGTTAAATTTCTACTACATTTTGCTGTAATCAAAACACGCTGTATCCGATTAATACGTGAGCACATGAAACCTTTGTGCGCTGCGGTATAGCATTGGCTAGGACTTTCGCCTACCTTCGTGGCGGTTATGTCTTTGAATCCCACTTTCCTCAAGAAATGGAAAGAGAGAGAGAGAGAGAGAGAGAGAGAGAGAGAGAGAGAGAGAGAGAGAGAGAGAGAGAGAGAGAGAGAGAGAGAGAGAGAGAGAGAGAGAGAGAGAGAGAGAGATAGGAACAAGAGGAGGGGGTTGTAATTTGTTGTTGTTTTATTGTCTCCCAGGTCGACCAAAACTCAATAAAATTAAGTTCTCTTTTACTCACCTAAGATGCATTGATCATTTTGAGTTTGACCCCTATTTTTATAAGACAAACGGCACACCGAGGGTCATATGGTTGGTACTACGCCTGCCGCCTTTGCTTCCCAAGACATGTCCTGGAACCTATTTTAGGCTGGATTGACATGGGAGCCGAGATAAATACTTTTCAATTCGAAACTGCAATGACGCGGACCGAACCCAGACCAACCATACGACATTCAACTTAAAATGGGTACTTGGAAATATTCCCGTGAGGTAAAGGTGTCCGGTTTGGTATTTACCGCATCAACACGATAGCTATGTCACGTGGCATCTGTGTCACATGACAACTGTGTCACATGACAACTGTGTAAAATGGCCATGTCCGATACACACCATATCATTCTCCTTCTATTCACTTTAGTTGCTAGTAACTTGATACGTGTATGTTAAAGCTCAGACGAGGCCCTAAGCCTTGGTTGGCAACTGGTCTAGGACGGAAGCTCCTACAGGCGGACAGTTGGAGCATTGCTTTACTAATCCGGCAGCTTCTAAAGCTTGTCTTGTTCCAGATGTATTGGTGTTACCTTTCCTCTGGGGTAAACTAGGCAGACTGAGAGAGGGATCATGCTGCATGGGCAACACATGGTTCCAACAATTTAGCTCAAGCTTTGTGCTATGGAGATGTATAAATTCATTTTACAAACTATCATCTATCAAGACGGCAAGTTGCCGGTCATTCAATCTCGTAGGTGTCGGTTAGCTGGTAAGGTCGTTAGCTAAAATATTAGTTAGTTAATAAGTTAGTTAGTTAGTTAGCTAATTAACTATCTTGTTCGCTTATTAATTTGACAGTTAATTGATTAGCTAATAAGGTATGTCGTTAGTTAAGATTCTAGTTAGTTAATTAGTTAATTATCTAAATTGTTAGCTTGTTAATCTGTTAGTTAATTGATTAGCTAATTGGTTGTATCGTTAGTTAAGATGTTAGATATTCGTCAGTTAACTAGTTAAATAGTTAATTAGCTACGTTCTTAGCTAGTTAGTTAATCGTTTAGCTAGCATGCTAGTTATGTCTTTAACTAAGATCTTAGCTTGCTAATTATATTTAGTTAAGTAGTTAATTAGCTATGTTGTTAGCTAATTAGTTATGTCTTAGCCAAGACATAAGTACTAAGATTTTAGTTAGTTAATTATTATTTAGTTAAGTAGTTAACTGGCTAAGTTGTTAACTGTTTAGTTGTGTTTGTCGGTCCCAGTGGAGAGTCTCCGTACATTACAGCTGCTTTTCCGTTTTGCTTTGTTCTTTCGCTTTGAGCTCAAACGTAGTCCATACACGTGCTACTAGTAGTAGTTGCCACCACTAGGGAATACACTTGACTGTTTTTTCTAGTGTGGAATAGCTTTCCCTGTTATCAGTGCCCCTTGTCATCAGGCGAACCCACTCCGTCTTCTGAGATACGTGTAATTTACGTCCCCAAGTCAAGGACCAGAAGTCAACATTTTTAGTTCAACTGACTGGTGTAGGGGTTGAACCCGCTATCTCAGCATCAGAGATTGGAAGTTTAAGAGCAAATGCTCTAATCCACTCAGCTATGATTCCTTTTTTAAATAATTTTTTTTTTTCAGTGCCGAGGTTTCCCAGGGGTATTAATAAGAAAGTTATTCAAGTCCATTATGTCTTTTCCCGTACCCCGTTCAATCCCAGAAGAGAAGTTATATTAGAGTACATGCCTGGCTCAGATTAATAATCTCAGTCAGCCACACAAACAAAGGATCTTAATTTGAAGGTGATTGTTGTCTAGTTAGTGTAACGATTTGATCGTGTACAATACAGCATTCTTTACCTTCTATTACTGGTCAGGAGCGTTGCAAATTTAACATAATACCGAAACGGGACTAAAGGAATGAAATGTTCAACTACATACACGCGATAGAACAAATACTCCAGGTGTACATCATCCGTGTCGTCACCTGGCAGGTAATATTTACCTAGGTTCTTTTCTTACCTTTTCACTAATTCCCTTTTTCTATTCCTCCTTTAGAGTTTTTTTTTCCTTGCCTCCCCTGTAACATTTTGTATTTGTTTACCTCCCCTGAAACTTTTTCTTCTTCGTCGTCCCCCTTCCCCCATTTTCTTCCGATTTTCTTTCCCTCAACTTTTCTTTTTTCTTATCTACTGCATCTCGCTAGTAGTGTGTGTATGATGTGCGTGTGTGTTGTGTACGTGTGCGTGAGTGTGCGTTTTCTCTTTGTTCCTGTAACGACATGCGAGCTATATACAGTAGCTGCCAGCAGCCCTTCCCTGCAGTAGGCCAAAGCTGAGCTGGCGAGTGAGTTCGCACGCACGTATATAAGGACATCCTCTTGTGCGTGTTGTTGTGTTCGTGTGTCCGCATTTGTGTTTGTTCATATGCCGTAAGTAGATGTATAGTAAGTTTATTTACATTTTGCTATATACTGTATTATTACTCTTACTGTTGTTGCTGCTGCTATTATGCTATCTCTATTAATGTGGTTGTCGTTTACTTATCATTATTATTATTTACAGTAATAATTATAGTAGTAGTAGTAGTAGTAGTAGTAGTAGTAGTAGTAGTAGTAGTAGTAGTAGTAGTAGTAGTAGTAGTAGTAGTAGTAACAGTAGTAGTGGTGGTGTTGGTGGTGGTGGTGGTGGTGGTGGTGGTGGTAATAGTAGTAGCATTAGGGCTAGTAGTAGTAGTAGTAGTAGTAGTAGTAGTAGTAGTAGTAGTAGTAGTAGTAGTAGTAGTAGTAGTAGTAGTAGTAGTAGTAGTAGTAGTAGTAGTAGTAGTAATAGTAGTTTTGGTAGTTGTATTAATACGCCTCTAGTCTCGTGGGAACCCGGCGGCTGTTTTGGTCATTATCACGTTGGCCGCCTGTCCAGTACATGTCCTAATTTTTATGTGAGGCTAGGTGGGGCTGAGAGTCGATCTCCGCCTCGATGAGGTATCGAACTCATGACCTCTGCGCTGGCAGGCAAGCATGCGCTGCGCCACTCTGCTGTCAAACCACGTGGTGTGGAAATTGTACGTTTACATGAAATAATTTTATTAATGTCGCTATATTAAAGCTTAGAGAGAATTAGATAGAGAAAAAGAGAGGGGAAGAGAACAAGAGATAGAGAAAGAGATAGAGAAAGAGAGAGTAGGGGAGAGAAAGAGAGAAGTGGAGAGAGAATGAGATAGAGAAATAGAGAAAGATAGAGGGAAGGAGAATGAGATAGAGAAAGAGAGAGGGAAGAGAGATGGGGAGAGAATGAGATAGAGAAGGAGAGGGGATAAATAGATAGAGAAAGAGAGAGGGGAAGAGAACAAGAGATAAAGAGAGAGAGAGAGAGAGAGAGAGGGAGAGAGGGGGAAGAGAACAAGAGATCAAGAGATAGAGAAAGAGAGAGAGAGAGAGAGAGAGAGAGAGAAGAAGAAGAGAACAAAAGATAGAGGAAGAGAGAGGGGGAGAGAGAATTAGGTAGAGAAAGAGATAGAGAAAAAGAAAGGGGGGAGAGAATGAGATAAAGAAGGAGTGGGGGAGAAAAGGATAGAGAGGAAGAGAGGAGAAAAGAACAAGAGATAGAGGAAGGGAGAGGGGAAATCAAATCAGATCAAATCAAATCAACTTTATTTTAAAAGGGTCACAAATTGGGCACGCAGGCCCGTCTTACATTCGGCACTTCCAATCACTCATCAAGAGCATTATACAATCACATAGGAAGAAAAAATAAACATTGTGAAATGAATGTTGTAAACATAAACAAGGCAAATTACCATGTTATGAGGTCCATCTCCCACCTACCCACACATCACCCCACCCACACATCACCCTACCCACACACCCCCACCTACCCACACACACTCCCAGGGACACATATATACCCCACCAACCGACTCATTACCCTCCCGCACATTCCCAACCCACACACGCTGCCCTCACATGTTTCCCCAACCCAAACACACTCGCCAACCACACGAACATCCTCCACCAACCCACACATCCCGCACCCACCCACATACACATCCTAACCCACACATCCATCCCCCACCCACACATCCTCTCTCCACCCACACCTCCAACCACCAATCCCCCAATCACAACACCTCCATCGACCACATATTCCCCACCCACGCAAACACATTCTCCCACCAACCCACACATCGCACATCCACTCTCACATCCCCAAACCATACACACACGTCCCCACCAACTGACATCTCCCTACCCCCTACCCCCCCCCCCACACACACACATCTTCCTAACCACTTATACATCTCCAATCCACTCACACACACCCCACCACCCACACATACATCCTCCCCCACACATGCCCTAACCCACATCCTACAACACAATATTCCAAAACCACACACCGCACACACATATTCCTCACCCACACATTCTACACCCACATAACACCACACATCCCCCACCTACACACCACACACATATCCCCCACCCACATACCACACAATATCCCCACCCACACCCACCCCGCACATACCCCCACCCACACACCACAAAAATTCTCCATCCACACACCATACACATATCCCCAACCAACACACCACACACCTCTCCCCAACCACACACACATTCTCCACCCATCAACCAACACACACTCACTCACCACACATCCTCCCCCAACCACCCCCAACCAAACATCTCTCGATAACTCATATCCTCACCCGCACACATCCTCCACCCACTCACGCATCCCGCCCCGACACATACACATCCCTGGCCCATCTACACATCCATAAGCCACTCACACACCCCCACCCACACATTCCCCATCCACGCACACATCCCTCACGCACACACCCCCACCACCCACACATAATTCCCCCAACCACCACACATTCCCCACCCACCCACACTCCCCCACCCACACACATATCCTCACCCACCCACCACAAACATACCACCAACGACATACCATGCACACATCCCCCACCAACACACCACATAATATCCCAAACCCACACACCATACACTTCTCCCCACCCACCCTTACATCCCCAATCCACCCACACACATCCCCTACCCACACAACCCCGCCACCCACACAACCCCGCCACCCACACATACTTCCCTCAAACCATCCACACATCTCCACCAACCCACACATATCCCCCACCCATACACACATCCCTCGTACCCGTCCCATACACATCCTCCACCCATACACACATTCCCCACACCCCTACTTTCACCCCCACACATCCATCCACACATCCCACCGACACCCACAAATCTCACTACCCACCAACACCCACACACTCCAACCCATCCAAACGCAAACCCCCACCCACACACCCACACATTCCCCACACACATATCCCCACATTCACACATCCCCACATCTAGACACATAAATAATGCCTCACGTGAGCATTGAAACTAGTATGAACAAACTCCCACACTTTACTCACACACATACACTGACAATTGTCGTGAGCAGCCTCATAAAAATTTTAAACATGGAGAAAATTTGTACTATTACAGTGTGTGACGTAAAAAATAGTGATGCTCCCACACACACAGATAGACACAGAGACAGGCACACACACACACACAAACACACACAAACACACACACATTCACTCTCATGCTCACTCATTCTGTCTCTCATTCACTACAGTAATGTACATAAGTTTATATTATACATGATAAAATCAAATGGTATTCAACTGATAATATGACAGATGAGAATACACAAACATGGATTCGCGTGTTACAT
Source organism: Cepaea hortensis (assembly GCA_963921405.1). Lineage (NCBI taxonomy): Eukaryota > Metazoa > Mollusca > Gastropoda > Stylommatophora > Helicidae > Cepaea > Cepaea hortensis. The sequence continues at coordinate 367,254,948 of OY992876.1, forward strand.
GACATGCGTCTGCTCAACTCTCTCTCTCTCTCTCTCTCTCTCTCTCTCTCTCTCTCTCTCTCTCTCTCTCTCTCTGTGTATTCTTTCCTATACACACACTTACACGCATGTGCACTCGTACGCACACACATTAACACATCCACTCTCCCACTGTCTCACTCGCTCTCTCGCTCTCTCTCTCTCTCTCTCTCTCTCTCTCTCTCTCTCTCTCACACACACTATTTCCTGCATTCATTCACTCTCTTCATCGTCATTCACTTTATCTCTAACACTCTTACTCTCTCCCTCTCACTCATGCACATACAGACACACACCCTCACGCTATCACTCAATGTTTCACTCACTCTCTCTTACCCTAGCGCACTCGATCACTCACTCTTTTATTCTCTCTCTCTCTCTCTCACTCACTCACTTGTACACACACACACTAACACTCATTTACTCACGCGCACACACTCACTCTCTCACTCATTCACTCCTCACTCATCACTCATTCACTCACTTACTCAATCTCTCTCACACACATACACTCACTCTCTCACTCCTCACTCATTCACTCACTTACTCACTCTCTCTCACACAATCCTTCACATACACACTCACTCTCTCAATCACACTTTCTCACACATACACATACGCATGAACGCACGCACGCACACACTCTCAGTCACTCTCACACATACACGAACGCATGCATGCACTGACACATTCCCTCACCATTTCTCGCTCAATCACTCTTTCCACACACTCGCATGCACGTGCACACACACACACACACACACACACACATTCGCTCTCTCACTCTCTCTGGCACCCACTTTCTCTCTCTCTTTCTCTCTCTCTCTCTCTCTCTCTCTGTCTGTCTCTCTCTCTGTCTCTCGCTTTCCCACACGCACACACATATATAGTGAACAGTTATAGTTAAACAATAATAATGAACAATTATACCAGCAAATGAATTATGGTGGCATATAGTCGGTATGGATTAAGTATTGAAAGAGTTTTCGGTTAAATGTTTAGGGACTCATTGGAGTTTTCAGATCTGGAAGAAGATCATTCCATAAGTGAGCACCAGAATAGGCGAAACATGTTTTGTATAGGTCCAATCTAGGCTTTGGGACATATAACAAATTTAGGCGCTTACTATTCATTGCATTAGATTGAATTAGCGGTAGAAGATACTCTGGGGTATTTTGAGATATAATTTTATTCACTAATTTGGCTTTGTTAAAAAGGAAGCGCTTTCGAAGTGATAGAAGTCTTAGATGACTGTATAAATTATTACTTTCAACGTGCTTTATGCCAGAAACTAGACATATAGCGCGGTTTTGTAGAGAACATGGTCGTTTTAAATTAGATTTAGGGCGACCATCCCAAACTGTGGAACAGTAATCGAGATGTGATTGGATATAGCATGTATAGAATATTTTTCGTGTGCTTTCGTCCAGGAAGTGTGGGATTTTAGCAAGTTGGTAAACTTTGTGTACTATTTTCTTGGTAAGAACGTGAACATGAGAGCTCCAGCTCAAATGGCTGTCAATTAAAAGACCTAGTGTTTTATGTTCATTCACATTAACTATAGGTAACGTGCCCATGCGGAGTTCGAGCGGTGCTCCATTTATGGCTAGTGTCTGTAGTTTTTGTCTGGTCGTTATTAGCATGGATTTGGTTTTGTCGATGTTAATTTGCATGCGGTTTTCATTGCTCCATCAAGTAAGATTATAAAGTTCCCTTTGTAAAGAATTCTCTAATTCACTACGGTTTTCTTGACTAGTGTATATAGAACAGTCGCCTGCAAATAGATCACAAGTTGTATTGATATATAAAGGAAGATCATTAATATAAACTGCAAAAAGCAGCGGGCCTAGTATTGAGCCCTGAGGCACACCAATATTAAGCTGTGTGGGTCTTGATAGACAGTTATTGAAGGACACGACTTGTTGTCTGTCGAGAAAGAAATAGAGAAAGAGAGAGGGAGAAAGAAAGAGATAGAGAAAGAGAGATGGGAGAGAGAAAGAGAAAGAGAGATGGGGGGGGGGGTGGAGATAAAGATAGAGAAAGAGAGAGAGAGGGGGGACGAAATAGAGAAAGAGATAATGGGGAAGACAAATAGAGATAACGAACGAACGAACTTTATTTTCAAAGGATCACCAAGAGAGAGAGGAGAGGGTGGGAGAAAGAGATAGAGAAAGATAGAGAGTGAGAGAAAGGGGAGAGGAGAAAGCGATAGAGAAAGAGAGAGTGGAGAGAAAGATAGAAAGAGAGAGAGAGAGTGTGTGTGTGTGTGTGTGAGGGGATAGGGGAGATATAGGGTAAGGAAGAGGTTAAGGAGAAGAGAGGAAAGAGGATGTGGGGAATTGAGAAGGATAGAGGGGGAATGATAGACAGAGAGATAGGCAGATAGAGGGAGAGAGGAAAAATAGCGAGAGAGACAGAAAGTTTAGGTGACAGAGAGTAAGGGGAGAGCTAACTTAGCTAATGGAGAGCTAAACGAGAAGAAGAAGAAGAAGAAGAAGAAGAAGAAGAAGAAGAAGAAGAAGAAGAAGAAGAAGAAGAAGAAGAAGAAGAAGAAGAAGAAGAAGAAGAAGAAGAAGAAGAAGAAGAAGAAGAAGAAATTGAGGTCTATAAAGCGTGGGTCAAGCACTATGAACCCAAAAGGGAAACAACCTCGTGTAAAGTGTCATTTACTTATTTACATATTTTCATTTCCTTTACATTTCACTTTCACGAACTGATATATTTTGTTTCATTCCCAGATTGCACAATTTGCTCCAGTTCACAGCAGCCAGGAAATCGCTGACGATGTGTGTGGGAAAACTCGTCAGGCATCACTGAAAGTCGCTGCTTTTGCTCCAGCACGCCAATACACACTTTAGCAATTCTGGTTCATCCTCTAGACAACTTCTCTCACGCCCGGGATTTCATAATAGATCCATGAGTGTTCTAAAACTCACGCCTTGGATGTTTAAATGCGCTAAGAATACGTTTATCAAGGAGCTTAAATTTCTCATCAACATTCCACTTTCCCCAGTCAATTTTCAGCGCCGCTGGCATATCTTATCAACGACTCGGCGGCTGCGAAAACACTTTATAAGTTTACTATAGACTTCTTGCCAAGTCTGCTGTTTAATTGTTTTCGTGTATTTGTGAATGATAAAGGGGTAACTTTTGGCAGCGGGCGTGCTTTGCATTAAAGTGAACATTCAACATTTATAACTGTATGAAACACCGTTTTCACATTTGATATGACACCGGAATGTAACAACTGAGTAATACCTAGCTTGTTTACATAAACCATTACGGTCAAAAGAAATTAAGTTCATTCTATAATATAAGTTTTACCAGTTATAATGATGTTTTAAAGAAGAATAAGGACGGCAACACGTGCATTCTCACCATGCTTCTAGTAGCAATCAGTCATTAAGAATGTCAATCGAACGGTTGAATAGATTAGAAATCTCTAATCCAGTGCTGCAAAGCGCTACTAGTAGCCGTGTGAGTCCTTCTTTCAAAGACGCCACGCTCAATTCATCCACTGGCGACTTGCTGAAATATCAACACGAGCAGAAGCTGAATCACCCCCAAAGAGAATCCACAGAGTTGCAAGGTGTGGAAAGATTACAGACGAAGTACGCCTCGCCAGATAATCTTCAAGTGCCACCCATGACTACGCAAATCACAATTGCCAACATTGAAGCCCAGAATGGGAACACTAATGGCAGCTACTCGGCATTTTCCGACACCTCCTCGGATGTTTCCGACATCACAGCGCCTTTGCCTGGCAACTCGACGCCAGCCTCTGCTTTTGTGCTTCCAGTTATTGAAGGCGTGACGGAAGACAACATTAACCAAGTGGATATGTTTTACCGCAGTCACAAGACAGAGGTGAAGGTCTGTCGATCGCTGGCAAATCTCTACGTCTCCGTCCCAAAATCCAAGGAAAGAACCACTAGCCCAATCACGCAAGCACATAACAAAGTGACCAAAGACAAAAGATCCAAAGTGCCAGAAACCCCTGTACCAACACCTCCCGATGCATCAGATTTCTCCAAAGATGAATGGGAATTTTCCAAGACAGGAATACCAGTTCTAGTGTTAGATACAGGTGATCACATTCGCGAGAGGCGTCTGAGGATCGTCCTTGCGGAAAAAGGAACCGGTTTCACACTGTGGCAGGACCAGTTCAATCACTTTACCGAATACAGCACCCCCCACGCCAACTTCCACACGATCACCTTGTCCACCGACTCCACCAGGCTAATCGGGCTGAGCTTCGACGAGGACAAGGCGGCTACGGAGTTTGCTGAAGCTGTCTATGGTTTTACTGCCAATGCCGACGATGACCTACTCAACCTCAGCAAAAAGAAGAAGAAGGACAAGAACAAACAAAAATACAAACCGCCAAAGAAAGTCGACATTTCTCAGCCTGTTTGTTTCGTTCCACGTGACAAAACTTCAGAAGCCGGATCTGCTCTTCCCTCCCCCGCCTCGGGGCTTCGAGTTGACTCGTGCAGGCATGTCCAGAGCAGCTAGTGAAAGTTCTGGAATTTCCGAGGGCTCCTCTAACCCCTCAGATCATTGATAACGACTTTTGGGGTCTTCTTAGAGCAGTGGTCAAACCGCCAGCCTTGCCTTCCGATCCGGACTCCGTCAGTCTGTCCACGAGAACAGTTTTTTTTTTCCCTCAGAGACCTCTAGGTTTCGTCGCAGGAGCTAGGGAGTTTGTGATCTGTGCTCCGCGTTCAGCAGTTCGCTCTGTGGAAAGAAACGGCGTTATATGGGATAAAACTCGGTGCAATGAAATCGACCCTCCTGCTTTTAAATCCCATTAATACTATCTCATTCAGTTTGCTTGTTACTTTGTTTGACCAAGCAGGTTACTAAATAGTCGCGAGTACATAAGCTCTACCATAACGTCTAGTCTTCTCATATGGATCGCACGTGGAGAATCTTACCTCAGTGCACGTACTCTGTAGCAGGTAGTGCAGAAGATAAGATAATGTAGATTGTTACTAAATCAATGACGACACCTTTGGGACCCATAGATGTGATTTCAACTCATCAATTATCAGGCTGGACTATCATTGTATGTTGGGCAAGTAATGGGAGCAGATGGGGTTGACAAAAAGAATAGGGCTGGTTGGCTGGTTGGTTAATTCCTTTAATGTTTGGTTGGTTAATTAGTTAGGTTGTTGGTGGATTAATTGTATGGTCTGTTGGTAGGTTAATCGTATGGTTGGTTAAAATGTTGGCTGGTTGATAAATTAATTGTATGGTTTGTTGGTTAATTAGATGGTTTGTGGTAGGCTAATCGGGTGATTGATTGGTTGGTTAATTTGATGGTTGGTTGATTAATTGATTAGTTTGTTGGTTAATTAGATGGTTGATTGATTAATTAGATGGTTTGGTAGATTGTTTTTCTTTGATTGGTTGGTTGAGTAATTGAATGGTTGGTTGGTTAGTTGGGTGGCTAATTGGATGGTTGGTTGGATGTTGGTAGGGTTGCAGGATGGTTTGTGGGTTGATAGGATGGTTGATTGGATTGTTGGTTGGTTAATGGTTGATTGGCTAGTTAATTGATTGGTTGGTTGATTGATTGAATGGTTGGTTGCGAATTTTTCTGGAGGAGTGTGATTTTCAACACTCAAGTGCGATGCAATAATGATGCGTCTAAAAAGAGACAACATGAGACACGGGGAAGTAAGAAGGCAAAGATGTGAACACGGGAAACAGAAAACATGAGACACAGAGAAGGAAGAAGGCAAAGATGTGAACACAGGAAACATGAGACACAAAGAAGGAAGAAGGCAAAGATGTAAACACGGGAAACAGAAAACATGAGACACAAAGAAGGAAGAAGGCAAAGGTGTGAAAACGGGAAACAGAAAACATGAGACACAAAGAAGGAAGAAGGCAAAGATGTGAACACGGGAAAAAGAAAACATGAGACATAAAGAAGGAAGAAGGCAAAGATGTGAACACGGGAAAAAGAAAACATGAGACACAAAGAAGGAAGAAGGCAAAGATGTGAACACGGGAAACAGAAAACATGAGACACAAAGAAGGAAGAAGGCAAAGATGTGAACACGGGAAACAGAAAACATGAGACACAAAGAAGGAAGAAGGCAAAGATGTGAACACGGGAAACAGAAAACATGAGACACAAAGAAGGAAGAAGGCAAAGATGTGAACACGGGAAACAGAAAATATGAGACACAAAGAAGGAAGAAGGCAAAGATGTGAACACGGGAAACAGAAAACATGAGACACAAAGAAGGAAGAAGGGAAAGATGTGAACACGGGAAACAGAAAACATGAGACACAAAGAAGGAAGAAGTCAAAGGTGTGAACACAGGAAAGGGCTTGTATCTATGGGAGTGAGATTAATATAGATACTTTCTTCCTGGTCCGGTGCCTAAATACCATCTCCTCATTCACTCTGCTGCAGAGCTCTTATTACCCTCTCCAGGCTCAGAAACCAACGGGGTATGCAAGACCGGTACTGGATCTTCACACCTGCAGATGAGTATTTTAAGATGTAAACAGACTATGATTCAGCAAGCACACGCAAGGATTTGGCCAAGGACGGCAATCCTCTTCCTTGCGGGTGGCTAGAAGACCGTGCGTTTAAATACACGTGTTCCTTCAGCCAGGCGTGGTAGACATTTGGAGGTAGATGTTGTGAAGTCCCAAAACCCCATTTTTTCACACCCTGATTGTTTATAGACTTGGACAGTGGAAGGAGAACTCTGCCACACTGTCAGTGTACATTTGTACCGTGTCCGGAGACGTATTTTAATAAACCTCGCTCTAGTGGATGCAAGCTTTTTTCAGTGTTTCGATGGCCCGAAAGCCAATGCTATAACTCCGTCTATGTCCTATGACTTAAGAGTTAAAACTTGCAGTCTTTCGGTAGATTCGTCCACTAACAAAACCAAACAGCCATTCTTTAGAATTGCCCAACATACGTGGATCAGCGCTTCCAGATATACCCAGGTAGATTTTAGCAGGCTCCATCGATGACCCAGGGCATCAGGATTGGAGGTATAGCATGACCACTGACTCCATTACTGAGGAAGAAGAAGAGGAGCAAGAACAAGGAGAAAATAAAATGACAGCTAAAGAATTCCCTTAAATGTATCCATAATATGCAGAAAAGAAAACATTCTTTTGATGTGAACCATCTGCATTTGAGAAGAAACAATCACAAATTAACTGCTGCTTTGAGTAAATACAATACGTCTGACGTATGATTATGTACGAGGTTGCCTCCCTTTTTGTGTGTGTTCGTTGGTGAGGACTTTTCTAGAAACGTTATATTTTGTTTCACAAATTCATATGTTTCGTACATTTGTTTGTTGATTTCTGCGCGATTAATTTTACGCATTGGCAAGGTTGTTGATTGTATATAGTTTTATGAACATATTGATTACAGTTTTTAGTACCCCTGTTTAACTTGGGAACAAGCGTAACAATTAAAATTGAGCTGGAATAAGTCATTACAAAGGCGATGAACTGTTTATCGGTTGGTTGGCTGAATTTCTTAATGGATTCCGGTTAAAATATGGCGGTGGGTTGTGTATTTTTTCTTTCTTAACCCCACTATTTTCGCCTAAGGAATGAATATGTTAATCTCCTGAGCGTAAATACCAGGGAAAGTCATTAAGTAACAGGAATTTTACTATAAAGTGCACGGAAGATTGTGGGCAATTAGAATTCTTATTTCGGGGCACAAACTGGCTGTTAAGCAATGCCCCATATATGGGTCATGTGTATCGAGCAGTTTGCGCATGCACAATAACGATTAAAAAATGGCCGCCCCACTATCGGCTAGCACCGTGGAAGTACACCGATGTACTAATCGTATTTTTATTTTTATTTTGTAGGGCAGAGGCTGGAGAGGTTTGTGAAATCTATGGGAGAATGATGGTTCAGTATGGAGTCAATCGTTGTGAGATTGTATGAATGGGTAGACAGATTTTTAAATGGAAGTCGAAACGTCATTAATGAACTGTGTAGTGTGTGCATGCGGGGGGGGGGGGGGGGGGGGGGGGAGGAGGGACTGCGAGTGACCATACAGTGGATACACTACGCGCTATGACATTTGAGGTCTGGAAACATCCAGAATACAGAACAGAGTTGGCGCCATCGGATTTTCGCTTGCTTGTACCCTTGAAAGAACATTTGTGGGGTCAGAGATTTGCAGATGATAATGAAGTAATGGAGGCGGTGAAAATGTGGTTTAAGGCCACACCCAGAAACAATCTCCTAGAAGGCATCAACAAGCTAGTGAATAGGTGGACTAAATGCGCTGGGAGACAATGTTGAAAAATAACACACACACACACACACACACACACACACACACACACACACACACACACACACAGACACTTTTTTTAGTTGGCACTATTGTAAAATAAAAGTTATTCGCAAAATCTATGTTACTTAATGACTCCCCCGAGTACTTGTGCCAGAATGTAGATTAGGATATCAACTTTGTTCAAGAGTTTTGCCAATGCTACGAGTTTCGTGCATCTGAGCTGATACCTGTCTTGAGCTTTTCACTAGCGTTTGATGGTTTCAAGGCGCGGTTGTCCGGATTGTTCAGTCCTTGCCGTCGACCGTCACAAGCCAAGGAAGAGACTGAGGTGCGGATCAGAGCACTTATGGGCCGAATGTTTCTGTGTGTGGCAATTATAATCTGATGACTAACTAACTAAATTCGTAATGTGCTATACTTGTGCTTTGTGTATTATTGCTAAAATTATATTTGCTGATGTCTGTTATTCTGTGTGTAATTCTGTGTGTAAGATGTTTTTCTTTTAAAAATGTCGTTTAGGTATGTAAAGACATTGTTGGCCTATGCAGCCACATTGTTGTTGTTGTTGTTGTTGTTGTTGTTGTTGTTGTTGTTGTTGTTCTTCTTCTTCTTCTTCTTCTTCTTCTTCTTCTTCTTCTTCTTCTTCTTCTTCTTCTTCTTCTTCTTCTTCTTCTTCTTCTTCTTCTTCTTCTTCTTCTTCTTCTTCTTCTTCTTCTTCTTCTTCTTCTTCTTCTTCTTCTTCTTCTTCTTCTTCTTCTTCTTCTTCTTCTTCTTCTTCTTCTTCTTCTTCTTCTTCTTCTTCTTCTTCTTCTTCTTCTTCTTCTTCTTCTTCTTCTTCTTCTTCTTCTTCTTCTTCTTCTTCTTCTTCTTCTTCTTCTTCTTCTTCTTCTTCTTCTTCTTCTTCTTCTTCTTCTTCTTCTTCTTCTTCTTCTTCTTCTTCTTCTTCTTCTTCTTCTTCTTCTTCTTCTTCTTCTTCTTCTTCTTCTTCTTCTTTCTTCTTCTTCTTCTTCTTCTTCTTTCTTCTTCTTCTTCTTCTTCTTCTTCTTCTTCTTCTTCTTCTTCTTCTTCTTCTTCTTCTTCTTCTTCTTCTTCTTCTTCTTCTTCTTCTACTATTACTTCTTCTGCCCGTTAATTCTCAGTGAAGTTTAGGTCCTCAACAAACTCACACCTTGCTTCCTATCTGTTGCTCTCTCCAGTAACTCCTTCTATGTCCTTCCCATAATATTCATCCATCCATCTCTCTCTTTCTCTCTCTCTCTCTCTCTCTCTCTCTCTCTCTCTCTCTCTCTCTCTCTCTCTCTCTCTCTCTCTCCCTCCCGTCCTCCCAACTTCCCTCCCTACCTCCAATTATCTTCTTCTTCGTGTGTTCTTCGGGTGTTCTACGTGTGTATTTAGTTCTCTCACTAATAGATTTGTCCCTATGCGTTTCATAGACAGGAATTCTATAAACACTGTAGTTCAGGTTTTGTCAAAGTGGGGCCTATCCATTTGATTCCTCACCTCTGATTTCACTGGAATCTCTCTATTTATCTTCCAACTATACTACATTGGACTTTGCATGAACTATACTAAATTGTGCTTTGCTTGTTCTATACTACATTGGACTTTGCTTGGTCTATACTACATTGAACTTTACTTGTTCTGTACTACACTGAACTTTGCTTGGGCTACGATACATTGAAGCATTACTTTTTCTATACTACATTGAACTTTGCATGAACTATATATACTACAATGAACTTTGCACTAACTATACTTCATTGAACATTGCTTGTTATATACTATCTGAAACTTTACTTGGGGCTATACTATATTGAACTTCCTTACACATCTTCCAGTTGTTGTCATTAAAGTATCCAGATATTTAAATACATTGACTTGTTTCAGAAACGCTAGCAATATTTAACTTGTGACTGCATATGCCAACATCGTCTGTATACAAGTAACAGAATAATCACAGAACTGTCGTGAACAATTATGCAACTTACGTTTTGACATGTGTACACTTCTTGTTGTTAAATTGATTGTCTTGCTGTTGATTACATTGATTGTCTTGTTGTTTTTACATTGATTGTCGTGCTGTTGATTCTCATCTCTTATTTGATACTTTCACAATATAGTGGATAAAATGGCCGACAGTTTGGTACATTGTATGTTCTCAGCATTAACAAATGTGTATATTCTTTGCAGGACGTTGTGATCAACCCCAATCCCGTGATGATTTTTTGGCAATTTTGCTTTCAGTAGTTTGCCATTGTTTTGTTTATTCGGCATTACAGTTATCGTGTAGGTAGGTGCATTAGACAACCATTGCTGCTCACCCGTGCAGCAGAGATGTGGTTTCTGTGCGAATATTAGAATAACTATGACAGCCCGAGACGATAACAATGACTGCCTAAAAGAGGCTAATTAAAGTAAAATGTTATATACAACTATAAAAATGAGACAAACGGTGTTGTTAAACCGTGCGATGAGAAGAGGGGCAATGTAGAACATAGTTACCGCGGAGAAGATGTAGGGTTAGAAGATGCAGAGGTAGAGGTGAGGCTTATAGCATCGCTAGAAACCAATAGTTTGACCATATAACGTAGATTACCAACTAACAGTATACCACAACAAGCAATGATGTACAGATCAGATGGAAGCAGAAGAAGAGGCCGACCTTGTAAACCAATACAGAGGGAATAACAACAGAGTCCATGGGAATCTCGATATATGAAGCCCATAAATTGGCACTCTCCCGCTGTTTATACTTCACCTCGACACCGCAAGGTTCAAGAGGAACAAGAAGAGATGAGACGAGGCAGAGGCAAATCAAGAAAACTGTTAATGATGGTCTAAGTCTGTATTGTGGGGAAATACCATCAATAGAAATGATACAGAACAGCAAGGATTTATATTAACAATTAGTAGAGGTGCAATTAAACTGTAGTACTAAGTAGAACAGATACATTAAAGTTAATAAATGAAACGGTTGTAAAACAGATAAAGTTAGTTGCATATCCTTTAAAGGACGTCGCAGCCAATCCCAGCATTTTAAAAAATCTATTTGTGATGAGTTGGCAAGTTTATGTTCAGCAGTTTGCCATTGCTTTCTGAACAACCGGCACTCACATCATTATATGAAAACCAACGCAAGGTGGTCTGTTGCCAAATCGCCAGCAGATGTGTTTCGTCCGCAATTCCTTCACCACAAGGGTCTCTCATATTTAGAGCTCAGACAAGCTGAACGCCAGTGCTTCGTTCTTAACAGGTAGGACTCATTCTTCCAGAGGTTTCACCAAGAAACCAACCACCACCTACCTGTCGCTGTTGTCGGTGCAGCCGCCATTGCTCCGAAGAGTCTGTGATCGTTGATATTGTGTCCGCTGTATTCTGCCAAACTACTGAGCGTAATCTTGCCAAGAGATCAACAGACAGCTGAAAGATGCTGCTGTTGACAGCTAAGTCCTGTAAAAGGATACGCAAAACATTTTTTTTTTTGTATTCTGCCATCCCGGTTTTCTGTTCGTTACCACAGCGCTGTGACCTTTCTGTTACATGTGTACGGTTATATATAGTAACACAATGGCCGTGACCGTCAGAAGTAAATAAAGCAAAATCCTGCTGCTGTTGTTTTGTTATAGTTGTTGTTATTACTGTTGTTGTTGTTGCTACTGTTGGTGTTTTTACTTTAGTTGTTACTGTTGTTGTTGCTACTGTTGGTGTTGTTGTTGTTGTTGTTACTGTTGTTGTTAATATTGGTGTTACTGTTGTTGTTCTTACTGTTGTTGTTGTTGTTGTTACTGTTGTTTTTACTGTTGTTGTTGTTGTTGTTAATGTTGTTGTTACTTATGTTGTTACTGTTGTTGTTCTTACTTTTGTTGTTTTTACTTTTGTTGTTACTATTGCAGTTGTTACTATTGTTGTTGTTACTGATGTTGTTGTTACTGTTGTTGTTGTTGTTACTGGTGTTGTTGTTGTTACTGTTATTGTTGTTCTTATTACTTTTGTTGTTACTGGTGTTGTTGTTGTTACTGTTATTGTTGTTCTTATTACTTTTGTTGTTACTGTTGTTGTTGTTGTTACTGATGCTGTTATTACTGTTGTTGTTATTACTGTTGTTGTTGTTGTTAATTTTGTTGTTGTTGTTGCTATTGCTGTTGTTGTTGTTACTGTTGTTGTTACTGTCATTGTTGTTACTGGCGTTGTTACTTTTGTTGTTGTTGTTACTGGCGTTGTTACTGTTGTTGTTCGTGTTACTGGCGTTGTTACTGTTGTTTCGTACTGGCGTTGTTACTGTTGTTGTTGTTACTGGCGTTGTTACTGTTGTTGTTGTTGTCGTTATTGTTGTTGTTACTGTTTTTGTTACTATTGTTGTTATTGTTGTTTCTGACGTTGTTACTGTTGTTGTTACTGGCGTTGTTACTGTTGTTGTTGTTATTGTTGTTGTTACTGTTTTTGTTACTATTGTTGTTATTGTTGTTTCTGGCGTTGTTTCTGTTGTTGTTGTTTTTGTTGTTACTGGCGTTGTTACTGTTGCTGTTGTTGTTACTGGCGTTGTTACTGTTGTTGTTGCTATGGTTGTTGTTGTTGTTGTTGTTGTTGTTGTTGTTGTTGTTGTTGTTGTTGTTGTTGTTGTTGTTGTTGTTGCTGTTGCTGTTGTTACTGGGGTTGAAAATATATAACTGCAAAATCCACGCTCCATGACAACATCATATTGATATGGATCACACGAAAATCCCCCAAGCAAACTGGTTGATGGAAGCACAAGGTGCTTGTTCCCACGGACACGACCAGACCCAGGAGCTTCAGATGATAGTTGTTCATAGGAGATCAGCACTTGGAACCTTCTCTGGTGACCACGGGGTTGTGGGTTCATTCCAGGCACCGATCAGTTGGACTCGAACGGCCACTTCTAGTCCTTGGCAGGGAGGCGTTTAAAGACAAGTGGGTCGACTTCATAACACGGGAGACTTAACACGTTCTGCTCCGTCTCTTTCCACAGCAGCGGCCTGCACAAAGCCTTGCTCAAAGCACGGATTCCGTAGCTCCAGCCACGACCCCCAGGAGTCTCCGAGAAAATTGCACTGATGAACCGAATGACGTAGTCCGGAATTGTACCTCACGTGTACCTCACAATTATCTCACATGTACTTCATAAGTACCTCACATTTACCTCACATGTACCTCAAAAGTATCTCACAAGTCGGTTTGGTTTGGCCTGATGGCGGGGAACACTGGTAAAAGAGAAAGCTAACCCTCACGCAATATCAGACTCGTATGCTCACTAGTATTTAGTTAGTTAGTTAGTTAGTTAGTTAGTTAGTTAGTTGGTTGGTTGGTTGGTTGGTTGGATGGTTGGTTGGTTGGTTGGTTAGTTAGTTAGTAGCAGTTCCAACTTCACGACAAAGGGATGTCCTATAATGCTCCATTCCTTTGCCAGTGAATATCACACAAAATTCTCCTCACTGCCCCATGTGACAAACCAACATAATAGAAAGGCTCCCGCTCCAACATAGAGGATAGGCGGTTGAGATGTTAAGGCCTCTGGAGTGGTTATGCTTTTGGCTGCAGTTTGCTTACTCATTTCCCTCATGTTGGACTGGTAGTGCATAGTTCCGTTGCTCTGCTACTGAACTGAGTGCGTGGATCGAGACTGTGAGCTGTGGAGTTCATGTGGAGCGCCTTTATTCACTTGTTGGAGCAAATACGAGCAGTAGCACGTGCGTGGACTTGGGCCGAGTTGAAAGCGTCGATAAAGATCATGTGAATGCAGGGTAGAAACTCTTTCACACGTGCTACCTTGCGTCCCAGATAAAAACAAATCCCATCTTTGCATCTGGCACATCATGAAGGAATCGAGACTGGATATAGCTTGGATTTGTAGTAAGGATAACTTCCTGAACTAAGCAAGCCAATAATGTTACATATCACATTACACCCATCCTGAAACACCCATCTATCCATATGGAAATTAAGAAGAAGATTATAAATGCAATTTTTATACAAACGTTCTGCTATTAATGCCAAACATGGGCACTAACTAAAGAATAAGAAAGATAAAAGCACTTCTTGTGGAGTAAGATGCCAGAGAAAAACAGCGAACAAATCAAGAATTGACCATATTAGAAACGAGGAGTAACACCAGTAGTTCAATTTATAGATTAACAAAGACTAAATTGATTCGGCCACCTGGTGAGAATAAACCCAATGTCGCCAGCAGCAAGAGCATACAACATGAAAATGGAAACATCAAGAGGCAGGGGAGTCCACGAAAAAATTGGATCGATGGAGTCAAAAACACCTTAAAAACCCACAAAATCTCAGCATACCAAGTGACTCAGCAAGCTCTTTCCTAAACAAATCATCAAACACGCCTGCGACGCCTAACGGCATATAGCTGTGAAGGACAAAAGAAAGAAGAAAGATGATAATTCCCTGCCAGTGACCAGCCCATTAAAATGTGGTCTGTGTTGAGAGGAAAAAAATCCTAGACACGGATACCCGGATCCATTAGCGCATAAAACACGGTGCAACGTACACGCTTAGCTAGTTATTTTTATGTCCTTTACAGAACTTTGCAATCAACCCCATAATTTATTGGCTGTTTATAATGTGCTAATCAATTATAGTTCAGTAGATTGCCATTACAGGCTCAACACGGCCGACGCAATGTCATGTAATAAGTTAGCTACAATCGTTTGTGTGTTTATTGTTTGTTGTTAACGTACATTGCATGTTAATTGTGGTGAAGGGGTTACAAATTCGCAATCCGGCATACCGTGTTCGAAACACAGCTGCTGGCGATTTGGGAGCAGACCGCCTTGCGTTGGTTTCAATACAATGGTATTGAGTTTGGTCGTTCAGAAAGCAATGAGAACTACTGAACGTAAACTTGCCAAGAAATCACAAACAGCCAAACAATGCTGGGGTTGATTGCAACGTCGTGTAAAGCTACAACTAAAATCACTGCACCGATAACGTTTTCATACCATTTAGAAATTTAATTACACTGGGCATATCGACATAAGGGAGACAATCGGATTAATATAGACTTCATTAACGAATAATTTCCCTTTATAATGAGTTAGTTAGTCGCAGTTCCAACTTCACAGCAACGGGTCGTCCCCATTATGCTCCGTTCCTGTGCCAGTGAATATCATACAAAATGCTCCCCACTGCCCAATGTGAAAAGTGGAAAAGACAGGAGTCTCGACAAACAACAGCCCGCACAGATACACTGTGCATAATGCGCCGCCAGAATGTCAACACAATAGTCCCCCACAAAACACCCAGTTCATTTCTGATGGAATCTGCAGTCATTTTCCCATCTGGATGTTTCCTAGATGTTCACCCACACAGTCCACGAAATACAGTTCATCGTCGATGGTAGTGGCAGTCAACCAGAAGCCCAGCAGCCACGCATTTCTGCATAAGGAAAACACCGGTAAACTCTGGGACATAGCCATCTGCAATCGCTCCGAACATGCAGTCACGTTCCAAAAAACCTCGGGCAGATTCAAAAGCATTTCACACGAAACTCACAGCTCACAGTGTCGCGCCACGCACTCACTCAGTAGCAAGCCTCCTTAGTCGCCTCTTACGACATGCGTGGTAGGCAGCAGTGTTGCTATTCTTTGCTTCCCTTATGGGTCCCGGCAACACACGGGAGTTTATAATGAGTGTCGTATTTCATCATAGCCAAATAGTGTCATCTATAAGGAGACGACAGCACGCAGTGTCTAGCCTATTCATATAGCATTATATCAGTCGATCGATTGATATTGTTTGCTAAACGTCGACTGATGTTGTTAACCAACACACAAAGGAGTCGGCGATGTATGGGTCACAACATTAAAGCCATGTTACTCTAGCCGTTTAATTAGGTTTATAACATCTGATGCGAGGTTCCTTGAGGAGATTAGAACAAGAATCGCCACGGTGAAGGTAGCCTTTCGCAAGATGGAAAACATATTGACCAATAAAAAGATGTCAATTGCAACGAGAAAAAGAGTGTTGAGGTGCTACACAGAACCTATACTTGTGTATAGATGTGAAGCGTGGACAATGAGCAGACAAGCTGAATAACATCTATGGCAATGTGGTTTCTGGGGAAAATGCAAAACAATACCATGGACATATAGAAAAACCAATGACCAAGTTCTACAAGAAACAAATGATGATCGTAAACTGATTAGAGAAACTAGACGTAGACAGTCACGATATTGTTGGGCACGTTTTGATAAGAAAGAAATTGGAGAACTTGATGACAACTGGCAAGACTGAGAGGAAATAACAAGGAGGAAGGCAGAGAAGTAAATACGCAGATGGCTTAGCCACGTGGTATGATAGAGACAAGAACACAGATCTGATCCACGACTCCATTGATCGTGTGAGATGGCGAAACATGACCACCCACGCTTTATCGGCATGACACATGATGATGATGATGATGATGATGATGATGATGATGATGATGATGATGATGATGATGATGATGATGATGATGATGATGATGATGATGATGATGATGATGATGATGATGATGATGACATTACGCGTGCTGCAAAGTTCAAAAAGTGGGGTCCGTAGTACTGGCAATATTCCAGACAGCAACTCTTCCTCACTTTAATCCAATTCATCGCACAAGTCCTTCTTCATCCAACGTCATATATCACCTTCAAGCCCTGTGGCGATGAGGGAGCGCGAAGCGGCAGGCGTGGGTACGCTGGCAACCGTAGTTGCAGACCTGCACATAGGCGGCTCAGGCTATATGGTCGTCTTCTACTGACCGGGGCAGCAGTGGGATTCGGCAGCCCCCTGAGCGACTGAGCAGCCCTCTATAGAAAAGCACTGCTCACCTCCATAGCATGAGGAAGGGTCTAGAAAAGGTGCCCTAAACATTGTCTGCTCCATCATTACTTAACCAGCTAGCCGCGATTGGTGGGTACCCTATACTGCGGTCGACATACAAACAAAGTAAACACAGGTAAAGCCAAAAGAGCAAACCATATTCCCTTAACAATCGGAACTTGGAATGTACGCACCCTACTTGATAGAGACGGCGCGTCGGGACCAGAGAGAAGAACAGCACTGATTGGGAGAGAGCTGGGCAGGTACAACATCGACATTTCAGCCTTGAGCGAGACACGACTTGCAGAAGAAGGCCAAATCTGTGAAGTAGGTGCCAGTTACACTTTCCTCTGCAGTGGAAGGAAAAGCGAGGAAAGACGCCAATCCGGTGTGGGATTTGCCATTAAGACTGCCCTTGCTGGCAAACTAGCTGAATTTCCGAAGGCTATAAATGACAGGCTTGTGACCATTAAGTTACCCCTGCTGAAAGGAAAGAAGCATGCAACCATCGTGAGTGTCTGCGCACCAACCATGACCAATGAAGATTACGTCAAAAACAAGTTCTATGAGGACCTGCACAACGTGTTAACATCTGTTCCAAAAGGAGACAAACTTATACTCCTTGGGGACTTCAATGCCAGAGTAGGCAAGGACATCGCCTCTTGGAGTGGCATCATTGGAAAGTACGGAGTCGGAAATTGTAACAGCAATGGACTCCTCCTCCTTCTCCAGACCTGTGCCTAACACGATTTCCTGGTCACCAACACAACTGTCCGTGTTCCAAAGAGAAATAGAACATCGTGGATGCACCGTCGCTCGAAACACTGTCACCTCATTGACTATGACATCGTCAGGAGGATTGACACTCAGGACGTTCAGGTGACAAAATCCATGTATGGTGCCGAATGTTGGACAGACCATTGTCTCATTATCTCGAAAAAAAAAATACACATCAAACCACCACGGCATCCTCAATGGGTAAAAACAAACAAACAAACAAACAAACAAACAAATAAACTAGATGACACCCGCCTAAGCAGCAACAAAATGCAGCTGTCGTTTGAAAATATGCTGGAAGACCGCCTCAAGCTCAATGCTGAAGCTAAACAGGATGCGGTAACAGAGTGGAGAGCCCTAAAGGACATAATTTACAATACTGCTATAGAAATCCTGGGTTCAGCCCCCCGAAAGTACAAAGACTGGTTTAATGAAAATTCCGAAGACATCAACCAATTGCTTGCCGAGAAACATCTTCTCCTCAAGGCATATTTAAATGACCCGAAATCAACATTTTAAAAACAAAGATGCCTTCAATAACATTCGGAGAGTAGTGCAGCAGAAACTTCGGCACATGCGCGACTCCTGGCAGAGCAACAAAGCTGATGAAATTCAAGGCTTTGCTGACAAACATGATATGAAAAACTTTTACGACTCACTGAAAGCGGTCTATGGTCCTACATCACCAGGCATAGTTCCCCTCCTCAGTGATGATGGGGGAACATTGGTCACCGATAAGAAAGAAATCCTTCAACGCTGGGCAGAGCATTTCAGCAACATCTTAAATGCAACTTCCGTCTTCGATGATGAAACAATCAACTGCCTTCCTCAAGTTTCCATTAATGATACACTTGATGACCTGCCTACCATAGTGGAAGTTAATAAAGCCATCCAGCAATTTTTAAAGCGGTAAAGCGCCAGGTCCTGACTCCATCCCAGCAGAGGTGTGCAAAGCAGGTGGGCGGGTCCTAATAAGGCAGCTTTACTAAGTCTTTACAAACATATGGATGAACGAGACTATGCCACAAGATTTAAAGGACGCGTTAATAGTCCACCTGTACAAACGTAAAGGAAACCGCCAATCCTGTGACAACCACCGAGGCATCTCTTTGCTCTCAATTGCAGGGAAGATACTCGCCAGAATTCTTCTCAACCGCCTCCCTGCCCATCTCGATCAAGGTCTTCTTCCAGAGAGTCAATGTGGCTTCAGAAAAGAACGAGGAACTGTTTACATGATTTTCGCTGCAAGGCAGCTGCAAGAGAAATGTCAGGAACAGAACTCCGAAATGTTCTCCACTTTCATTGACCTTACCAAGGCTTTTGATAAAGTCAGCAGAGAAGGACTGTGGAAGATTATGGCGAAATATGGCTGTCCACGAAAGTTTGTCCAAATAGTGCGGCTATTTCATGATGGTATGCAGGCAAGAGTTTCAAGTAATAAAATTTCTCCTGGTCTCTGGGTAGTGAGATCGGATGCCCGTGTGTAGTGTTGCGCACGTAAAAAATCCCTTGGCAGTTCGAAATCGAAAAAGAGTAGCCTAACGACGCTGGCCGAACAAAATTTGGAGTTAAAAATCTACCCAAAGTATTTCAGGATCCTCGCCGGTGCTACGGAGTTCATGCACGGAGCTTAGTTTCTCCAGACTCAGATTTTAATTAGGAGTAGAGAGGAGCACTTATGGGTTGCACCCGTGTGCCGTGATGTTCATCCATCGACTAAACTAAACAGGAAATTGTGAACTGTCTGAGCCCTTTCTTGTCACCAATGGAGTGAAGCAAGGATGTGTCCTGGCACCAACACTGTTTAGTCTCATGTTTTCAGCTATGCTGACGAATGTCTTCGAGAACAACGACATTGGGATAGACATCAACTACCGCGTGGATGGAAAGTTGTTCAATCTCAGAAGGCTGAAAGCTAAAACCATACTGCTATATGCTTGTGAAACCTGGACTGCTTATCAGCGACACGCTAGAAATTAAACCACATCCACACAGTCTGCCTTAAGAAGCTATTGAAGATTAAATGGCAAGTCAAAGATTCCAGACACTGATGTTCTAGAAAGAGCGCCCATGCCCAGTATCCACACTATACTAGTGAAGAATCAGATTCGCTGGGCTGGTCACTTGACTCGCATGCCAGATCACAGGCTCCCTAAACGAATTTATTTACGGCGAGCTGTATTGTGGTAAACGCTCCCAAGGCGGCCAGAGGAAACGCTTTAAAGGCACTCTGAAACTCTCACTAAAGCATTTGGAATTCATCTTGACACATGGGAGACAGCTGCCGAAGACCGAAATCCGCGGCGTACATCATTACGCAAGGATGCAGTCACTCGTGACACAATCAGGCTTGCAAGAGCTGTGAAGAAGAGGTTGGACAGAAAAACCACTGCAGGAGATGCACCTCCTGGAACGTCAAACATTCTTTGCCCACATTGTCAAAGAACATTTCGAGCCAAAATAGGCCTTATCAGCCATCTTAGAACTCACGGCTCCATACTTTCAACCCCACCGGATGAAATTAATGGTCATCATCATTCTTGATGGACAAACAACACAACAACATTCCAGACAGGAGCGCCTGGAATGCTTATTATGCATCTGTCAATAGCACCACAGCCTGTGTACCGTGGGAAGTCTTACATGCTTCACTATTTGTCCTAGATTTTATTATATTATTACATGTAGTAGTGGTTGTGTTGGTGGTGGTCGTGGTTGTGGTGGTGATGGTAATTGTGGTGTTGTTTGTGATAGCGTGGTAGTAGTGATGATGATGATGATGATGATGATGATGATGATGATGATGATGATGACGATGGTGATGATGATGATGATGATGATGATGATGATGATGATGATGATTATGATGATGATGATGATTATGATGATGATGATGATGAGAATCTGTGTTATATGTTGCATTCAACACATTATGAGATAATAAAGGTATACTATATAAACACCGATTATGTGAAATATTATAAACTGTGTCCTACTTATAACTCAGTTGGGTTGTATATGAGGGTATACATACAGTTACAGTGTAATGTTATGTGAACGTAAATATCTATCAGGGAACCCCAGAGGCCACTCCAACAGCGCATAAACATATTCATCAGTACTGACTGACACTCATAGAAGTTAGAAGTCATCAGTCTCTACGCAGGTCACCTTGGCAGAATGGATAAGAACGCGTGTTCTTTAACATCCGGTGTGCTGATGCCGAGGTAAGGGGTTCAACCCCTACACCGGACACTTGGACTAAAATGTTGACCTCTCGTCCCTTGACTTGGGGACGTAAATTGCAAGTACCTCGGCAGTCGGAGTGGGTTCGCCTGATGGTCAGGGACACTGTTAATAGGAAATGCTAATCCATACGCAAAATCCATCCCAGCACTACTGTAAGTAGTGTGTATAGACTACGCTTGAGTTGAAAGCGGGCGAACACAACAACAACAAAATAGTTTCTATTTCTTGTCTCTGTGAGTGCCAGTCCTTATTAGTTCATTTGCGTATAAGTGTTTATATCAACAAGGCCAGGATGTGTTTTGGTGAGTAAAGGCAGCTAACCACATCAGCCATGTCGAATGTCAAATAATCTCGAATATGTGTCTAGCACCATACGCCCCTGAGTGGGCCTAAGGAGTGCACGTGTACAGGTAAAAGGGTTAGCATTTACATATTACACCTGCATTTAGGTTGGACATACAACTTTACACATTAGGCTACACCGGCATTAAGTTGGACTTACAACTTTACACATTACACTAACTTCCAACTTTGATTTCTCGCTCAGAAAGCAATGGGAAGATCATCATTACCATCATCAAGTGCCACGCCGGCTGGCGTAGTCGTTCATGGCTCTCCACAGATCACGGTCTTTGGTGTTCGCAACGACTGTCTGAATGAGGCTAACGAAACTAGAACATTATATCCAACAATAAGAAAGAGACAAATAGCTTTCTTTGGGTCATGTAATGAGAAGAGAGGCATTGGAGAACATCGTGACAACTGGAAAGATCGAGGGGAAGAGAGGCAGAGACGGACGGGTGTATGGGGGAATATCATCAGCAAGGTTAACCCAGAACAGTGAGGTACTATAGTTCGATGCCGTGATCGGACATTTACGACCTTGATCACGTGACCTGCCGACCCCGTTGCTTGCTCCTGAAAATTTGACCCGATTCCTAATATGATCATATTTTTTCTTAATTTCCGAAAATCGCGGGACTTTGATGGGCTATAAATAGGCCAGTACTGTGAAGCCATGCGGTCTAGTTTCAAGTACATGTGGTCTGAAAGCTTTTCGTTGGTAACCGTCATTGCTGTGTATTTTCAAATATTGAGGTAAGTTCACGTGTGTCGGATTGTTGCTAAAAGTTGTAAATGGATTAATGTTAGTAATAATTGAATTCTCCATCCACTGTTATAATCTTTGTTTAAAATTTCTTTACTTGAAACGAGAGGCACGATGTATAGTAGCTGTTTGAAGTGGATCACATGAGCCGGTCTCTAGTGAAAAAAATCGGCAGCCATTTTGTCTTTTCTGAGAAAGGACTTTTCATTGTTTACACTGGTTTTTTATTGAATAGTTTGTTGCTAAAGCCATCAATATATTAATATTAGTAATAATTGAATTCTTTATCCACGTTTATATCTTGCGTAAAATATAATTATTTAAAATGATTGGGAGAATTTACAGTAGCTGCTTGAAGTGGATCACGTCAGCCAGTCTCAAACGGAAAAATTGGCAGCCATTGTTTACACCCGTTTTTTATTGAAAAGATCGTTGCTGAAGTCATTAATTGATTAATATTAATATTAATGGAATTCTTTATCCACTTTTATATCTCTGTGTAAAATGTCATTATCTGAAATGATTGGTTTGATTTACAGTAGCTGTTTGAAGTGGGTCACATCAGTCGGTCTGAGTGAAAAAAAATTGGCAGCCATCTTGCCTTACTTATTAATTTTTATTGCCTTTTCTAACCTTCTATACAGATATTATGACTTTTCATTGTTTACACAAGTTCTTCATTTAACAGTTCATTGCTAAAGCCACATTGGGTGGTTAATATTATTAATAATTTAATTCTCCATCTATATATCTCTGTGTAAAATAGATTATAAATAACCTGATTAATACCTCCCTCTCCCCTGCCCCTCCCATTTTTCATTTTTCTTTTTAACTAATAACTCTCTCTCTCTCTCTCTCTCTCTCTCTCTCTCTCTCTCTCTCTCTCTCTCTCTCTCTCTCTCTCTCTCTCTCTCTCTCCAACGTCTTCATGCATTATTTATTTCCCTCCAACTTCATCAATCATGCATGCCACTGAAATTATAATTATTTTAAAACAATTGTTTTCCCCCACAGTTCTGAAGTTCATCATCATCATCATCATCATCATGGAGAAGAAAACTGCAAGTGACATGAGACAGTTTCTGTCAAGCTTTGAACCTGAGTATCCAGTTAAGAAGGGCTACATAGCTCGGCTAATTGTGAACGAGAAACTGCCCACTATTGAGATTAATAATAATTTAATTCTCCATCCATTTCTATATCTCTGTGTAAAATAGATTATAAATAGCCTGATTTAATTAATAAATATGACCCTATTATACCTCTCCTCTGCCCCTCCCCTTTTTCTTTTTAATTTGATTTCTCTTTCTCTCTCCCTTTCCCTCCCTCTCTATCTCCCTGCCCCTCCCTCCCCCCTTCCTCCATTCCTCTCTCTCCCTGCCCCTCCCTCTCTCTCCCTTTCCCTCCCTCCTTCCTCTCTCTCCCCCTGCCCCTCCCTCTCTCTCCCTGCCCCTTCCTCCCTCTCCTCTCTCTCCCTCCTCCCTCCCTCCCTCCCCCTCCTCCCTATCTCCCTCTAACTTCATGCCACTGAAATTATTTTAATTGTAGAACAATTGTTTCCCCACAGTTCTAAAGTTCATCATCATCATCATCATAATGGAGAAGAAAACTGCAAGTGACATGAGACAGATGGGTGCTGGTGAAGTTTTGCACACGCTGGAACTAGTCAACGCTACAGAGACAGAAGAATGCCATGGGATACCGCGCTGCAGAACTTATCCATCAAATTTTCAAATTAAGGTAATTATCATCATCATCATTGCAGTGCACCATCATAATCGTGTTGTAATTCTTTTGCAGAAAATTATGTGTATGGCATCTAATAAAATCAACAATCCGTTTCATATTTGCTGCAAATAAAGCACTTACATACCTTACACAGTTGAATGTTTGAATATGTTTGAATAAGAAGATTTATTTATTCTTCTCACCCTGTCCTTATGCCTTAATGTAGTCACCTCGCCAAGGGTCTTCCTTCTCCGCGACTGATTTTACGGATATAGAAAAAGACACTTCGCTGCAGTAAGCATTTTCATGTTTTAAAAAAACATGTTCTTTTAGTTGCAGTCTTGTATATTATATTATTGCTACAACAAACAAATATGTTAGTAGTTAGTAGTTTTATAATAGCAAACAGATGACATGCTTACAGAAATCAAATGAAATATTTTGTTTCCAGTTACCTTCATAAAATAATCCACAACGAATCACAAATTAAGATAAACCACTTATTATATCCACCAAATATTAATGTAAAAGCGATTGGATGTTTTTAGTTTTACTAGATATATATGATTACAAAATTGCCTTCGTTAAGAATATTTCTTTCAAAAGGAGACGCAAATCTGTTTACAAGGGTTAAGAGATTTGCAGACGTCACTAGAAGGTTTTAATGACAAAGAACATGTGTATTAGTTTTTTAATTAGTACTAGTAATACTACTACTATTAATTAGCATAACTATTAGTAATAGTTTGTTGTTTCTTTTTCTTTTCCAGGTTGGCAAGATGCTATCGTTAGAGAGCAGAAACAAATAGTGTTAAAACTTGCTGTTGCTTTATAGATCATTATGTTTCATAAGTTGATATGCAATATATATAATTAATTAGCTGCCATTTTTAATTTTCATTTGTAATAAAACATATTTATAAAATCACAACATGGTCTTTTGATTTGTTTTATAAAACTGAAGTGGGCAAAATACATTAGTTATTTAATTTAAAAAAAAAAAAAATTTCTATATTTTTTTTTTTTCGCTCACTCGCTCGATTTGAGCTCGAGCGTAGTCCGTACACATTACTTCTAGTGCACTGAACTGAATTTTGCATGTGGATTAGCTTCCCCTATTGCCAGTGTCCCTCGCTATCAGGCGAACCCACTCCAACTTCAGAGACACATAATTGGTGTTTCAACGTTCGTTAGCAGAGTTTAAATTTTTAAAATTAATGATTAATTAATTGGCAGCCATTTTGAAATTAAATTAGTAACAAAACATATTTACAACATCACAACATGGCCTTTTTATTTATTTGATCAAACTGAAGGGAAAAATATTCATAATTGGCATTTTAAGGTTCGTTAGCTAAGTTCACTCATTATTAAATAATTAATTAGCGGCCATTTTGAATTTTAATGACTCGATATTGCATAACATCAAAAATGTTCTACCTGGGCAGTTAGGCCTCGCCTTTCCGAACAAGACAATATATAGTTGCTATGGGGTTTTCTCAAAACTAAAGAAGTTGTAGCAGTTTTAAACACATTGTAAACAACTGTTGTTTCTGGGCAGCAAGTCAAATTCAGCTAAAGGAGTATTTGCTTCTTTGTTCCAATTATGACTTAATTTTACACACAATTCTGGATATCTCGGCTTAGAATCAACATACAGACTTGAATGAGGTACCGTTGGAAAATATTTTTCAGGTCCTATTCATCTGTCCAGATTTAATCAATGCCAAACCAATTTTTAAAATGTCATCAAAGTACCTATGAGGAATTCGCAGCATTCGTCTCTGGAACCACATCTCTGTTGCTTCTAACTCCTTCTTAATTTGTGCTTTTACATTCCATTCCGAGA
Organism: Cepaea hortensis; assembly: GCA_963921405.1. Classification (NCBI taxonomy): domain Eukaryota; kingdom Metazoa; phylum Mollusca; class Gastropoda; order Stylommatophora; family Helicidae; genus Cepaea; species Cepaea hortensis. The sequence continues at coordinate 367,280,817 of OY992876.1, forward strand.
TGGAAGTGTCTATTCGTAGGGCCCTGCGAATAGACTCTCCCTAATATCAATTACAACATAACACTATCCATTGATGAATGTAAATAAATGCGTTTGAAATACTATTTTATTAACATTAAAGCATTTTGCGGATGCAACTGGTAGCGTGGCCGAGCGGTCTAAGGCGCTGGTTTAAGGCACCAGTCTCTTCGGAGGCGTGGGTTCGAATCCCACCGCTGCCAATAATTTTTTTTTTTTTTTTTATATTTCCACTTTTCTTTTCCCGCCAGTTAATTATTCGTCAGCCATTAAGAACATAAAAACACTTTACAAATTCAAAACAATGTATTCCTTTCATTCATTTAACGATAGACGTAGGGAATAGCAGAGTTCATGGGAACTCCCCCGCTGTTTATACTTCACCTCGACACCGCAAGGTACAAGAGGAACATGATGAGTTGAGATGAGATTCATTAAAAGCCACAAGCTGAACAGTACCTAGCCTGGCTTGTTTCACTGCATCTCGGCAGGTGGATATAGAGTTATTTAAATTAAATAATACGACGAAAATTTGTTCGAAACAATATTTTCCCGAAGTGAATCTGAATAATGAAAACAAACAATAGATTGATTGCACTATTATCTGGCTGGTATATTTCTATGCATCTCCCCACTTCGCATCATAAAATTGCCCTGTAAGACAGTTTTAAAAAGGCGGTCTGCTTGCAAACCACTCTCGGCTGATTTCGAAAGCGGTATGCGGGATTGTGAAACCCGTTCGCTACGCCTTCGCCACAGATGCAGGCGTGAGATAGTTGCCTAAGTTAATGGTCTTAGTTGATGATGATGAATATGACGGTGATGATGCATGGCATGATCATGTGTCATGCCGGTAAACGTTGGCAGTCATGGTTCAAGATCTTGCAATCTTGGTCAAGACTGCTGTTGTCCCCACGACTCTGGTGATCATGTGAGATGGCGAAACATGACAGCCCACGCTTATCGACATGGCACATGATGATGATGACATGAGACTAGTAAAAAATATTAGGATGTGACGTCATAAAAGTACACTGGCAAAAACAACATGAAAGCCGTGTCTTGCACCGATGCAGTATTTGCGCGAATATAATTGTATTTTCATAGTGAGGTCAGGTTTGTCTATTTTCCATTGCTTTCTAACCAGACTGATAATGAAATAAACACGTAAACATCATCATCATCATCATTATCATCTTCCACTTTTGAGGTCAAGCGTCATGGGAAGAAATAATTGGTGCTCCAGCGCTCGATGGGAGACACTGGATAGTGCCATTCCGTGTGATTGTACAAAGTCTTTGATGTAACACGTAACAAATCATCAAAATATTAGGGACAATGTCAGAGTTCCTCGCTCATCAACACCACCATCATAATGTAGCAAGACCAATGCAAAATATGGCTCTCATCTCACACCGATTCACATATTATCTTTCTTTTATTTCCCTTAGCAATGGCAAACTGCTGAAGTAAACTTGCCAAGAGATCACAGACAGTCAAAATATGCTGGGGTTGACTGCGAAATCCTGTAAAGGATATCAAACTAAGTAACATTTCCTTTGTCCCAAGCATCTCCACCCAAAGCGTGCCTTCAGTGTCCCGTATTCGAGATCCTATGTGTGGAATCCAACATCCTCTTGCAGGACAAACAGAAAACAGCCAGCTCTGTCTAGTCCTTATGAGGACTTGATTACTCCAGTCCGTGTAAGGACTGGTAGAGTCCAATCCTTGTGAGGACTAAATGAGACCATTCCTTGTGAGGACTAAATGAGACCATTCCTTGTGAGGACTAAATGAGACCATTCCTTGTGATGACTACATGAGACCATTGCTTGTAAAGAAAGCAACGAATAACTGGGAGGCTACTGAATGTCGCAGGTTCTCATTAGGACCAACTCAAGGCAATAAAAAAATACCAATCAGCGTGAGTCCCATCAGACCCGACGAACACAGTGGGGGAAAATATAACCAGCCCTGTTTGGGACTAACTAGAAAGAGAGAAAAAAATAGAAAGAAGATCAAAACTCACAACAACATTTAAAAAAAAAAAAAGAAGAAAGAAAGCACACGGAACTCATTATAACCAATGCTGAAGAAGCAGGTTGAACTAGGTATAATTTCCCCATTACCCCCTTCCTTAGGTAAATACTGAAGAATGTGCCACAGTGAGAAATGACACACACAGACTGTCTAGAATATAATGTTCTAGTTTCATTAGCCTCTTTCAGGCAGTCGTTAGTTACCTTGGCAGTCCACGGAATTCGCAACATTCGTCTCAGGAACCACATCTCTGTTGCTTCCAAGCTCTTCATAATTTATTCATTTACATTTCAAAATTCACAGCCATACAGCAAAATAGGTTCTATATAGAACTTCAGCATTCAGCACCCTCTTTCTTACATTCAATGATAGAGACTTATTGCATAAGATACTCTTCATTTTCTGAAATGCGGTTTTTGATTGCCCTATTCTGCTCGTAATCTCTGTTGTTCATTTTCCATCTGATGTTATAAATGTCCCTAGGTATTTAAAACTATTCATTAATTTCATGATATCTTTAGATATATTTGTGTTGTTCTCGATGAAGAACATTAAAATTGAAACATCGATTCTTTGTGTTGAGGTGTAGCGGACTTTTTTCTTATTTTTTACGATTATTATCATCATTGATATTGTTTATACTGGGATTTTCGTTTGCCGGAATGGTGTCTGGTGTAATGTATGCACGCTGTGTCTGTAAGGTAGGCACGCTGTTTCTGTAAGGTATGCACGCTGTGTCTGTAAGGTGTGCACGCCGTGTCTGTAAGGTGTGCACGCTGTGTCTGTAAGGTATGCACGCTGTGTCTGTAAGGTAGGCACGCTGTGTCTGTAAGGTATGCACGCTGTGTCTGTAAGGTAGGCATGCTGTTTCTGTAAGGTAGGCACGCTGTGTCTGTAAGGTATGCACGATGTTTATGTAAGGTATGCACGCTGTGTCTGTAAGGTAGGCACGCTGTGTCTGTCAGGTATGCACGCTGTGTCTGTAAGGTATGCACGATGTTTATGTAAGGTATGCACGCTGTGTCTGTAAGGTAGGCACGCTGTGTCTGTCAGGTATGCACGCTGTGTCTGTAAGGTAGGCACGCTGTGTCTGTAAGATAGGCACGCTGTGTCTGTAAGGTAGGCACAATTTAGTGACGAAGGATAACATATCGCCAAATGTAGGTTCCCATGTGGACACAAGGACGATATATCGCCATACTAGGGTCATCGTGTTATTTTTTTTTTTTTTTTTTTTTTTTTTTTTTTTTTTTTTTTTGGTTTGTGTAGTATCTTCGAAATTTCATTGCTCAGTGAACTGAAAGTTAGAGTATAATACTTGTTCATTTGATTCTGTACTATGTTTGTTCGAAACTCACTTGTTTATTTGGCACTGAATAAGTTATCTCTCACTTTTACGCAGTCACACGCACCTAACTGTTCTTTTTTTTTTTTTAAATTGTATTGATATGTGCTGCTGCAGCCGTTACTTCTCTGGTTTTCTTACAGAACACACGTCTTCTATTCAACGCTTAATTGACGAAACGCAAATGTAGAGAAGGTAGTTTGCCAGTGCTTTTCTTCTTATCAGTGACCATACTGGTCGATAACAGCAGCCACCCCCCCCCCCCCCCCCACACACACACACACTTAAAAAATAAATAAATAAAAAGAAATCCTCTGCCTACTGTCGTGAAATTGGAGACCATAACCTACAACACCGGCCGAGACTAGAGCTCAGAGCTGATCCACGATTCTGGTGATCGTGTGAGATGGCAAACATGACCTCCCACGCTTATCGACATGGCACATGATGATGATGATGATGATGATGATGATGATGATGATGATGATGATGATGATGATGATGATGATGATGATGATGATGAACGCTTAAAATAGCTCTAGTATTTCAATTTCCGAGATACGATGCTGCGTAAAATCCAGCGTTCTTCCTTGTTCATATCTTATATAGCATCAGTATCTTCCTGCTTTTTGATCTACAATATTCTAAGACAGTGGTTCTCAACCGGTGGGGAATTCCCCCCCCCTCCCCAGGGGAGAATTTTAGGGTTCCCGGGGGGGGGGGGGGGGAATTAAGATCATTTCAAGATCGCGTTAATACAAGAACCAATTACTTGATTTTGTTTTTTTTTCTTCATACTTTACGGTTCTGTACGTCTCACCCTTCTGAAATTCATTTTATAACTAAGTAGACCCGCTAATCACGTTTTATGTAAATGTCTAGACTTGTTTTAGTATGTGCTATTAAATTTAGCTTCAATTATTACGTATACTGTGTAGGGGTGGGGGATTTATAGGGAGGAAATATTAAAGGGGGGAGTGACGTTCTGAAAATATGGTGAAGGGGGGCACGGGCCAAAAAAGGTTGAAAACCACTGTTCTAAGACATGTTTCTGGGTTACTTAGGATGAATCCAGCGTTGGGGTGAAGGTCATTACGAACGCTATTCGAAAATCTGCATACCGCGCCCCAAACAGAGCTGCGAGCGATTTGGAAGCTAATCCCTTTGCGCTGGTTTTCATACAATGGTATGAATATCGGGCGTTCAGAAAGCAATGGCAAACTACTGAACGTAAGCTTGCCAAGAACGAACGAGCGAACGAACGAAAGTCTTTATTTTCAAAGGGTTAAGAATTGGGCACGCAGGCCCGTCTGACGTTCACCCTTCTTCTCTATTTCCTCTCATACATTCTTTCATTCAACATCTCTTATGAAGCAAATTGTGACAACAAAAGAACAATAGCATTAAAACGCATGAAAACTAATCAATAACAAATGACTCACCGAGGCAGTGTTTAACATGGGCATTATAAATACCTAAGGAGGGTGTAACGTGCCATACATAAGGGAATGTTTTTTGGCTACTTGTCGTTTGAGATAAGTTACCATTATTGTCTTTTTTGTGTTGTTTGTTATGGGGGAATGTAGTCTAAGGTAGTGTTCAAACAGGTTGCGAATGTATGTATAATGATTGGTGGTGTCTTTGATTTCTTGTGGAAGATTGTTCCACAACTGAGCGGCAGAGTATGCTAAGCTTGTTTTATATAAGTCTATCCTAGGTTTAGGGACATGAAGTATATTTAGTCGTTCGCTATGTCTAGCGTTATATTTAAACAATGGCCAAAGGTAGCTTGGAGCAATTTGAAATAGGATTTTGTGAATTAGTTTGGCCTTATTAAAAAGTAGGCGCTTGTGGAGTGGCAGTAACCGGAGACGTTTATGTAGGTTAGAATTGTCGGTAAGCTTTTCACCATTAATTAAACGCATTGCCCTTTTCTGGAGGGAATGTAGGCATTTTGTTATTGATTTGGAGCATCCATCCCAGACTGTGGAGCATTAATCAATATGTGTTTGTATATGGGAATTATAGAATATCTTTCTTGTGTTTTCGTCAAGGAAATTTTTAATTTTGGCAAGTTGGTATACTTTTTTGGCTATTTGTTTAACTGGAGCATGAACATGTGAGTTAAAGGTTAGATTTTGATCTATGATAACACCCAGTGCCTTGTGCTCGGTGACACTTTCTACAGGCGTGCTGCCAATGTGCAGCTGAAGAGTTCTCTGCGAGTTTAGAGTGTGAAGTCTTTGCCTGGTTCCTATTAACATAGACTTTGATGTAGTAATGTTAATTTGCATGCGATTTGCATGACTCCAGTTAACAACACTATTTATTTCCTGTTGCAAGGATAATTCTAGCACATTACGATCAATAGCGTTTGTATATACTGTGCAGTCATCAGCAAATAGATTGCAGGACGACGACAGATTTAAAGGAAGATCATTTATATAAATGGCAAATAACAGAGGGCCAAGAATAGACCTCTGAGGTACTCCAATATTAATGGTAATGGCTTAAGAAAAAGCTTTATTGTGTGATACTACTTGCTTTCTGTCTAATAAAAATGATTTTATTAATATCACTATATTAAAGCTTACTTTCATTGTTTCTAGTTTTTTTAATTAGAATAGTATGATGTATCATATCGAATGCTTTCCTAAAGTCTATAAACACCGCTCCACATAGAGTATTGTTGTTAATATTTTGATGCCAGTTTTCTATCATGTTTGTTAGTGCCGTATGGCAAGAATATTTTGGCCGAAATCCTGACTGACTGTCAACTATCAGTTTATGGCGAACTAAGTGATCTAGTGTTGTTTTGTGGATGTGCTTTTCTAGCGGTTTGGATAATGAAGATAATGTGGAAATTGGCCTATAATTACTCATGAGACGATCGTCTAGAGGACCAGCTTTTAAATGAGGATACACTTTGGCGATTTTAAAGGCTGATGGGAAGTGACCTTTCGTGAGACATTGATTATATATAAAAGTTAGTGACTCGCAGATCACCGGTGCAGTATGGCGAAGGATCCGATTTCTGATTCCATCTAGCCCTGATGCGTTATTGTTTTTTAGATTACTGAGATGAGTAAATACTTCACCGGTAGTCATTAGCCGTATGTTGGAAGGAATGTCTCCATAGCATTTGCTCTCACAGAATGATGATAATAAAGATATGTCTAGAGGCGCATCTGGTATTGCAGCCTTCAGTTGGTTTATGTCGGACTGAAAGTATCTATTGAATTGATCACATGTAACCTGATTTGATGGTAATGATTGTGATGATTTGTGTTTGTTTGTCAAGGTATTAATTGCTTTCCATATATCTTTAGTGTTGGTTTTATCTATTATTAAGTTCTTAAAATAGTTTTTCTTTTCCTTCCGAATAACATATTGAACCTTGTTTCTCAGACTACGGTACATAGTTAGATCTCTATTTTTATGTGCCCTGTCCCGGTCTCTCATAAGTTCAACTACCTCCTGTGTGATCCACGGGGGCTTTGTGTGATGTTTAACACGAACTTCCTTAAATGGAACATGCTTATCAAATATACTTAGAAAAGTCTTTAGCCAGTGGTCCAGAGCATCGTCTGGGTCAGGAAGCTGGTAAACATAGTCCAGAGATGAGTTTAGCAAATCTTGTAAGAAGACGTCTCGATTGAAATTTTTGTAATTTCTATATTTTATACTTATATGTTTGTGTTTTGGAGTTTTTGGTGCCTCTTTTCGACCACGTGCAACATACTGGGTAGTGATCGCTCATTGCATTAATAGGTACAGTACATTCTGTGATGTTGTCAGCACACGTAGTATAAATATGATCTATAAGTGTTGCAGATGATTTAGTTATTCTAGTGGCTTGTCTGACTAACTGTTGGAAGTTATATGACTCTCTTATGTTTTCCCATGTTTTGTTTGATTTGTTAGTGTCTATGTTGAAGTCACCTAGCAATATTATTTCCCTAGCATTACTAAAGACTACATCCATCATAGTGGTGAATTTTTTCATACCAGATATTTTCTGCACTGGGGTTTCGATAAAGATAGCCAACTACTAGCGGTATGCGGTTTTGAAGTTTAACCTCAAGCCATACACACTCAATCTCACAGGTTTCAAAATCTAGCCTGCGGTAGGCGTTAAGCGAGTTGGAAATATAAACTGCAATACCCATTTCTTGTTTCTGATAGGGATCTCTTCTAATGGTTTTAAAACCTCTGGTAGCGATGTCATCATCTGAGATGTTACCATTTAATCGACTTTCGCTAACGCCGAACATGTGAAAATTTTGATTAAGTATAAGTGATAGATCGGGCAGCTTCCCTAATAGATGGCATATGTTTACATGCCCGATTCTAAGCTCATTATTCCTGAGCCAGTGATCGTACTTATTAGACATTTCAACAATGCGTAATCACAAGTTTAAAAGCAAAACACACACACACACACACACACACACACACACACACACACACACACACACACACACACAAAGTGAATACAACTTACGAACCTTATTACAATAAACACTCTAAAGTACAGAGAAACAGTAATATCTCTGTCAATATATAAAAATACGTACACAGATCCGTAAGGAAGAGCAGTGAAGACCACCTTACTCACAGTAAAAACACAATTAAAAGTATTATAAAAGCTATACAGCTAAGTACTATCAATTAATATAAAGTCAAAACAAGTCAATGTTTGTAGTTTCTTCTAACCTAATACGTTACTAGATCAAGTAATAACCAAATATGCAGATAAACGTTCTAGGTGAGGCTCTTTCTTGTACCGAGATCCGGTGTAGCTTTGTGCTAAGTTGCTAGTAAATACCAGGTTGTGTTGGTTGTTGGTATAGCGACATTATAAGTGCTTGACGAAGTGTAGCTGGACTATACCGTGTGAGGTGCAACCATTCTGGGTTATAATGAAATGGGTACTGATGATGTCTCATGGGTATGTAATGACTATCAACTTGAGCCTCTGGTTGGTGGCTAACAGGAGGTTGTGGTGGCACGTCGTTGTTGCTGAGAGTTGGTTTCTTTCTGGGGAGAATAGGAAAAATATCTTTGTAATTATTACCCTCCTGTGTGAAGGACGACATATTTAACGGACTTGGTGTGGTGGTAGTGTCCCGTCTGGCTTGGATTTCAGGTGCAGTCGTTATGAGTGGTCAGCACACTTCTGGCCTATTGGTACTTGATGTGACGGGAGTATGTCGTCTGACTTGAGTTTCAGGAGTAGCTAAAAGTGTCCGGCGCGATCCCGTATTGGATGTATGGTGTGTCCGTTCAGGATATTTGATATTCTTGACGAGCAAACTGGGGCCCGATGTAGACAAATGTATTTGATCCTTATAAAGACTCTTTTTTTGGTGCACCAGCCTGTGAAGTGAATGATGCTGTGTTGTTGATGAATTGTATCTTGTTTTGAGAACAGAACTTCTGCAAAATGTTGTTATTTATGTCTGCTAGACGGCGTTGGTGTCCATAACTCGGTGATATGATGGAGGAGAAGAAAATGGATGAGTTTGGAAAAGTGTGACGTAATCCGTTTAAGAGTACCAGCAGTTGAGACCCTGTGATTTGTTGGTTGTTCATGGTGTCGGTGATACCAATATGTACGCTTGCCCTTCTAACGCTATGATTAACAGCCAACCTGCTAATCTTGTCTGTTAGCCGGTCTTCACCAGCCCCAGGCAGTGGGATTATTGAAACAATGGCTTTGTCTGACGTGCCCATCCTGTCGCTGTATAAAACTTTCATTAAGGAATCGCTTAGTATAATATGTGTACAGTAAGGTCGTGCTGTCTGTACATGTTGGTTGACTGCACGTCTCGCCCGTTGTTTCATCCATTTTCGATTATCAGCAGTCTGTATGTCTCCATGTGGTTCTCCCGATGCAACTTGTAGGCATGTCTTGCCCGTTGGCAGCATGTTAAAGCACTGTACGTTTTCTGGTGACTTTTCTTGAAGTACTTCGAACCTATTGCTTATTTTGACGTCAATGGGGTAGACTGCTTGTTGTTGTTTATCTTCGTCTGCGCATTGAGGTGTTTGTTGTTGTTTATCTTCCTCTGCGCGTTGAGGTGTTTTCATAGTGATTATCTGTTCTGGGTGGGATTGAGCTTCCCCAAGATTTCCCAAGGATGAAGCGGTTGCTTGGGAATTACATGCTTCTTCGGTTTGGTCGGTAAAGTACACATTCTGTAAGATTTGAACTGTATTTCTCAGCAGCAAATTTTCATCTCGCAGGAGTGCGACTTCTGTGTTGAGAGCATTGCAAACAGCCAAAAAAAAAAATGCTGTGGCTGACTGCGATGTTCTGTAAAGGATATGCAAATAACTTTCACTTACAATGAAAACAATAATTAGCCTTTGGTCTGTCTTGACATCTTGACATTCACAAATAAAAACAGACACTATCTATCAGTTACGACGATATATATATATATATATATATATATATATATATATATATATATATATATATATATATATATATATATATGTATATATATATATATATATATATATATATATATATATATATATATATGTATATATATATATATATATATATATATATATATATATATATATATATATATATGTGTGTGTGTGTGTGTGTGTTTGTGTGCGTGTGCGTGCGTGATCATGCCTGTGTATGTGTGCGTGAGAGAGACAGTGAGAGCGAAAGGAGAGAGAGAGAGAGAGAGAGAGAGAGAGAGAGAGAGAGAGAGAGAGAGATCCCATAGTTATATTGACAATGAGAAACCATTTCATCATTGTTAGAATGTAATGGAATCAAGACATAGGAGACAGAGCGCCCCGGATGATGATGCCCTGTAGATGTCTGAAATGTGGCAGACGCGAGCAGTCTTACAGCGTCAACTACCTCAGATGTGGACCTCAACTGCCTTGATTGTCAACAACATCCACTCTGATGTGGACTCTCAGGTCGGTGGTTAACCAAACCCCCCCCCCCTTTTCCCCCTTACTTTCGTTCGTTCGCTTTTTAACTCTAGCGTAATCCATGTGAAGTGATTTTTGCGCGTGAGCTACCTTTCTCTATTAACAGTGTCCTTCGTCAACATGCGGCTCTGACGTATGAGGTACTTGTAAGTTTCGTCCCCACGTGAAGGGCGAGGAGTCAATATTTTAGTCGAGCCTGCCATCAGCACAGCGGAAGTGTAAGAGACAGCGTCCTTATCCATTCCTCAAACGTAATCTATACATGACACTTCTACAGGGTGTGTTTTTAATGACTGTGCAGTGTTTGAAAATATTGCCGGTTCAAGTTTTTTATTCACTCTCTGTAAAGTTCTTGCAAAATACAGCTAGTGCTCGACTTACGCCCTATGCAACTTACGACCATTCGACTTTACGACCACAATCACTAGCCATATTAGATTTCAGATTTATTTCTGCCTCAATTATCAGTCGAACGGCGTTGTCTGCAATCATCGGCGGCGTTAACTAAGGAAAGTGAGGTATGATGCTATGATGATGCTATGCTGCTAGCCGGCGTCATCAATTTCTAAGAACTGAGAATATTGTTTGGAGAAAGATATTCCTTTCAAGATTTTATTGCTACTCGTTAACGCGCCTGGACACCCACCACATCTAGGCGATCTCCATCCAGATGTAAAATTTGTTTTTCTTCCGCCAAACACGACTCCACTCATCCAGCCTATGGACCAAGGTTTGATTGTGACCGTAAAGGCCAAATATCTCCGAACCACTTTCGTTCAAGCAATATCAGCAATAGATGCTGAGTCAGAACTAACATTGCGAGATTTTTGGAAACACTACAACATTTTAATGTGTATCAAGAATATCGCTACCGCCTGGGAGGCTGTGACGACAACGTGCATGAATGACATCTGGAAAAATTGTGTTAAGCGCTATGTTAATGATTTTCATGGATTTGACAGTGAACATGAACTTGAAACGATTCGGGAAAAAATAGTAAAACTCGCCAAAGACCTTTCTTTGGAGTGTGAAATTGAAGATGTCGAAGAGTTTCTTGACAAAGAATCCGGAGACCTTACAAATGAAGAGTTAATCGAACTGGAAGAAGAAAGAGTGGCGGAAGATGAAAGAATAGAAGCCAAGAAAGAAGAGGATGAGCCAAAAAGAAAGTTCACCACTAAGTGATTATCAGAAGGTTTATCTTTAATGAATAAACTTCTTATACATTTCGAAGCAATGGACCCAAACATCGAACGATTTGCAAGGATTGAACGGATGGCGCACGATGTGTTTCGTCCGTATCGTGAAATTTATGATGAAAAAAAAGAAACATACAATTCAGACAAAGCTCACCATGTTTATGAAAAAACCAACTCTGGTACCCCCAACATTAATGATCTGCAGCCAAGCACCAGTGGCCAATAAAATGTTTCGTACATGTTTATATATTTTGATGTTAATGACAATTTGATGTGTTTTGCGACTGGGAAAAGTTTCCTATAGTATTTTCCACACCTGTATTTTGTATGTTTTGCAAATATTAAACCAGTTGCACATTTACAGTTAATGCAGTGTTTTTCTTAAACCTGACGATGTAAAAATAAGAAACAAAATGCGTACTCAACTTACGACCAAATCGTGTTACGACCGGTCTGTCGGAACCGATCGTGGTCGTAAGTCGAGCACTAGCTGTAATAGGTAAATAGAAAACTTGGACCGGCAATATTTTCAAACACTACACAGTCATTACAAACACACCCTAGTAGCATTGGACTGAACTTTGCGCTTGGAATATCTTTCCCTGTTACCAATGTCCCTCTCCATCAGACTTGTAATTGACGTCATTGTAATTAAGTCAAAGACGAGAAGGCAACATTTAAGTCCAACTGACCAGGGTAGGGGTTGAACCCGTTATCGCGGCATCAGCACACCGGAAGTTTAAGAGCGAGCGCTCTTATTCGTTCGGCCATGCTGACCACTAGTCGTCACGATGTTTCCCAATGCCGTTTCTCTCATTATCTGACCAAAAATTAAAAAAAACACTGAAAATGGCAAGTAATGGTATGTCACATATATGACTTACAGGTTGGTAATATGCTAGCACACATGTTGTTTTATAACACCAATGACAACATTTCGAAAATATATAATCCCATGGCAGATAAGGGAAGTAGCTTAAGACGATTAATCATTCCATGTCACGTAATCAGTTAAAAGTCGAGAGGATCGACTTCATTGCACCAGGTTTTATCCCATATGGATCGGTCTCTTTCCGCAGGGCGGTGTGCCGAAAGCGTCGCACAAAACACGAACTCTGTAGCTCCAGAGACGACCCCCTAGGAGTCTCCGAGAAAATGCACTCGTCAACCGAAAGACGTAGCCCGGAATCGAACCCACAACCTTCGGAGCGCAAGGAGAGACAGCTTGACCACATCGCCACGGAAACTCCCTATATTAAAAAAAAAAAAAAACAGAAAAGAAAAAAAAAAGAACTAAGTTCATGATGCAAATAATTAAGCGCGGAAAGACGCCATTTATGTGGCTGAACCGAGACGGGTCTGTGACACGAGAATGCAATCTTACACGTGAGGACTTAATATGAGTATATAGCCTGTTCTTTTGTTATTCATAATGTGACATGCCTATAAGCATGGACGGTCATGTTTCGCCATCTCACTCGATCACCAGAGTCGTGGATCAGTTCAGTGTTCTTGTCTCGACCACGTCACGCGGCCAAGCCATCCAGATATTTACTTCTCTGTTTTCCTCTTGTTCTCGCCCCCTTGATCTTGCAAGTTGAGCTCTCTAGTATATGTCTTCTCTTAACGTGTGAACATTTTTTTTTTTTTGAGTTTTCTTTTGTGGGTTCACCTATTACTGTTTGTTTTCTACTGTCTAGGTTAACCAACAGATTTGAAACCAGCCCAGTTAAAGAAGATGGAAACATCATTAGGAAGAAAGTAAGATTTCAGGCTTGTGCCAGACAGCTAGTCATGAATGTAGAGAAGTGGCAAATTGTGTGAGGATTGGGTTGGAAGTTAGGGTTCGCACCCAATGATTCGAGATGTAATATCAAAATGGATGTATGCCTGCCTGCCTGCCTGTCTGCCTGCCTGCCTGCCTGCCTGTCTGTCTGTCTGTCTGTCTGTCTGTCTATCTATCTGTCTGTCTGTCTGTCTGTCTGTCTGTCTGTCTGTCTGTCTGTCTGTCTGTCTGTCTGTCTGTCTGTCTGTCTGTCTGTCTGTCTGTCTGAATGTCTGAATGTATGTCTGTCTGACTGAGCCTTCTTGGTCCATTTATCGTGTCTTAAACGTGTGCTTTGATATGCACATCTGGCACAAGGTTGTTTGTAAACGTGGAAGGATTTCTGTCCACACTTCCGACAGAAAGTCTGGGTCTTGTCTCTTTATTTAAAACTGGACATACCCTTTGTAATCTTCGCAAAACCGGAAACATAATCACCCCATCATTGTTGAATGCAGTAAATAGCAACACATGTATTGTGATTACAATCCGCTCACCTGGTAGCTATGTGATATATTAATTTTGTTCAACTTTCTGTGGTGAAATGCGAGCACGGTTCTTTTATTGGAACAAAACACACTACTCGCCTAGGAATTATCATCTGTGTTTTGCAGGCAATCTTCTAGAAAAAACAAAACGAGTTTTCCCAAACATAAAAAAATAAAAATCATTGTGATTAGTCTAAAATACACACATTCCGAGGCAAATCTTAGTCGGTAGTATAAAATAAAGGATTCAACAATATGGGCGGATGGAACACTTGAAGGAAATCAATCTACGTGAAGGACACACTGAATGCCAAACCACCACTGCCTTGTGGAAGTTCCCGTAAGAACAAAGGCTAGGACAACAAAGCCCGACAGAAAATGTGGGCAGACAATGCCCACACGCCCAGGAAGGCAATCTGTGGGAGAAGGATTCCAGAAAGGAAACCTCATCCGTCAAAGTCGGAAGATGTTGGCCTAAGTGACACGGGACTAGGAAGCGGACATCTACAGACCACAATGGATGATATACAACTTTCTGTTTGTGACCCATGCTAGAATAGATGCAGCCGTTGATAGCAGCAGCAGCAGCAGCAGAAGAAGAAGAAGAAGAAGAAGAAGAAGAAGAAGAAGAAGAAGAAGAAGAAGAAGAAGAAGAAGAAGAAGAAGAAGAAGAAGAAGAAGTCGGCGGGGGAGGAGAAGGACGAGGAGGAGGAGGGGGAATTGTGCGTGTGGATTTGCTTTCCCTAGTAACATTGTCACTCGGCATCAGCACACCTGATGTTTAAGAACACTCGTTCTTATCCATTCAGCCATGCTGACCTACATTCATTAATTCAGTAGCATGTTCTTTGCTCCCATAACAACCTTCCGGAAAACTTCTCAGTCATAAGCAAGATGTCCCACGTCCGATACACCCATCTGGAGATCATCTGTCACATCCTGCACCCATCTTCTGATTGCCTTCCTCTTCCTCTCTTCCCATGATTGTTGTGTGCCGGTTGGTCTATACAAATATGGGGCTAGCACCATTCACCCAACATGCCTCAGTAAGCATATCGGCCCCATTGTTTACTCTTTGCTGGCCGTTGAAGATGATGAGGGAGCACTTTTGGGAATGTCCCGAATGCCGTGATGTCGGTTCTTGACTCAACTATACTCTAATCTACTCAACTCAACCAATTACGTTTTACGTTGTTGTTGTTTTTGTTGTTGTTGTTGTTGTTGTTGTTGTTGTGTTGTTGTTGTTCGTAATCTCGCATACCGCATCCGAAAAAACAGCTGCGAGCGATTTGGCAGTAGACCGCTTTGTATTGGTTTCTTTACAAAGGTATGAGTGTCGGTGGTTCAGAAAGCAATGGCAAACTACTGAACGTAAACTTGCCAAGAAATCGCAAACAGCCAAAAATGCTGATGTTGACTGCAACGTCCTGTAAAGGATATGCAACTAACTGTTGTTGTTGGCAATGTGGAGAGGGATTACTCAAGTTCCAGTGCCTGTGACTAGCAGCTTAGCTCCAATTTTCTCCGTGATCCATGAGCATGTTTCTCCGTGATTCATGAGCATGTTTCTCCGTGATTCATGAGCATGTTTCTCCGTGATTCATGAGCATGTTTCTCCGTGATTCATGAGCATGTTTCTACGTGATCCATGAGCATGTTTCTCCGTGATTCATGAGCATGTTTCTACGTGATTCATGAGCATGTTTCTCCGTGATTCATGAGCATGTTTCTACGTGATTCATGAGCATGTTTCTCCGTGATCCATGAGCATGTTTCTACGTGATTCATGAGCATGTTTCTCCGTGATCCATGAGCATGTTTCTCCGTGATTCATGAGCATGTTTCTCCGTGATTCATGAGCATGTTTCTACGTGATTCATGAGCATGTTTCTCCGTGATCCATGAGCATGTTTCTACGTGATTCATGAGCATGTTTCTCCGTGATCCATGAGCATGTTTCTCCGTGATTCATGAGCATGTTTCTCCGTGATTCATGAGCATGTTTCTACGTGATCCATGAGCATGTTTCTCCGTGATTCATGAGCATGTTTCTACGTGATTCATGAGCATGTTTCTACGTGGGGGTTTCAAATCAAAACATTAACAATGTGACACAAATTATTATACCATGACATCATTGTCTAGTAAACTGTCAATGTTTTTTTGTTTTGTTTTTTTGCGCTCGCTCGCTTTGAACTCAAGCGTTGTCCATACACATTATTCATAGTAGTGATGGACTGAATTTTACATGTGGGTTAGCTTTCCCAATTAACAGTGCCCCTCGCCTTCAGGCGAACCTGCTAACCTGTCAATATTGTTGCTAAGGATGTAAAGTAATAATGTAAAGCATGTTAAGCACGTCACATCACGGTGCAAGACGAACATGGTGACATCATAAAGACAGTTTAAAGATGACGTGCGCGAAAGAGGAGCAACGTTTTGTCATTCGTTTTATTTTTTTTAAATCAGTGAAGCGTGAAAGCTATAGAAATTCATCGGAAAATTAAGGTCCAGTATGCAGATGCATACCTGTCAGTCCAGTAAGTGTTTGAGTGGAGTAGGAAGTTTCAAATCGGCGTGATTTCTGTGACAAACTGTTCACGACCGGATCAGGCACACCAAGAATGACGCCAGAGAATCTGTTAATACAGGAATCCAAGCCTTTGTCTGCGCTGGAGGACTTGCATTGAACGCAGTGGTGACTACATTGAAAAAATGAAACAAACAATCTTTACTTTTTCTGAATATATTCACCGAAAAATAAAAAAATATAAAATTAGGTTTTTATTTGAAGCTCCTCGTAGTTTTACGCAATTCCACTAATTTAGTGTGCCAGAATTGATCTGTGTTAGAAACACAGGACCCCGGATCACGCGAACACAGTGTAAGAGACAACATGGCCGCCCCGAATAGTCCCTCGAAAACAGTCAGCGTCGATGAGGAGCTAACCGTGCTGATAGTCACCAACCTGGTCCCTGATGTCTTCTCCGACCCAGGGACACAAGTAAGTGGTTTCCTACCTACGCTTCTGATAGCCAGCTTTGTAACGAAGAAATTAAAGAAGCAATTCGTAATCCCGCATAATGCGTTCGAAAAACCGCTGCTGGGGATTTGGCGGCAGACCGCCTTGCGCTGGGGTTAATACAATGGTATCAGTGCCGGTCGTTCAGAAAGCCATGGCAAACTACTGAACGTAAACTTGCCAAGAAATCACAAACAGCCACCAAATGATGGGGTTGACTGTGACGTCCTGTATAGGATATGGAACTAAGTTTTGTAATAAGAAAAACATGTATATTGTCATGAGAGCTGTCGGACAAAGATTTATTACCATCAATCGTCGCTAGCTACTGGAGGGAAAGACTGGCCACATATGTCTCTGGGCAGCCAGGCTTACATGCTGTGATAGTCCTAGCACTTGACATACACAGATTGGCCTGGTCTGCAGCGTTCGGTGGGGTATTGGTGCATGAGAAGGCAGCCGTGGTCGGGGCTGCACCGCTCTGTGGGGTATTGGTGCATGAGAAGGCAGCCGTGGTCGGGGTTGAACCGCTCGGTGGGGTATTGGTGCATGAGAAGGCAAACGTGGTCGGGGCTCCACCGCCCCGTGGGGTATTGGTGCACGATACGGCAAACGTGGCCGGGGACCTTTGAAATCGTGCGTATAGTGCAGAAGAACAGATAGATCATTAGGCCGGGAAAGAATTGTGAATGCCCAGAGGATCTGGTCGACACCTATGACTCTGAGAAAAGGCCAGACGGACAGATAATCGGACTGCTACTGGTACCATTGGTATATTGACTCTTGACTGGCTGTTGGAGAAGAGGACGGAGCACGTATGGGAATGTCCCGTGTGCTGTGATGTCGGTTCTTGACTCAACTGTGGTCATCTTCGCCTACACACAGAAGGTTCCTCTTTTAATGTGTTTCCCCGGGGCTTTGTTCCTTTAAGGTCACATGTGCAAACTGTACGGGTTGACAGTTCTTCGGAAGTTGGAGACTGCCATGGGTAGACCCATTACACTTGATATCGCTAGCCTGATGTTAGTGGTTGTCATGACGCTAACGGTAGGAACAGTGGAGTGGCATGATCAAACGACTCCAACAGCAATCTTTAGTTGGACTAATGTGGTTGCGGTGGTGGTTGTGGTTTATAGTGGGTTGGTTGTGGTGAAGGTGATTATTGTGAGGTTCATTTTGGTGGTTGTGGTGGTTGTTGTGGTGTGGGTGTTTGTGGTTGTGGTGGGGTTGATGGTTGTGGAGGTTGTGATAGTGGTGGTGGTTGTGGAGATGTTAGTGTGTGGAGGTGTTAGTGGTTGTGGTGGTGATGGTTTTGACAGGAGCTGGTGGTTGTGGTGATGGTTGGGTAGGTGGTGATTGGGGAGGTAGTGATGGTAGTGGTGGTGACGATGATGGTGACGAAGCAGAAAACAGGAGATGGTGAAGTGGCAGGATCAGATTACTACAACACCCATCTTCCAAGTGCCTAACCTGACGCCGAAGGCATGCTTGAAGCAGAGAAAGCGAACGCTTTACAAACTCACTAACATTTAACTCATTTCGGTATGTCAGAACCGGTCAGAATATACACAATGAATAAATCAACAAAACACAAGTAGATAGTGACCTGTTTAGAGCACGATTACCAGTAACAAAATGGACGTTGCGGCCAAGGCCAGAAACAGAATAAACAATCACAAACCGACACAATTACAAGAAAAACACAACATGAAAATTAAAAAAAAAAAAAGTATATACAAGCTACTTATCTGTATCCTTGTTGTGGGATGAATACGCCTTTCAAACAATCAGTGTGTACGATTACTTACAATGGAGTACCCCAGAACCCAGAGTATACGCAGCACTTTTGACTCTAACTATGCCAGTTGTAGAGGCGCGTTCGTAGAATCGTTAAGAGACTGTGCCGATAATGTTATGATTGCACCCAGTCGAGGGTTTAATGCCACGTTCTTCGTCCGCTTAGAGAGGGAAAGAACAGGTATTCCTCCCTGTATTTAAGCCCACGAAATGTGATGATTTCAACACCTCACAACCCGTAGCAGTTTCCTTTCCTACTTTTGTTATTTATGCCAGTTGTCAAAGACCTTTATGAACATTCCCAGGCAGAATTCGAATCCGCCTTTCGTGAAGTGGACAGCGGGGCCAGCTTTACTTATTTACGGCATCAACACAGGGCAAAAGTTCAATTCTCCTCCGCAGTTTTAGCTGCCGCGGTTAAGGCAAGATATGACGGTGTAGTGATGTTTGGCCAGATCATTGAATGTCTATTCCTACAGGTACGCTCAATCTATGTTAGTGATGGTGGTTGTGGAGGTATTGGTGGTTGTGATGATGGTCGTTGTGGTAGTGGTGATTATATGTTGACTATAACATTTTAGTCAGATCTTAGTCAGATATGGCTGAGCTACCGTGTGACAGTCGACGGTACTATCTGCTTTCTGTTAGCGCCCAATAATTAGCGACGCTCACCAAACCGGACACCCCACATTGTGCCAACGGCTTCGAGCGGAGGAACGCAATTGGAAGGGTACAAGTCATATCCTGGTGCGAAGGCATGCAACCTGAAGACTAAATGTCATTGCAGAGCAGACCAGGTCCTAAGCCTTGGTCGGCAACTGGTCTAGAATGGAAGTCAGTCAACCGGACAGTCAGAGGGGATCTGCAAGCTTCTGCAGCTTGTCTTGTTCCAGATGTATTGGTGCTAACTTTCCTCTGGAGTAAGCTCATCAGACCGAGAAAGCGATGATGTAGCATTGGAAAAACATGATCTCTATAATTCAACCCAGGCTTTAATTCAACCCAGGCTTTGTGCTGTGGGGAGGTTACTATGCCTTTTATTTGAAGCACAATGTAACAAACTATCGTCTGTCAAAACAGCTAGGTGCCAGTAGTGACAATTAAATGCCTAACACAAGTGGAGGAAGCATGACCAGCCCAGGCCCCATCTTGGCTTGTCTGTATGTGCAGTCTGTATCGTGATCTGGTTCATTTAGGATGCCTCTGGACGATGTTGGTGTCCCAGTACCTGTCCTGAATACCCCACTGGTTTCTTGGCTTGAAGAGGGGAAGGGGAGCCCTGCACCACAGACCCAATGAAAATTAAAATTTGGTGATTTTAGGCTTGGACTGATAATGTCAATAAAACACTCATTGCTATTTTAAGATAAATTAATCAGTTATTTTTGAATGACCGTTCTACGTGGCGAAGAAATTATGGACGCGATTCGTAATCCTGTATTCCCGGGTTCGAAACACAGCGTTGCTGTTTTTTTTTTTTTTTCAAAAAAGATATAGGCGCCGTCGTTTAAAAAGCAATGGCAAACTACTGAACGTAAAACGTAACCAGGAATCACGAACAGCCAAAATGCTGGGGTTGACTGCTACGTCCTGTAAAGGACATGCAACTAAAAAACATTTAGAATGAGTTTACTGTTATTTGTTGTTTAACATTCCTCAGATTCATCAGATGTTTAACATGTTTTAGTCTCATCAGCTGTTTAACATGTTTTAGTCTCATCAGCTGTTTAACATGTTTTAGTCTCAACAGCTGTTTAACATGTTTTAGTCTCATCAGCTGTTTAACATGTTTTAGTGTCATCGGCTGTTTAACATGTTTTCGTCTCTTCCGTTGTTTAACATGTTTTAGTCTCGTCAGTTGTTTAACATGTTTTAGCCTCATCAGTTGTTTAACAATGTCTACAACCAAT
This sequence comes from Cepaea hortensis, assembly GCA_963921405.1. Lineage (NCBI taxonomy): Eukaryota > Metazoa > Mollusca > Gastropoda > Stylommatophora > Helicidae > Cepaea > Cepaea hortensis. The sequence goes on from OY992876.1 coordinate 367,301,430, forward strand.
TACAGTTTAACATGTTTTAGTCTCATCAGTTAATTAACAATGTTAACAACCAATGACAATTTAACATGTTTTAGTCTCATTAGTTGTTTAACATGTTTTACTCTCATCAGATGTTTAACACTGATGCCTATCAATCAATCAATCATGTGCCATGCCGGAAAGCGTGGGCGGTCATGACTTGCCATTTCACTCGATCACCAGTGTCGTGGATCAGCTCAGTGTTCCTGTCTCGTCCATGCCATGTGGCCAAGCCATCCAGGTATTTTCCTCTCGGTTTTCCTCTTGGTCTGTTCCCTTCGATCTTGCCAGTTGTCACTAAGTTCTCCAATCCAATTTTGACTGTCTACGTCTAATTTCTCTAATCAGTTTACGATGTTCATTTGTCTCCTGTAGTACTTGGTCATTGGTTTTTCTGTCTGTCCATGGTATTCTTTGCATTTTCCTCAGAAAACACATTTCTGCAGCCATCAGATGCTTTTCAGCTTGACTGCTCATTGTCCAAGTTTCACATCCATACAAAAGAACAGGCTCTATGTATCCCCTTAACACTCTTTTTCTCGTTTAATTGACATCTTTTTATTGGTCAGAATGTTTTTCATCTTGCTAAAGGCTACTTTCGCCATGGCGATTCTTGTTCTAATCTCTTCAAGGCATCTCCCATCAGATGTTATGACTGTTCCAAGATAATTGTACCGATTCACTTGTTGAAGAATATTTCCATTTACTTGTATATTACATTGTGGCACTTCTTCCTTCCTAGTGACGACCATAACCTGAGTCTTTTTACAATTTAATTCTAACCCAAGTTGCTCACCGTGTACAACAACCGCATCTACTAATTGTTGCAGGTCCTGCGCATTGTCTGCAATTAATACTGTATCATCTGCATATCTAATGTTATTGATGTTTCGTCCTCCAATGCTGATTCCATTTATATCCTCTACATTTCTGAAAATATTTTCACTGTATAGGGAAAAAAGATCTGGAGACATCACACATCCCTGCCTAACACCTCTCTTAATTGGCTGATATTGTCCCACTTCATTATCAATCTGTATTGCAGCTTGTTGTTTCCAATATATGTTTTTTATAAGTCTAATGTCTTTCCCATCAATTTGTAGATCTGCAAGCATATCCACCATGTTGACATGTCTCTATCAAAAGCCTTTGTATAGTCAATAAAGCAAAGATGTATATCCTTGTTTACTTCTATAGCACGTTCAATAACTGTTCGCAGCATATACACAGCATTTACTGTACCCTTTCCTTCTACAAACCCACATTGTTCTTCCCCTACTTCAGGTTGTATCTTCTTCCTCACTCTTTGCATGATAATTCTTAGCAAAATCTTTGTGATGTGACTCATTATACTAATTGTTCTATGTTGATCACATTCCAAGGTTCCTGATTTCTTTGGGATTGCAATAAATACAGAGTTACATAATTCAGGAGGTATATCTCCAGTATCATATAATGTGTTCAGCAGTCTGGTGACTTGCTCTAGTCAAAATTCTTCTAAAGCTTTAATAATTTCTGTTGTGATGTTATCTGTACCGGGGGCCTTGCCAGCTTTCATATGCTTAAGAACATTTCGAACCTCCATCTCCAAAATTGGCGGTCCTTCAATATTAAATCTAATATCATACTGTTCGTCTCTGTTATCATCATAAAGGTGTTTCACATAATCTGTCCATACATGTAGAATTTGGTCTTTTTCTATTATGATTTTGCCATCTTCAGTTTTTAGACACCCTGTTGATGTACTTGTTCTTTTATTAGTAAGTTCCTGAATTCTTTTGTGCACTAATTTGGTATTTTGACTGTTGTGTTGGTTTTCAATTTCTAAGCACTTTTCCTCAAGCCATGCTTCTTTTGCCTCCTTACATAATATTCTGACTTGTCTGTGAATTTCTTCATATTTGACAGGATTATTTTTGATGAATCTTCTTGTTTCCATGAGGTGTAAAATTTCTTCAGTCATCCATTTCTTACGACCCACCTTCTTTAATTTTGGAATAGTTGTTTCTGCAGCCACATTGATTGAATTCTTCAACGTTTCCCATTGATCATCCACATCCTGGAATAGGATCTCTAGATCAGACAAAATTTCAAATCTGTTCTGTACTTCTATGTTGAATTTGTTTTGTATTACCTTGTCATTACTCAATGTACACAAATCATATTTAGTGTTTCCTGTTATATACTTGACTTTCTTCAACTTTATCCTCAATGTTCCTGTAAGTAATCTGTGGTCACTATATGCCTATAGGCACTGACAATTTAACATGTTTTAGTCTCATTGGTTGTTTTAACGTTTGAGTCTCATTATCTGTTTAACATGTGTTAGCCTCATCACATATTTAATGTTTCAGCCTCAACAGTTGTTTAACACAGATGTTTAGCATTGTTTTAAGCCTCACCGATTGTTTAATAATGACGTTTAACATTGTTTCAGCCTCACCGATTACGTAACTTTACCGTTTACTAATATGTTTAGTTTCTCATGATGAAACCTGATAAGTAGTCTTTGTGTTTACAAATTACTCGTATATTGTGGGTCTGCACCGCCGGGTGAGGTATTGGTACACATTGGGACAGGTGCAGTCAGATCATGTTGGTATCGCATGCTTAGTGTGAAACAAAAGATGAATCAGTCATGGTCTGGGGGTGATCAGAGGGTCTGGCTGGCATTCAGTACTCCGAGGAAAGGCCAGACGGACACATGATCACACTGCAACTGGTACCATTAGTATTGGGACTCTTCACTGATTTTGAATAACGAGACATTAACAATAGATTGCACGATTTATTGCCTGGCATATTTCGCTACATCTCGTCGGGTACCTGCTGCAGACATCACACAACATAAAGTACAGTAATTAGATAAATCCTTCAAGCTAAAATATACACATATTCGCACAATAATTTCAAGTGCCTACTACAGTAATTTTAACCTGACTATCATGTTCTTTTTCCCCCCACAAAACTTGCCTATGCAAATTAATCATGATGACTTCTGGGACCTTTGACAAGCGATTATTTTGTGTGTGTTAAACCTTACACGAAACGCATTGTCCCTCTAATCTGTATAGGCCTGTTTTGTACAAACAGAAATACACGATAGTCTGTTTAAAATTACTGTGGCAGACCATTGAAATTACTGTGCGAATATGTGTATATTTCAGCTTGAAGGATTTGTCGAATTACTTTAGTTAATGTTGTGTGATTTCTGCAGCATGTACCGGACGAGATGCAGCGAAATACGCCAGGCAATAAATGTTTCATTCTATTATTTATGTCTTCGTTTTTAAAATTCACTACGGGAAAACATTGTTTTGATCTTCCGATTACTGAAAATGGGGATGGGGCGCGAATGTGAATGTGCCGAATGAAGTCATGCGGGTTCTTAACTCCACTCATATTTTGCAGCCACGAGCAGTCGCAAACAACAATTTTCTCCGGCCTCCGGAACCCAAACGTTTGTTTCTGTTGTCTCCCCCTGCCTCGCCTCCGTTTGGTTGGGAGATGACGCCGGATGTTGAACCTGTCATAAATGAGGATCTCATCAAAGCAATTAAAAACCTCGAAGCAGGTTGGTGAGGTCCTTTATTTTGATGCCATAATAATAATCATTATATGCTGTTTCGAGTGACGCAGGCGCGCGTGTTCCTTCACAAACATCCGTTCTATGTGATCTGGCTGAGCTACAAAAGGTTAAAGGCAATAGGCTCCATTGCACTGGGTTCTATTCTATATGGATTAAAACACGTATGTATGTGTTGCTCCTGCGAAAAAGTGAGATATGCTAAATACGGACACAACGTACATACCTTACAACGGACTCCACAATGGTGAAACAAACAAAAAAACAGAGGGGAAATCTCTCTCCCCCCCCCCCCCCCAAAAAAAAACAAAAAAACAATAGTAAAAAAAAATAGAAGTATACTACGACACAACGAACGACTTTTCGGTTATACAAATCTTCATCAAGAACAACACAAATAGATCTAAAGAAAGACATCTTCTTCTTCTTCAGCATTCCGAACCATTGAGGTTCTTTGCTGCAGATACAATCCGTCACCATTCGTCTCTCTGGTTGACCTTCTCTTGCCAGTCGTTGATTCCAAGTGCTTGTAGGTCTGTATATATTATCTCTCCACCGTCTTCTTGGTCTACCTCGGGGTCTACGATCATTTATTTCCTGAGTGTAAGCGAGTTTTGTTTCCCTATTATCTTCCATTCTTTCTATATGCCCCAGCCATTGTAGTCTATTAGCCTTCATGATACCAGTGATTAGCGGGGACTTAAACAGATCATAAATGTCTTTGTTACTTCTTCTTTTCCACTCTCCACTTTGTGTATCCCTAATGGGTCCAAAGATGCGTCTTAAAACTTTGTTCTCAAAGGTTTGTAGCAAGGCTTCGTCTCCTTTCGTTGTACTCCAGGTTTCAGAGACATACAGCACAACTCAAAGACTCAAAGACCCCTCTGCCATACACCGCAAGGTACTATATTGGCAGTAAATGACAGTTATGACAGCACAACTGTTCTGATCAGTGTTTTGTATATTGTGATCTTGGTGTTACGAGATAGCGCCTTTGATTTTAGTAGATGTTGTAGAAAGAAAGACATGAAATTAGAAAATTTAATAATATTAAAACACAAATCCTGCTTTGTTAGGAACAACGAAAGATTCATAAAAGTGAAGGATTTGTGATTTAATATGATTAAATTGTATAATTTCATGTCTTTCTTTAGATGTGTTTGTGTTGTTCCGTTCCTGGAGAAGATTAGAATAAGCGAAACATCATTCGTTGTGTCGTAGTATACTTTTTTTTTTAAATTTTATGATTCCTCCCCCCCCCCTCCTCTTTTTTTATGTTCACCGTTGTGGAGTTCGTTATAAAGTATGTACACTGTGTCCATGTTTAGTATATCTCACCTTTTAGCTGGAGCTACACATAACTAACTGTTGTTATGCCCTATTGTTATATCCGGCTGCAGCCGTTGCTTCTCTTCTCTATCCATGTCATAAGGCTGGATCATCTTCCGCAGAGGGGCCTGCCCAAAGCGTCGCACAGAGCAAGAAGCCCAGGAGCTCCAGCGACGACCTCCAGAGTTCTCCAAAAATATTGCACTTGTCAACCGACTGACGGAGTGTGAAAACGAATTAAAGATCTAATGCGGTTTGACCACTCCGCCAAGAAGATCGATAATAGCCTATTAACTTGATGATACTTTCGACCGCAAATCGTCTTCCGGGTCATTATGTTAACTGATTTAGTGGAAAACAAAAAGTAGATTTCGACCAAACATGGCGCACAATCAATTGAGCAAGTATTATAATGTAAATTTGCGTTCACTGAGCATTGAAATTGCGTAAGATACAGCGAAACGAAACAAATAAGACGACGACTCTAATAAGGCGATATGTCGTCCTTTTGTCCAAATGAGAAGTCACATTTGGCGATATACTATCCTTCTGCACTGAATCAGTTAAAACAGCCAGCATCCATCTCCCTCCCTCTGTCGACCTGTGAACGTAGAGTTACAGATAGCTGCATACATTGTGATCGATTCTTGTGCATGGATGCGAATGTTGGATAGTGAGCAATAAGGTGAAGAAACTTGACACTGAGGAGCTGTGGTTTTCGAGAAACAACCGAGAATCTCGTGGACGGGAAAAAAAGAAAAGTTGGCAGCGTAGGTTAATCATAAAAATGATCAACACGGGGCAGGTGTAACTTATGGAGTATAACTTACATTAACAAAAGATATTGAGAGGATAGGCCTACATTGGGCTGACAATACGAGACAAAAGACGAACAATTAAATTATATTAGATGCACATATTTAAGTAAAGTAAAATGTAATGGGTCTTTCACACGATTTTAGACTGTTGGGTATTGGTCATAGTCCAATATTTGTATAGACACCAATAGGCCCCACAGCAGTGATTTGGTCAAAATCACGCCGGTCATCTTCATTTCCCAGAAGATTTCCCGGTACCAATTTTTATTCTGGGTCGACCTGGAAACGCAAGGTAATTAAAAACATTCAAACTCGATGAGATTCAACCACATAACCATCGGGCTAGCAGGCGGAGCAATACAGGTGATCCTTAGAAATAAACTGGAAAGTTCATTTGATGTAATGACATTTGCGTCTGCGCGGTCTTATAACTTCCTGTCCCTACAACCATGTTTGCCATGAAATCATATTTAACTGTAATGTTAAATAAGCACCATCGTCTCATCTAATTTTGTTTCTCTTGTACCTTGCGGTGTCGAGGTGAAGCAAAAACAGAGGGAAGAGTGTCCGTTTTTGGGCGTCATGTATCGAAATTCCCATGGGCTCTGCTATTCCCTCTGCCCATCGTTTTCATGGTAGACCTCTTCTTTTGGTTCCATCTGGTCTGTACATATTTGCTTGTTGTAGTATGCTATTGCCGGTCTCTCTGGCTGTGGGGTTACAACACTTTCTCTCTGAAATCCCGTTTATCACGCAGAGTCTCGTAGCGGAGCGAGAGCTGAGGCGGTTCGACCCCCGCTCGTGACTTGCGGGATACTGAGCCGGCCGCTCAGAAAGCAATGGCAAACTACTGAGCGTAATCTTGCCAAGAGATCAACATACAGCTGAAAGATGCTGGTGTTGACAGCTAAGTCCTGTAAAGGATATGCTTAAAAAAAAAAAAAAGTATGCTATTAGTTGGTAGCCTAGTTATAAAGCCGACCCATTTAACTTGCTGTTTTCAAATGAAATCTCGCACTGCTGTAACCCCCATTTTAGTCCTGATTTCATTATTTCTCTCTTCTTTATACGTTGAGTATTCTTCTCAGGAATCTCATTTCCGTTGTTGTAAATTTTTTTCTTTCTTTTTTCTGTCATTGTCCAGTTTAGCATTGGTTGCATAGAGTTGATAAAAAGAATGTTAAATACTAAACAAATTGTATGGTAATATTGTTTATTTGTAATATCAATGACGTGAGGGTCGACTTCATTGCAACGGGTTTATCCGATATAGTTCGGTCCTTTTCCGTCGGGTGGCCTGCCGAAATCGTCTCCCAAAGCAGGAACCTCGTATCTGCAGAGACGACCCTGTAGGGTCTTTTAAAATATTACACTCGTGAACCGGATGATAGTGTTCAGAATGGAACCCACAATCTTCAGAGCACGATGTAGGCTGTTAACCACTTCATTAGGGAAATGCCTTTGTAAGATCAAATCGTCTTTGCTATTGTTGAGACAAGCTTATATTATTAAATTATATTGGGTGTATTTTTAATGACTGCAGTGTTTGAAAATATTGCCGGTCCAAGTTTTGTATTCATCCTCTGTAAATTTTATGCAACATAAAAGGTATGCATTTGATGTGCATGGGACTACCTTTTATGTCTATGTTGTTAAATAATAAATGAGAGGTCAGCATGGCCGATAAAATCGCCGGTTCTTTAACATCCGGTGTTTTGATGCCGAGGTAGCGGGTTCAACCCCTACACCGGTCAGCTAGACTAACATGTTGGCTTCTCGACCTTGACATGTGGACGTAAATTACAAGTACCTCAGAAGTCAGAGTGGGTTCGTCTAATTGCGAAGGGGAAGTAGTAATAGGGACTAGACTAATAATTCACACGCAAAAACCGATCCAGTGCACTAAAAGTATTAGCACGTCTATGGACTAAGCTTGAGCTCAAAGCGAACGAACGTTAAACAAATATTGTAACTGTAAAGTAAATTTTGATTTGCTGTTTTTAATTCCCGTTCAGACAAAATGTACGTGCTTCATCAAGGTTCTGCAAACAGGCCAAGCATTGTACTCCATCTTGCTGATGATATTGATATTGCGGGGACCCAGACTGGCCAACAGAAGGGGGTTTGAGAGTTTGTCACAGCGACTACGTGACATCATCAATTATTACTGTCTGTCATCAGTATACCACATGAAGATGGCTGAAAGTCGGGTGTAAGACAGCATCAGTAACAGTACAGGTGCTTACAGAAACCTGAAATAATTATAATCTATGTATAACTTTAACAAGTATTTTCGTTTCTTTGTGTTCGTTGTATTATTATTGGCAACTTGCCGTATTGACAGACGATAGTTTGAACAGGCATAATAACCACAATCCGCGGCGATAGCGAATGTGACAGATGAGACCAATTAGCGTAGTAAGATCACAGTTGGAGTTATACCTCACCATAGCACAAAGTCTGAACCGAGGCAAGCTTCGGGCGGAGTGGCAAGCTTCCATTCAACTATCAAATATAGAGAGCATCTGTTGGATTGTTTCCCTAGGACATGTTGGTGTGGTGGGAAATGAGCAGGCGGACAGATTGGCTGGGTCTGCACCACTTGGTTGATTATTGGTGCATGATAAGGCAGATGTGGCCAGGGCACTGTGGAATCGTATGTATAGAGCAGGAGAACAGACTAATCATCACAGCTTGGAGAGAATGGTGCTGCAGGGAAAGACCAGAGGGTCTGGCCGACACTCAAAACTCCGAGGAAAGGCCAGACAGACACATAATCAGACTGCTACTGGTACCATTAGTATTGGGACTCTTCGCTGACTGTTGCAGATAAAGTCGGAGAATGTACTGAGTGCTATGGTGTCGGTTCTTGACTCTGCTCAAGTCAACTCTACTCAACTCAAGTCAACTCAATTCAGCTCAAGTCTACTCAACTCAAGTCAACTCAACTCAACTCAACTCAGGTTCTGAACTGTATTGTATGCTGTAAATGAGCTATTAATTAGTTATCCATCATCTTGCACACAGGAACAAACGCTCCATTTGATCTATAAAATATGATAAAATAACGTAAAGTAATACAGTTTGACATCAAGCAAGGGGTCCGTCAGGGATTTGTGCTGTCCCCCTATTTGTTTAACCTGTACGCCGAAAATATAATGAGAAATGTAAGAGATGATATAAACAGGGAGCTATATGATGCCCTGGCTTCCTGGCCTAGAGGTTAGCAACTTTTCTTCGTAATCTCGTATACTCTCGTAGGTAACATGACGACGGTGAGAATCAGCAGTGGTTCGAATCGCGTTGGTAACTTACAGGGTATGTGAGCCGGCCGCTCAGAAAGTAATGGCAAACTACTGAGCATAATCTTGCCAAGAAATCAACAGTAAGCTGAAAGATGCTGATGTTGACAGCGATGTCCTGTAAAGGATATGCAAACATTTTATTTATATGATGCCCTAAATATCGGTGGTCATGACATACCAGAGATTCGGTATGCTGATGATACAGTATTACTATCCACAACACAGACTGGTATAGAAAACCTAATAGCCTCAACCCAATTCAATAGTGAAAATCACAACTTATATCTTAACATAGCAAAAGCAAGGATAATGCGTACAGATAAAACTATTATGGAGAAAGAATTATATGTTAATGAAGAAAAATTGGAGGTGGTGGCAAATTTCGAATATCTTGGGTCATTGATTACCAACAATGGTGACACAATGAAAGAAGTTAGAAGACGAATATTTATTGTTCTTCAAAGACTAAAACAACTGAATAAATTATGGAGTGGGACAGTCAGAACTACACAAATTAGATTTTAAAGAGCATGCACCTTTCCCATTGCAACATACGCCTGTGAGACCTGGACACTTACTAAACAAGCTGAACAGCGCATAAATGTCTTTGAATATAAACGTTATAGACGAGTTCTAAGAATATCTTGGGTAAAGAAAAGAACAAATGTTTCCATACTTCAAGAGCTGAATATTGAAGAAGTTTGGCTATTAAAGACAATAAAACAAAGAAAATTGAAATATTTTGGTCTCTTGAAACGCCTCGAAAGTTTGGAGAGAACAATGATGGAGGGGTATATGCCTGGAAAGAGAGGAAGAGGAAGGCCAAAGAGAAGATGGGTGCAGGATGTGGCGGATGATCTCCAGATGAGTGTATCGGACGCGGGGCATCTTGCTTATGATCGAGAGGTTTTCCGGAAGGTTGTTATGGGAGCGAGGTTCTGCAAAGGATATGCTACTGAATGAATGAATGAATGAATGAATGAATGCAGTTTTACAAAACAGAATTAGTAAAAATACAGGACTTTGTGGCGACTAGCCTTCATCAGCAGAAAAATACATACACACAACACAACATATAATCACGGAGAAGACCCTCCATACATCCATCATGTGCCATGCCGGTAAGCGTGGGTGATCATGATTCGCCATTTCACTCGATTACCAGAGTCGTGGATCAGCTCAGTGTTCTTGTCTCGACCTTGCCACGTGGTAAAGCCATCCAGGTATTTACTTCTCTGTCTTCCCCTTGTTCTCTTCCCCTCGATCTTGCCAGAAGAACACCCACCAGTGACTACATTGAGGCATAAGAATGGGATGAGAAGAATGAAAAGATGAAACAAATGAAAAAAATGAAGAAAAATTGAAACTTTGAAAAATTGTTTGCTGCTTTTCTCAGAATCCCAGGCAGTTGATCTATAACCACCCAGTGTCTTCATCTTATTCAGCAGCCTGATCTACAACAGAATTGGTGATCACGAATTCCTATTCATTCCTATCTTTATTGTGTTTTATAACGGATCATTTTCAATACATACTTCTTTTTCCTCTTTTTCTTTCGTTTGCTTGAAACTTGTCTATATTTGCAGTGTTGTCTCTTGAGTGAATTTTACTGTGTCTTCTTTAGTTGACTCAGTGGTCCTTAGAGTTTGTCTTCCACTGTTGTTTCTCTAGGCCAGACTGCTTGCCTAGGTATTTCAATACATAATGATACCTCTAGGCCGGCTTCCTGGCCTAGAGGTTAGCGACTTTTCTCCGTAATCTCGTATACTCTCGTAAGTAACGTGACGACGGTGAGAATTAGCAGTGGTTCGAATCGCGTGAGTAACTTACGGGGTATGTGAGCCGGACGCTCAGAAAGAAATGGCAAACTACTGAGCGTAATCTTGCCGAGAAATCAACTTGTATGTGGATAGATACGGGACACTGGAGACAACTTGTGTGTGGATAGACATGGGGCATTGGAGACACCTGTGTGGATAGACATGGGACATTGAATACCCCTTTGTATGGATAGACATGGGGCATTAGAGACACCTTTGTGTGGATAGAGTGGGACATTGGAGACACCTTGTGTGTGGATAGATACGGGACATTGGAGACACCTTTGATTGGATAGACATGGGGCATTAGAGACACCTTGGTGTGAATAGACACGCGACATTGGAGACACCTTGTGTGTCGCTAGACATGGAACATTGGAGACACCCTGTGTGTGTATAGACACGGTACACTGGAGACAACTTGTGTGTGGATAGACACGGGACATTGGAGACACCTCGTGTGTGGATAGACACGGGACACTGGAGACAACTTGTGTGTGGATAGACACGGTAATTGGAGACACCCTGTGTGTGGATAGACACGGGACATTGGAGACACCGTGTGTGTGTGGATATACATGGGCCATTGTAGGCACCATGTGGGTGAATAGACACGGGATATTAGAGACACCCTGTGTGTGGATAGACACGGGACATTGAAGACACCGTGTGTGTGGATAGACACGGGGCATTTGAGACACCATGTGTGTGGATAGACACGGAACATTGGAGACACCATGTGTGTGGATAGACATGGAACATTCGAGACACCCTGTGTGTGGATAGACACGGGACATTGCAGACACCATGTGTGTGGATAGACACGGGGCATTGGAGACACCTTGAGTGTGGATAGACACGGGACATTGGAGACACCTTGCGCGTGGATATACTCGGGACATTGGAGACACCTTGTGTGTGGATAGACATGGGACATTGGGGACACTTTCTGTGTGGATAGACACGGGACATTGCAGACACCTCGTGTTTTGATAGGCACGGGACATTGCAGACACCTTGTGTATGGATATCCTTGAGGCTGTGAAACTGGCAAAAGATGGAGCATCTTTCCCCTGGGCTGTGATGAGAACGGCGTTTTGCAGAGAATCTTCTGTATGATGCCTTTGGTCAAGGGACAGTACAACAAACGAACTTTTCCGGGACGAACCAATCATAATGAAAAAGAAGCTTATATATCACGAGGCAGTGTACTGAGTTCTGCTTATATGTGAAGTTGTAAGAAGTTTGGAAACAATGTCTGCTCAACGGAGTTTACATCTCTATGGTGCAAAGAAGAGAGTCGCGAACATAAAATAACTACAAACATCTCTTTCCTTGTCCAGAATGAGGGAGGTGGGAGTGAAGCGGCGAGCAACCAGACATGAACCTTTTATCAAGAGAGCAAGATTTTTGATTAATCAAAATAGAACTCGCACGATCAGGTGATATACACTGGCGGGGATATTCAGGAGGAGTCGGAGCACCTATGGACGTGTCCGGAGTGCGTTAATTATTACCCTCACTATTAACTAATCACTAACTACAACACTTTTCAGTTTGGTAGGGTAGTTTATTTCGCGCTAATCGTATCAATTCATTCCACCATCAGTCGTTGTTACATCGTCCATCGTATGCCTTGTTGACAGTTCCACAGGTGGCAACAAACATATAACAATCGTTATCATAGGTTTGTCCGTTAGTTCCACAGACATATGCATAGTTGTCTCCATCGCAGACAAGTTGAAACGAGCACGGGGCGCTGTCAACTGAAATATACAAAATGAAAGGTTAAAACAGACAACAGAAAGGGGTAGGTAACAATGTTACGACACATCGCTAGACAAAAAAATATATATATATTACAAAATGGAAAACAGACTCGCTAATAAAAGCTGTTAAATACAGTGAGTTAAGGAGTGTGGAAGCTACGGACATGTGGTTTCATAGAAGATTGATGAGAACACCATGGATATATAGAACTAGTAATGACGATATCTTGAAAGAAGCTAACTCACACAGAGAACGGTTACTCGCATGAGACAGTCTTTCTATGACAAAGTCCTTCAATGAGAAAGTCCTTCAAGAAAGAAATCAAAATCGTAAATTGATTACGAAAATTAGACATAGACAGTCACGATTTGGGGCACGTTATAAGAAAAAATACACTTGACAGCTTGGTGACAGTTGCCAAAATTAATTTGAAAACAGCAAGTTGAAGGCAAATAGATAAATACT
>OY992876.1:367317040-367442040 GCA_963921405.1 Cepaea hortensis
AAGTAACCATTCTCCTACCAAGGACAGGTATACACATACACACATTGGCACCTTGCCGTCTTGACAGACGATAGTTTGTGCTTTAAAAAAGGCTTCCGGTTTCAAGATGGCGACGGACGGTCGTGTTGTTTTGTGTTCGTTAACTTTTTCGCGTAGGGGATGGATTTATTCATCTCTTGCGTGTAATTGGTGTGCCAGGATGTAAAACCAGGAGTTTCTACTCAAGATCTGCGCGGGTGCTACGGAGTTCGTGCATCGAGCGAAGCCATCCTTGAGTGAATTTTCAGCAGCGTGTGTGGTTTTCAAAGTCTGTGTTTACGTTTTTTTCAACATGGCGGAACAACGTGTGTTCTTCGTGCGGTCTGCAGTCAACATACCGAAGCGGCGGGGTAGCCGCGCAGGGAAAAAGAAGCAAGGTAAGCGTGGAGGTTTGAGGCGTTTTAGACTCAAGTGTCACCGTCTAGGACTCAGGAATATCCGTATTCTATATTGGAACTGTGCCAGTGTACAACAACGGGGCTCTATTTTAGAAACCCTAGTTTACAGGAACGACATTGTAGCACTCCAGGAGACGAGACTGGGCGATCAGCTACTCCAGATTGCCGGCTTCAAATGTTTCTACAACAGACGACATCTGGGAATGGCGATTCTCGTTCGCGACAGCATGGTGGCGTCAGAGCTAGACATGTCCAGTTGGGACAGTGACGATATACAAATACAGGCGTTGAGAGTTCATTCCAGTATACCATTCGTGGTGGTTAATGTTTATGCCCGCAATGCCAGTGTGGACGCCCAGAAGTGGCAGTGCTTAAGTGGCATATTAGGCCACGAGAGAAATGTTATTTTCTGTGGTGATTTCAACGCTAAAGGCAGATCATGGGGAAACACTTCATCCAATACACAGGGGGAGGAGCTCGAGACTGCACTGGAAACCATCGACCTGGTTTGTATCAACAGTGGCTGTGTCACCAGGACAGCAAGCCGTCCGGGCGATGAGGACAGTGCTATTGATCTGGTGCTAGTTTCACCTTCACTCACTACAGTGTAGATGGGGTGTCCTAGGACACCATGGCAGCGACCACCACCCGTGCAGCATACTGATGGAGAAAGGCAGAACCAGGCAGCACAAGCTAAAGGTAAAGACGTTCCAGTATGACAGTATAGGGCAAGATGTGGTGAGTAAAATAAGACGTGACAAGCGCAGAACGTTTCAGGGCAGGAAAAAAAGCTGGGAGCAGCCACCGTGGTGGAGTTTCGAGGTGGAGAAGGCTTGGGTGGATAAGCGTAGTGCTGTAAGGAGATGGCAAAATGCCAAGAAGAACAGAGCTGGTCATCCTAGTCCCTGCTTGCACTTAGAAAGAGAGATGCACACAAAAGTAAGCTACTTCAAAAAACTGGTCAAGGTTGTTAAAAGCGAAAAATGGGCAGAGGTGTGTCAAAGAGTAAGCACAGACAAGTCACTGAAATTGTTCTGGCGACTACATAAAAGCATGAGTGGTGTAGTCAAGAATAAGAGCATTTCTGACTTCCAAGGTGCTGACCTCATCTGGCAGAGGACTGACGAGGACAAGGGCAAAGCCCTCTTTGAACGCTACCTTGAGCAAAGCAACCAGACAGACATGGGAGGCCGAAATCTGGCCAAGGAGGTCACCTCAGACAGATGCAAGGCCCAGGACACTTCGGATGAAGACACAGTGACAGTGAAAGAAATCAAGGCTGTGCTTCGACGATCAAAAAACAGTGCTCCAGGTCCTGATGGTATAAGATACGACGACATTAATAGGTGTACCGACAATGAGCTAGAGAAACTAGCAGACATGTACAACAACAGTATAGGGGGTGCTAGCATCAAGGAGGAGTGGTTACACAGCTATCTGATTCCCTTGCCGAAGCCTGACAAAGACCACAAAAAAATTCAGGGATATCGAATTATAATCATGCAGAATACAATAGGCAAGCTGCTGGAGAAGGTAATTGCCAGGAAAATATCAAGCCAACTAGAGAGGCAAGGTGTTTTCCCACCCACCCTGGGTGGGTACCGTCCAAAAAGGGAAACCTGGACCAATGCAGCAGTCTTTGCCCAGGATGTCTATGAAGGTTTCCACTCAGGCACTGAAACCGTTGCTGCAGCGATTGATCTTGAGGACGCATACAACAGAGTACCACTGGATTATTTAATGTTTCAGCTTCTCGAACTAAACATAAGTCCATTCCCCCTTAGTTGGATCGCTGCAGCCCTCTTCCAACGGAAAGTAGTTTTTAGATGTGGCAGTTGGACTTCGGAACCAACAACAATATATCCTGGCCTACCACAGGGATCACCATTATCTCCGGTACTGTTCAACGCCTACACAGTGAGAATAACCAGTGAGCAGATCACTGGACCTGGCAGGACATTGTCATATGCCGATGATGTTTTAGTGTATCGTCAGGGGAAGGATAGAGAGGAGGTTGCTGTGGAACTACAAACCGAACTCAATCGCATAAGTACTTGGTGTGATGAAGCTGGGGCAATGGTCAACCCAACAAAGGCAACAGTGACTTGGTTCTCGTTGAATAATCATATTGTCAACACTCCATCACCAACTGTAATGCTGTGTTCAGAGACGGTGGAAAGAACGCAGGCAATGAATTACCTGGGGATACGGTTTGATCGAAGCCTTGCTTATAATGTGCACATAGACCAGGTGATAACAAAGGCCAAGCGGGGTTTGGCAGCGATGCGGGTGATGGCGGCAGCAAACTGTGAGCAGCGCCATCTATGTCTTCTGTACGAGGGGCTGGTCATGTCTGTTTTGGAGTATGCAATGGCAATCCTGACTCTCAGCCATAAGCAGATAGAAAGGATGGAAAGGATACAGAATGAAGCTATGCGCATTATTCTTGGATGTACAAGAGATACAGCATGCAGGGCGATGCGCTACCTTCTTGGGTTTCCAACCATTGAAGAGAGAATACAAGATTGCAGGGCACGCGCCTACCTCAGAATTAACGCAAACACACAACATCCACTGCATAGTGAAATTAGGAAGGTGAAGGGCAGCAGGTTAAAAAGAGGACGGTCGTGGATGGGTCAAGCCGAAGACATTCTTCAACAGGTGTGTTCACTTAAGGACTTAGAACCTGGCGAGGAGTGGGTGCAAGTGCCAACAGACTTCTGCACATCCTTTTCAGTTTGCATCCAACTTGACAGAAAATGCAGACAAGAAAATCCGGCTGCTGTTGAGGCTGAAGTACAAGCGTTGATTTTCGAGAATTCGCTAGACGGTGACGCGGTCATCTACACAGATGGGTCGGTCGTCCGACATGTGAGAAGCTCATGGGCCTTTACAGCTCGGGCCGGAGGGAGAATTGTGAAGGAGGACTCTGGTGCTTTTACTGAAACCACAAGTAGCCTGTCCATGGAAGTCATGGCAGTAAGTAAATCAATAACATGGCTCGAGACACAGACATTCACTAGGGCTTGTTTCCTTAGCGACTCAATGAACATGATCAAGAGGATAGAGGAGGGGTCGATCCGAAGAGAATGGTTGCTGCCTTTGGAGCGGTCTCGACTGGCAAAGATTAGTTTCATCTTCGTGCCAGGGCATGCGGGAGTACAAGGAAATGAGCGGGCTGACAAGCTCGCAGGTGAGGCTACTGTGGAGGGCGGACGCGCCATGGAGCAGGCCGACATTCTGAATGCTCTACGAGAAGTAAGACTTTTGCGAGAACCAAGTGATGACTGTGAATCTACAACAATGGCCAGACTGCGAGAGCAGCAAATTAAAAGAGGTGTGGCCAAACAAGAACACTACGCAGGAAGCCAAAGAAGATTTATAAACCAACACAGAACTGGCGTCGTTAGCCGCTACACGCTGCGGGATTTGCTGAGGAGGGGATCCGAGCACTTATGGACTGAATGGTTCGATGTGCAATGAGGATGATCTGTCGACTAACTAACTAACTAACTAACTTTTAAAAAGGCATAATAACTTTTACCTATGGCGGTAGCGAATGTGACTGATAAGGCCAATTTGCGCTGTAAATGTCCGTTCACAGTGGGTGCATGTGAACACGTGGTCATTTCCACCATCATGCACCATCTTACGTCTCAAACGCTCGGTGTGTGACTTATCTGCAATAATTTTCTCCTTTGTCTTTATTCCATTTCTGATGTTTGCCCTCCATGCAACACGTTCAGCGGCGACTTGCTCCCAATGTGCATTATCAATGCCTGTATCAATCATGTCCCGCTTACACACATCTTTGTATCGTAGTAGAGGCCGACCCTGAGATCTCTTACCCATCTGTAATTCACCAAAAAAGATATCCTTTGGTATTCTACCATCATCCATCCTCCTAAGATGTAATATCCATCTAAGTCTACGAAGACTGAGCATGGAATAAACTGCCACACAACCTGATCTTTCCAATACTTCAGTATTTGTCATTTTGTCTTGCCACTTAATACCAAGAATTTTTCGCAGACACCGCATATGAAAGCTGTTTAAATGTTTCTCTTGGTGTGAGTAAGTTGTCCAGGTTTCACTGCCATAAAGAAGAGTACTAAGGACACAGGCTTGATAGACAAGGACTTTTGTTTTGGCAGTAAGCTTCCTGTTCTCCCAGACTCTTTTTCTTAACCTGTTCATTGTTGTTGCTGCCTTACCAATCCAGATGTTGATTTCCTGATCTAGGGATAATTTGCTATTTACCACTGATCCTAAAGATGTAAAATGGTCTACCATCTCTAGTTCGGCGTCGTCAATAAAGATTGATGGTACCCCGTGTGCACCTTGTGACATAATCTGTCTTCTTTTTGCTAATTGTTAAACCAAATTCAGAACAAGCATTGGAGAATGCAGATAGTAGACATTGCAATTCTTCCTCAGAATGGGTCGTAACTGCAGCATCATCTGCAAAAAGCAACTCTCTGGTCAGAAGCCTCCTAATTTTGGTCTTGGCCTTTAATCTCTGAGCATTGTAGTGGCCGCCATCTGAGCGTGAGTGAATGTATATACCACCATCCTGATCACGAAAGGCATATTTCAGTAGAAGTGAAAAGTATATTCCAAAGAGGGTGGGAGCTAGTACACAATCTTGCTTAACTCCACTCTTGATTTCAAATTCTTCAGAAGTTGCACCATCAAACTTGATTATACCCTTCATGCCTGTGTGGAACGATTAGACAATGGACAGAAGAGTTGGTGGGCAGCCAATCTTCTTTAGTGCCTTGAACAGACCCTCACGACTGACCAAATCAAATGCCTTTGTGAGGTCGATGAAGGCAATAAACAGTGGTTGATTCTGTTCACGGCATTTTTCTTGCATTTGTCGCAATGAAAATATCATATCAGTGGTAGACCGGTTCTGTCGAAAGCCGCACTGTGATTCGGAGTAGACTTGATCTCCTAGGACTTGAAGTCTGTGCAGAACAATTCTGGCAAATACTTTTCCAACAATACACAGAAGTGAGATACCCCTATAGTTGTTGCAGTCGCTCCGATCGCCCTTGTTCTTGTCCGTAACAGTTGCCTCTTGCTTTGATTCCGAGACCAGTTAAGACCAGGGATGGAGTTATTGCCTCCCCATAGCACAAAGCCTGGGCTAAAATATAGAGATCATGCGTTGCCCATGCAGCATGATCCCTCTCTCGGCCTGCCTAGTTCACTCCAGAAGAAAGGTAACACCCCTACATCTAGAACAAGACAAGCTGCAGAAGCTGCCGGATCAGCAAAGCAATGCTCTAACTGTCCGCCTGTCGGAGCTTCGATCTTAGACCAGTCGCCAACCAAGGCTTAGGGCCTGGTCTGCCCTGCCATGACATTTTGTCTTTAGCTTGCATTTCCTCGCACCAGGGTAAGGCTTGTACCCTCCCAATTGCGCTCTTCCGCCCGAAGCCGTTGGAACAATGTGGGGTGTCGGGTTTGGTAAGCGCCGCCCAACGTTCGGCGCTAACAGAAAGCAGGTAGTACCGTCTACTGTTATACGGTAGCTCAGTCATATCTGACTAAGACCTGACACATAAAGGACAGGTATAACAAACCAAATAATTGTCCTTTGTACAGACGGCCAAGTAAGACCCCCCTCTCAATCAACAATAAACTTTAAGCCTGATGAGCTTTGTTTTATCCATTCATCCATACTGATCTTCCTCGGAAAAAGGTTAAAAAAGACTTTTTCTCGACCCGAAACTAAAGTACCATCTGCACGGGGATTGTGTTGCGGAGGCCTTGTAGCCCTCTTTATTCATTGATTCATTGGTACCTTGCCGTTTTGACAGACGATAGTTTGTTACATTGTACTTCAGAAAGGCATAATTACAACCCATGGTGGGAGCGAATGTGACTGATCAGACCAATTCGCGCTGTAAATGTTCGTCCACAGTGGATGCATATGAACACATGGTCATTTTCACCATCACGCACTATCTTAAGTCTCACGCGCTCGGTGTGTGACTTATCTGCAATAATTTTCTCCTTTGTCTTTATTCCATTTCTGATATTTGCCCTCCATGCAACACGTTCGGCGGCGACTTGTTCCCAACGTGCATTATCAATTCAATGCCTGTACCCCTCTCTAAACTTACATATAAACCAGCGGAAAAAGAGACCGTGAGTGAAAATTCCAGCGGAGAGGAATATTATAATTTAATCAGGCCATGATTTAGCAAAGCACATAGGTCGTTGTTCCCCATCTCACCAGCATCATTGATCATATCTGTGTTCTTATCCAGATCACGCGGCGTGGCCAAGCCATCCAGGTATTCATCTCTCTGCTATCCCCTTGCTCTTTCTCCACCAAATCCTCAGAAATAACAACGAATGTCTTTATGTACGACGCAGCGGACAAGAACTTCCGGCAGCAAGTGTTATGAAGTGTCGCTTGTAAAGGTTACGTTAAACCGCAGACGATTGTCCATTTCTCAGCGATTATTTTAAAATATAATGCTTTATAACGTCCACTGATTATACGAAACGTTAGCGCACCGGCATAAGTCAACATATATGTCATAATTAAGTTTAATAACAATCCAGTTTATGTAAAAATGCCAAACGTTGGTGCACATCGTTTGCTGGAGGTTCCAGCTTGTTTCCTTCTTGCACAAGGGAGAATAAGAATGATTCGCAAGCTACCTAAGTTGCCAGAACATGTAATAAACTGTCGACATGCAATTAGAAATGAAGCCTCGCAGTTAAATTTACGTAGATTTATTACTAGCAGTAGTAAATTGGCACATGATAATGTTAATTCCAAAAAGGAGATCATGAAGTCCGGCCCGTCCTTATCCCATTTCTTGAACGGTTCTGCATCGCCACAAGAAAGCGAAGTTGATTTGACAGTGGAGGATACATATTTAGGAGCTCATTTATTTCAAGGACACAATAAGAGAGGTATGGAGTCAATGGGCATATGCGTTCAAGTGTAATCAGTGTGACATATTGAGTGTGTCGTCAGCAATATGAATGTGACATTACATTTTATTTATACTAGGAACAAACAAACGAACAAAACAAACTAACCTCATTTTCATAGGATCGCAAATTTGGCATGCATTCCCATCTTATATTCGGCCCTTCCAGTCACTCATCTGTTGTACGTACATCAGTTATCTATTGTGCATGTTACATTCACATAGGGAAAACAAACATTGTCAAATGAAAGTTGCGAACGTAATGTATATTGACAGGCAGCCAGATAGCCACATACACACATACATGCATAAACACATACATACCTGCATGAGACTTACATCATTTACATAAACTCTCATAGTTATACACTCACTCAGTAACGCACAAATTCACACTGCCTCTCGTACACATATACTCACAATCACAAACTCACTCACAAAAGTTTACTTATGCATACATTCTCCATATCTCTCTCTCTCTCTCTCTCTCTTTTTCTCTCTCTCTCTCCCCCCTCTCTCCCTCTCTATCTCTTTCTCTCTCTTGCCCATATATCCTCATTCATACATACAGCAAGGCACACATACAACAAGGCACACACATACACTTCATCCCATACACACATAATCAACTCATACACTCATTCACACATGCAAATCCACAAATACTCAGTCATACATCCTCTCTCTCTCTCTCTCTCTCTCTCTCTCTCTCTCTCTCTCTCTCTCTCTCTCTCTCTCTCTCTCTCTCTCTCTCTCTCTCTCTCTCAAACACACAATATCATTCACTCATTCTTACTCTCTCTCTCTCTCTCTCTCTCTCTCTCTCTCTCTCTCTCTCTCTCTCTCTCTCTCTCTCTTACTACATAAATAAACACACATAGTATTGTTTTGCGCTCACAGAAGGAGAAGAAGGGAGTAGAGACCAGAGGACGCACTAGACAACAAAATTTGAAAGCTATAGTTACTGACCGGGATTCAAACCTTACACCTCCAAATGATGACAGCGCCTCGCTGCAGGAACAAGTGTACTTCAACGCATGACCAACTAGACACTCCAAAAAAGTGTCTTCATTAG
Organism: Cepaea hortensis; assembly: GCA_963921405.1. Classification (NCBI taxonomy): domain Eukaryota; kingdom Metazoa; phylum Mollusca; class Gastropoda; order Stylommatophora; family Helicidae; genus Cepaea; species Cepaea hortensis. Next base: position 367,325,512 of record OY992876.1, read on the forward strand.
TTATGTCTATCATACACATGAACTTACAACTATGGAAAACGGACAGAATTCGTATCAAACCATTGAGATAGCACCATAGGTCTCATAATTTATATTAAACCTGCATAGGTCAAATAACAAACATACAAACACATTGGACCGTAATACTGTGTCTAGTATATTAACAAACATTTAAAGAAGAGAAATGATTGGTCGGTTCTAATGGGGTACACATATTACACAGGAAATCGATTGGGGAACCCGTTGAGGTCACTGAGACAGTTACATAAACAAACACACATAGTATTGTTTGGTGCTCACAGAAGGAGAAGAAGGGAACTAACATGTCTGTTAGTTAGGGATTAGAGGACACACTTGAGACAACAGCATGTATGTGTGTGTAAGTGTAATCAGTGTGACATTACATGGGTGTAAGTTTCAGACATGTGACATAGTACATGAGTGTAAGTTTAAGACATGTGACATATTATATGGGTGTAAGTTTCAGACATGTGACATAGTACATGAGTGTAAGTTTAAGACATGTGACATATTATATGGGTGTAAGTATAAGCTGTGTTACATTACATGGGTATAAGTGTAAGCAGTGTGACATTACATATGTGAAAGTGTAATAAGCTTGACACATTACATGGGTGTAAGTGTAATCAGTGTGGCATATACAGGGGTGTAAGTGTAAGCAGTGTGACATATTACATAAGTGTAAGCCATTGTCAAACAGACAGGACTACATATGTAAACCTGCATGCAAACGCATGTAGAGTGGATGTCTCTCTGACAACAAGTTTGAATGTTATCTATTCACAGATGTGTAATTTTAGTTACTAGAATGTTCTGGTTTTCCTAACAGTTTACATTGAGACGTACGGTTGTCAGATGAATGTGAATGATACCGAGATCGCATGGAGTATTCTACTGCAGAATGGCTTTGTCAAAGCTGACAGTGTTCAAGAGGTACTGTGTACTAACTGATCCAGTAATGTTTAGTTTCAGTATTGTTTAGTTTTAATGGAACCAGTGTGACATAGAGGGGTATATCATTATGGGGTTAACTTGAATAAAATGTTCATCAACTGGGTTCAGATTAGGAGTATACAAAAACAAAAAGTATAACTGCCTTTATGTCTTGAGGAGTATTGATTATATGAGGAAGCAAAAGTTAGTTACATTTTCATTACAGGACATTGCAATCAACCCCATCATGCTTTGGCTGTTTGTGATTTACAAGGCAATTTTTATGTTTAGTAGTTTGCCATTGCTTTCTGAACGACCGACACTCATGCGAATGAAATAGAGACAAGAATGTCCAAATGTTTCCAAGTTGCCTGTGTTTAATTTCAAACATTCAACTATTTATTTTGGGAAAATATGAAACGCATTCGCTGCTCAGAGTTCAGCATGGCCGAATAGATAAGAGCACTCATTTAGAAACATCCGGTGTGCTGATGCTGAGGTAAGGGGTTCAACCCCTACACTGGTAAGTTGGACTAAAATGTTGAAATCTCTTCCTTGACTTGAGGACATAAATTAAAAGTACCTCTGAAGTCGGAGTGGGTTCGCCTGATGGCCAGCGACACTGGTAATAGGGAAAAACGAATCCATATGCAAAAATCAGTCGAATCCTACTAAAAACAATGTGTATTAACTACGCTTGTGTTCAAAAGCGCGTGAGCGCCTTTCTCTCCCCTCCTCCCCCCAAAAAAAATTCACTGCCACATTCTCAGCCACAATATATAATTATTATATAGTTTTCCAAAATAATTGTGGAAATAACTAACTTTAAACTTTCACAAGATCTTTGTTTCATTTCTCCCCTGGTTATACATTTTAAATCTTTCCTATATAAGTATGTATTATATAAATATATTTTTGAAAAATTATTGTGGAAATAACTAAATTTCAACTTAAAACACATTTCATGAGACAGAAAAATCTGCACCGAACATCTTGAAAACACTTGTCCTTTATCAGCTAGTATCATTCCAACCCCTAGTTACTAATGTTTTTCGTAATTACACGACGGCTCCGGTTAACGCCTGGGTTACGTTCTTGGAGAATGTGACTAAGTGAAACGACGTACAGCGAAACACGATTTACCATAGAATTAAATGAAACACAGTGTATTATGTAATGTTTATTTTGATGGTTGTTGATATTTATTGGCTAAATAGAGGTGGGTTGGAGGGCGAGTGGTAGAATTATTGGGACGTAGGGGCATTAAAACCAAGACACGCTCCAAAACTATCATCAGCTCTACTAGTACTGCTCTTATCCGCTTTCTTAGCTAGATCTTCCAAGACTTTGCTTTCTCTTGGATAGCCATCTTGCTCACAGGCATATTCTGTTGGTTCTGGTCTTCAATCCAGACGGCCAATAGTGCTTCCATGTTCTCCATAAGAGTACTTCTGGTACGAGTGATCTTGGAAGCACTCAGAGGGGTTACATTTTTAGCACCCTCTTTGATTTTGTCAGCATGTGCATGAATTGTCCTTACCATGGTTGGAGGTAAACCATGGACTTTACCGATATCAACAGCCCAATCACCAGCCTCAAAACAATGTAACACATCTAACTTCACCTCAAGATTAACACTTTTCCTGGTTCTCTTACAATCAGACACACTATCAGCACTTACTGTGCCCTTTGAACTCATAATTATGGGTGATTACATGATAAAGTCCTGGAAAAAACGCACTGCACAAAATGTAAAATGGCGACGTTAACACAGCATAGCAACACAGGTGACGACGTTATAGCAAAACAATGTAAACCGAAGCGATGTATAGCGGGGCCGTCCTGTACTATTATTAGTCATAAGTCGCAGTTCTAACTTCATGGCAACGTGTCACTCCATAATGTTTTGTTCCTGTGCCAGTGAATATCACACATAATGCTCACATTGTCCCATGTGAAAGGTAGAACAGACAGCATTCCCGACAAACCAACAGCATGCACAGGCATACATGCATAAGACCACTACCAGAATGACAACACAAGTCTGCCACTAAAATTACAGTTAATTGCTGTTGATTGCTTGTTTGTATTTGCAAGCTGCCTTAGCCAAGCTTCCACAGAAGTGTTGTTGTGACTTTCAGGCAGATGTGGTGTTGCTGATGACCTGTTCAATCAGAGAGGGCGCTGAAGGCAAGATCTGGGACCGTGTGCATAACCTGGCTGGGATCAAGAAAAGACGGGGCAGGAGACACCCACTAAAGATAGGAATTCTGGGTAGAGCTTGTTGCAATGTTTATACTGTTGAGTTCTTGGTACAGTTGGTATTTAAGTCTATAATGTTGAATTCTTGGTACAGTTGGTATTACAGTTTATAATGTTGCATATTTGGTACAGTTGTTATTTCAGTTTATAATGTTGAATTCCAGGTACTGTTGGTATTTCAGTTTTATAATGTTGAATTCCTGGTATTGTTGTTGGTATTTCAGTTTATAATGTTCAATTCCTGGTACTGTTGGTATTTCAGTTTAAAATGTTGAATTCTTGGTACAGGTGGTATTTCAGTTTATAATGTTGCATATTTGGTTAGTTGCATATCCTTTACAGGACGTTGCAGTCAACACCAGCATTATTTGCTGTTGTGATCTCTTGACCAGTTTACGTTAAGTAGTTTGCCATTGCTTTCTGAACGACCGGCACCCATACCATTTCGTAAATTACCAATGCAACACGGTCTGCTGCTAAATCGCGCGCAGATGTTTTATGAATGCAGGTTCACAAACTGCGTCCATAACCCCAACGCCACGTAGCCGGCATATTTGGTACAGTTGATATTTTAATTTATAACGTTGAATTCTTGGTACAGTTGGTATTTCTTTTTATAATGTTAAATTCTTGGTACGGTTGATATTACAGTCTATAATGTTGAATTTTTATACAGTTGGTAGTAGTTTATAATTTTGCATATTTGGTACAGTTAGTATTACAGTTTATAATGTTGAATTCTTGATACAGTTGGTATTACAGCTTATAATGTTGAATTACTGGTACAGTTGGCATTACAGTTCATAATGTTGAATTCGTCAACAGTTATGTCTCTCTGCTTTTAAATCATCGTTATCTGTAGTTTGTATCACTGTTATCTGTGCTCACCAAACCTGATACACCACATTGTACCAACGGCTTCCTGCGGAGGAGGGTACAGGCTTTACCCTAGTGCGCAGCAATGCCTTGGTTGGCAATTGGCCTAGGATGGAAGCTCCAACAGGCTGACAGTTAGACTGATTCGGCAACTTCTGCAGCTGGTCTTGTTCCAGGTGTATTGGTGTTACCTTTCATCTGGAGGAAACTTGGCAGGGCAAGAGAGGGATCATGCTGCATGGGTAACACATGGTCTCAACTCAGCCCAGGCTTTGTGCTATGGAGAGGTAAAACCCCAATTTATAAACTATACTATCGTCTGTCAAGATGGCCAGGTGCCAGTCAGTATCCCTGTTTATAAGGTTGCATGCTTGGGACAATCTCTATAACTGTTAAAAAATGTTGAATTTTTAGTAGTTTGTAACTCTGTTTTTAATGTTGAATGTTTGGTATAGTTTACACCCGTGTTTATAATGTTGTATATGTGGTTCAGCGTCTATCACTTCTTATAATGTATTTTTAGTACAATTTGTATCACTGTTTGAGATGTTGAATTCTTAGCACAGTTTGCACCACTGTTTACAGAGGTGAATGCTGGGTGCATTTTGCATGTCTGCTTATGATATTGAATTCTTATTGCAGCTTTCATAGTTTCTCAGCCATCTTATACCAGAACCCCCTGTTCTTTACTATTTCTGATATCTCTTTGCATTTCTTTCCCATATTACTAAACTCTATATGTAGCTCTGTTCTCCATGTGTGTTGTTTTTGTTTCTGTATATTTCTATTGCCTTGAAAATTTAGAAGGGGTGAGGGGGAGGAGAGGGAAAGAGAGAGTATTTAAGAGATATATTATCTGTTCACTTTTGTTAACTCCTTGAATCAGGTTGTATGGCAGAGCGTCTGAAGCGTAAGATTGTGGAGAAAGAGAAGACAGTGGATATTGTATGTGGACCGGATGCTTACCGAGATCTGCCACACCTGCTGGCGGTCACGTCTGCCACAGATGAAGCTGCAGGTATGTGCCACATGGTTAGGTCAAACTATAGAACTGACTTGATTACACCTTTTAGAGGTCAGTGTCCTGAGTTTAAGTAACATTTCTTTCGATTTCCACAAATGTTCTAGTGTTGTCATTCTTCCTGCCTTATATATTCTTATTTTAATGTCTGTCTGTCTGTCTGTCTGTCTGTCTGTCTGTCTGTCTGTCTGTCTGTCTGTCTGTCTGTCTGTCTGTCTGTCTGTCTGTCTGTCTGTCTGCCTGCATGTCTGTCGGTCTGTCTCTCAGTCTGTCTGTCTGTCTGTCTGTCTCTGTCTGTCTCTCTCTATCTGTCTCTCTGTCCGTCTGTCCATCCATGTCTGTCTGTCCATCCATGTCTGTCTGTCTGTCTGTCTGTCTGTCTCTTTGTCTGTCTGTCTGTCTGTCTGTCTGTCTGTCTGTCTGTATCTCTCTGTGTCTCTCTGTCTGTCTGTCCATCCATCCATCCGTTCATCCATCCGTTCGTCCGTCTGTCTGTCTCACTTTTTCTCTACATTGCTACCTATATAGGTATATGATTCGGTCTCTTAGAACGAACGAACGAACAAACTTTATTTTAAAAGGGTAACAAATAGAGTGTAGAGACCTACTTAGATCGAGCCTAAAGCCACTCACTGAAATTAATTTCTCCTTTTGGCGGTCCACGGTGATGTTTATTTTGACTTTTGATCCCTTTCAGTGAATGTCCAGCTGTCGGTGGAAGAGACTTATGCAGATGTGGTTCCTGTGAGAATAAACCCTGAAAGCCCATCAGCTTTTGTGTAAGAGATTTGCCATTTATTTGAGTCAGTGTTTCTAGTTATCTTAACAGCATATGATGTAACAATGGACTTCTTGAGGATTGTGAATAATTAGGCCTTCATATATATTGGGTCAGAGTGTTATGAGTTGGAGTGGATAGTTCCCTTCCTCACTGTTTTTCCTTCTCCAGAATTTACATTAAATAAGTGGGTACTTGTACACATCTTGAGACACAATGGGTACTTGGTGCTAGTCCCATAATTGTACAGACCCTATGGTACTTGAATGGGTGACGTGGTCAAAATCATGCAGCTCTCCTTTACTTCCCTGGACATGTTGTGGTACACATTTTAGACAGGAGAGTTTGTCTGGTAGCTCAAGTCAATGTTTTTAAAATTCACCCCAGTGAAGATGTGAACATGTGACCACCAGGCACACAGGCAAATGTCAGCAACCCAGGCAATGAGACTTAGTCAGTCCTAGGGCAGTATTGGTCAGCAAAGTGTCCAATCCATTATAAGTGAGCATCGAATGTGAGATCAGTGTAATAACAAACAAATGCACTAACCTCTTTGCTCTTTGCTACTGAGGTACCCCTTAATGTTACATAGTTTCTTGGTATTACTTCTTCATTATTCCTGAACAAGATGTGCTATGATACTACTTTTGCTAGGGAAGGCCGCATAAATGTTTGAAGAAAACAGTTTTTATTTTGTTATTTGCTTAATTTTGTAAAGTAATAAACTCCTTCTCTTTCCTTATGTTGTTATGAAATGGAAACAAATAGGTATTTTAAACTCCTGCGAGAAAAAACGAACTAAACAACAACAAACGTTGCACATACCTTACAAGGAGATCCACGTGTCGCGAAATACAGGTGAAAAATCCGAAATCAGAAGCACTCAATAAATATAAAAATGAATAATAAATTAAGATAAAATACACACGAACGCATACAATACGACACACAGACGTTTCGATTCTCAGAATCTTTGTCAATGACAACACAGCTAACAACGAGATACAGCAAACGAAAGACCACAATACACTAACACACGATCTATAACTTAGCCACGTGAGGCCGGAAAGGTGACTAGGCCAGCTGAATTAAAAATGGGTTGCCAAAAAGGATTGGAGTAGCAAAAAATATGTGAACAGTCTGCTATGAAAATATAGGAAAGTGAGGACAATTAAGTTAGATATGGGGGGGGGGGGGGACAGCATAGTAATAGATAGTGTGAACAATTAGGGAAGATGCCACAGTTATACTGTAGCGTCCACAACCGTATTAATTCCGGCTGGGTGGATGCATCCCAGATTGTTGATTAGTTGGCATTCAATTTTAAGTCTGACGCCGCTATTGGAGAAGCAGGGTTTTAGTGCGGTGACACATGCATCGTCGGCTCCATTATGGTTGAAGGAATTGAAATGGTTGGGGACAGGTTTGTCAGCGCCCTGATTGATGTCCCTGAGGTGTTCCCTGAAACGATCCGCAAGACGTCTGCCCGTTTGGCCAATGTATTTCATGTCACATCATTTGCAGATGATAACATAAATCAGATTGCGGGATGTGCAAGTGAAAGAATCTTTCAAGGTGAAGGTACCTCGGGGAAATGCAATCTCTGGTGTCTGAACAACGTATGGGCATGTCAGACAGTTCCTACGATGGCATTCGAATGTGCCCACGGATGAGGTAACCGTGGGGAGGTGACTATGCACAAGGTGGTCTCTGAGGCTCTGGTTACGGCGGAAAATTACCCTGGGGCCATTGGAGAATACCTCACGAGTGGTAGGATCGGATTCCAAGATGGACCAGTGTCTCAGGAAAATGTGCTTGATGGCATAGGCATGTGGGTGGAAGGTGAGGATAAGCTTGGGTTCATTGTTCGGAGGTCGCGTATGCTTGGCGAGGGACATTTCCCGCGAGACCTGGGTTATGCGGCAGAAAGCTGTCGACAAGACGTCCTCTGGGTAGGACCGTCTGCGGAAAAAGTCCAGCATTTCGTGGGCTCTCTCGAGGAAGTCATTATCGTCCTGACAGATACGACGAAGGCGGAGTAGCTGGGAATATGGGATGGAATCTTTGCAGCTTTTGGGGTGGGATGAGCTGTACAGGAGGAAACCGTGAGCATCAGTGGGTTTATAGTACACAGAGGTCGTCAGGCCTGTAGGGTTTAACTTGATGGTGGTGTCAAGGAAATTGACAGAGGTGGTAGAAATTTCTGAGGTGAATTTGATCGATGGATGGAAGTTATTGACATAATTTATGAAACGGTTCAGTTCCGCCTCTGACATGTCAGTGAGACCTATGCCGTCATCGATGTAGCGTCGGTAAAAAGAAGGGAGAAGACCATCATAGCTAAGTTCAATCTGGTGTTCCAGATGTCCCATAAATACACATGCGTAGCTGGGTCCCATTTTAGTGCCAATGGCGACACCGCTGATTTGTTCAAAGTAGTGGCCATTGAACTCAAAGGAATTATTGGTGAGGACCAATTCAGCGAGTCTCACAAGTGTGCGTGTAGGGATGGCTTGATCTGTGCATTGATCCAGAAAGAACTGTAGCGCCTTGAGGCCATCGGCGTGGGGAATGGAGGTATAGAGGGAACATACATCCATTAGGAATAGTCTGTATGTGTTCCCAGGAGTCAGTTGGAGAGAGTTGAATGAAAGTAACGCATGCGTTGTATCCTTGATGTATGACGGGAGATTCGCAACTAGAGGTTGGAAAATCCTGTCAAGAAACGCTGAGATCAGTTCAGTCAGGCATGAGCATGCGGAAACTATCGGACGTCCAGGATTTTTGAGTTTATGTATTTTGGGCAGCATGTAGAGGGTGGGTTTGTCCAAGTCAGAGTCATGGATGTGAAGTGAAGTGGCACTGGGTGGTAAGGCATCCTCACGTATGAGCTGTTTGATGGTATTTTGAATCTTCCGGTTATAGGAGAGAGTGGGGTCTTCGGTGCAGGGTGAATAATTATCAGGTTTATTGAGTTGAGACATGACTTCCTCGACATATAGATCTTTTTGCCAAACAACCACCGCACCCCCTTTATCCGCCGGTTTGATGACTATGTCCTGTCTGCGCTGTAGTTGAGACAGGGCACGCCATTCGGGCGGGGATAGGTTGGAGCGTTTCAAGCGAGGGAAAGAAAGTTGCTTGATCTCATGGAGTGTGTTAGCTATGTAGAGGTCAATCGCGTTGGAAGCTCCGTAGGGTGGGGTCCATGTGGAACGGGATTTGGTTGAAGATGGAAAAATATCAGGAAGCTGTGGGAAGCTCTCTCCTATAACTGGAAGATTCAAAATACCATCAAACAGCTCATACGTGAGGATGCCTTACCACCCAGTGCCACTTCACTTCACATCCATGACTCTGACTTAGGCAAACCCACCCTCTACATGCTGCCCAAAATACATAAACTCAAAAATCCTGGACGTCCGATAGTTTCCGCATGCTCATGCCCGACTGAACTGATCTCAGCGTTTCTTGACAGGATTTTCCAACCTCTAGTTGCGAATCTCCCGTCATACATCAAGGATACAACGCATGCGTTACTTTCATTCAACTCTCTCCAACTGACTCCTGGGAACACATACAGACTATTCCTAATGGATGTATGTTCCCTCTATACCTCCATTCCCCACGCCGATGGCCTCAAGTGCTACAGTTCTTTCTGGATCAACGCACAGATCAAGCCATCCCTACACGCACACTTGTGAGACTCGCTGAATTGGTCCTCACCAATAATTCCTTTGAGTTCAATGGCCACTACTTTGAACAAATCAGCGGTGTCGCCATGGGCACTAAAATGGGACCCAGCTACGCATGTGTATTTATGGGACATCTGGAACACCAGATTGAACTTAGCTATGATGGTCTTCTCCCTTCTTTTTACCGACGCTACATCGATGACGGCATAGGTCTCACTGACATGTCAGAGGCGGAACTGAACCGTTTCATAAATTATGTCAATAACTTCCATCCATCGATCAAATTTACCTCAGAAATTTCTACCACCTCTGTCAATTTCCTTGACACCACCATCAAGTTAAACCCTACAGGCCTGACGACCTCCGTGTACTATAAACCCACTGATGCTCACGGTTTCCTCCTGTACAGCTCATCCCACCCCAAAAGCTGCAAAGATTCCATCCCATATTCCCAGCTACTCCGCCTTCGTCGTATCTGTCAGGACGATAATGACTTCCTCGAGAGAGCCCACGAAATGCTGGACTTTTTCCGCAGACGGTCCTACCCAGAGGACGTCTTTTCGACAGCTTTCTGCCGCATAACCCAGGTCTCACGGGAAATGTCCCTCGCCAAGCATACGCGACCTCCGAACAATGAACCCAAGCTTATCCTCACCTTCCACCCACATGCCTATGCCATCAAGCACATTTTCCTGAGACACTGGTCCATCTTGGAATCCGATCCTACCACTCGTGAGGTATTCTCCAATGGCCCCAGGGTAATTTTCCGCCGTAACCAGAGCCTCAGAGACCACCTTGTGCATAGTCGCCTCCCCACGGTTACCTCATCCGTGGGCACATTCGAATGCCATCGTAGGAACTGTCTGACATGCCCATACGTTGTTCAGACACCAGAGATTGCATTTCCCCGAGGTACCTTCACCTTGAAAGATTCTTTCACTTGCACATCCCGCAATCTGATTTATGTTATCATCTGCAAACGATGTGACATGAAATACATTGGCCAAACGGGCTGACGTCTTGCGGATCGTTTCAGGGAACACCTCAGGGACATCAATCAGGGCGCTGACAAACCTGTCCCCAACCATTTCAATTCCTTCAACCATAATGGAGCCGACGATGCATGTGTCACCGCACTAAAACCCTGCTTCTCCAATAGCGGCGTCAGACTTAAAATTGAATGCCAACTAATCAACAATCTGGGATGCATCCACCCAGCCGGAATTAATACGGTTGTGGACGCTACAGTATAACTGTGGCATCTTCCCTAATTGTTCACACTATCTATTACTATGCTGTTCCCCCCCCCCCCCCCCATATCTAACTTAATTGTCCTCACTTTCCTATATTTTCATAGCAGACTGTTCACATATTTTTGGCTACTCCAATCCTTTTTGGCAACCCATTTTTAATTCAGCTGGCCTAGTCACCTTTCCGGCCTCACGTGGCTAAGTTATAGATCGTGTGTTAGTGTATTGTGGTCTTTCGTTTGCTGTATCTCGTTGTTAGCTGTGTTGTCATTGACGAAGATTCTGAGAATCGAAACGTCTGTGTGTCGTATTGTATGCGTTCGTGTGTAATTTATCTTATTTTATTATTCATTTTTATATTTATTGAGTGCTTCTGATTTCGGATTTTTCACCTGTATTTCGCGACACGTGGATCTCCTTGTAAGGTATGTGCAACGTTTGTTGATGTTTAGTTCGTTTTTTCTCGCAGGAGTTTAAAATACCTATTTGTTTCCATTTCATATTGTTATATCCTGCTGCAGCCGCTGCTTTTTCTCTCTATTCCTTATGTTGTTGTTCTTCTTCCTCTTCCCACCCCTTCTCCTCTTCCTCCTTTTCCCTCTCTCCTCCTCTTCTTCCTTCTCCCTCCTTTTCCCTCTCTCCTCCTCTTCTTCCTCTTCCTTCTTTCTGTTTTCCCTGTTGTGTTTTTCATCATGAGGTTTGGAAGAACTTTCTCTGCAGAGCCTGTGTTAGCTGCTTCCACAGTAGTATGCCATGCTACTTCTATTCCACTAATCCATCACTTGCTGGGTCTACTTTCTAAATGTCAATGTTGTTTAGTGGTCGTGGTGTTACATGACTGAACCATGTGATTTACTGTCTTCTGATCAAATCTGTTGAAATTATGCTTGCTTCCTATACACTATGCACCTTACAAGATGCAACGAAATATGCGAGGCAGTAAATCATGCAACATATTGTTTGTGGCTTCTGTGTTTTTTAAATTGATTAAGGGAATACACTTGTTTGAAAATACTGAGGGTTAGGGAGGGCAATAAACACGACCTGCCGCCTGATTTGACTAGAGATTAATATTGGAATTAATAATGTAGTAGTTGCCATGCTTTCCACATCCACATGGCTAGATTACGTCTTCAGCGTTTTACAATCTAAGTTGCCAGGGTAAGTGGATACCTTGACCTTGCCTTGTGGTATTCTGGATAATAGCAAGGAGGAGCCTAGAGGTGTCTACTTATCTTGTTGGATACTTGGTCCCAAGACCTGCTTTTGCCACACTGGTATGTTTCCCATTCTGTACCGTGAGGAGGTGCAGATGGGATTTTCACTGCGGTTTAAAAAGGTGTGATTCTCAGAAGAAGAGGGTGGGATCAACCAGCCTGAAGATTAAAAATGTTTGCATATCCTTTACAGGACATCGCTGTCAACATCAGCATCTTTCAGCTGATTGTTGATTTCTTGGCAAGATCACGCTCAGTAGTTTGTCATTGCTTTCTGAGCGGCCTGCTCACATACCCCGTAAGTTATTGACGCGATTCGAACCACTGCTGATTCTCACCGTTGTCACGTTACTTACGAGAGTATACGAGATTACGGAGAAAAGTTGCTAACCTCTAGGCCAGGAAGCCGGCAGCCTGAAGATAGATGCAGGAAATTAGGGATCAACCTTCGAAGACATTGCTGCCACTGAATCTGTATAGATTTCCAAGGAGAGTGGATGTGATTGAGCTCCTGTTCATGGCCATGAAAAGTCCTTTTTAGGCTGGTACTTATGTTGACACTTCATGATTCAGCTTCAATTGGATTGGTCTAATTATGAATATCACAGAACATATTACGACTAAATGCATACATTGTAAGATAACAGAACTGCTGGGCCTTAGTATTCACACTAGTTCTTGTCTGTATACATGGACAATGCTGTTATGCAATGAATATAATGCATTAATAGTAGCACTTCATTCTAATTAAGGAACTAACCATAGTTGTGGTTCCAAATTCATGGCACAAGGTCACCCCACATAATGCTCTGTTCCTGTGCAGTGAACATCACACAAAATGCTCCTCCTGCCCCATGTGAAAAGTGGAACAGACTGCAGTACTGACAACCCAACAACACGCACAGGCAAGAACATGCACAAGGCCGCTGCCAGAATGCCAACACAACAGTTTGCCACTAAAATTACAGTTCATTGTCAATGGAAGCGACAGTCACTAGAAATACAGCAGCTTCACACACATTACTGCATAATGCAAAACTAGCTAGGTCAGCAATCGGCCACTGCCATTTTCTGAACATGCAGTTCACAATACAGACAACTGCGGACAGATGTTAACCCTTTTAATGCTACGTAATTCTGAGTAGCGTCCCGCCCGGTGCTAAATACTTTCTCCGCCGACTGCCCCGCCTGTGCTAAATACTTTCTTGACCTCTAAGAAACTGGAAATGTCACGGCGGTGTTGACCATTTTTGTAACACCGGAAAATTTAAGCACTCCTAAACTGGGTAGGTTGGCACCATTGTTTGAACAAACACTTTTACAAAGAGATAAAACAACAAAATAGCTTATTCATGTTTTAAAAATGTTTAGTTTAAAGTTATTTTAATTATATATAAATCCATCCATCCATCCATCATGTGCCATGCCGGTAAGCGTGGGCGGTCATGTTCTGCCATCTCACTCGATCAACAGAGTCGTGGATCAGTTCCGTGTTTTTGTCTCGACCATGCCACAAGGCCAAGCCATCCAGATACTTGTTTCTAGGTCTTCCCCTTGGTCTGTTCCCCTCGATCTTACCAGTTGTCACCAAGTTCTCCAAATCATTTCTTCTCATAACATGCCCAAAAAATTGTGACTGTCTACGTCTAATGTCTCTGATCAGTTTACGATCTTCATTTGTTTCTTGAAGGACTTGTTCATTGGTCTTTCTGGCTGTCCATGGTATTCTTTGCATTTTCCTCAGAAACCACATTTCTACAGCCATCAGATGTTTTTCAGCCTGGCTGCTCATTGTCCAAGCTTCACATCCATATAAAAGTACAGGTTCTATGTAGCATCTCAACACTCTTTTTCTCGTTTCAATTGACATCTTTTTATTGGTCTGTATGTTTTTCATCTTGCTAAAGGCTACTTTTGCCATGGCGATTCTTGTTCTAATCTCTTCAAGGCATCTCCCATCAGATGTTATTACTGTTCCGAGGTAATTGTACCTATTCACTTGTTGAAGAATATTCCCATTTACTTGTATATTACACTGTGGTATTTCGTTCTTCTTAGTGACGACCATAATCTGTGTCTTTTTACAATTTAATTCTAACCCTTGTTGTTCACTGTGTGTAACAACCGCATCTACTAAATGTTGCAGTTCCTGTTCATTGTCTGCAATCAAGACTGTATCATCTGCATATCTAATGTTATTGATGCATCGTCCCCCAATGTTGATTCCTTCCATATTTTCAATATTTCTGAAAATATTTTCACTGTACAGGGAAAACAGATCTGGAGACATTACACATCCCTGTCTCACACCTCTCTTAATAGGCTGATATTGGCTTACTTCATTATCAACTCTTATGGCAGCTTGTTGTTTCCAATATATGTTTTTTACAAGTCTAAGGTCTTTCCCATCAATTTGTAGTTCTTCAAGCATCCTTATCATGTTGACATGTCTCACTTTATCAAAAGCCTTTGTGTAGTCAATGAAGCAAAGGTGTAGATCTTTGTTTACTTCTATAGAACGTTCGATTACGGTTCTCAGTATATACACAGCATTTACTGTACCCTTGCCTACTACAAACCCACATTGTTCTTCTCCTATTTCAGGTTGTATTTTCCTCCTAACTCTTTGCATGATAATTCTTAGCAAAATCTTCGTGATGTGACTCATTATACTAATTGTTCGATGTTGATCACATTCCAAGGCTCCTGATTTCTTTGGGATTGCAATAAATACAGAATTACATAACTCATGAGGTATGTTTCCAGTATCATATATTGTATTAAGCAGACTGGTAACTTTATCTATTCCATATTCTTCTAAAGCATTAATCATTTCTGTTGTGACGCTGTCTGGACCTTAATAATAATGTATTAATATTAAGATATTAGGTAAAAGATAGAAAAATTAAAAAAATAAAATGTAGCAATCATCAGAAACGTCATGGGGATTTAATCATACACATATACATTGGATTTTAGCACAATCAGCCAGCAACTCTGGCCTACAACTGCCTATATAAAGGACACAGACAATCGGAAGACCAATAACAAGATGGATTGATAGTGTAACGAAACATACGCAAAACAAGGAATGGAATGACAAGAAAAGACCAAAGGAAAGTTAATAATTTAGTTGTTTGTGGAAGACCCCGAAGCAAGGTACGACACAGAGAGGTACATCACAATCCTTGCACATATATCTTGATTCCCGTCGTTTTTTATTTTTAGAGCACACCACACACTTTCTTGTTGGCCCCTTCTTCTGTGACGTTGTGGACTCTATTGTAGATGGGAAATGACGATGTACCAATCGTAGTGGCAGATCTTCGCTCCTTCGTCCCCCTCCACTCTTTCTTCTCTCCGTAGAATATTTTTGTAGAATTTCACGAATTAAAGATAAATGAAAATCAGCAAGAGGAATATTATTCCCCGTTACCAATTTGTACATGGAATATGCATTTAAAATAGACAGATCTAGAACATGAAAAAACAGTTTCTTGTACCACTTTACAGTTTTCCTAATTGACTCAATAGAACTGAGAAGCATGTCAGTCCGATCAACCGCGCCCATATTTTTATTGTAGTCAACAATGCACTTTGGCTTTTGTATATTTTCTCCGGTTTTCCAATCTTTTTTCTCTGTTGGTACAATGTCTGAATTGTGACATGTAGACAGCATCCAAACTTCTCTTTTGTCGCACCATTTCAGGGCTAATAAACAGCTTGTAGACCTATAGCAAATTCCTTTTTTTAATAATTTTTCTTCCATTTTAGGCAAATTCTGTCTATTCTTTCTGACCGTGCCACATGCATTAGTTGCATGATCGTGAAGCCACATAAACAAATTAGGACTGGTGTACCAATTATCTACAAAAAGGGTATGCCCGTTTTGGAGATATGGTGCCAGTAAAGTAGTAACAATATCAGCCCCCTCCCAAGACCTG
Source organism: Cepaea hortensis (assembly GCA_963921405.1). Taxonomy (NCBI): domain Eukaryota; kingdom Metazoa; phylum Mollusca; class Gastropoda; order Stylommatophora; family Helicidae; genus Cepaea; species Cepaea hortensis. Next base: position 367,341,509 of record OY992876.1, read on the forward strand.
ATACAGTAATGTCACTGTTGACACCAGTGTAGACAATAAAATCTAAAATATAACCCGTTCTGCAGTCACACATAACAAATGTTTTCACACCAAATCTGCTTCTCTTTGATGGAATGTATTGCTTGAATGATAATCGTCCTTTGAACAAAAGGAGCGATTCATCAATAACAACATTCTGATACGGCGAAAATGCACTCTTGAACGACGTACGCAAACTGTCAATCACACCTCTAATCTTGTAAAGTCTGTCTCCGCCGGCGTCAACGTTGTTGTCTGCGAAGTGCAGCATTCGCAAAAGTAGTAAAAATCGATCCCGAGGCATTACCTCGCTGAACACAGGAGTACGGAGCAAAAAGTCCTTTGACCAGTACTCAACAATTTTAAGTTTCTTTACCCTTGGCATTAGCATGCACAAAGCAAAAAAGCAAAAAAGTTCGTCATAATTAGTATCTGTCCAGCGGGAAAGACGAGCGCTAACAGTGTCAGGAGCATTCTCTAAAATGTTCTTGTAAAACCTGTTGCATTCATCAGCGATGCCTATAACAAGTGTTTCAGTGAAAAATAGTAAAAAGAACTCAAGCACTGAACTGTCCTTATTGACAGCCGCTTTACAGCCAGAGCTGGAATCATCAAAACCGTGTATAACCGGTCTCAAATCATTGGAAGTCCATGCCATTGAGTCGGTTTTCTGCCGTTTTGAGGGCATCTCCTCATTCTCACTGGACTCTGCTTCCGATGATGATGAGGACGCAGGACTGGCAAATAACATCTTTTCAGTTACGCCGGTTTTTTCTTTCGATGTAGATGGTTGCATGATCTCGTCATCTTCGTCGCTCATTTGGAATTCATCTTCACTGTCACTTCGTGAAAGAAACTCCATTAATTCTTCATCTATACGAACTGGTTTCTTCGCCATTTTATAAAACAATTATGTGAAAAGCACAAATACTCTGTCACAAACGCGCACAAATACTCTGCTCACAAACGCGGGGGTATTATAAAACCAGTACACCGTAAAGATTAAAGCGAACAAAACAGGCTTGTTGCTGGTGAAGCTGCCTCAACAACACATTATCAGCACACTAACGCCTGTTGAGCCTGTGAAATAGGTCATTTGGATCTAAAAATAGGTAACCTTTGTGCCCCATTCATAAACGCTTGAAAACGGCTATAGCCTTCTTCTATAGATGTTATAAACGGGTTAGCTCGTCCATAGCACCGGGGGGACAGATTACGGGAGGTGAGTCAACTCGTCAACAGCATCGTACCGCGATACTACTTAACTCGTCTATAGCCGCGAAAGGGTTAAAGCACTCCACACAAAATCCACAGCTCACAGTGTCGCTCCAAGCACTTAACTCAGTAACTGGATGACAGAAGGAACTAACCGCTGGGAAAGATAGTTAATTCACTATAAATATGCGTTTGTACTGAGTCTACAATATCCCCCTCAAAACCCAGGCCGAGAATTGTCCACTTCTGTGAGCCTAATCATTTCCATCTTGAAACCATGGCATGATTCACACCTTTCCTGTGATTCATGCATCAGAGAGTGTCAAGTTTCCTTGCCTGACATAGTAAGCCTGACATAGTAAGACTGTCACAGTTCATGACATCATTGAGGTAACCTTTGGCATGAAAATGCATGAGGGAAGGGAGTGACGTGACATAAGATGAAGCAACATCCTGCAAATGATCTGTTACCTGGTGGTGATCTTAGTTTACCAAAGTTGAAAGCTGAGACACACACATACTCTAGATGATCATTATACAAACATTTTCTTTCTGAATAGGTCAATCATGCGTGGCTGTGACAACATGTGCACGTATTGCATTGTCCCATTTACCCGCGGGAGGGAGAGAAGTCGACCCATGTCCTCCATTGTAGAGGAAATTAAGTCGCTGTCTGAACAGGTAACTGAAGCACTATGCAAAATTGTAATATAATTGGTGTTGAAATTGGTTGTGTCGAACACAAGACAAAGATGGCCCTGTTTTGTTGTAAACACAATACATACCAACATTCTTCTAAACATGTATGAATACAGGAGTTGACATCCCTTCTGCATTGTTCCATTTACCCATGGGAGAGAGAAAAGTCAATCCATGTCCTCCATTGTAGACGAAATTAAGTCGCTATCTGAACAGGTAACTGAAATGATATTTAGGAATGTGATTTAGGAGCTGTTTCTTCTAATTATGTCGTCCCCACCTTCTTCGGCTGACCTTTTGAGGGGACAGCGTAATGAAACAAATATACGATCGACTTAAAAAAGCAGTAAACTATACAATCTTTGTTGCTGAACCAGTGATCAGATATAAAACGACCCCGACACTTACTCAATCCGTGAAAGAACCATCGTCTTCATACACCAAATCAAAGCTGCATCAATCAATTCCAGTTTGATTGTTAAGCTTCATTACACAGGTAGAATGGAAAGACAGCAGATTGAGTAACTGAAAATATACCTGTGTGGGTGTATCCCTGTACAGTCGACAGGCTATAAAATGCTGTCCTCGTCAATTTCTCAACATCTCATAAAGTTAAAGAAAAGGCTTTTCTTATATTGCATTTGATAAACAATAAATTATTGCTCACATAAAGTGAGGCTTAAGCAGTTAGGCAGTTCCAGCGAGTTTTGTGCAAACAAAAAGTGTTTTAAATTTGAAATTACAATGGGGATCTTCTTCTTCTTCTGCGTTCAACCTGGGTGGTTTTTCAGATGTAATAGCGGTGTGTCTCGTTGTGCACCCTTGGGCCAACACCCTTAGGCCAACACATGCGACTTTAGCAGGCATTTTTTTCTCAGTTTAGCCATCCTGGGACAATGGGAATAATAAATGCTCCCACATTTGAACAATATCAGTGACAATGTGTTTAAATATTTCAGCCAAAGGTATTATTCATTTATTTACTTCATATGATATATAACTCTGCAGTATACTCCTGACAGGATGCAGCAAAATAAGCCAGGCAATAAATCGTGTGACTTCTGTATTTAAATTATGCCTTCCATTACTGTTCTTTCCAAACCACTCTGACCATATGATCACTTCCTAAGGCAACAGCCAACAAACCTGATTTCAGGTTTGCTTTTATAAGCCAGTTTGTTTTTTTCAGAGTTCACATCTTTTAGAATATCAGTATTATTCTTCATCTTGATCCACCACGATATTCTAAGAATTGTTGTGCTGATAGTCAACAGCCGATGGTGTAGTGAAACTGGCCTATGTCCGGGGATATCTGAGAAACTATTACATGACATAGGCATGCAAAGACATTGGGGTTCAAACTTGGCTAAGCTGAATAGTTTTTTGAAAGGGGGCAGTAGTGTGGCTTTTTTGTTTTTTCGTTTGCTCGTTATGAACACAAGTGTAGTTGATACATATGCTACTACTTCTAGTGCACTGGATTGATATTTACAAGTAAATTAGCTCTCCCTAGTACTAGTGTCCCTCGCCATCAGGCGAACCCACTCCAACTTCTGAGATACTTGTAATTAACGTCCCCAAGTCAAGGACGAAAAGTCTACATTTTATTCCAGCTGACCAGTATAGAGTTGAACCCGTTACGTCAGCATCAGCACACCGGAAGTTTAAGTGTGTGCACTCGTATCCATTCAGCCATGCTGACCACTAGTAGTGTGACATGATTGGACAGCTTCAGCACCAGTCTTTAGACTGACTAACATGAGGATGATGAACAAAAGGATATGCTCATGGTTTAGAACTTCAGTTTTAGCCCAGCATTTGATATGTAAAAGATTGTGAGCCAGTGCGTGTGGTCAAGAATTCTGCATCGGCCAGATCTTGTGTGACACTGGATGCCCTTGGATGTGGTGGAGTAGGGTCAGGTTTGTTGGCTATTGCCTTTGGAAGTGGTGGACAAGGATCGGGTTTGTTGGCTGTTGCCTTTGGAAGTGATGGTCAAGGGTCAGATTTGTTGGCTGTTGCCTTTTGAAGAGGTGGACTAGGGTCAGATTTGTTGGCTTTGAAAGTGATGGTGTGGAGTCAAATTTGTCAGCTGTTGCCTTTAAAAGTGGTGGATTAGTCAAGTTTGTTAGTTTCTGCTTTTGTTTTTTGTGGCCTAGGATCACGTTTGTCAGCTGTATACAAAGAGCAATTAGTTAGTCCAGGTCTTATTCCGTTGTCCGTATTCTCATTGAAGGGAGTGAAAGATGTGACACTTCTTGGCCAGAACGTCAACAGCTACAGAGATCTATCTTCCCAAGAAAGTCTTGAGGAGGACAGAGAGTCTTCATCTCAGCTCAGTGCAGGTAAAACTTTCTTCTTCTTCTGCTTTTATCTCCAATTGCAGCATTAAACACCTCGACCAACTCACGCCAAGCCCTTTGTAGACTTGTTCATGATTGGTTGGTTTTCATAGACTTGTTCCTGATTGGTTGGTTTTCATAGACTTGTTCCTGATTGGTTGGTTTTCATAGACTTATTTCTGATTGGTTGGTTTTCATAGACTTGTTCCTGATTGGTTGGTTTTCATAGACTTGTTCCTGATTGGTTGGTTTTCGTAGACTTGTTCATGATTGGTTGGTTTTCGCAGCTAGTATTTTACAGTATGAGGTAGCCAGTTTCATGCCAACCTTCCTTATTTGAATCTTTCCACATGCAGATTACAGTGCTACTGTTCTTTCCTTTCTTCATGGACCCCATTAATGCAAGATGGGCATTTGCTTGTTCTGGGACTACAAAGCTCTTCAAAAACTAAAACAACCGCCGAATAAATTGTTTTGCATGGGACAGATAGACCTACAAAAATTAGATTTTTAAGAGCATGCATCTTTCCCATTGCAACATGAGCCTGTGAGACCCAGACACTTACTAATCAAGCTGAACTGTGCATAAATGCCTGTGAATATAACTATTATAGACGGGTTCTAAGAATATCTTTGATACAGAAAAGAACAAATGCACCCATACTTCAAGAGCTGAATATTGAAGGTTGGCTACTAAAGGCGATAAAACAAAGAAAATTAAATATTTTGGTCACTTGAAATGTCATGAAAGTTTGGATAGAACAAAAATAGAAGGGGTATATGTCTGGGAAGAGAGGAAGAGGAAGGCCAAAGAGAAGGTGGGTGCTGGATGTGGCTGATGATCTCCAGATGAATTTATTGGATGCGGGACTTCTTGCTTATGACCGATACGTTTTCTGAAAGGTTGTTATGGGATTGAGGATCTGCAAAAGACGTTACTGAATGAGTGAATGAGGGCTATAAAAGGAAACCACATTTAATAAAATTAAGATTAAGTAATGCACTAATTTCGCATCATTAGAACTCTTGCATGTTACATAGAACCAGATTTAACATGGCTGTGAATGATGGACAAATGGTAAACAAGCAAGAAAGTAAATGCCAGCCTCAGAAAATGGTTTTACAGAAGAAAGTTAAAAATACCATGGATATTGGTTTTAGTTTCTTCTTCTTCTTCTTCTTCTTCTTCTTCTTCTTCTTCTTCTTCTTCTTCTTCTTCTTCTTCTTCTTCTTCTTCTTCTTCTTCTTCTTCTTCTTCTTTTTCTTCTTCTTCTTCTTCTTCTTCTTCTTCTTCTTCTTCTTCTTCTTCTTCAGAGTTCATCTGGAGTTTTCGGACGTGATTCCATTGTGCCTGTTTACAACATAGCTGCACTCTTGTGCCATAAGGTTGACACATCCGACTTCTGCAGCATTTGTTGACCGGGTTAACCTTCCTGGGGTTTTAGATTAAAAGGGTAACATACCATTCAACGTTATTGCAGAATTGGGAGTCTCTGTGGCGAAGTGGTCAAGCCGTTTGACTCGTGTTCCGAAGGTTGTGGGTTCGATTCCGGGCCGCGTCCTTCGGTTTACGAGTTAAATGTTTCGGAGACTCCTGTGGGTCGTTGCTAAAAGCTACGGAGTTCGTGCTTTCTGTGACGCTTTCCGCGCTGCGGAAAGAGACCGAGCCATATGGGATAAACCCAGTGCAATGAAGTCGACCCTGTCGACTTTTAAGCGACTTTTTTTTTGGTTATTGCAGAATGTTTGGATGTGGAGATTCATTTTCTTATCTATGTCACATCTTCTGTTAGATGCCACTCTGTGTAGCCTTTAGTTGCATATCCTTTACAGGACTTCACAGTCAACCCCAGCATTTTTTTGCTGCTTGTGATTTTTATTCAAGTTCACATTCAGTAGTTTGCCATTGCTTTCTGGCACTCATACCATTATATGAAAAGCAACGAAAAGCTTTCTACTGCCAAATCGCCCACACTGGTAATAAGTAAAGCTAATCCACACGCAAAATTCAATCAAGCACTACTAGAATTAGTGTGTATGGACTATGCTTGAGTTCAAAGCAAAGCGAGCGCCAGAAAAAAAACGTACATCAATGTCCGTATCTTGTTTAGGTTTGGTTTCATAACTTGCTGAAACTGCCTGTTTCATGTACATTTAATTCACATGGTATTCTGTTGTTGTCAGGTTTCAGTACAGTTTACAAACCCAAGGTTGGTGGTCGCAGGTTTGCCAGGCTGCTTGAAGAGGTGGCTCAGGTGGACCCCGAGATGAGGATCAGATTTACATCGCCACACCCCAAAGATTTCCCTGACCAGGTACTGCACTTTGTACAGTTTTGTGCTTGTGTGTATTTGAGTGTGTACAACTTTACACTGGCACCCACTAATGCATTGTACGGACATCCACCGCGGCACTCCTTCTTAGTTTTCACTCGTGGACTACCATCACATCTCCATTGCTTCCAGTTTCCCACTTTTTAACTTTCGCCCGCCATTTTTCATGTCCCACTTTCACTCATTTACCTGGGACCTTCACTGAACCATCACCATCCCCTACCCCAGCCCCAATGACCCAGAGACTGCCACGGCTGTCTATATAAGAGTACTAAGGTGAAATTCATTTTAGTATCACCTGGTATTCTGAGATAAGTAACACAATTTTTTTTCTTAAAATTTTCATTTTCTCTTCATTGTTCTCATTTTTTCATCTTTTTTTATTATTCTCATCCCATTCTTATGCCTAATTGTAGTTACTGAAGGGTCTCTGTGATTATATGTTGTGTTTTGTGTATGTATTTGTTTGTTGATGAACGCGATTTGGCAGCAGACCGCCTTCTGTTATTTTCAGACAATGGTAATAGTGCTGGTCTTTCAGAAAGCAAAGGCAAACTACTGAACGTAAACGTGCCAAAAATCACAAACAGCCCAAAAAATTCTAGGGTTGACTGCAACGTCTAATAAAGGATATACAACTAACTAACTAATAATATACATTACAATCTTCTTCTTCTTCTTCTTCTTCTTCTTCTTCTTCTTCTTCTTCTTCTTCTTCTTCTTCTTCTTCTTCTTCTTCTTCTTCTTCTTCTTCTTCTTCTTCTTTTTCAGCGTTCCGAGCCATTGAGGTTCTTTGCTGCAGATACAATCCGTCTCCATTCGTCTCTCTGGTTGACCCTCTCTTGCCAGTCGTTGATTCCAAGTGCTTGTAGGTCTGTATGTATATTATCTCTCCACCATCTTCTTGGTCTACCTCGGGGTCTACGGTCATTTATTTCCTGAGTGTAATCGAGTTTTGTTTCCCTATTATCTTCCATTCTTTCTATATGCCCCAGCCATTACAATACATATACTAAATGTATTATTCCCCTAAAAATGCAACCTAAAGACTAAATTCTGCATTCTGTCAAATGAAGAACGTTTTGTGCAATAAGTCACTGTCCTTGAAAGTCAAGAAAAGAGTTCTTGCATGTTACATAGAACCAGTTTTAACATACGGTTGTGAGTCCTGGACAATTAGTACAAAGGGGAAAAATCCCTGGAAGCCTTGGAGATGTGGTTTTATAGAAAAATGCTGAAAATGAGTTGGACTGCCAAAAAGAGCATTCAGGATGTTTTAAGGGAAGCTGAGTCGCAAAGACAACTTATCACACATCAGAAAGAGGTAGTCCTTGTTTTTTTAGCCTTGTTATGAGAAGACTAAAACTGGAGCATGTTGTGACAAGCGGAAAGATTTGCGGAAAGAGATAGGGGAAGACAGCGTATAATTTGTGGAGAGGCATGATCGTCCATGCCAGCCGGTAAGGCACTGGATAATGATACCTTTGGTTAGGATGACTCTCATGTTCTTTTCAGGACCCATCCCCCACTGGTCCAAGCCTGACACCCAGCTCGTGCCTGTGGCTCCTAGTAGCTGTCAGCATGCGACAGCGGCCACCCCCCGGGCAACAGCTGTGAGAGGCTGGCTAAACCAGGCATGGGTATCCGATTTGGTGTCAAACGAAGAGGTAAACTAGGGTATGCCTACCCAGCATGTGAAGACAGGATTCGGCAGACTGCGCGGAAGAAATCATTCCTGATTCAACGGGCAAGACGGCGTTTACCTGCAAAGCGTTCTGGAACGTAATGAGCACGGCAAGGCACGTAGAGCGCCCTGGTCATCCACTGCACCTGTATTCGTCTCCAGTCATCTCGACTTGTCTTGCTACTGGACTCAGATGGACTCGGGCGAGAGAGTGAGGTCGAGGAATTGCGCAACTCTTCCTCACTTTAATCCAAGTCATCGCGCAAGTCATTCTTCATCCAACAGATGATGATGATGATGATGATGATGAAAGACTAAATGTCATGGCAGGAACCAGGGGCAGGGCAGACCAGGCCCTAATCCCTGTTCGGCAATCGGTCTAGGATAGAAGCTCCAACAGACAGAGTATTGCTTTGCTGATCTAGCAGCTTCTGCAGCTTTTCTTGTTCCAGGCGTATTGGTGTTACCTTTCCTCTGGAGTGAACTAGGCAGGCCAATAGAGGGATCATGCAGCATGGGCAACACATGGTCTCTAAATTCAGCTCAGGCTGTGTGTTAAGGAGAGGCATAACTCCATTTTTTTTTTTTTTTACAAACTATCGTCTGTCAAGACGACAAGGTGCCAGTCAGTCAGTATTCCCCTATTGAATTAATTTTCTTTTTTACCCCCCCCCCCCCCCCCCCACCACCACCACCATCACCACCACCACACAACACAACACAACACAACATACGCGGAAGCCACATTTGTGCAGCAGTGGAGTTTTTTTCCAGACAGCCTGGGGCAGGGGGTAATCTCTAGTGTTGCAGATCTTGTGCGATGCTATCCTCAGCAGGCGGTTTGTCATTTTGCAGAAATAGCGAAGGAAGATGAGGTTAAACCTGTTGAATTTAAGTTAACTGATTCAGCGCCAAACACCATTTTAGTGGCAGAAAGTCTCAATGCTGGGGCCCTTACGCCACTTTAGTGACAAGATCTTGGCAGTCCATGTTTTGTTTCACTTAGCGTATCTTCCATAATTTTAATGCCCTGTAAATGACGTTTCACACTGGAAGAAGGTTTTTCATTTCGAAACAGCCCACAAGACAAAGAAAATATCTAAACTTTGTGAAGGAATTCTTAGTTTTAAGTTGTGGTTACTTTTCTGATGTTAGAAATGGCAACGGCCTTGGTTTTCGGCCTCATATATTTACATGAGATAATAGTTTTAAACAATGGTCATCATCATTCTTGATCGACAAACAACACAACACAGTTTTAAACAATGTTAGATTAAAGTTATTATGATTTAAAGGACTTTGTGAAAGATTCTAAACATATAGCATGTTGTTAACCCTTTACAGGGCAGACGTTTGTCTGTTTTATAGCCCTGAATGGGCAAGAAGAATGTTCAGGTTCAGAAACATTTTGGGTTATGTTAATAAAAACATCACATATAAGTTGTTAGTCAGCAGATTTTAGTCAAATAAACAGAAAAATGACTGGAAAAGCATGCAGAATATTTTACTTACATGAAAGTTGCAGCTAATCCATACATGAACACAAATATTTACAAAATATGACACATTGTTAGTGATTGTCAGTCATTTATACGGCAATTTACAAACACATTTTCAGAATTAGAATCACTTTCTTCAAAGTCTTCAAAGTGTCTATGCACACTGCCCACGCTGGTATCACTGATATCTAGCTGCAATTCTGTCATCTTTGTGCACTTAACTGTCCCTTAAATTGAACCCAGCGAAATCTCCGCTATCACTTGAAGAAGCATCGAAATCCATTTTGAAATACAACGCGTAAACCCCCAAAAACTAATTTTAAAAATATGTTCAAATTCAAAGTACGCACTCGCAAATGGCAGCCACGTTGTCAAGCTATCGGCGAAAACGAAAGTAGACGATCGGAAGCCTCGGAAAGCCGCGAGATCGCATTTTTACAATGCATAATAGTAACAGGCGCTTTGAGACGGTTTGCCTGTAACGGGGTACGGACGGAGACGGATGCTTTGCCCTGTAAAGGGTTAATGTGCTTATTCAGTTAAAATAAATTATTTAGCAGCCATTCAGAATGGAAAACACAACTAGCTGTGAAAGTTCGTCATCATGTTGACTTATGCTCCACTAATGGGCCACTCTTGTGCCCCTATGTTGGCTATCCCTAGCACAAATAGACTGAAGAATATTTAAATAATTAAATTTAAAAGAATAAAAATTATAACTAAATAAACAATAGTGTACATGTATTGTTTCTCAGTAGAAAACGGTCAAAACCGGCATCGTTTTTCCTGACATTTTCCATTTTGTGTGACAATGATGTGCTTCAAAATATGATGTTTTAATTGAGTTTTATTGGTGTTATGGAGCAGTTCTAGTGATATTCGTGAAGGAAAGCAGTGTATGTATCATTATTCAGTAAATGTCATTGGATTATCATCAGCTATTTAGATGTAGCACCTTTGTAAGTGGAAATTTCACGTAATTGTCACCCGTCTTCATTTTTTTAAAAACGACATTTGCTATTAATATCACTATATTTCTAACTTATAGTAATAGTAGCAATACCAGCTTGTTCCTTGTGCAATCATCTTTAATTTGATATATAATACAATATATCTGGTACCATTTTCACAATTTTTAGACCATTATTGTGACACACCCCTACTTCCCATTTTCTACCACCAATTTCTGCTTGGGCCAAACCCACTTTTTGCTTGGCACTGGATCAGTTAATCCTTGCCCTTTTTTTTTTAAACCTTGTTTTCCACTTGTATACTAATGTTTCTCCATTGACCAGGTCCTGGGGGCCATCCTCAACTATCCAAACATCTGCAGGCACATTCACCTGCCGGCTCAGAGTGGCAGCTCAGATGTTCTGGCTGCGATGGGCAGGGGCTACACCAGGGAGGCATACCTGCAGCTGGTGGAGCACATCCGAGGCATTATCCCAGGTGAATTCTGTGTGTGTGCGCGTGTGGGAGAGAGATGTGTATTTGTGTGAATGTTTGTGTGTGGATGAGTGTGTGTGTGGAAGAGAATGTGGGAGAGAGGTATGTGTTTGTGTGAGTGAGTGTTATGTGGGAGAGAAAGTATGCATGTTATTTTAATATTTATGTGGGGAATGAATTCATTTCCTGGGTTGGGTAACATTTATTTAAAGAATGAGGACAATTCTTTTTTTTTTTGGCTAAAACATTTATTTGAGGAATGAGTAAAATCCTTTGTTGGTGTAACATTTATTTGGGGAGTGAATAATATACCTGGTCAGCGAAATAATTATGTGAGGAATGAATCAACTCCCCAATAGATTACATTTTCCCAGTCTATGATGATAGCTGTCACTTTCCAGGTTTCAATTCTAGTTGTTACTTCATTCAACGACGTTAGCTTTCACTTTCCATGTTTGAGTTCGAGTTGTTACTTCATTCATTCAGCAACATTGGCTTTCACTTTCCATGTTTGAATTCCAGTTGTTACTTCATTCACTCAGCCCCTTATGTTATTGCTTTAACTCCTTTTTATGAGTAGTTAGTTAGTTAGTTAGTTGGTTAGTTGTGGTTCCAACTTCACGGCAGAGGGTCATCCCCATAATGCTTTGTTCATGTGCCAATGAACATCACACAAAATGCTCCTCACTGCCCCACGTGAACAGTGAAGCAGACAGGAGTCTCCACAGACCAACAGCCCGCACAGGTAATCTATGCATAAGGCCGCTGCCAGAATGCTGACACAAAAAAACAGTTCATCGTCGATGGCAGCGGCAGTCACTAGAAAACCAGCAGCCACACATCACTGCATAAGGCAACCCAGTTGGTGCAGCACCCAGCCAGCTGCCATTTTTCTTAACATGCAGTTCACAATACAAACAACCATAGACATATTTTTCGTGTGAGTAGTGTTATTGTAAACAACAATTACCCAGGCAGAACAAGCTCATATTTTATGTGTTCTTTAGGAATTGCACTGTCCAGTGATTTCATTGCTGGGTTTTGTGGAGAGACGGAGTCAGCCCACCAGGATACCCTGTCTCTCATAGACCTTGTCAAGTACAACTTTGTTTACTCTTTTGCATACAGTATGAGAGAGGTGAGTGAATACTCTAGTTAATATGTGTTATTTCATTGGTGAGTGAATGTGTCATTTCATTGGTGAGTGTGTTATTTCATTGGTGAGACAGATGAGTGAATACGCTAGTTAATATGTGTTATTTCATTGGTGAGTGAGTGTCTGTTATTTCATTGTGAGACAGGTGAGTGAATGTTGAGTTGAGTTGAGCTAAGAACCAACATCACTGCACACAGGAAATTTCCATACGAGCTTTGTCCCCATCGTTCAACAGCCAGCGAAGAGTCACACAAAGATGAGTGAATGTTATTTCATATGAGAGCAGGGTGAGTGAATGTGTTATCTTATATAGGACAGGTGAGTGAATGTGTTATCATATGTGAGACAGGTGAATGAATGTGTTATCATTTGTGAGACAGCTGAGTGAATGTGTTATCATAAGTGAGACAGGTGAGTGAATGTGTTATCATATGTGAGACAGGTGAGTGAATGTGTTATTATATGTGAGACAGTTGAGTTAATATGTTATCATATGTGAGATAGGTGAGTGAATGTGTTATCATATGTGAGACAGTTGAGTGAATGTGTTATCATATGTGAGACAGGTGAGTGAATGTGTTATCATATATGTGACAGCTTAGTGAATGTGTTATCATATGTGAGACAGGTGATTGAATGTTATGTGATATGTTATGACAAGCGTGTTAATATTTTACCTCGTACATAAAAAGTAGAGGGAGCTGTATGGCATATACCTCCATCAGGATGTGAGGTGTTAGACCTTCACATATTATAGGCTAAGCAAGGCATGATGGGGTATCTAGTTCCCTTCCTCACCAGTCTTCTTTCCCGGACAGTTCCCAGAAGATTCTGAAAATTGTCCCGTATCTATTTGTCAACCCTAGAGTCGTGATTTAAAAAAAAAAAATGAAGCTTCCTTATCAGGAACCTGTTGATGGTATGTGAAGTGTTAGGACCACCACAATGTGCAGGCCGGAGTGTGAACAGGAATAGGTGGTCAGTCTCATTGCCATAGGGAGCACTATGCCCTTGTATCAAGGCCTGGTTCGGCCTCGCTCATGGACATACCATTGTCAGCGCAGCTTTATCATCGTTTTGCCAACGCTTATCAAGTAGCCAAACACATACCAGTGTGGGTGGAAAAGAGAATTTATCATTCTTCAGGAATCCCTGTGTAGTTGACAGGTCATAAAATGTCAAATTCAGCCATTACGGAACATTTGCTGATTAGTAACCGTAGAATTAATAAATTAATAATAAGCATGGCACATTTTGTATACAATATTCGACGAACAACAATTAATTGCTTAAATATATCGAAGCATTATATATTGGTTGATTTCAGCCATTACTATGTAACAGAAAGACTTCCTGCTATGTTTTGGACTTCAGTGAATATAATGTTCTACATATTCACACAATTTTAATGATGATTTCAGCCAAAGTATCATTAATTTGTTCACACAACATGATACATAACTTCAGTATGCACCACAGATGAGATGCAGCAAAATATGCCAGGCAAGAAATCGTGCAATAGTTTATTTATGGTGTCTTGTGGTTAAATTCACTAAGGGAATGCGTTGTTTTGAAAAAGAATATTGCCACTGCTATTTTTTGAAACTTCATACACGTGTGTTATTAAATTTTGTTTATTAAATGTTGTTTGACATCTGTGACAACCACGCTTGTAATTAATGTATAGTGATACTTTTAGTTGTATTATGCTTTGAATAGTTTAAACTTCTGTTCCCCAACACACTGCTGTGTCTCCTGCCTCTTACCTTCTGATATACTTGCTGTGAATAGAAAACACGAGCTTTCCATCGCCTGGTGGACAATGTGCCAGCCGATGTGAAGATCAGACGGAACCGAGAACTCCAGGACGCTTTTCGGAAGCACTCAGAGGCCTTGCATCTAAGTCAAGCTGGAGAGATCCACTTAGTGTTGGTGGAAGGGGTAGGTGCATATGTTTGTGGAAGAGGTGTATGTATATGTGGTGGAGGGGGTATGTGTATATGTTTGTATAAGAGATGTGTGTATATTGTTGATGGAAGGGGTAAGTTATATGTTTCTGGAAGGGATATGTGATATGTTTGTGGAAGAGGTGTGTGTATATGTTGGTGGAAGGGGTATGTGATATGTTTGTGGAAGAGGTGTGTGTATATGTTGGTGGAAGGGGTATGTGATATGTTTGTGGAAGGGATATGTGATATGTTTGTGGAAGAGGTGTGTGTATATGTTGGTGGAAGGGTTATGTGATATGTTTGTGGAAGAGGTGTGTGTATATGTTTGTGGAAGGGATATGTGATATGTTTGTGGAAGAGGTGTGTGTATATGTTGGTGGAAGGGGTATGTGATACGTTTGTGGAAGAAATGGAATGTGTATGTTGTAGGTAGAAGGGGGATGTGTATATTGTAGGTGTAAGGGGTATGTGTAAATTGTAAGTAGAAGGGGGATGTGTATATTGTAGGTGTAAGGGGTATGTGTATATTGTAGGTGTAAGGGGTATGTTGTAGGTAGAAGTGGTACGTGTATGTTGTTGGTGGAATGCTGTGTGTTTGTTCGAGGGCATGTGTTTGGTGTTGGAGGGGTATGTGTTTGTTGTTGAAAGGGTATGTATTTGTTTGTTGAAAGGTATGTGTTTATGTTTGTGGAAGGGATATGTGTATGATGTTGGTAGCAGGAGTTTGTGCATATTGCTCATGGAATAATGTGTATATGTTTGTGGAAGAGATATTTGTATCACAAACATGAACAGTGCTAATAAACGGCAGACTCACATTAAAAGCATTGGTTAATGAAATACGAGCTCTCGTTCTTAAACTTCCAGTGTCCTGATGCTGAGGTAGCGGGTTCAGCCCCTACACCAGTCAATTGGGCTAAAATGTTTGCTTCTCGTCCTTGACTTGGGGACGTACATGACCCTGAAGTTGGTGTGGGTTCACCTGTGGCGAGGGATACTGGTAATAGGGAAAGCTAATCCATGCAAAAATCAGTCCAGTGCTAATGAAGTAGTAGCATGTGTATGGACTATCCTTGAGTACGAGGGGGGGGGGGGGGATATATAAAAAAGATATAAGTTGTGATTTTTCTCTCCCAGTCTTATGATATTGCTCTATTCTGGTACAGCAATCTTGTATATATTGATTTTTGTCCTTTCTTGTGTTCTTTCTTATTTCTCGAGTTAAAGATTTATACTCCATCCTGCTGTTGTAGGATTCACCTCCATTCTGTTTCAGTTCTCTTTGTTATTTTATTAATTCTAACGTGTCTGATGTAATCCACGGCTTATGTTGCTTTTTCTTGGTTGGAATTAAATCTTTGGCTGCAGCTGTCAAGATATCTCTAGCTTGTACTGCCAGTTCATCAGGTGTCAGTTCCTCCTTTATAGACATCAAGACCCCAAAATGATTCTTCACTTCTATGTTGTATGCATCTGGTATTTTTGTGAGATCAAAACGAAGTGGCCCTGGTCCTCGGGTAAGCTTTTTGAGTGTTACTTTCACATCTGCTTCTAATAACTGATGATGTGTATCACAGTCTGCACTTTGTAAGGTTTTTGCCGATGTTACGCTCATCTCCATTTCCTTTGTATTAAAATATAATTTATCTGGTTTTTGGTAGTATTGTCCGAGGAATTCCACGTGAAGAGTCTTCTTTGGCGTTGTTTAAAAAGTGTGTTGGCTATCGTTAACTCATTTTCTGTGTAAAATTCAATTAACTTGTCACCTGCATCATTTTTATTTCCCAATCCAAATTTTCCTAAAACATGTCTCTCATGTTCAGCTCTTCCTGTACCTGCTTTTGCATTAAAATCCCCCATTATTATTGTTATGTCATTATGACCAGTCTTATGTAATGTGTCTTGCAGTGTGCTGTAAAAATCTTCAATTTCATCTTACTCTGCTGTTGAACTAGGTGCATAAATCTGTATGAGAGTTTTGATTTTTGGAAGCCTTTAAGTCTGACAGTGGGGATTAACCCTACCAGACCTGAGACCCTGAACCTAACTGTCCCCTATACCTGGGCTCCTGAGCATTAAAGAGAAAAAAACCAACATGATATAGAAAAATTTTAGTTACATGCAAACAAGTGGTTAGAATAAGATGTAACTTGGGGACATTGTACAAAACAGGTCTACCTTTCATCTAGCGCCAATATTCAACCTTTGTGTGCCAATCCAATCTGAATAAACCAAAGTATTGATCATCTGTTGGACGGAAAAGCCTAGACCTACTTCACTTTCTTGTTGAAGTGCTTGGTTCATCAGCCGCATGTTTCATTGTGAATTTTCGATTTTTTTCGCGTTAAACCACACAAAGTCAATTCAAACCTATGCGGGCAGATATTTGCAATGGCTAACCATGAGGTTTGACCATGATTGGTTGGTTATTTTTAGTTTGTAATGCATGTTTTTCACGTACTAGGCAAAATACTGAAAATTAGGAACATCGGTATAGCGGCAGATTAGGAAATTACCGAAAATCGGTACAGCGGTCTGGTAGGGTTAAGTCAGTATTAGGGCAATTAATTAGTCTGTTGAACAGTTATCTGTTCCAGATGTTTTGGTGTTACCAGTCCTCTGGAGCAAACTGGGCAGGCTGCGAGAGGGATCACGCTGGCTGGGCAATACATGGTCTCTACAATGCACAATGCAGCCCAGGCTTTGTGCTATGGAGAGGTATAACTCCATCCCTGGTCTTAACTGGTCTCAGAGGTTTGATCAGTCACGTTCGCTACCACTATGGATTGTAAATATTATGCCTGTTTAAAAAGCAGAATGTAACAAACAAATTGTCTGCAGGAAAGCAAGAGATCGGCCGAAGACTTCGCAGGAAGAAATGATGCCAACACTAAAGTGGTGTTTCACCATGCACCCCTCAAGTACGGACCTGGACTGCTGGGGGAGGAGACTGCTGTCCAGTCTGGGGACTATGTGGCCGTAGAGGTAAATATAAACTACACAGATCTTTTTCTTTTTCTTCACTGCTGTTCCAGTAATGTTTTCACTGCTCTGTCTGTCTGTCTGTCTGTCTGTCTGTCTGTCTGTCTGTCTGTCTGTCTGTCTGTCTGCCTGTCTGTCTGTCTGTCTCTCTCTCTCTCTCTCTCTCTCTCTCTCTCTCTCTCTCTCTCTCACACACACACACACAGAGAGAGAGAGAGAGAGAGAGAGAGAGAGAGAGAGAGAGACTTAAATTACCAAAGATAGACCAGCATCTTTGTTAATTTTGTTAACATATAAAAGAATTTCACATATTACAAATTCAACTGGTCTGTAGTAAAGTCACAAAGTACAAGTCCGTTTTCATGTCTTGAAGTGTATTGGGTGTAGAGTTGAGTCAAGTTGAGTTGAATCATGTTCTGGGTGAGTCATGTTGAGTCAAGTCGAGTTGCATCATATTTTGGTTGAGTCAAGTTCTGGTTGCATCAAGTTGAGTCAAGTTCTGGTTGAGTCAAGTCGAGTTGAATCATGTTCTGGTTGAGTCATGTTCTGGCTGAGTCAAGTCAAGTTCCGATTGAGTCATCAAGTCATGTTCTGGTTCAAGTTCTGATTGCATCAAGTTGAGTTCTGGTTGAGGCAAGTTGAGGTGAGTCAAGTTAAGTTGAGTCAGGTCAAGTTCTGGTAATAGCTAAGGGGCTGCGTTGTAAATGTCCCGGGCATGGTCATTAGAGGTCTCCACACCTGCATGGTCATCATAGGTCTCCACACCTGCATGGTCATATGAGGGATCCACACCTGCATGGTCATATGAGGGATCCACACCTGCATGGTCATACGAGGGCTCCACATCTGCATGGTCATCCGCTAAGAAAAGGAAAGACTGACCCCCTATTCCTCCATGCATTCAGCCCTACAACATATGAAGACCCTAACGCTTCCCCGTCCCATAGCAGGAAATTGCTTCAAAATGTGTGAACTGTTGGTTTATTTAGGCAACCATGCCAACCACTGTACTACAGCCCCCAGTCTCTTGTGGTTTATTTAGGCAACCATGCCAACCACTGTACTACAGCCCCCCAGTCTCTTGTGGTTTATTTAGGCAACCATGCCAACCACTGTACTACAGCCCCCCAGTCTCTTGTGGTTTATTTAGGCAACCGTGCCAACCACTGTACTACAGCCCCCCAGTCTCTTGTGGTTTATTTAGGCAACCGTGCCAACCACTGTACTACAGCCCCCCCCAGTCTCTTGTGGTTTATTTAGGCAACCATGCCAACCACTGTACTACAGCCCCCCAGTCTCTTGTGGTATATTTAGGCAACCATGCCAACCACTGTACTACAGCCCCTCATTCTCTTGTGGTTTATTTAGGCAACCATGCCAACCACTGTACTACAGCCCCCCAGTCTCTTGTGGTTTATTTAGGCAACCATGCCAACCACTGTACTACAGCCCCTCATTCTCTTGTGGTTTATTTAGGCAACCATGCCAACCACTGTACTACAGCCCCCCAGTCTCTTGTGGTTTATTTAGGCAACTGTGCCAACCACTGTACTACAGCCCCCCAGTCTCTTGTGGTTTATTTAGGCAACCGTGCCAACCACTGTACTACAGCCCCCCCCCCCCCCCCAGTCTCTTGTGGTTTATTTAGGCAACCATGCCAACCACTGTACTACAGCCCCCAGTCTCTTGTGGTTTATTTAGGCAACCATGCCAACCACTGTACTACAGCCCCCCAGTCTCTTGTGGTTTATTTAGGCAACCATGCCAACCACTGTACTACAGGCACTCATTCTCTTGTGGTTTATTTAGGCCACTGTGCCAACCACTGTACTACAGCCCCCAGTCTCTTGTGGTTTATTTAGGCAACCGTGCCAACCACTGTACTACAACCCCCCAGTCTCTTGTGGTTTATTTAGGCAACCGTGCCAACCACTGTACTACAGCCCCCCAGTCTCTTGTGGTTTATTTAGGCAACCGTGCCAACCACTGTACTACAGCCCCCCAGTCTCTTGTGGTTTATTTAGGCAACCGTGCCAACCACTGTACTACAGCCCCTCATTCTCTTGTGGTTTATTTAGGCAACCATGCCAACCACTGTACTACAGCCCCCCAGTCTCTTGTGGTTTATTTAGGCAACTGTGCCAACCACTGTACCACAGCCCCCGTCTCTTGTGGTTTATTTAGGCAACCGTGCCAACCACTGTACTACAGCCCCCCAATCTCTTGTGGTTTATTTAGGCAACCGTGCCAACCACTGTACTACCAGTCTCTTGTGGTTTATTTAGGCAACCATGCCAACCACTGTACTACAACCCCCCAGTCTCTTGTGGTTTATTTAGGCAACCGTGCCAACCACTGTACTACAACCCCCCCCCCCCCCCCCAGTCTCTTGTGGTTTATTTAGGCAACCATGCCAACCACTGTACTACAGCCCCCTAGTCTCTTGTGGTTTATTTAGGCACCATGCCAACCACTGTACTACAGCCCCCCAGTCTCTTGTGGTTTATTTAGGCAACCGTGCCAACCACTGTACTACAGCCTCCCAGTCTCTTGTGGTTTATTTAGGCAACCATGCCAACCACTGTACTACAGCCCCCCAGTCTCTTGTGGTTTATTTAGGCAACCGTGCCAACCACTGTACTACAGCCTCCCAGTCTCTTGTGGTTTATTTAGGCAACCATGCCAACCACTGTACTACAGCCCCCCAGTCTCTTGTGGTGTATTTAGGCAACCATGCCAACCACTGTACTACATCCCCCCAGTCTCTTGTGGTTTATTTAGGCAACCATGCCAACCACTGTACTACAGCCCCCCAGTCTCTTGTAGTTTATTTAGGCAACCCTGCCAACCACTGTACTACATCCCCCCAGTCTCTTGTGGTTTATTTAGGCAACCATGCCAACCACTGTACTACAGCCTCCCAGTCTCTTGTGGTTTATTTAGGCAACCATGCCAACCACTGTACTACAGCCCCCCCCCCCCCCCCCCCCCCCAGTCTCCTGTGGTTTATTTAGGCAACCGTGCCAACCACTGTACTACAGCCCCCATTCTCTTGTGGTTTATTTAGGTAACCGTGCCAACCACTGTACTACAGTCCCCCAGTCTCTTGTGGTTTATTTAGGCAACCGTGCCAACCACTGTACTACAGCCCCCCCAGTCTCTTGTGGTTTATTTAGGCAACCGTGCCAACCACTGTACTACAGCCCCTCATTCTCTTGTGGTTTATTTAGGCAACCATGCCAACCACTGTACTACAGCCCCCCAGTCTCTTGTGGTTTATTTAGGCAACTGTGCCAACCACTGTACTACAGCCCCCGTCTCTTGTGGTTTATTTAGGCAACCGTGCCAACCACTGTACTACAGCCCCCCAGTCTCTTGTGGTTTATTTAGGCAACCGTGCCAACCACTGTATTACCAGTCTCTTGTGGTTTATTTAGGCAACCATGCCAACCAATGTACTACAGCCTCCCAGTCTCTTGTGGTTTATTTAGGCAACCATGCCAACCACTGTACTACAGCCCCCCCCAGTCTCTTGTGGTTTATTTAGGCAACCATGCCAACCACTGTACTACATCCCCCCAGTCTCTTGTGGTTTATTTAGGCAACCATGCCAACCACTGTACTACAGCCCCCCAGTCTCTTGTGGTTTATTTAGGCAACCCTGCCAACCACTGTACTACAACCCCCCAGTCTCTTGTGGTTTATTTAGGCAACCATGCCAACCACTGTACTACAGCCCCCCAGTCTCTTGTGGTTTATTTAGGCAACCGTGCCAACCACTGTACTACAGCCCCCCCAGTCTCTTGTGGTTTATTTAGGCAACCGTGCCAACCACTGTACTACAGCCCCCCAGTCTCTTGTGGTTTATTTAGGCAACCTTGCCAACCACTGTACTACAGTCCCCCAGTCTCTTGTGGTTTATTTAGGCCACTGTGCCAGCCACTCCACTACTACAGCTCCCAGTTTTTTGTGGTTTTAAATTCTTTCGGTAATTACAGCTCCAGGATCCACGCAACAGGAGTCATGAAATGAATACCAAAGATCTAATAAATGTGTATTGTGTGTCTAAGAAGTCATGAGACTAGAGCTGGACACATTTTTATATTAACAACTAAACTACAAGTTAATGTTATTGGTGATTTCTGCACTGAACATCCATCAGAGCATCCACCTGGGGAGGCTAACACAATTAACAAATGGTCGGCTAACATGATCAACAAATGGTCGGCTAACATGGTCAACAAATGTAAGGCTAATATGGTCAACAAATGTAAGGTTAATATGGTCAACAAACGTAAGTCTAACATAGTCAACAAATGTAAGGCTAATATGGTCAACAAATGTAAGGTTAATATGGTCAACAAATGTAAGGCTAATATGGTCAACAAATGGTAGGCTAATATGGTCAACAAATGGTAGGCTAACATGGTCAACAAATGGTAGGCTAACATGGTCAACAAACGTGAGGCCAACACAAAAGCTAACAAAAGGTCTGCTAACACAACAAACTGTAGGCTAATCTGATCAACAAACAGTAGGATGAAGTCAGATGTGTCGCCTAAAAGGTATAAATAATATTCCTCAACTGTAAACAGACACAAAACAAATACTGTCCGGTAATGTAAAATATAGAATGAAAGCAGAGGTAAAAGAATTAGGAATGTACATTTTAGTTGGTGTCAGAGGTGTGGATAATATGTTTCCGGTTGTAAAGCCAAGTGCTCAGTCTTATTACTTTGTAGGCATACCTTGCATTATTTTATAATATTTCTACATGTTTATTGTCTTTTAACAGTATATACAACAAACAACTTATTTATGTAGTTGTAATCATTTTTAACCAGAATCTGTGGCTTAAGGGGATAGTGACATGCAATTTCACAATTCTCCCGATGTAATGAGTTGAGGGCTCAAAATAAGACACAGGCAATTTGGAAGTAAACTGCTTTGCATTGGTTTCGATCAGAACTATGTTATTCTTGAACCAGGTCAGTTTGATCACGCTTGCACAACTTTAAGAAATGGAATGTGATGATGACTTTGTTTTCATCTCAGTTGGCAGGTAATGTATTATGAGCATGATCAGAAAGCAATGGCAAACTACTGAATTGAAATTGCAGAATACATCACATATATTCAATAAATGCTTGGGTTGATTGCAACAGGACTAAATAAACTAACTTAATCATGTTTCAGCAGTATAATATTTTAACATGAAATGTTTTTTTATTCACATTTCAGATCACATCAGGCACATCACAAGTTTTAAAGGGGAGAGCACTCTATAGGACTACCTTACAGGACTTCTTTCACACAAGAAATGCCACCACACACACAGGCAGTAATCTGACAGCTTGTTTATAAAACAGTATAAGATTATAATAAATGTGTTATTTTATTATTTTTATTATGTGTTCAAGCACAGTCTCTCATACAAAGTTAGTATACATAATGAAATTAATATCCTGTTCAATCCTACTGGGTAGTATTGGGAATACATAATCTTGTATGAGTTTGTGTAGAGTGATTGTTATTTATTTCTGCTGTTATGTTAAACTAGCTAGTTGCATATCTCTTACAGGACGTAGCAGTAACCTCCAGCATATTTTGGCTGTTTGTGATTCCTGGGCAAGTTTACATTCACTAGTTTACCATTGGCTTTCTGAACGACTGACACTCATACCATTGTATGGAAATGAACGCAAGTCAGTCTGCTGCCAAATCGTCCGCAAATGTGTTCCAAACACGGCATGCAGGATTACGAATTACATGTGTAACCAATTTGCCACAGAGCCTGCTATGTTAAATAATACCCACATGACAAAAAAAAAATCATTCTGAGTTAAAATGCTAGCATGTTATCCCCTATGGGCTACAATCCCTTTCAAATTAATTTCCAAAATGTGGCTGATTCGATCACAGGATTATTAATCTGTGGCTGGGATGGGCCCTAATTATAACTTCTTTTATTCGGTTGAATGTGGTAGGGGTAATAAAAAAAAAATGGCAGATAAAATGCGAGACATAAATAGCATGCAATCCATTTCTTTTATTCAGATTTGTTGAATTTCAGAGAAAACAATAGTATCTACGCCTAATGTTAACATGGTGGTTGAAATAAAAGGCAAAATGGAAGATGTATCTATGTGCCCAATTCTAACTGTTTAAAAATAAAGTGTTTGTATTTTCATTTTGTCTGTAATGGCAACGACAGCCTTGTTGCAGCCCTGTGGAGCACCAGTTATACATTACAAGCACCACATCAATACATACCACACATTAGTTTATTCTGGTGGCTGTAGACACAATACACCATATACCACAAACTTGCTGCTTATTCTGGAGGCTGTATTCACATTACACCATATACCACACATGTACTGCTTAGTCTAGTGGCTGTAGTCATAGTAAACCGTCTCCTGTCAACAACACCACCCTCTGGGGAACTGTCTGTCCTGTCAACAAACCACATCATCAAAACCCACCCAACATCTGCCACCTCTGGTAGACCATCTCTCCTGTCAACAAACCCACCCAACATTTGCCACCTCTGGTAGACCATCTCTCCTGTCAAACCCACCCAACATTTGCCACCTCTGGTAGACCATCTCTCCTGTCAACAAACCCACCCAACATTTGCCACCTCCGGTAGACCATCTCTCCTGTCAACAAGCCCACCCAACATTTGCCACCTCTGGTAGACCATCTCTCCTGTCAGCAAACCCACCCAACATTTGCCACCTCTGGTAGACCATCTCTCCTGTCAACAAACCCACCCAACATTTGCCACCTCTGGTAGACCATCTCTCCTGTCAACAAACCCACCCAACATTTGCCACCTCCGGTAGACCATCTCTCCTGTCAACAAACCCACCCAACATTTGCCACCTCTGGTAGACCATCTCTCCTGTCAGCAAACCCACCCAACATTTGCCACCTCTGGTATACCATCTCTCCTGTCAACAAACCCACCCAACATTTGCCATCTCTGGTAGACCATCTCTCCTGTCAACAAACCCACCCAACATTTGCCATCTCTGGTAGACCATCTCTCCTGTCAAAAAACCCACCCAACATCTGCCACTTCTGGTAGACCATCTCTCCTGTCAACAAACCCACCCAACATTTGCCACCTCTGGTAGACCATCTCGCCTGTCAACAAACCCACCCAACATCTGCCACTTCTGGTAGACCATCTCTCCTGTCAACAACCCACATCACCAGAACCTACACAACAACCATTTCTTCTGGCAAATCTTGTCTCTGGGAACCAATCTTCCAAAGTCGAACATTCCTTTGTAAAATGTCCTCATACTCTTGTTCACTATTCTCAGCAAGGTCATAGGACAAGATAAGGTCATGGTGCAGTTGTGAAGGACTAGTAATGGACCTGGTGGCATTATAAAAACTGTTCAATGAAGAATTAGACTCTTCTAGTTGGTTCTGTAACCCATAATCTTCCTCATCAAGTGAACACATGGAATCTGTAAGAAAAAAGAAAAGAAATATAAATATTTGAATTTGATGTAAGGGATCACTGTCATAGCACACAGATGCTTTCATAAGTTACTTCGTCTTCAGAAAAATGGTGGACGGCTGGTTGTTGAACAAGCTGGTTTGTCCTTATGCAGTAATGTGTGTGCAACTGCTGGTTTTCTAGTGACAGCCTCTTCCATTGACAGTGAACTGTAATTTTAGTAGTGGGCTATTGTGTTGGCATTCTGGCAGTTGCCTTGTACATGTACATAGGCCAATGAGGAGCATTTTGTGTGATATTCACTGGCACAGGAATGGAGCATTATTGGGTAACTATTTGTCGTGAAGTTGGAACCACGACTAACTTAGTCTCTACCCCTAAATCCCACAAGACCACTGTGAGCACAGTGCTCGAACTCTGTACCACATGCAAGAATACCTAATGTGTATATGATCAAATTTCCTGCTCTAAATATTCTTCCTCTGTGATTCGAAGTTTGAAATTTGCAGATGGAGCAACCTATTCAACTTCCACTTTTCGATGTCCCACAGGCAACACTAAACAAAAGCAACATTTCAGAGATAGAAAAGTATCTTACAGAGTTGAGTTAAGAACTGACATCATTGCACTAGGGGAATTCCCATAAGCGCCCAGTCCTCATCTTCAACAGCCAGTGAGTTCCAATACTAATGGTGCCCATTGCAATCTGATTATATGTCCGCCTTGCTTTACCTCTGAGTGACGACTGTCGACAAGATCCTCTGACCACCCCTTGCTGCTGCATTCTCTCTAGACCATGATAGTCATCTTTGAAAAAAAGAAAAAAAAGAAGATAGTCTATCTGTTCTTCTGCATTATTTACATTCAAAGGGCTTTCGTCACATCTGCCTTATCAGCATCAAATCACCCCTTAATGTTGCTGCTCCATCCAATATGTCCGCCTGTTCATTTCCAACCACACCAGTGTCCCGGAGAAATGAATCGGCGAATGCTCACAACCAACGACCTCTGAATCGATGCATGCCATTCTGCATGAAGCATGCCAGTCATCATCTTTGTCAGCATGCTTTGTAATCAGTTATAATCACAACATGCGTATACAGTTTGTTCTTCAACCTGCAGAAAGCTGAAGAAACCACCTCCACCTAGATTATCAGACTTAAGGTTGTGGTGTCAGATGCCAAGCTCTTCTTTACTAAACATTGGCCATTCGGTTTTGCTATAAATCTCCAGGCACTTGTTTTGCCTCTTAGCACAGAGCCATCGGTACAGATAATCACATCGCCAGAATGAGAGTAGTCATGAATTAATTGCTGCATTTCAGCTTCCGTGCAGCCTGCTGGCCACTCCCTACACTCACGTCCCAATGTGATTAAAACACCCATACGTCTGAATTTCTTTTCGCCATCTGACCCACTCCTTTTGCTAATCTTCTCAAGTGTGCACACTTTTCTGATGGTATCTTCTGCCTGAGCCATCCATGATCTTCCTCTTAGCAGCCAGTGGCTCTTGACTGCATCCAGGAAATCATGCAGGAGGTGTTCCTTGTCCGCAGCAACCCTGAGGCATGACCTTGCGTCTGTCCTCAATGATCGGTAACGCCAGGATGTATTGCATACACACTTGATATACTAAACGTACTTGTACATCCCAGAATCACCCTCATGGCTTCATTCTGTATGTGCTATAGCTGACTCTTTGAGACAGTGAGCCACAGTGGTCCATACTTTACCCCGGAAATGATCAAGTGCTGAAAAATTGTGAATAGCATTTTCTGCGTCATGACCCTTGCTGCCATACTCTTCAGTGCATTGAGCCCCCTTCTGACGTTTTGTAACCACCACTTCAACATAATCCCTAAAGGATAGACTTCTATCGAAAGTGATTCTCTGGTACTTCAGTCTGCTTTCTCTACGCAGTTCTACCATTTATTGCGAGGCAAAAGTATCTTATGTAGCAAACTCCTCATCAAATGTCATGAGGGAGCCAATGAAAACGAGATATAGAATCGGAAGCTTTACTAAAACATAATTACAAGTGACAGAATGGAGGTTGCGGCTAGAACCTTCATCAACACACAAACAGCAAACATACACTGATACAGCTATGTGAACAATCAACATAAAATATACACATAAAGGTGAAGTGCTTCATTGTGGTCTAGATATGCATTCAAGGCGCCTGAGAAGAGAATGCTTGCTGAAACGGAACTTGGTAGCGAAGATAGTGGGGGGGGGGGTGTCAAACATCATCCGCACAGATGGTCATGGCAACATTAAAGACCTTGGAATGGGGGGGGGGGGGGGGTCGGAAGAGAACGTCCGGATATAGGGGTGATAAAGGACAGAAGATTTTAGTGACTTCAAAGCTTTCTCCGAAGACTGATATTTTTGTTGACCACAGCCCCTGTCATGGGCATGAACCAAGAGACGTCCCACAAACACGAACAGTCACCTCCAAAGCCGTTCTCGGCGCTGGCCCTCCTGTAGCTGTTGAAGGAGTCTCTCCTACAACTGGGCGTCTGTGGGACACTCAACTGCCTCTCTATGGATCTGCGGAGCTGTGGGTTTCGGGGCGAGCCGAGAACCGACATGGACCTCGTGGATCTCATCAGATCTGCTGCCTGCACACGCTGAATCGCCTGGCTGATGGCAATTAGCTGCTTCAACAGAGCCAGGTCCGTGGCTCGCATTGCTCCCTGGACAGAGGAAATCAACATTGTGTTAGATACATTTAACTTAAACCTCGAAGCCTCAAACAGTAGGCTGCACGATTTATTGCCTGGCATATGCACTGCGTCAGGAGCATACAGTAGAGTTATATATCATATGAAGTGAATAGATGAATCATTTAAAAACTATTAAATACACAGCACACAGTCACTGAAACTTCACATGTGGAGCCAAGCTAAACACACACGCAACCGCAATTGTAGATGCCTAATTGCTATGATCTCGATACAAGTAAGGAATCGTTTACAGTTCCCAAGCGAGGGATATAACCCCGACTGCCGCTTTCATCGACGATGAACTAATTTTCGTGGCGGACTTTTTGTTGGCACTCCGGCAGCGGCCTTATGCATAGTATACCTTTTGCGGGCTGTTGGTTTGTCGAGAATCCTGTCTGTTCCACTTTTTCACATGGGACAGTGAGGTGCATTTTATGTGATATTCACTGGCACAGGAACGGAGCAATATGGGGACGACCCGTTGCCGTGAATGTGGAACCGCGACTGACTGACTAACTAATCGTTTACGGTTCGTCGAATTGAGTATACAAAACGCATTTTATTTCTTAACTTTATGGCCACAGTTTAGCAGATTTGAGAGATGGCCGAGTTTGGACTTTTATTGCCTGTCTATCACGCAGGGTTTCGTGAAGACTGATTAACTCTCGTTTACACCCACACTAGTACATGTTCGCTTACCCGATTTGCCAACCATCGTTCCGTGTGAAATCCACACTGGAATTAATCAGTACAATTTGATTTGGTATGCCGGGACAATAATTCTTTCACAGATAGAGTAGATATTGGAGTGGTGTTTTATCTGACAACTGGTTCAGCAGCAAAGAATGTTCGATTCATAGCTGTTTAAAGTTGGTTGTGTATTCGTTTCATTACATCGTCTCCTCGAAAGGTCAGCTGAAGAGACACTTGAAGTTCAAGAACCAATGATTCTGTGGGAGTAGGCTTGGGTGACTGGCGGTAACGCTTGGTGAAACCGGCTGGATATCTACGAGATGCCAGGGGATGCGGGTGTGCAGGGAATGAGCAGGCTTGCGGGTAAGGCTACTGTGGAGGGCGGACGAGCCATGGACCAGGCTGATATACTGAATGCTCTACGAGAAGTAAGGTTTGCGAGAACCAAGTGATGACTGTGAATCTACAACCATGGTCAGACTGCGAGAACAGCAAGTTAAAAGGGGTGTGGCAGACAAGAACACTATGCAGGAAGCCAAAGAAGATTAATAAACCAACACATAACTGGTGTCGTGAGCCGCTACACTCTGTGGGATTTACGGAGGAGGGGATTTGAGCACTTATGGACTGAATGGTTCGATGTGCAATGAGGATGATCTGTCGACTAACCAACCAACCAACTAACTAACTAACTAAACAAACTAAACTAAACAAACTAAACTGATTAAACAAACTAATCAAACTAAATTTAAAAAAAAACAAAATTAAACAAACTAAACTAAACTAACTAAGAGATGCATTTAAATGAGATCCTCCTGGTTGTTGCTCTGTCGAGGGGAGTCCACCACAGCCAGTTATGCACATCAAAGTTCTATATTCCAGAATTTGGCCTGCATTTGTTTAGGTCTGGATTCTTATAGGTGGATTCCATCCAAGGTCACGGGCTTTATCTACCCATGGGTAGGTTTCCTCACTAATCATTGTACCAGAGCAGTGGCCTAACGGCGTACTCTGTGCGATTTCCATTTGCCGTGGGATGTTTAACTCGCATGACTTTAACACGACACCTCCTGTTTCTCGCCCTTATCCGAGAAGGCTAGGTATCTGATCTCACTACCCAAGAGATCAGCGGGACGCGTGATCCCTTTAGATAGCAAAGATTCTTGGGAAAATGCCAGCCAGATGCTGGGATTGAGTCCATTATTTTCTGGGACGGAGGCGGACACGCAACCCCCCACACCCCCCTCTCTCCCTTTCCCACAACCATCTCCCCATTTGAATGCGATGATTCTAAAACATTATTCAGACAGCGATTGCTCGGAGGAGCAAATGAAAGTCGAAC
Organism: Cepaea hortensis; assembly: GCA_963921405.1. NCBI lineage: Eukaryota > Metazoa > Mollusca > Gastropoda > Stylommatophora > Helicidae > Cepaea > Cepaea hortensis. The sequence continues at coordinate 367,371,072 of OY992876.1, forward strand.
AGTATATGCAATGATAAGGGGATAGACAGTGCTTTTTGGCGATATAATGATAAAAGAAGAATTGGACAGCATTGCGGTGACTAGAAAGGTAGAAGAGGCAGAGACAGACCGAGGAAAATAATGCTACCAAAATAAGGTTCATCTTAAGTTCAGTGCATATTCTTTACAGGACGTCGCTGTCAAGCCATAATTTTTTTCTGTTTGTGATTTCATTGCAAGTTTACGTTCAGTTGTTTGCCATTGCTTTCTGAATGCATTTATTGACTGTTTGTGATTTACAAGGCAATTTTACATTCAGTAATTTGCTATTGCTTTCTCAACGGCCGACGCCTCATACCATCTAAATCTATGCAAAGCGATCTTCAAAATGGCGCGCTTCTCATGTCGAACCCTCAATTGCGAGTTGCGAGAACCAAGTGACGACTGTGAATCTACAACCATGGTCAGACTGCGAGAACAGCAAATCAAAAGAGGCCAAGCAAGAACAGTACGCAGGAAGCCAAAGAAGATTGATAAACCAACACAGAACTGGTGTCGTTAGCCGCTACACGCTGCAGGATTTGCTGAGGAGGGGATCCGAGCACTTATGGACTGAATGGTTCGATGTGCAATGAGGATGAACTACTACTACTACTACTACTACTACTACTACTACTACTACTACTACTACTACTACTACTACTACTACTACTACTACTACTACTACTACTACTACTACTACTACTACTACTACTACTACTACTATAGTTCTTCCCTTTCCCTTCCTCCTTCCTTATTGAGGGTTAGTTAGTTAGTTATAGTAGTAGTAGTAGTAGTAGAGGGCTAAGAGCAGCAGGGAGAAAAAGAAGAGGGGGGAAAGATAAGTAAAATTGAGGAGAATATTAGAGATGTTGTGTTGTTTGTCCATCAAGAATGATGATTACCATTCATTTCATCCAGTGGGGTTGAAGGTGTGGAGCCGTGGGTTCTAAGATGGCTGATAAGTCCTATTTTGGCTCGAAATGTTCTTTGACAATGTGGGCAAAGAATGCTTGACGTCTCTGGAGCAGGATTTCCTGCAGTGGTTTTTCTGTCCTGCCTTTTCTTCACAGCTCTTGCAGTCCTGGTTGCCTCACATATGACTGCACCTTTGCGCAATGATGCACGCCATGAATTTCGGTCTCTGGCTGCAGCCTCCCAGGTGTCATGGTGAATTCCAAAAGCCTTCAGTGAAATTTTCAGAGTGTCTTTAAAGCGTTTCCTCTGGCCACCTTGGGAGCGTTTACCACAACGCAGTTCGCTGTAAAAAAATTCGTTTAGGGAGCCTGTGATCTGGCATGCGAGTCAAGTGACCAGCCCAGCGAATCTGATTCTTCATCAGTATAGTGTGGATACTGGGCATGGTTGCTCTTTCTAGGACTTCAGTGTCTGGAATCTTGTCTTGCCATTTAATCTTCAGTAGCTTCCTTAGGCAGACTGTGTGGAAGTGGTTTAATTTCCTAGCGTGTCGCTGATAAACAGTCCAGGTTTCACAAGCATATAGCAGTGTGGATAATACAACTGCTTTGTAGACTTTTAGCTTTGTTTGCAGGCTTATTCCAGTTCTGTCCCATACATTCTTGTACAGTCTGCCAAAGGCTGCACTGGCCTTGGAGATTCTTGCATTCACTTCGTCATCGATTGTGGCAGCGTGTGACACAGTGCTGCCAAGATAGGTGAATTTGTCCACAACACTTAGTCTATGGTCATTCACTTTGATATTCGGCACAGTGTGATTATTCCCTGGAGCTGGCTGGTACATAACTACAGTCTTCTCCAAGTTGATATTGAGCCCAAAGTTGGCACAGGCATGTGAGAAAGCTGAAACATTATGTTGCATGTCCGCCTCTGAGTTGGCGTATAGAGCGCAATCATCAGCAAACAGGAGCTCTCTGACGGTGCCGCTGTCAATTTTGGTTTTAGCTTTCAGCCTTCTGAGATTGAATAACTTTCCATCCATACGGTAGTTGATGTCTATTCCAATGTCGTCGTTCTCGAAGGCATTCATCAACATGGCTGAAAACATGAGGCTGAACAGTGTTGGTGCCAGGACACATCCTTGCTTCACTCCATTGGTTACAGGAAAGGGTTCAGACAGTTCACCATTTTCCTGTACTCTTGCCTGCATGCCGTCATGAAATAGCCGCACTATTTGGACAAACTTTCGTGGACAGCCATATTTTGTCATAATCTTCCACAGTCCTTCTCTGCTGACTGTATCAAAAGCCTTGGTAAGGTCAATGAAAGTGGAGACCATTTCGCAGTTCTGTTCCTGACATTTCTCTTGCAGCTGCCTTGCAGCGAAAATCATGTCAACAGTTCCACGTTCTTTTCTGAAGCCACATTGACTCTCAAGAAGAAGACCTTGATCGAGATGGGCTGTGAGGCGATTGAGAAGAATTCTGGCGAGTATCTTCCCTGCAATTGAAAGCAAGGAGATGCCTCGGTGGTTGTTACAGGATTGGCGGTTTCCTTTACGTTTGTAAAGGTGGACTATTGACGCGTCCTTAAAATCCTGTGGCATGGTCTCGTTCATCCATATGTTTGTGAAGACTTTGTGAAGCTGCTCTGTTAGGACCGGCCCACCTGCCTTGTATATCTCTGCTGGGATGGAGTCAGGACCAGGTGCCTTGCCACTGGAGAGTTGCTGGATGACTTTGTTTATTTCCACTATGGTTGGCAGGCCACCAAGTGTCTCATTGGTGGGAACTTGAGGAAGGCAGTTGATGGTTTCATCATCGAAGAAGGAAGTTGCATTTAAGATTTTGCTGAAATGCTCTGCCCAGCGTTGGAGGATTTCTTTCTTATCGGTGACCAATGTTCCCCCGTCTGCACTGAGGAGGGGAACTATGCCTGGTGATGAAGGACCATAGACCGCTTTCAGTGAGTCGTAGAAGTTTTTCATATCATGTCTGTCAGCAAAGCCCTGAATTTCATCAGCTTTGCTGCTCAGCCAGGAGTCCCGCATGTGCCGAAGTTTCTGCTGCACTACTCTCTGAATGTTCTTGAAGGCATCTTTTTTTGATGTTGACTTTGGGTCATTCAAATGTGCCTTGAGGAGAAGATGTTTCTCGGCCAGCAATTGGTTGATGTCTTCGGAATTTTCATCAAACCAGTCTTTATGCTTTCGGGGGGCTGGACCCAGGATTTCCATAGCAGTGTTGTAAATTGTGTCCTTTAGGGCTCTCCTTTCTGTTTCTGTATCCTGTTTAGCTTCAGCATTGGGCTTGAGGCGGTCTTCCAGCATATTTTCATACGACTGCTGCATTTTCTTGCTTTTTAGGCGGGTGACATTTAGCTTTGTTTGCATTTTCGCCCCTTGAGGACGCCGTGGTGGCCTGATGTGGATGTTCATTTTCGAGACAATGAGACGATGGTCTGTCCAACATTCGGCACCACACATGGATTTTGTCACTCGAACGTCTTGTCTGTCACTCCTCCTGACGATGACATAGTCAATGAGGTGCCAGTGTTTCGAGCGAGGGTGCATCCACGATGTCCTATTCCTCATAGGGAGACGGAAAATTGTGTTAGTAATCACGAGATCATGTTCGGCACATGTCTGAAGGAGGCGGAGTCCATTGCTGTTACAATTTCCGACTCCATGCTTTCCAATAATGCCAATCCAAGAGGTGGTGTCCGTGCCTACTCTGGCATTGAAATCCCCAAGGAGTATAAGTTTGTCTCCTTTGGGAACAGATGTTAATACACTGTGCAGGTCCTCATAGAACTTGTTCTTGACATCATCTACGTTGGTCATAGTTGGTGCGTAGACACTCACAATGGTTGCGTGCTTCCTTCCATTTAGCAGAGGCAACTTCATGGTCATGAGCCTGTCATTTATAGCCTTTGGAAATCCAGCTAATTTGCCGACCAGGGCCGACTTAATGGCAAATCCCACACCGGATTGGCGTCTTTCCTCGCTTTTCCTTCCACTCCAGAAAAATGTGTAGCCGGCACCAATTTCACAGATTTGGCCTTCTTCTGCAAGTCGTGTCTCGCTCAAGGCTGCAATGTCGATGCTGTACCTGCCCAGCTCTCTCCCAATCAGTGCTGTTCGTCTCTCTGGACCCGACGCGCCGTCTCTGTCAAGTAGGGTGCGTACATTCCAAGTTCCAATTGTTAAGGGAATATGGTTTACTCTTTTAGCTTTGCTTGTTTTATCTTTGTTAGTATGTCGACCGCAGTTAAGGGTACCCACCAACCGCGGCTAGCTGATTAGGTAGTGATGAAGCAGACAATGTTTAGGGCACCTTTTCTAGCCCCTTCCTCATGCTATGGAGGTGAGCAGTGTGTTCCTATAGAGGGCTGCTCAGTCGCTCAGGGGGCTGCCGAATCCCACTGCTGCTCCGGTCAGTAGAAGACGACCATATGGCCTGAGCCGCCTGTGTGCAGGTCTGCGACTACGGCTGCCAGCGTACCCACGCCTGCCGCTTTGCCGCTCGCCCATCGCCACAGGGCTTGAAGGTGATATGTGACGTTGGATGAAGAATGACTTGCGCGATGACTTGGATTAAAGTGAGGAAGAGTTGCGCAATTCGTCGACCTCACTCTCTCGCCTGAGTCCATCTGAGTCCAGTGGCAAGACAAGTCGAGACGATTGGAGACGAATACAGGTGCAATGGATGGCCAGGGCGCTCTACGTGCCTTGCCGTGCTCATTACGTTCCACAACGCTTTGCAGGTAAACGCCGTCTTGCCCGTTGAATCAGGAATGATTTCTTCCGCGCAGTCTGCCGAATCCTGTCTTCACATGCTGGGTAGGCATACCCTAGTTTACCTCTTGGTTTGACACCAAATCGGATACCCATGCCTGGTTTAGCCAGCCTCTCACATCTGTTGCCCGGGGGGTGGCCGCTGTCGCATGCTGACAGCTACTAGGAGCCACAGGCACGAGCTGAGTGTCAGACTTGGACCAGTGGGGGATGGGTCCTGAAAGGACATGAGAGCCATCCTTACCAAAGTTGCTACCAATGCCTGACACCCCGTACCTCCCAATATATTTTGGGAATATTATAGAATATTGCGAATATTAGAGAACTGATAAGAAGACAGATTAATAAAGCGAAAAAAAAAAAAAAACGGGAGAAGAGATAGAAAGACGTTGAAGAACAAGTAGTCCAAGCTGGCAAGTGAGTGCACAAACTGACGTTGTCTCGGCTGCCACTACGTTGTGTTGTTTATAAAAACTTGTCATCTACTTAAACACGTAATGAGTTTATAAAAACTCGTTATCTACTTAATTATTTATAGCAAAGGACAGAATCATTCTCCGAGATGAACGTGTTTACCACAGCATGGTTAAATATCGTTGAGATGTGTCTACGTGTACCGTGTAAATATGTCTGAAGCTTGCAACCTTATCTTCTAGAGTGCCAGAATATATAGGACAAAGGATGCTATCGATAGAATATATGACAAAGGCAATGAGCCTGGACTGTGCAAACTTATTTAAGATGGATAGATTTAGAGAACTACAAGACAGGATTACTTATTATAGCTTCTTCTTCTTCTTCTTCTTCTTCTTCTTCTTCTTCTTCTTCTTCTTCTTCTTCTTCTTCTTCTTCTTCTTCTTCTTCTTCTTCTTCTTCTTCTTCTTCTTCTTCTTCTTCTTCACCTTCTCCTCTTCCATCTTCCCTCTTTCCGAAACACAAAATCAGACGTTTCCGTCAAAATCGTTCCATTTCGTTTCACCTGTTTTCTTGTCCTTAGTTATAATTGAGGTTCTTCATTTAGGGGTTTTAATTTTCTTCCCTGTCCTTTGTAACTGTGTTCTTTATTCTGTTGCAGGCATAACTGGCACACTTGCCACCGCTATCTCCTTTCATTCGTTCGTGTGCTGGCGATATTCCTTTCCCTTCCTTATTGCCAATTTCTACCGCTCCTATGTTTGTATTGCGCTCATTATTCTAGTTTTGACTTTTATTACTATTGTTGACCTCACTAACTATGTTTATAATTATTGTTACTATTATTGTTGGTCCTTTACGTTCATTCTCTTTCAACGCAAGGTAATTCAAACTAGCGCCACTACTGCACCCTACTGTCCCTATAAAGCAGTTGTATTATCCACGCTGCTATATGCTTGTGAAACATGGACTGTTTATCAGCGACATGCTAAGAAATTAAACCACTTCCACACAGTCTGACTTAGGAAGCTATTGAAGATTAAATGGCGAGACAAGATCCCTGACACTGAAGTTCTTGAAAGATCGTCCATGCCCAGTATCCACACTCTACTAATGAAGAATCAGATTCGCTGGTCTGGTCACTTAACTCTTATGCCAGATCACAGGCTCCCTAAACGAATTTTTTACGGCGAGCTGCGTTGTGGCAAACGCTCCCAAGGCGGCCAGAGGAAACACTTTAAAGACACTCTAAAAATCTCACTGCTTGTTGCTGTTCTTTGTTAGCCTTGAATGATGTGTGAATGAAATAATGTATGAAAGAGAGTGATAGAAGGGCAGAATGTTAGACGGGCCTGCGTGCCCAATTCTTAACCCTTTGAAAATAAAGTTTGTTCGTTCGTTCGTTCGTTTGTTCGTTCACTGAAAGCTTTTGGAATTCATCTTGACACCTGGGAGACTGCTGCTAAAGACCGTAATTCGTGACGTGCATCATTACATAAGGGTGCAGTCACCTGTGAAGCAACCAGGACTGCAAGTGCTGTGAAGATAAGGCTGGACAGAAAAACCACTGCAGGAGATCCTCCTCCTGTAACGTCAAGTATTCTTTGCCCATATTGTCAAAGAACATTTCGAGCCAAAATAGGCCTTATCAGCCATCTTAGAACTCACGACTCCATACTTTCAACCCCACCGGATGAAATGAATGGTTATCATCATTCTTGATGAACAAACAGCAACTACTGCACTACTGCTAATACTTGACTGATTTTTGCGTTCGGCTTAGCCGGCACCCTGGCAAAGGGGTTACAGTCGCAGTTCGTAATCCGCTGTTGTTGTTTGTCCATCAAGAATGATGATGACCATTCATTTCATCCAGTGGGGTTGAAGGTATGGAGTCGTGGGTTCTAAGATGGCTGATAAGGCCTATTTTGGCTCGAAATGTTCTTTGACAATGTGGGCAAGGAATGCTTGACATTTCTGGAGGAGGATTTCCTGCAGTGGTTTTTCTGTCCTGCCTTTTCTTCACAGCTCTTGCAGTCCTGGTTGCCTCACATATGACTGCACCCTTGCGTAATGATGCACGCCACGAATTTCGGTCTCTGGCTGCAGCCTCCCAGGTGTCATGATGAATTCCAAAAGCCTTCAGTGAAATTTTCAGAGTGTCTTTAAAGCGTTTCCTCTGGCCACCTTGGGAGCGTTTACCACAACGCAGTTCGCTGTAAAAAAATTCGTTTAGGGAGCCTGTGATCTGGCATGCGAGTCAAGTGACCAGCCCAGCGAATCTGATTCTTCATCAGTAGAGTGTGGATACTGGGCATGGATGCTCTTTCTAGGACTTCAGTGTCTGGAATCTTGTCTTGCCATTTAATCTTCAGTAGCTTCCTTAGGCAGACTGTGTGGAAGTGGTTTAATTTCCTAGCGTGTCGCTGATAAACAGTCCAGGTTTCACAAGCATATAGCAGTGTGGATAATACAACTGCTTTGTAGACTTTTAGCTTTGTTTGCAGGCTTATTCCAGTTCTGTCCCAAACATTCTTGTACAGTCTGCCAAAGGCCGCACTGGCCTTGGAGATTCTTGCATTCACTTCGTCATCAATTGTGGCAGCTTGTGACACAGTGCTGCCAAGATAGGTGAATTTGTCCACAACACTTAACTATTGATCATTCACTTTGATTTTCGGCACAGTGCGATTATTCCCTGGAGCTGACTGGTACATAACTACAGTCTTCTCTAAGTTGATATTGAGCCCAAAGTTGGCACAGGCATGTGAGAAAGCTGAAACATTATGTTGCATGTCCGCCTCTGAGTTGGCGTAAAGAGCGCAATCATCAGCAAACAGGAGCTCTCTGACGGTGTCGCTGTTAATTTTGGTTTTAGCTTTCAGCCTTCTGAGATTGAATAACTTTCCATCCATACGGTAGTTGATGTCTATTCCAATGTCGTCGTTCTCGAAGGCATTCATCGGCATGGCTGAAAACATGAGGCTAAACAGTGTAGGTGCCAGGACACATCCTTGCTTCACTCCATTGGTGACAGGAAAGGGTTCAGACAGTTCGCCATTTTCCTGTACTCTTGCCTGCATGCCATCATGAAATAGCCGCACTATTTGGACAAACTTTCGTGGACAGCCATATTTTGCCATAATCTTCCACAGTCCTTCTCTGCTGACTGTATCAAAAGCCTTGGTAAGGTCAATGAAAGTGGAAAACATTTCGCAGTTCTGTTCCTGACATTTCTCTTGCAGCTGCCTTGCAGCGAAAATCATGTCAGCAGTTCCACGTTCTTTTCTGAAGCCACACTGACTCTCAGGAAGAAGACCTTGATCGAGATGGGCTGTGAGGCGATTGAGAAGAATTCAGGCGAGTATCTTCCCTGCAATTGAAAGCAAGGAGGTGCCTCGGTGGTTGTCACAGGATTGGCGGTTCCTTTACGTTTATAAAGGTGGACTATTGACGCGTCCTTGAAATCTTGTGGCATGGTCTCGTTCACCCATATGTTTGTAAAGACTTGGTGAAGCTGCTCTGTTAGGACCGGCCCACCTGCCTTGTATATCTCTGCTGGGATGGAGTCAGGACCAGGTGCCTTGCCGCTGGAGAGTTGCTGGATGGCTTTGTTTACTTCCACTATGGTTGGCAGGTCATCAAGTGTCTCATTGGTAGGACCTTGAGGAAGGCAGTTGATGGTTTCATCATCGAAGAAGGAAGTTGCATTTAAGATGTTGCTGAAATGCTCTGCCCAGCGTTGAAGGATTTCTTTCTTATCGCTGATCAATGTTCCCCCATCTGCACTGAGGAGGGGAGCTATGCCTGGTGATGTAGGACCATAGACAGCTTTCAGTGAGTCGTAGAAGTTTTTCATATCATGTCTAACAGCAAAGCCCTGAATTTCATCAGCTTTGCTGCTCAGCCAGGAGTCCCGCATGTGCCGAAGTTTCTGCTGCACTACTCTCTGAATGTTCTTGAAGCATCTTTTTTTTATGTTGACTTTGGGTCATTCAAATGTGCCTTGAGGAGAAGATGTTTCTCGGCCAGCAATTGGTTGATGTCTTCGGAATTTTCATCAAACCAGTCTTTATGCTTTCGGGGGGCTGGACCCAGGATTTCCATAGCAGTGTTGTAAATTATGTCCTTTAGGGCTCTCCATTCTGTTTCTGTATCCTGTTTAGCTGCAGCATTTGGCTTGAGGCGGTCTTCCAGCATATTTTCAAACGACTGCTGCATTTTCTTGCTGTTTAGGAGGGTGACATTTAGCTTTTTTTGCATTTTCACCCCTTGAGGACGCCGCGGTGGCCGATGTGAATGTTTATTTTTGAGACAATGAGATGATGGTCTGTCCAACATTCGGCACCACACATGGATTTTGTCACTCGGACGTCTTGTCTGTCACTCCTCCTGACAATGACATAGTCAATGAGGTGCCAGTGTTTCGAGCGAGGGTGCATCCACGATGTCCTATTTCTCATGGGGAGACGGAAAATTGTGTTCGTAATCACGAGATCATGTTCGGCACATGTCTGAAGGAGGCGGAGTCCATTGCTGTTACAATTTCCGACTCCATGCTTTCCAATAATGCCACTCCAAGAGGTGGTGTCCGTGCCTACTCTGGCATTGAAATCCCCAAGGAGTATAAGTTTGTCTCCTTTGGGAACAGATGTTAATACATTGTGCAGGTCCTCATAGAACTTGTTCTTGACATCATCTTCGTTGGTCATAGTTGGTGCGTAGACACTCACAATGGTTGCATGCTTCCTTCCATTCAGCAGGGGCAATTTTATAGTCATGAGCCTGTCGTTTATAGCCTTTGGAAATCCAGCTAATTTGCCGACCAGGGCAAATCCCACACCGGATTGGCGTCTTTCCTCGCTTTTCCTTCCACTCCAGAAAAATGTGTAGCCGGCACCTATTTCACAGATTTGGCCTTCTTCTGCAAGTCGTGTCTCGCTCAAGGCTGCAATGTCGATGTTGTACCTGCCCAGCTCTCTCCCAATCAGTGCTGTTCGTCTCTCTGGACCCGACGCGCCGTCTCTGTCAAGTAGGGTGCGTACATTCCAAGTTCCAATTGTTAAGGGAATATGGTTTACTCTTTTAGCTTTGCTTGTTTTATCTTTGTTTGTATGTCGACCGCAGTTAAGGGTACCCACCAACTGCGGCTAGCTGGTTAGGTAGTGATGGAGCAGACAATGTTTAGGGCACCTTTTCTAGCCCCTTCCTCATGCTATGGAGGTGAGCAGTGTGTTCCTATAGAGGGCTGCTCAGTCGCTCAGGGGGCTGCCGAATCCCACTGCTGCTCCGGTCAGTAGAAGACGACCATATGGCCTGAGCCGCCTGTGTGCAGGTCTGCGACTACGGCTGCCAGCGTACCCACGCCTGCCACTTCGCCGCTCGCCCATCGCCACAGGGCTTGAAGGTGATATATGACGATGGATGAAGAATGACTTGCGCGATGACTTGGATTAAAGTGAGGAAGAGTTGCGCAATTCGTCGACCTCACTCTCTCGCCTGAGTCCATCTGAGTCCAGTGGCAAGACAAGTCGAGACGACTGGAGACGAATACAGGTGCAGTGGATGACCAGGGCGCTCTACGTGCCTTGTCGTGCTCATTACGTTCCACAACGCTTTGCAGGTAAACGCCGTCTCGCCCGTTGAATCAACAATGATTTCTTCCGCGCAGTCTGCCGAATCCTGAAGGAGGTGAGCAGTACCCACGTTAGAAACACAGCTGCGGGCGATTTGGCAACAAGCCGCCTTGCGTTGGTTTTAACGAAATGGTATGGGTGCCGGTCGTTCAGAAAGCAATGGCAAACTACTGAACGTAAACTTGCCAAGAGATCACAAGAGCAACAACAAAAATGCTGGTATTGATTGCGACGTTCTGTAAAGGATGTGCAACTAACTTGGCTTTCCCTATTAGCAGTATCCCTAGCTATCACGCGAACCTATTCAGACTTCTGAGGTAATTGTAATTTGTATCCACATGTCAAGGACGAGAAGTAAACTGACCGGCGTAGGGGTTGAACCCGCTGCCTCGGCATCATTACACTGGAAGCTTAAGAGCGAGTGCTCTTTATCCATTCGGCCATGCTGGCATCCGTTTGACCTATCTATTACTGGTATTTGATTGATATTATCGGTTGATATTACGCTTATTTTGATTATCCATAGTGTTATCTGCCGGTCTCTCTGGCCGAGGAGTTACAACACTTTCTCTATAATCCCGTTTATCACGCAGAGTCTCGTAGCGGGCGAGAGCTGGAAGCGGTTCGACCCCCGCTGGTGACTTGCGGGATAACTGAGCCGGCCGCTCAGAAAGCAATGGCAAACTACTGAGCGTAATCTTTCCAAGAAATCAACCGACAGCTGAATGATGCTGCTGTTGACAGCGATGTCCTGTAAAGGATATGCGAATTAAAAAAAAAAGTGTTATCTATTAACTTGGCGCTGTTAATTGTTGTATTACTGTTTAGTTAGCTATTTTATGGGCATGTCATGAGAAGAAATAAATTGGAGAACTTGGTGACAACTGGAAAGATCGAGGGGAAGAGAACAAGGGGAAGACAGTAAGTAAATATCTGGATGGCTTGGCCACGTGGCATGGTAGAGACAAGAACATTGAGCTGATCCACGACTCTGGTGATCGAGTGAAAAGGCGAAACATGACCGCCCACGTTTATCGGCATGGCACATGATGAATGGAGTTAGCTATTATTTTAGCTATGTGTATCTTTTGTTATTGTTTATAATTATGGTACCTGTATCCTCCTTGCGATGGTTATCTTCTTCACTCTGTAATGGTGCTGTTAAGTCAGGTCTTAGATATGACTGAGCTACCGAAAGACAGTAAACGGTACTACCTGCTTTCTGTTAGCGCCGATTGTTGGGCGGCGCTCACCAAACACAACACCCCACAATGTGCCAACGGCTTCGGGTGGAGGAGCGCAACTGGGTAGATAAAGCCTTACCCTAGTGCAAGGAAATGCAACCTAAGACTAAATGTCATGACAGAGCAGACCAGACTATAAGTCTGTATTCAAAATTCAAGATTGGTGAAACAGCCATGTGCACATGTGGACTGGCGTCGCAGACAGCAGAGCACATACTCCAAGACTGCCCAAAATATAACATATCTAGGCAAACCTGCTGGCCTATAGAGACGACAGTGGAAGACAAACTTTATAGACCGCTTTGTGAACTAAAGACAGTTAAATTCATACAAGCTACAACATTGCAGTTATAGACATATTTCAAGCGAACGAAAGAAGAAGAAGAAGTCTTAGTTGACAACTGATCTAGGGTCGAAGCTCCAACAGGCGGACAGTTAGAGCATTGCTTTGCTGATCCGGCAATTTCCGCAGATTTCCTTGATCAATATGTATCGGTGTTATCTTTCCTGTGGAGTAAACTAGACAGGCCGAGTGAGGGATCATGCTGCATGGGCAACACATAGTCGCGAAACTCAGCCAAGGCTTTGTACTATGGAGAGGTACAACTCCATTTTACAAAGTATCGTCTGTCAAGACGGCAAGGTGCCAGTCCATGGTGCAATATGTGGATGATTTTTCAACGTTCATGACCTCTCTGAATGTATGGGTTTAGTTTTTCTTCCCGGATAGACACAACAGTCCAGGACTGATAGTCCCAACAAGAACTTTATCAATATTATCTTTGTTATGGGGGTTTTTTGTATTTGCCTTGTTCAGTGTTGTTGCCTTAGTACTGATAAAGACTCATCCCGAAAAGGGCCTGCCAACTCGACTATTTTTAGAACATGGATTTTCCCGGTGGCAACATACGGATGCGAGTCACTGTCCATTTCGCAACCACTAAAACATACAATTGGGGCGGTTAAGCTTAAACTGATTAAATGCCATGGGATTATTAATCGTCTTAAGGGACTCTTCATATCTACCATGGGCTTATATATCGCGAAAATGGTGTCATTGCGTTATAACATGCCCGTAATTAACAACTTTTAAGTCATAACAGTGACACAACCCTACTTGCAATTGTTCGCCATGTTTATTTGATTCAAGCCTACTGTTTGTTTCACGTTGAATATGTTAGATGTTACAGAAATCCTCAGAATATTGTGGACCAAGAAGACAAAATTGCAATTCTACAAAATCTGAAGATTTCGCAATCAATAAAGGTGAAAATTGGGGTAGTTGAGCTTGACCGTTAAAGAAAAGTTTTTAGAATGTGAACCAAAAATACGAAAAATGATATTCTGCCAGATCTGAACATTCGAAAAAAAAAAAACTGGTCTCATAAGCAGTATCATGTCTTATGAACGGTATCATGTCTCATAAACAGTATCATGCCTCATGAACAGTATCATGTCTCATGAACAGTATCATGTCTCATGAACAGTATCATGTCTCGTAAACAGCATCATGCCTCATGAACAGTATCATGTCTCATAAACAGTATCATGCCTCATATCATGTCTCATAAACAGTATCGTGTCTCATAAACAGTATCAAGTCTCACAAACAGTATCATGTCTCATAAACAGTATCATTAAAAGTATCATGTCTCATAAACAGTATCATGTCTTATAAACAGTATCATGTCTCATAAACAGTATCATGTCTCATGAACAGTAGCATGTCTCATAGTAAACAGTATGAGTAAAGTCTTATAAACAGTATCATGTCTCATAAACAGTATCATGTCTCATAAACAGTATCATGTCTCATAAACAGTAGCATGTCTCTTGAACAGTGTCAGGGTCTTAAACTTGGCTCGCTAACCTAACAGTGTGGGACAGTACAAGTACAACGTGATTTGACGTAAGACTCAACGACACACCGTTCTATGGATTTATTCACATATCAAATACAGAACGATGATCACAACAATATATACTCGATACTTCAATACACTTACATACAGCTCACAAGTCTCACTCAAGATGTCCAGACACTCGACTTTCAGTACAGATACCACACAACGCCTTTCTCTCTGCACACGTCTGTCCGAGTCGAAGTCCCAGGGCTGTCTGCCGCTAACTCGCAACTCGCCTCTCACCTCAGGTGACGTCACGAGGCATGCGTGCGTTTAGCGTCGTCCTTGCTTGACCGCTGGTCGCTTGTCAGCCAGCAGTCTTGCAGGCCGGTAACCACTATTCGCCTGGCGGCGTAACGAAGTTACTGCGTCCCTACTGGGAGCTAAGTCGCCTGGCGGGCGTAACGATGTCACTGCATCAACGTCTCCTTTCTGGACTCTGACACGCTCCCCCGGCAAATTCATGAAAGATGTCATCTTTCATGTATCATATATATACATAATGGGTTAATATTTAAACCTTGTCAGAGTCGACCCTTCTATTGTTATGTACATTTCTATCAAATGCAAATACATACACATATGCCATCGAAATATATAAAAAGTGGAAGTTGCATTCAACGACATGTGGTGTTCAACCTTTACCACTTGTCAGGTTTCATCATCTCGATGGCTGATTACCTCAATTGCATAAGTGACCCAGTCAGATCGGTAGTTTCAGCTTCACGCATCTACCTCGCAGCAAATAGAAAAAAACGTAATAATATGGTTCTTGAAATAAAAACCATCTAGCTAGACTGAAATACGACTTTATATAAGTCGTATAAAACGCTCAAACCCTGCCCTTATTTGGTCAGTAGCTCTCGTGTTGGTCTGCAATGTCGGCAACCCTCTGCCATGCTAGTAGATGTCTACCTGTTGTGTCAATAGTCTGGCAACACTTGGCTATTTCTACACAACACATTAGAATATACATTTCAAATTATGGCCCTTTGTGTAAGGATGTAATAACAAATAAATGAAAGGGAAATAATTTTAAGATTCATGAAATACAATAATTTACAATAATTATTTTATTTCTTAGTGTCATCGCTTGACGTTTCTTCATATTAACGAGAAAAAGTCGGTAATATGAATACATTAATCAAGATATGATTCTAAGATTCCACTACATAAATAAATAAACACACAATTCGTGTATTTCATTTTATAGATTCCTACAGATTTTAGCATCGTCATAGATATTTGAACTTTTATTTGTCGTCTGCTAATTTTACTCTAAATTTCTAACTAATCCGGAAGTACACACGAACATTAAAATCAGCTGATGTTGAAACTTGTAGAACACACTTGTTCCGGTTTGATGTAGTTACGGAAAGTACCTTTCTCACAGTTCATGTGTTAGATGTTTCACAAAACCTTCTGGATTACGATTGAATGTTCATGTTAGATGTTTCACTACCGAACATTATGGATTTCGGTTCACTGCAGTGGAGTAGCTGTCAATGTTCAGTTTGCACATTCTTACTCGTCATTAAAATGGAATGATTCGCCAACAGATGTCACTGTCAACTTGGATAGTTCGCTTAAGGTAAGTTCTTGCGCGAATTTGACACTGTTATTGTTCTTGGTATATACAATTAATAAAGTTCGCTTTCTACCACACACTACACAATTATACAGGACAGTCACTCCATGAACTAGTAAAATAAGAACACTATTTATAATGGGGGTAATCCCTATCACAATATTGTAGACAATGCACAGCTTTTTGTGAGTAGAAAAACAATTATTCACTCAATAATGGCTGTGTCGGTCTGAGTGTATTTGCACACACTGCACTCAGACATTGGTGCTTACTGGGTCGGTCGGACAACGGGACAAAAGATCGGCAATCGAATTGGTTCTGCCTGGAATATGTCGAACCTCAAAGCTATAATCTTGAAGCTTAAGAGACCAACGCGCTACCATATGATTTGAGGGTACTCCTGAATTTATAAACCGTAACGGGCTGCTGTCAGATTCTACGATAAAGTGACGTCCTAGAAGAAATCTGGACAATTTGGTTATACCTACCACTAAAGCTAGGGCTTCCAATTGAGGGATGGACCACGCCCGTTCTCTGGGCTTTAGTTTTCTGGATACGAAGTAAACGGGATGGAGTATGTTGTTGTACTCCTGCAACAAGACTGCTCCAATCGCCACGGAGCTAGCATCTGTACGCAATCTGAAAGGTAAACGAAGGTTGGGCAATTTGAGGATGAGATTATTCAAACTATTATCAGAAAAATATGATAGCACTTTTCGGAATGCAATTTGTAGGCATTCATTGTTTACAATTTTATCTGGTTTGTCTTTGGTTAGTAAATTAGTAAACACTTCGGTTAGTTCAGAGAAATCAGGAATGAACTGCCTGTAATAGTTTATTAATCCCAGCAAACTTCTGACTTGTTTCTTAGTAGTCGGAAGTGAGAGTTTTAGTATCTTGGACACAATTTTATCGTCTGTCATGACAAAGCCATTGGATATTTTGTACCCCAAGAAAGTTATTTCCTGGTAGGCTATGTCTACTTTTGCAGGCTTTACAGTCAGTCCGTGCTGTCTAATACGTTCAAATGTCTGTTCTAACGTCTTAATGTGCTCTGTCATTGTCTCTGTGTGAACACAGATGTCGTCTATATAGCAAATTATGTTAGGAATGTCTACAAGAAGCAGTCGTGTCATACGTACGAAGGTGGCAGGGGCATTGACTAGCCCAAATGGAAGTTTGCACCATTCGTACAGTCCCCAAGGTGTGGCAAATGCTGTCAGATGTCTGCTCTGTTCGTCTACTGCTATTTGCCAATATCCTTTAGTCATATCTAGCGTCGTAAAGAACCTAGCGTCTGTCAGTTCTGTCAGAAGATCGTCAGTGTTTGCCATTGGCTCCAAATCTAGAACAGTTATTTTATTTAGCTTCCTATAGTCAATGCACAGTCTTATTGTATTATCTTTTTTTCGTACAATCACCATTGGAGATGAGAAGTCTGACTGGGATCGTCTTATGATGTTGTTTTTCTCTAAGTTGATGATTTCCTGGTGTAAATGTTCTTTGTAATGTAATGGAATGGTGTATGGTCTGCATTTTATGGGTGTGTTTGATGTGAGTGTGATGTGATGCTGTACTAATTCTGTTTGTCCTGGGTTGTTGGAAAAGATGGTGTTGTATTGCTGTATAAGCTGTTTGCAACTGTCTGTCTCTGCTTGAGTCAACTTTGGGTTGATTTTGATCTCCTTCAAGCAGTTTGTCGTGTCTAATGCAGGCGTTGGAATCTCGTCACTAGCATCGTCGTCTTCGTGATCTATTATCACTGTACAAGCTGTCGTATCGTCTTGTTCGTTTTCTCTGTTGTGGTATGGTCTTAGCATATTTATGTGAAATATTTTATGTTTGTCTTTTATGAGGATTTCGTAGTCTACAGGTGAAATCTGTCTCGTCACTTTAAAAGGTCCCTGCCAAGAGTCAGTCAATAGGTGTCTGTCACTAGGTAGTAGAAGAAGAACGTCCTGTCCAGGTGTCAAAGTTATCGTCCTGTTACCTTTGTCAGCATACTGTCTATAAGTAGCACCAGATAGTTTTAGTGCATTCTTTGCAATAACACAAGATTTGATGATTCTTTCACGCAATGATGGGACATATACGTATGATGATATGGGTTTAAGTACTGGAGTAGAATTAGTTAACATTTGGTGATAAATGGTCAATGGGCCGCGTGGTTTGGCACCATAGATAAGTTCAAAAGGAGAGAAACCGGTACTAGAATGAGGTACCTCGCGATAAGCAAAAAGAATAGCTGGTAGATATACATCCCAGTTATTGGGGTGCTCTTGCGTTACTTTGGCAAGCATGTGCTTTAGATCCCCGTTAAATTTTTCCACAATTCCACTACTGTGAGGATGGTAAGGGGAATTGAAACACTGTTTTACTCCCAACATTTTGGTGAAAGCTTGGGTAGATGCGGCAATAAACTGAGTGCCCCTATCAGATTGGATAGTATCTGGACAACCTATCCTAGAAAAAATATGGAAGAAAACTTCCATTATATCATTGGCAGTAATGTTCTTTAGCGGAATCGCTTCTGGCCAGCGACTACATTGATCAATGACAGTTAGAATATATTTATTCCCTTTAGTTGTTGTATGATTAAGAGGGCCCACTATGTCAACAGATAGTTTTTCAAAAGGTCGACTGGCTAAGTCAGTAACTTGTAACTTTGCCTGTGGGTTTTTTCCTTTTTTTACCAGTTTCTGGCAGGTGTCACAACTTCTGCAATATTCTTTAATGTCATTGCAAAATTTTGGCCAATGGAACTGTGTCAATAACCTTGATCTGGTCTTAACGTATGCCATGTGCCCTGCAAGAGGTATATCATGAGCAAGATGTAAGGCTTGCTTGCGATAATTTCTTGGCAAAACAGTTTGCTCTGTTGTATTGTCACCTTTGGTGTAATACCTGGTGAGTATATCATTTTTCATAGCAAAATGCCATTTTGCATTCTTTGTTACCTTTGGCTTTTGGCCGATCAGATTAAAGTATTTTGATAATGAAGGATCAGCTTTTTGAGCTGTTACAAATGTTTCCTTCATGGTGTTAGTAGGTAGTGATTCTGGGCTAAGCAGTTGTATAGCCTCAGTTTGCTTACTTTCATCTTGCACTCTAGCAGTAGATCTCGTTACTATGTTCACACATTCAATGATATCAGATGATGATGGAACAATGTTATCAATGATGTCATGAGAACTTAGTGCTACGTTAGCTACATTTACAATACAATCAATAGGTGGTGTGACATTTTCAATGACATTGGATGGTGATGTCATGGTATCATCAATACATAGAGATGTTATGTCATGAGGTTTATCATTCACCTCTGGTAAATTTCCAATAATTACATCACACACTGGGTTTGTTAATGCAGCGACCTTTACTTTCCCAGTGAGGAAAGGTGTTTCAATATCTGCCCAAGCTAATGGGTATCTCTCAATATTGCCTGAGAATGTTCTGCATGTTACGTGCCTGCCTGTATAGTCTGTAGGCCTTATGAACGTTCTCTTTAGACCAATAAGTGAACTCCCTGTGTCACGAAGGACTGTAGCTGACTTTCCATTTACATATCCTTGATGGATGATTATCTTGCCTTTTGAGTCTACTACCAAATTAGCTTCTTCATTGGCAATAGGGATGGTGTGACCGCATGTTAAAATACCATCTTCATAGAAGGTGTTACAAACAGCGCATTTATTTGCGCTAAATATGTCAAAAGCCTGTGCTGAGTTCACAGGGTGTTTCTCTGGCTGTTCTTCGTCTGACGACGAACCATCAAGCACGGCGACATTTGCTTTGTTGTACATTTGTTTACCTTTACAATCTACTCGATGGTGTCCGTGCGCCTTACAGAGGAAACATTTACGTAGAGTTCTGAAAGATGTACGTTCACTATTTAGTCTGTTTACCATGTTTCTCAGGTAAGTCTGATAATCTGGGTGTTTATCGCACATTTCACCCGGATGATGTGAAAATTTACAGTGAATACAATGCTTAAACTTCTCAGAGGTAGGCCTTTGAGGTTTCTGCCTACTGTAGGGTTTGTCATAGTTAGCCGCTGCTACAAAGTTAATGTCAGTAGCTTCAGTGGCAAAACAATGTTTGTTGGCTGTGTAGTACGCCGAACCCCGTCTTTCAATCTCATCCACACTAGTGCATTCATTCTCTAACAAGAATTTAGAAAATGCTGAAGGAATAGATGATACAATTTTGTCTCTAATGATCAGATCTTCTAATTTCTGATAATTTTTGTCAATTTTAGCTGCTGAAGTCCATTTGGTGAATATATCTCGGACTAAGCAGGGGTAATCAGAGAACGTTTGAGTCGGTTTTGGGCTCAACTTACTGAATTGTTCTCTGTAACCTGCCTCGTCTAACATAAAATGTGCCATAATCTTAGATTTCAGATAATGGTAATCTTTTCTGAGGTCTTTGGGGATGGTTTCAATGATTTAAGAGGTTCCCCTGACAAACTCCTCATGTAAACGATATTCCATTCAGACAGTGGAACTTGGTAATGTTCCATTAAAGTTTCAAAATTTTGGGTAAAGGCTGCGATGCAGTCACCCGAGGTATAATTACGTACAATACCTTGATATTTTTTGTACTGGTTTTCTTTCTCCAGTCTCTCAGATTTCTTAGACTCTTTGTTAATGGCAGTCTCAGTGTCAAGTTGTTTTATTTTCAACTGTAACTCCAGTTCTTCTCTCTTACTCTGAGCTGCTATTTCTGCCTTCTTAAGTTCACTATCTATCTCAGCCTTTTTCAGTGCACTATCTAGTTCAGCTTGCTTTGTCTTTGCAGCCATCTCTGCCTGCTTTAATGCTCTTTCAGCCGCTCTTTCATCGCGTTCAGCAGTTTTCTCCTGTACTAGTAGGTATTCAGAGTATTTATTCTCACTCCATTTTGTCAATTCATCACCTGTCAAATGTAATTTTATCCCCATATCAATGAAATCAAATAATGAAGACATGATGAAAAATGTCAATGAAATACCAGCCACACAAAATATGTTATAAGTGGTTAGTAATAAACAATTTACAATTGACTTCTATTGACAACACGTGCCTCAAATTGCTTCCTTAAAGTATAGAAAAAGAAAAATATACTTAAGTGCCCTTGGTGCGGTGAAGAATGGTTGGAAATCGGGCTAGGAACTGTAGGGTCGTTACTTCGAGAACACAAATGACCTCTACGGCAAGGTTTCGGATGGTACGGAAAAACCTGCTTTATTTTGGAGGAAAATAAATTAGCGTCTATTTGTTGGTGTGTGCCTGCTTGTCACTAAGTGTTGATTAGGTTTGTATGGCGTTGAGTGTAGTTGTAGGTCGTAAGTTTGTCTGTCAACAATTTTTTTTTTTCAAAACACAAGTCACTTTCTTTCCAAACTTATTTCTTCCGACAACTCAATTCACAAAGACAATCTACAAGTATCTCAACACTCTACAACACTGATGACACATCACTTACATCAAGATGACATTCAGTAAGGACATAGACATCAAGTTTACAAGATGGCGACAAGGTCAAAATGGCGACAAGATCACAATGTCGACAAGGTCAAAACGGTGACAATGTTCACAAATCACAAATGTTTTATACGTTTTCAAGAACAAACAATATGTATGCACTGTACGTTTACAAATAGTCTTGCACATGTTTAAACAATGTAGTTAATAATCAAAATGAGCCTTCCATGATCACACTACATGTACTATAAAGTTTGACAAAAATTTTACGTTCACCAACTCTAGTTTTAAATCGTTACTCACATAAACACGTTCATTTTAAAGCCGGACGAGTACCACCACGTCCACACTTGTCAGGGTCTTAAACTTGGCTCGCTAACCTAACAGTGTGGGACAGTACAAGTACAACGTGATTTGACGTAAGACTCAACGACACACCGTTCTATGGATTTATTCACATATCAAATACAGAACGATGATCACAACAATATATACTCGATACTTCAATACACTTACATACAGCTCACAAGTCTCACTCAAGATGTCCAGACACTCGACTTTCAGTACAGATACCACACAACGCCTTTCTCTCTGCACACGTCTGTCCGAGTCGAAGTCCCAGGGCTGTCTGCCGCTAACTCGCAACTCGCCTCTCACCTCAGGTGACGTCACGAGGCATGCGTGCGTTTAGCGTCGTCCTTGCTTGACCGCTGGTCGCTTGTCAGCCAGCAGTCTTGCAGGCCGGTAACCACTATTCGCCTGGCGGCGTAACGAAGTTACTGCGTCCCTACTGGGAGCTAAGTCGCCTGGCGGGTGTAACGATGTCACTGCATCAACGTCTCCTTTCTGGACTCTGACAAACAGTAACATGTCTCATTAACAATATCATGTCTCATGAACAGTATCATGTCTCATAAACAGTATCATGTCTCATAAACAGTATCATGTCTCATGAACAGTATCATGTCTCATAAACAGTATCATGTCTCATAAACAGTACCATGTCTCATTAACAGTATCATGTCTCATGAACAGTATCATGTCTTATAAACAATATCATGTCTCACAAACAGTACCATGTCTCATGAACAGTATCATGTCTCATAAACAGTATCATGTCTCATAAACAGTATCATGTCTCATGAACAGTATCATGTCTCATAAACAATATCCTGTCTCCGAAACGTAAACCCTTTGGCCGCATTAGACGTCACAGGGGCTTGGAAAGAACCATGATGGAAGGCCTTGTTCCTGGTAGAAGAGGCAGCGGTCGACCACCGCAACTATGGATACAAGATATTACAGACACCTTGACCATGCGGCAGGAGAAATGACCAGGCATCGAGACACTTTCAGCGTGCGGTGATGACGGCTACGTTCTGCAAAAGAGCCGCTAGATGATGATGCTAATGATGATGATGATGATGATGATGATTATGTTTCTTTGTTCTTTTTTACATTTTAATGACACTTTTTATTGCTTGACCGCATATTTTCTCAGAAGGTAATGGCGCTGTCTCCTCAGCTCCTTCTTCCCTTGCACATCATCTCATAAGGTTTGAGTGCTCGGCCCGTGGCCCTGGTCTTCTTCTGTCGGAGATCCTAGGGCTTGTGGGCTTTCTTGCGGTAAAATATACGCAGGTTGTCCTTCTGTGTCTGTTCGATGACGGTGAGGACTCTGTTGCCAGACTTTCGTCAACTACTGTCATCTACTGTAGTACCCTGTAATGTGTGTGTGTGTGTGTGTGTGTGTGTGTGGGGGGGGGGGGGTCTTGAGCCTAAGGAATTAAGGCCACCTGGGTAGTCCAGTCACCGCGAACTGTGCAGGTTAGGATGTTCTTTTTGCCTAGACTGTCGTACTGTGTAGATCTTGCTCAGTTTGGCTGTAGCACCGCCTGTTACTTTAGTCACACGTAAGACCTGCAACTCTTTCTTCAAATCATCCACTTGCATTAGAAGCTCTTCCTTCTACTTGCCTCGCAGTCCTTAGCTTTGAATTTAGCCATTTTGTTTAATATTGAATGTTTATCTGATTCAGTGACAAAAACTAAGTAGGTTTCGACCTAACAAAAATGGATGGCGAAATATGGGAAGTGGGTTTGTATCATATTTATAACTTTAACAGTTGTTAATATGGTAGCAGACATGTTGTATTATATATCAATTTAAAGGGGGTTGCGTAAGAAAAGCTACTGTATTGAAGCCCATGGCAGATACGGGAAGTCGCTTAAGACCATTTATCATCCCATGGCACTTCATCAGTTGACTTGGAGTTGTCTTGCTTGGGTTCTGACAAGGACCGTCGCAATCCAAGGCCCGCCATGTTAGATCGTTAGGGGTGTTGTGTTCTGGGGCGCCTTCAGTCCCAGACAGTTGTTACTTTCAAACACACAATCCAGAGGTCAGCATGGCCGAATGGATAAAAGCACTCGTTTGTAAACATTCGGCCTGCTGATGCCGAGGTTAGGGGTTCAACCCTTACACAGGTCAGTTTGACTAAAATGTTGACTTCTCGTCCTTGACTTGGGGACGCAAATTGCAAGCACCCCTGAAGTCGGAGTGGGTTCGCCTGATGGTGAGGGACACTGTTGATAGGTAAAACTAATCCACACACAAAATTCAGTCCAGCACTACTAGAAGTACTGTGTATGGACTACGCTTGAGTTCAAAGCGAGCGAGCGCACCCCCTCCCCCCCCCTGAACGAGAGGTCAACGTTTAAAAGATAATGTCGGTGTAGGGAATGAACACCCTACCCCCCTCTCTGAACGAGAGGTCAACGTTTAAAAGATAATGTCGGTGTAGGGAATGAACACCCTACCCCCCTCTCTGAACGAGAGGTCAACGTCTAAAAGATAATGTCGGTGTAGGGAATGAACACCCTACCTTGCCATCAGCTCACCGGAAGTTAAATAACGAGGTCTCCTATCCTTTTGGCCCTTACGTCCTCTCACACGGTCCTAGGTGTTAGATTACATGTTGTTGTACTTACTTATTACACTCTAACTCCTTCATTAACACATCTATTTTCACTGTTGATACAACATTGTTTTATTTGAAAATACAGTAATTTCCATTTTAAATTCATTGTTTGGAACCGAAAGAGTTAACAGTCCTTTGATAAATAGCGGTACACTATATAAGAAAGCTTAAATAATAAATCACACTCTCAACTCACCAGTTCTGAATTCAACATCTGCAACCCGGAGTTAATTCTGTCACTTTCATCTGCAGACTGCATCCAATCCGAATTGTCCTTATCGCGCATTTGTTCAGATGTAAATTGCGTATTAGTGCCAACATACTCCTCGACGTTATTGCTGCTGAGATTGCATTCTTGTACCTTGTTTCTGGTTTCAGGTTTTGTAGCAGATGACAAGCAGTTTTTAGTTATTGCCATACACGCTTCAGTAACGCTTTGAGATGGTATTGCAGGAGTGATTTGTTTCGTGTGTATCAAGGAAGAGTTGTTTAATACTTCCTTGTTACTTTCACCACTCTTGATCATGTGTGAATCACGTGATCTGACCGTTAGTTGTTGTGTATCACTATTGATAGCTTGGGAATTATTATTGACATTAGAATTATTAACAACAAAGTGCTGATGTGAAGTTACAGATTGATTTTTCCAGTAGAAAGCACGAAGCGGCGAAATCGTCTGCGTCGATTCTAAACGTGGATAACAATCCTTGGAAATAGAAGACTTATTTCTTGCATAGAAAACACTATCCCCTGAAACATTTGATATTTCACCCGAGTGCAGATCACGATCTTTGTAAACAGTGCATGTTTCTTCCAAGAGATTGTTAAGTTCTGCTTCACGTAGATCGATTGCTCTTCCCGATGTGTCTTTCGAGGGCGGTTCTTGATTATCGTAGATATTGTTTACGTCGTGGTTCAGTTTGTCCTCGTGATTGCTGATGCTGTCTATATGGCTTTTATTACCACTACATTGTTCTGACGAACAAATATCCTCCAATTGAAGTATTATCCGATCCGCACGTTGAGTTTTAAACGATCGAAGCTTCACTAAAAGTTTTAACGTGACCGACACGTTTCTGCTTGAACTACTAATGCTGTTATCATCTGCAGTTGTCATGTTTCTAGTCGAAGCCCCATTCAGGTTCACAGTTTATAACGATACTTAAGACAGAGGATTTCGTATTCTTCCGCGAAACCGTTGGTACGCTTACTGTATAGTATAACGTAATAGTACTTAACAGGAAATAGGTCCGCGTACTTTGTTTACTCCGACTTGTGAAGGGCAGAAATATCATTTGGGGAACCCCTTGAGGCCACTAAGGCAGCACATACATACATTTACATGTATTGTTTGGCGCTAATAGAAGTTGAAGAAAGACGTAGAGACCAGAGGACACTAGTTATGTTAGTTGCATATCCTTTGCATACATTCGGCAGTCAATCCAATCATTTTTGTCTGTTTGTGATTCCTGGGCAAGTTTACGTTCAGTAGTTTGCCGTTGCTTTCTGAACGACTAAGAGACATACCAGTGTACAGAAACCAAACAAGATGGTTTGCTTCCAAATCGCCCGCAGCTGTGTTTCGAACAAGGTATGAGGTATTACGAAGCCGACTAGGACACACCAGACAACATAAACATTGAAAGCTGCAGTTACCCACCGGGATTTGAACCTGTCACCTCCAAATGACCACAGGGGCTCACTGCAGAAACAAGTGTACTTCGACTCATGATCTACGAGTCACCCCTAAAAAGTTGTCTTTATTATCCAGGTCTATCATTTACATGTTAAAAATGTTTTGCGTATCCTTTTACAGGACTTAGCTGTCAACAGCAGCATCTTTCAGCTGTCTGTTGATCTCTTGGCAAGATTACGCTCAGTAGTTTGCCATTGCTTTCTGAGCGGCCGGCTCAGTATCCGCAAGTCACGAGCGGGAGTCGAACCACCTCAGTTCTCGCTCCGCTGCGAGACTCTGCGTGATAAACGGGATTACAGAGAGAAAGTGTTGTAACCCCACAGCCAGAGAGACCGGCATCATTTACATGAGCTCACAAATATGGAGTACGGGCATAATTCGTATCTAACCATTGAAATAGTCACCATAGGTTATACCATTGTATAGTAACCCAGCACGGGTCAAATAACTAACACAGAAACACACTTCTTTCGTCTACTTCTATGATCGCCAAACATTGTGTGAATTTATTTATAGGTTGTCTTTACATTTAACCCCAACTCTTCACTGCGATAAATAGAGGAAGAGAAGAAGAAGCATATGTCTGTGTTGTAAAGGGCACACATATCTCGTGCCCCGGATGTTTATGTATCAGGCTGATTGACAGTATCGTTATTTCTCGAGCGGTTGGTGACGTTATCTGTGAGTTGACAAGACTTAACAGCCATCTTGTGTGACTGGGCGATCAGTGCAGAAACAGATACAGGGTCAAATGTCGGCCTTCAGACATGTTACGTGTTTTGTGTCTGTCCGACTGAACGACAGCTCAAAGAAATTCTTTAACCACTCTCTTTAACCAAGTCAGTACCAAACAACAAGTAGGTTTGGACAAAACATTGTGCACAATAAAATGAACAAGTATTATAGTGTAAATGTACATTCACTTAGCATTAAAATTGCGGAAAATTCCGAGAAACGAAACTAAAATACTACAATAACCACGATGACCCTAGTATGCCGATGTATCGCTCTTCTGTCCAATTGGGACAAAACTAAAAGGGAAGTCACACGTGGCGATATACAATCCTTCGGTCTGACTCAGTTGAAGTTGACTTCATATTCACTGCCACAGCCTTGTAGGAGTTCTTGTACCAACAAAGGCTAGAGAAACAAAGTCCGACACAGCTTGTGGGCAGTGCATTGTTGGTGACGTAATGTGGCGCTAACACGGTTTAGACAAGCAGTTTTTACGAAAATCTTTAAACGATGTTGATGATTGATATTCATCAGATATATACATATATGATATATACATCAGATATTGATGCCTCCTTCTCTCTCTCTCTCTCTCTCTCTCTCTCTCTCTCTCTCTCTCTCTCTCTCTCTCTCTCTCTCCCCTCTCCCCCCATAGTGAGGAAAAATGCTGTATAGATCAGAGGTCAATAGATACTATACGGATTAAAAGGACAGCCGATTTGCAAAAGATCTACTTCATGATGACATGATGATGATGATGATGTTGATGATGATGATGATGATGATGGTGATGATATTGAAGATAACGACTGTTTAGAGTTTATGTTATATCTATCACTTTTCTTTGCTAACCCTATCCTAACTTAGACATTTCCTAGCTAACCCTGTCCTATAAGTCAGACATTTCCTTGCTAACTCTGTCCTAACTTGGAGAGACATTTCCTTCCTGATTCTGTCCTAACTCGAAGAGACATTTCCTTGCTAACCCTATCCTAACTTAGACATTTCCTCGCTAACCCTGCCCTAACGTAGACATTTCCTCGTTAATCTTGCCTTAACTTGAAGAGATATTTCATTGCTAACCCTGTCATAACTTGGAGAGACATTTCCTTGCTAACCCTGTCCTAAATTAGACATTTATTTGCAAATCGTGTCCTAAATTAAACATTTCCTTATTAATCCTTTTCTAACTGAAACATTTCCTTGCTAACCCTGTCCTAAATTGGAGAGACGTTTCCTTGCTAATCCCGCCATAACATGGAGAGAAATTTCCTTGCCAACTCCGTCGTGACTTTGGGATTTTAATTAAGAAAACAGAAACCACTGGTCCCCATACAAACCCAGGAATGGGACAAATAAAAACAATCGCCTCTTACAACCTACCTCACAAAGCAGGTATGGTATATGGTGCAAACCCTACATTGGTATAGAGCAATGACACACGATGGGTGATGTAATCAATATCAGGCCAACCGTCTTTACTTCCCCGGACATGTTCGCGTGCCTGTGTTAGACTAGGTCGACTTGGGAGCCCAGGTTAGTTGACAACATGCATCTTGGTGGGGAGTCGAACAAACAACTACAGGCAGGCCTGGTAGCCACTGCGCTATCGCCACGCCCGCCAGCAAAGGTACGGATGACGTACTGAAACCAAACAAACAAACAATCAAACAGACAAACTGTCAAACGTTATTATAATCCATTCAGGATGAGAATGTTGTACTGTAGTACGTTGGTTGTCGTGCACAGGCACAGATAACGTACTGAAAATACACAACTAACCAACCAACCAACCAACCAAACAACAACCAACCCCTCAACCCCTCAACCCCTCAACCAACCAACCAACTAACCAACTAACCAATCAAACAACCAACTAACTAACCAACCAACCAGCTAGCCAGCCAACCAACCAACCAACCAAGCAGCTAACAAATTGTGTTTGTTAGTTGTTGTTGTTTTTTTTTTTTGCTCTCGCTTGCTCGCTTTTAACTCAAACGTTGTCCATACACTACTTCTAGTGCACTGGAATGACTTTTGCCTGTGGATTAACTATCGCTTTTTACCCGTGAGTAGTAATGCATTAGTTCTATCCATCGGAAATCGAGGATACTATCCTCGTATATCCTCTAGTGTAGTCGTTATGTGAGCTAGGGGTTGTGTTATAAGAAATCAGTATTTTCCCAGATGAATGGGCTATAACTCATGAATAAATAATCGATTGGAGTGTGTACTCTCCCCACCCCCACCGCCCGTGTTCGTATCTTTAGCTTGTTAAAATCGGTGTCTTTTGGTGGAGAAATGTTTACAAGTCTACCAACGGTTGGAGGGGTGGTGTCCGTTCACTGATAAGTGACCATTTGATCGGTCATCGTCCGAGTGACCACTAGTCTGGTCTTATGTGACGTCCTCAGACTACCCTAACAACTGTATGTCGTAGATGTGTCTTTGCCGTGGTAAGGTCGATGATATTGGTGGGGACAATTCGGGTATAAGGGGTAGATAGGGACTAGCGGTGAGAAGTCGGTGGTGTCGGGGTCGAATCCCAGTGGGGAGGTCGCGTTGTAGAAGAAATAGTGATTATGTGTTGTAAATTAGCTGCGCTGGCTACATCTGGTGTTATTAATCAGATCTGTAAAATATAGATATGGATAAGGTACTATAACAGCTGTACAGGAATACATATTATCATTATTAGCTATGTATCTGACACGTAACTCTCAATTTCAAAAAGACCATATATTACTACCGATAATGTATAGGTAGTCCCCCGCCAGAAAACACTTTCGACTTCCCATACGACTACCCAATACTAATAGTATACATTAAGGCACCATCGTAACGCTACTTTCAAAAGTTCGACTGTCAGCTCCATTCCAGGTCGAAATAGCCTAATATGAGATGTTAATAAATGTTGTGTTTTTTCCTCATCAGTTATATGCGTCTAGTCCTATATTTCCCCTGAAATATACTAGTTTTGTTATGTTAACGGTGTGTCGACATGAAGAAACATAACGAAACTAAAAATTAATCAAAAGTCCAACTTACCATTAGCGAATTGCCACATGGTGAGATATTTGCTTTGTCAGAGAACGGTACTTCTATATGGCATATGCTGGTCGTTTTATACACGGTATCTGATGATGTGGACTCATGACAAAGGTTTCCCTGTATAATTTCCCCGATCTGCTCGGTTGGCAGAGAATATTCCACAGTATTTACACACCTTTTTTGTCGAGATGGTATTGACCACGTGTCACAGTGTATTAATCTGTGCACAGCTGTGTCTGCAATAATGGTTACGTCTATAAGCCATTGTTCGCAATTATGGGGAAAACGAGGCCAGTATTATTGATTTTTAAGCGGATGTCCAAGCTTGTAATTATGGCATTGTTATTACTTTCCCGAACTATTTGAAATGGCAGAGATATAATCCCCGAGATTAAGTGTTTAGTCCCCTGAACTCAAAATTTCATTCACGCCTCAACCTCTCTCTCTCTCTCTCTCTCTCTCTCTCTCTCTCTCTCTCTCTCTCTCTCTCTCTACTTTGTTAAATATAACGCCGATCTTATTAATAACACCAGATTTCGCCAGCGCAGTTAATTTACTACACATAATCACTATTTCTTTTGCCACGCGACCTCCCCACTGGGATTCTATCCCGACACCACCAACTCCTCACCGTTATCCACTCTCTACCCTTTAGACCTGAATTGTCCCCACCAATATCATCGACCTTACCACGACAAAGACTCGTCTACGACATACAGTTGTTAGGGTAGTCTGAGGACGTCACATAAGACGGACTAGTGGTTACTCGGGCGATGACCGATCAAGTGGTCAACCCTCCAACCCTTAGTAGACTTGTAAACATTTTCCCACTAAAAGACACCTATCTTAACAAGCTAAAGTTACGAACACAAGGGGAGGTAACCGTAAAGACACCAATCAATTATTTATTCATGAGTTATAACCAATTCATCTGGGAGGGTATCGATTTCTCATAACACACCCCCTAGCTCGCATAACGACTACACTGGAGGATATACGGGGATAGTATCCTCGATTTCCGATGGATAGAACTCTGTCATTACTACTTCCAATACCCTCGCCATCGGGCTAACCCACTTCAACTTCTGAAGTACTCGTAATTTACGTCTCCAAGCCAAAGACGAGAAGTCAACATTTTAGTCCAAGTTACCTGTGTAGGGGTTGAACCTGCTACCTCGGTATCAGGAAACTGGAAGTTTAAGAGCGAGCGCTCTTATCCATTCGGCCATGCTGACCTCCAGTACTACTTTTGTTTAGGATCCCGGTCTAGGCCTGAATGTGTGTTGGGTATATGGTGCTAAACCCATATTTGTGTTGACCAGTAGTCACTCGGAGGATGATGTTGTCTATATCGCACCGGCCACCTTCACTCCCCAAGGCATTTCCTGATATTCATGTTAGACCGGGAGCCTGGGTGTATTTAAAGACTTCTGCCTTGATGGGGATTCGAACCCCTGTTCACTGAGCTAGTAGCCAGCTAGCCACTACGCCATCTTGTCTCCCAGACTCGTTCCATACTATTCGATGGTCATATTTTGTGTGCTTTTATTTGCAATATTAATTGTTTTTATCCCCATTATACCTGTCTATGCTGTTTGTTAAAAAGTTTATTACAACCGATACGTCGAATTTGTATATAATATTTAATACATTCCCTGAAGCTTACTGTTCTTCTTCTTCTTGTTTTATTGTTTCTGTTGTTTTACAAGATTAGCTTCGTAAATGTCAAATGAATAAAGTAATGTTTGAGAGCAGAGAGATAAGAATGGCAGAATATCAGACGGGCCTGGGGCCAATTCTAAACCCTTTGAAAATAAAGTCCGTTCTTTCGTTCCTATATCTCCCACTTGATTTTTATTGTCCTGATCTGAAATCCCAGTAAGGTGTATACAAGTATATATAGCTATGACATTACAGGGTCTAAACATACCTATTTTATAAATGAGATACATAAAACACAATGCGAAATGTTTCACTATCACCACGGAAGTTTTAAAGAATCTGACTGGCACATCGACGTCTTGATAGACGATAGTTTGTAAAATGTACCTCTCCATAGCACAAAGCCTGGGCTGAATTTAGAGTCCATAAGTTGCCCATGCAGCATGATCCCTCTCTCGGCCTGCCTTGTTTACTCCAGAGACCATGTGTTGCCCATGCAGCATGATCCCTCTCTCGGCCTGCCTTGTTTACTCCAGAGACCATGTGTTGCCAATGCTGCATGATCCCTCTCTCGGCCTGCCTTGTTTACTCCAGAGACCATGTGTTGCCCATGCAGCATGATCCCTCTCTCGGCCTGCCTTGTTTACTCCAGAGACCATGTGTTGCCCATGCAGCATGATCCCTCTCTCGGCCTGCCTTGTTTACTCCAGAGACCATGTGTTGCCCATGCAGCATGATCCCTCTCTCGGCCTGCCTTGTTTACTCCAGAGACCATGTGTTGCCCATGCAGCTTGATCCCTCTCTCGGCCTGTCTTGTTTACTCCAGACACCATGTGTTGCCCATGCAGCTTGATCCCTCTCTCGGCCTGTCTTGTTTACTCCAGAGACCATGTGTTGCCCATGCAGCATGATCCCTCTCTCGGCCTGCCTTGTTTACTCCAGAGACCATGTGTTGCCCATGCAGCATGATCCCTCTCTCGGCCTGCCTTGTTTACTCCAGAGACCATGTGTTGCCCATGCAGCATGATCCCTCTCTCGGCCTGCCTTGTTTACTCCAGAGACCATGTGTTGCCAATGCTGCATGATCCCTCTCTCGGCCTGCCTTGTTTACTCCAGAGACCATGTGTTGCCCATGCTGCATGATCCCTCTCTCGGCCTGTCTTGTTTACTCCAGAGACCATGTGTTGCCCATGCTGCATGATCCCTCTCTCGGCCTGTCTTGTTTACTCCAGAGACCATGTGTTGCCCATGCAGCTTGATCCCTCTCTCGGCCTGTCTTGTTTACTCCAGAGACCATGTGTTGCCCATGCAGCATGATCCCTCTCTCGGCCTGCCTTGTTTACTCCAGAGACCATGTGTTGCCCATGCAGCATGATCCCTCTCTCGGCCTGCCTTGTTTACTCCAGAGACCATGTGTTGCCCATGCAGCATGATCCCTCTCTCGGCCTGCCTTGTTTACTCCAGAGACCATGTGTTGCCAATGCTGCATGATCCCTCTCTCGGCCTGCCTTGTTTACTCCAGAGACCATGTGTTGCCCATGCAGCATGATCCCTCTCTCGGCCTGCCTTGTTTACTCCAGAGACCATGTGTTGCCCATGCAGCATGATCCCTCTCTCGGCCTGCCTTGTTTACTCCAGAGACCATGTGTTGCCAATGCTGCATGATCCCTCTCTCGGCCTGCCTTGTTTACTCCAGAGACCATGTGTTGCCAATGCTGCATGATCCCTCTCTCGGCCTGTCTTGTTTACTCCAGAGACCATGTGTTGCCCATGCTGCATGATCCCTCTCTCGGCCTGCCTTGTTTACTCCAGAGACCATGTGTTGCCAATGCTGCATGATCCCTCTCTCGGCCTGCCTTGTTTACTCCAGAGACCATGTGTTGCCAATGCTGCATGATCCCTCTCTCGGCCTGTCTTGTTTACTCCAGAGACCATGTGTTGCCCATGCAGCTTGATCCCTCTCTCGGCCTGTCTTGTTTACTCCAGAGACCATGTGTTGCCCATGCTGCATGATCCCTCTCTCGGCCTGTCTTGTTTACTCCAGAGACCATGTGTTGCCCATGCTGCATGATCCCTCTCTCGGCCTGTCTTGTTTACTCCAGAGACCATGTGTTGCCCATGCTGCATGATCCCTCTCTCGGCCTGTCTTGTTTACTCCAGAGACCATGTGTTGCCCATGCTGCATGATCCCTCTCTCGGCCTGCCTTGTTTACTCCAGAGACCATGTGTTGCCAATGCTGCATGATCCCTCTCTCGGCCTGTCTTGTTTACTCCAGAGACCATGTGTTGCCAATGCTGCATGATCCCTCTCTCGGCCTGTCTTGTTTACTCCAGAGACCATGTGTTGCCCATGCAGCTTGATCCCTCTCTCGGCCTGTCTTGTTTACTCCAGAGACCATGTGTTGCCCATGCTGCATGATCCCTCTCTCGGCCTGTCTTGTTTACTCCAGAGACCATGTGTTGCCCATGCTGCATGATCCCTCTCTCGGCCTGTCTTGTTTACTCCAGAGACCATGTGTTGCCCATGCTGCATGATCCCTCTCTCGGCCTGTCTTGTTTACTCCAGAGACCATGTGTTGCCCATGCTGCATGATCCCTCTCTCGGCCTGCCTTGTTTACTCCAGAGACCATGTGTTGCCAATGCTGCATGATCCCTCTCTCGGCCTGTCTTGTTTACTCCAGAGACCATGTGTTGCCAATGCTGCATGATCCCTCTCTCGGCCTGTCTTGTTTACTCCAGAGACCATGTGTTGCCCATGCAGCTTGATCCCTCTCTCGGCCTGTCTTGTTTACTCCAGAGACCATGTGTTGCCCATGCTGCATGATCCCTCTCTCGGCCTGTCTTGTTTACTCCAGAGACCATGTGTTGCCCATGCAGCTTGATCCCTCTCTCGGCCTGTCTTGTTTACTCCAGAGACCATGTGTTGCCCATGCTGCATGATCCCTCTCTCGGCCTGTCTTGTTTACTCCAGAGACCATGTGTTGCCCATGCAGCTTGATCCCTCTCTCGGCCTGTCTTGTTTACTCCAGAGACCATGTGTTGCCCATGCTGCATGATCCCTCTCTCGGCCTGTCTTGTTTACTCCAGAGACCATGTGTTGCCCATGCAGCTTGATCCCTCTCTCGGCCTGTCTTGTTTACTCCAGAGACCATGTGTTGCCCATGCAGCTTGATCCCTCTCTCGGCCTGTCTTGTTTACTCCAGAGACCATGTGTTGCCCATGCAGCTTGATCCCTCTCTCGGCCTGCCTTGTTTACTCCAGAGACCATGTGTTGCCCATGCAGCTTGATCCCTCTCTCGGCCTGCCTTGTTTACTCCAGAGACCATGTGTTGCCCATGCAGCATGATCCCTCTCTCGGCCTGCCTTGTTTACTCCAGAGACCATGTGTTGCCCATGCAGCATGATCCCTCTCTCGGCCTGCCTTGTTTACTCCAGAGACCATGTGTTGCCCATGCAGCTTGATCCCTCTCTCGGCCTGCCTTGTTTACTCCAGAGACCATGTGTTGCCCATGCAGCATGATCCCTCTCTCGGCCTGCCTTGTTTACTCCAGAGACCATGTGTTGCCCATGCAGCTTGATCCCTCTCTCGGCCTGCCTTGTTTACTCCAGAGACCATGTGTTGCCCATGCAGCATGATCCCTCTCTCGGCCTGCCTTGTTTACTCCAGAGACCATGTGTTGCCCATGCAGCATGATCCCTCTCTCGGCCTGCCTTGTTTACTCCAGAGACCATGTGTTGCCCATGCAGCTTGATCCCTCTCTCGGCCTGCCTTGTTTACTCCAGAGACCATGTGTTGCCCATGCAGCTTGATCCCTCTCTCGGCCTGCCTTGTTTACTCCAGAGACCATGTGTTGCCCATGCTGCATGATCCCTCTCTCGGCCTGCCTTGTTTACTCCAGAGACCATGTGTTGCCCATGCAGCATGATCCCTCTCTCGGCCTGCCTTGTTTACTCCAGAGACCATGTGTTGCCCATGCTGCATGATCCCTCTCTCGGCCTGCCTTGTTTACTCCAGAGACCATGTGTTGCCCATGCTGCATGATCCCTCTCTCGGCCTGCCTTGTTTACTCCAGAGACCATGTGTTGCCCATGCAGCATGATCCCTTTCTCGGCCTGCCTTGTTTACTCCAGAGACCATGTGTTGCCCATGCAGCATGATCCCTCTCTCGGCCTGCCTTGTTACTCCAGAGACCATGTGTTGCCCATGCAGCATGATCCCTCTCTCGGCCTGCCTTGTTTACTCCAGAGACCATGTGTTGCCCATGCAGCATGATCCCTCTCTCGGCCTGCCTTGTTTACTCCAGAGACCATGTGTTGCCCATGCTGCATGATCCCTCTCTCGGCCTGCCTTGTTTACTCCAGAGACCATGTGTTGCCCATGCAGCATGATCCCTCTCTCGGCCTGTCTAGTTTACTCCAGAGACCATGTGTTGCCCATGCAGCATGATCCCTCTCTCGGCCTGCCTAGTTTACTCCAGAGGAAAGGTAACACCAATACAACTGGAACAAGACAAGCTGCAGAAGCTGCCAGATCAGCAAAGCAATGCTCTAACTTTCCGCATGTCGGAGCTTCCATCCTAGACTAGTTGCCGATCAAGGCCCAGGGTCTGGTCTGCCCTGTCGTGATATTTAGTCTTTAGGTTGCATTTACTGGTACTAAGGTAAGGCTTGTACTGTCCCAATTGCACTCCTCAGCCCGAAGTCATTGGCACAATGTTGTGTGTCGGGTTTGGTGAGGGCCGCCCAACATCTGTCGCTAACAGAAAGCATATAGTATGGTCTAATATCATTCTCTTTGTCTGGGACAGGCTCAAAGTATGTTAAAAGGCGTGCTATTGAAGAACTTTAAAACTACCGTGGTGATAGTGAAACATATGACAATGTGTTTTGTGAATGTCAAATTAATTAATTAAAATAACGTAATATATGTAGAACATACTTCTTTGTTTCCCTTTTACTTCATCATTGTGATCAGTCGTAAAATTTAAATAAATAACAAATAAAAAAACAACAACTATTGTTTAAAAATAATTTAACACACTCCCGCCTACGTCAGTGCAAATCCACACAAAGCTACCCACAAAAAGAACAATTTACAAAAAGGGAACAATCTTATATATAAATTAGGATGTCCGTATCTCTGTATGTATGTATGTATGTATGTATGTATGTCCTTTATACGCTCGCGAACGGCCCATCCGATTGAGATGAAATTTTCTACACGCCTTCCTTTCATTCCAGAGATGCCAACTGTCATAGTTTTTTTTTCTTCTTCCTCCTCCTCCCTCCTCCCTCCTCCCCCTCCCAAAATACGTACGTCCAGGAAATGGTCTTCTACATAGACACTTCTCTCTGAGGTCCGCGATAACATATTAACCTGGTGGGATGGCAATCAATCATCCTACTACCTCCTCCCTCCTCCTCCCTTCTCCCTCTTCCTCCCTCCGCCTCCTCCCTCCTCCCACTCTCTACTCCTCCTTCCTCCTCCCTCCTCCTTCTCCTCCCTCCTTCTCCCTCTTCCTCCTCCCTCTTCCTCCCTCTTCCTGCTCCCTCCGCCTCCTCCCTCCGCCTACTCTCTCCTCCTCCTCCCTCCTCCTCCCTCTCCCTCCTCCTACTCCCTTCTCCTCTCTCCTCCTCCCTCCTTCTCCCTCTTCCTCCCTCTTCCTCCTCCCTCCTCCTCCCCCTCCTCCTCCACCCTACTCCTCCCTCCTCTTCCTAATCCCTCCTCCTCCCTCCTATTCCTCCTGTCTCCTCCTCCCTCCTTCTCCCTCCTCCTTCTACCTCTTCCTCCCTCCTCCTTCTCCCTCCCCCTCCTCCCTCCTCCTCTCTCCTCCTCCTCCCTCCTCCTCCCTCTCCCTCCTCCCTCCTCATCCTCCCCCACCTACGTTCTCCTCCTCCCTCCTCTTCCTAATCCCTCCTCCTCCCTCCTCCTCCCCCTCCCTCCTCCTCCCTCCTCCTCCTCCTTCACCCTCCTCCCTCCTCCTCCTCCTCCTTCACCATCCTCCCTCCTCCTCCTCCCTCCTCCTCATCCTCCCTCCTCCCTCCTCCTCCCTCCTCATCCCTCTTCCTCCTCCTCCTCCCTCCTCCCTCCTCCTTCTCCCCTTTCCCCCCTCTTTCTCTTAATCCCTCCTCCTCCCTTCTCCTCCCTCCTATTCATCCCTACTCCTCCTCCTCCCTCCTCCTCCTCTCTCCGCCTATCTCTTCCTCCCTCCTCCTCCCTCCTCTCTCTTCCTCCTCCCTCCTCTCTCTTCCTCCTCCCTCCTCCTCCCTCTTCCTCCTCCTCCTCCCTCCTCCTTCCTCCTGCTCCCTCCTCCTCCTCCCTTCTCCTCCCTTCTCCTCCTCCCCCTCCTACCCCTCCCTCCTCCCCCTCATCCGTCTTCCTCCCTCCTCCTTCTTCCTCCCTCCTCCTCCCCCTCCTCCCCCTCCTCCTCCCTCTCCTCCTCATCCCTCCTCCTCCATTCTCCTCTTCCCTCCTCCTCCTCTCTCTACCTCCTCCCTCCTCCTCCCTTCACATTCCTCCTCCTCCCTCTTCCTCCTCATCCCTCCTCCTCCTCTATCCTCCTCCCTCCTCCTCCTCCTCCCTCTACCTCCTCCCTCCTCCTCCCTTCACATTCCTCCTCCTCCCTCTTCCTCCTCCTCCCTCTCATCCTCTTCCCTCCTTCTCCTCCCTCCTCCTTCTCCCTCTTCCTCCTCCCTCTTCGTCCCTCCGCCTCCTCCCTCCTCCCGCTCTCTACTCCTCCCTCCTCCTTCTCCTCCCTCCTCCTCCTCCCTCTTCCTCCCTCTTCCTGCTCCCTCCGCCTCCTCCCTCCGCCTACTCTCTCCTCCTCCTCCCTCCTCCTCCCTCTCCCTCCTCCTCCTCCCTCTCCTCCTCCTCCTCCTCCTGCGATCTCCTCCTCCCTCCTTCTCCCTCTTCCTCCTCCCTCCTCCTCCCCCTCCTCCTCCACCCTACTCCTCCCTCCTCTTCCTAATCCCTCCTCCTCCCTCCTATTCCTCCTGTCTCCTCCTCCCTCCTCCTCCCTCCTCTTCCCTCCTCCACCTCCCTCTTCCTCCTCCCTCCTCCATTTACCCAAGACAGACAGACATACAGATAGTCGGGAACGGGATCTTATATGACTACTTATATGATTTAAATTAGATGCTCTCCACCATGGGCTGGGCCGGGTCAGACAGACAGACAGACAGACAGACAGATAGATAGACAGACAGACAGACAGACAGTCGGGAACGGGAGCTTATATGACTACTTATATGAATTAAATGAGATGCTCCCCACCAGAGTCTGGGCGAAGCCGGGCCGTGTCAGCTAGTAAAATATAAAATTAGCACGTACATTGTCGCCAATATTGAAATCTCTCGGATGTAAGGTTAATTATTTCCTGATTGTATGAGTAGTAATTAAGATAACTGTTTTTGTGTTGCGAAAGTAAATCGTGATTTAATTGATTATGTCCTGGGCAGCAAGGTGTGGACTGTGCCTGGCCCTGCAACCACTAGGGTTAGGATCGGCTAACCTCTCAAAGGAGGGGTGAAAACGAAAATTAGTAGCCTGCCGATGACCCGCAGACTACACAAGTCAACCTCACCTCCCCGTGCTATAGACCGGGAAACCATGGTCAGATTTTTCTGTCTTAAACCTGCGACTGGCGCAGCAAAACCGACAGGGGATTGATTATCGTGTTACTCGTAGAAGAAGCATAATCGGACTGACACAAATGGATATAGACCCGGTAGTGTTAAAGACCTCCGCGCCGCTAGTGTCGCGAAACGCACGTGGTTCTCAGACGGGACAACACCATACCCACTCTGTCCCACCCCGTCTTGGTGGCTAGGCCACATTTTAAGGCGGGTGAGGGGGGATTTCCGAGTAAAAAGAGTTAGTTCTGGGTCCTTGGGATGTTATGTATCGGGATTGTCATGAACTCCACGGGTCCCGAGAAACATAACGCAACTCTTTGAGGGTGCGTAGATCTTTTCTGTCGTAAATCGCACACTCTGCTAAAACTCGGGGAATGATGAGTTGCCTTCACTTTCGTGAGGTAATATACTCGGAACTCTTCGGGAGAATCCGGTGAGTGTGTTCTTCCGGACCTGACACGAAGAGGCCATTCGGTAGCCAGTCATCAAGAAAGGTGGCCGCTTCGATAGCCAGTTGTATTAGTGGCATCACGGGGAGCCGGAGAATGTTCTACAGCTAATGGTGTTGTGGTAGCTATCCTTTCACGGCCGTGTCCGCCAGCTGTAATCTGTGAAGCTCTTACGGAAGCAGAGATTGATCTACAGTGGTGCCATTGTTGTCCCTGAGACGAGAGGCCGTGTTTTTGACCAGCTGTATCATGTTGTACCTTTGGGGATCCAGAGAGTGGACCTACAGCCCAAGGCTTGATGAACCTACCGAGTCGCTGTCTATTGAAATAATTGTTCCTAAGCTTTAAAGGTAAAACACTTTTTATACTTGGCGTCGCTTAACTAAAGTTTGTATTACAGTTGTGGGTCAATTATCAACTAGGCCGGCCAGTTGCGCCGTATCTGTGCTCTGAAAGATATGTACACGTTGACCTCGGGTCAGCATACACCAGCTGTTAGTTAAGTCTCGACCAGACAGGCTAGTTGTGTAGCAAGCCTGTGTGTGTACTATGACCTAGATTAAGCTGAGACCAGTCTTCAACAGACAAGACGGAATGTGTTTTTGCGAGCCAGCTCAATCGAGCAGTCTGGTGGACGCAAATTAACCATACATTCGACGCCCTATGTTAATAATGGGGCAGTTGAGGGAGTTATGCTTCTAACAGAAGAATTCCTCTTGAATAGTTTGCATTTGATTCCCTTAATCGACGAGGTTGATATTAGTACGTTTGTCACCGCCTCACCGTTAGATATATTAGTTAGAGGGCTACAACTCCAGCCCAAGGGAGAGAACAGAGCCCGAGTAATCTAGAGCCTTCTAGAAGGACTGGCCAATAAGTCCAGGGTTCCGTGGACACTGATGTGGCCCGCCTATTGCGGGGTCCACGAGGAACTCGGACAGAGTTACCACCCGTGTCGGAATGGGACACGTGTGGACCGGCAGAGGACAGACGGACTTGAGAGAGGCAACAGGGCCTGCCTTTGAGGGACTCTATAGATATCAATAGATATATAGACATAGGCTAGATAGTTTGCTAGACTGTTAATTCGTGATTCCGGCGCAACTCTCTGTGGGGTCAAGAAAACATTAATAGACACTAAAGACTACACGAACAAACATGTGACTTGTCGCACATTCTCAGGTACGATAGAGAGATACCCCCTTGCTCTGGTCGAAATTCGAACACCGTTCATATCTGGTCAAGTGTTGTGCGCTATCCTTGACAATCCAGTCGCAGATATTATTCTTGGAAATTTACCCAACATACATCCATGCTCTGAAAAGGAAATCAAAGAGTGGGAGCAAAAACACGGTATCCACCACAAAAACAGCGACACTAAAGAGAAACACCATTCTTGCTTGTCTCATTCTGCCAAAATACCAAGGGAGACAACCACTGAGGTAATTCAAAAAGAATTCACCGAGGTGTACAATGCAGGGGCGGTCGAATCTATGAGCGATACGACCGAATTAAAACCTCGAATTGAGGATGCTACCAAGCTACCAAGTATCAAACCTGTAAATGTGCAGCAAAACACACAACACACAAACGCAATAACACGACAGACAACCCACAAAACCAACACTGACCAACTGCAGGAATCCTTAGAAATAGTAGCACCTAACTCAACTAACATCAATTTTGGAAATGAACAAAAAAATGACCCTACACTTGCACCATACTTTAAGTTAATAGGACTTAAACCGAAATTAACAAAGAACGCATCGTGGACATTTAGGCTACAGAACAACATCTTAACTAGATTTTACACAACAAAGCAGACCACGATACAGCAAGTACTGTTACCACAAGCACATCGAAACAAAGTTCTAAAAATAGCCCATGACTCCCCTTTTGGAGGTCATATGACATACGAAATGACCAGGGCTATTGTCCTGACCCAGTTTTATTGGCCAAAGTTTGACCAGGATATTAAAACCTTTTGTACGTCTTGTGTTATATGTCAGAAACTGGTCAACAAGGGGATTAACCCTACTGTATTCTCTTTAAATAGAAACTTGAAATTATCCCATGTAAATATGTTGAAACCATATTATGTTAGACAGGACAATGAGACAAATGAACTGACTCAACGAACTGATGACGGAGACGAAACGACAAGTTCCCAACGAAATGACACCTCGACAAACGAAGCATCGTTAACGACACACTCTAACGACGACAAATTTGACGACATATTGACAACGATTGATCTCAACGACGACGACAATGACATTGAAGACAATTTACAAACGGTAGCATCTGTGATAAATCAGACAGACGTGGACAACACTGAAATCCCTGTACCAATCATGACTGACGACGGAAGTATAAATGACATACATATCTCTAAGACTTTGACACAACAACAGCGACAAGACATTTTGACTATCCTTGACGAATATAAATCTATCTTTTCTAATAAACCTGGACGCACTGATAAAATAACACATTCAATTGTGCTGACAGAACTGAGACCGGTCAAATGTAGACCATATTCTATTCCTCTCCATTACAGATCTAATTTAGATAAGGAAATTTTAGATTTAGAGAAAAATTGCATTATTCAAAAATCAATGTCTCAATATTCGTCACCGATTGTTCTGGTGAAAAAAAAGGACCAGACAATTCGCTTGTGCATCGACTATAGAGTATTAAATACAAGAACAACAACGGATGCAGAGCCAACGAACAGCTGGGAAGATCTTATCTTAAATATGGCTCAATCATCCTTATTTTCCAAGACCGATTTAGCGAAAGGATATTGGCAAGTTCCACTACACCCTTCTTGTAG
Source organism: Cepaea hortensis (assembly GCA_963921405.1). Taxonomy (NCBI): domain Eukaryota; kingdom Metazoa; phylum Mollusca; class Gastropoda; order Stylommatophora; family Helicidae; genus Cepaea; species Cepaea hortensis. Next base: position 367,413,100 of record OY992876.1, read on the forward strand.
ACATATAACAGCATTCGCAACACCTCTCGGCTTGTACGAATGGCTATATCTTCCGTTTGGGCTCAAGAACGCACCGGCCACATTTGTGAGACTAACAAGATTGTTATTACACGGAATGAAAGATGTAGTAGCCTATATTGATGATATATGCGTCCATTCTTCTGATATGACTTCTCATCTACTTACCCTCAAACAAGTCTTCAACCAAATCTCTCTTTTTGGACTTACTATCAAACCGTCCAAGGTTGAAATAGGTTATACACAAATAGACTTCCTTGGTCACAGAATTTCTGAAGGCAAATTGTTGACAGATGATAAAATTGTTTCTAAGATCCTTAATCTAGAAGTGCCTACCACCAAGAAACAGATCAGAAGTTTACTTGGCCTTCTTCTTCTTCTTCTTCAGCGTTCCGAGCCATTGAGGTTCTTTGCTGCAAATACAATCCGTCTCCATTCGTCTCTCTGGTGGACCTTCTCTTGCCAGTCGTTGATTCCAAGTGCTTGTAGGTCTGTACATGTATTATCTCTCCACCGCCTTCTTGGTCTACCTCGGGGTCTACGGTCATTTATTTCCTGAGTGTAAGCGAGTTTTGTTTCCCTATTATCTTCCATTCTTTCTATATGCCCCAGCCATTGTAGTCTATTAGCCTTCATGATACCAGTGATTAGCTGGGACTTAAACAGATCATAAATGTCTTTGTTACTTCTTCTTTTCCACTCTCCACTTTGTGTATCCCTAATGGGTCCAAAGATGCGTCTTAAAATTTTGTTCTCAAAGGTTTGTAACAAGGCTTCGTCTCTTTTCGTTGTACTCCAGGTTTCAGAGCCATACAGCACAACTGGTCTGATCAGTGTTTTGTATATTGTGATTTTGGTGTTACGAGATAGCGCCTTTGATTTTAGTAGATGTTGTAGTGCATAGTATATCTTATTTCCAGAGTTGATTCTAGTTTGTATTTCTTCCCTATGATGTTGGAGCAGTTGAAGATTGTACCCAGGTATTTGTATGTTTCCGTTCTTTTAATGGTCATATTATCTATTTGTATGTGGCCAGAGTTTCTAGCCATTCCGTCTCTTGAAATTACCATATATTCTGTCTTATCTTGGTTGATAACCAGCCCCATCTGTTGGGCTTTTCCCTTTAAGTGAGTCAATATTTCCAATGTCTTTTGTTCACTTTGCCCTATAATATCTATATCATCTGCATAACCAAGCAGCTTGGATGTTCCTCCAATATCACATTCCTCCTTTACCTTCCTTACAACTTTCTCTAGAGCCAGATTGAAGAGTAGCGGCGATAGTGCATCACCCTGTTTCAAGCCAGATGTTATTTGGAAGGGGTCTGATTTCCTGCCTTTATATGTTACTATATTATAAGTATCTTCCATGCATAGTCTGGTCATGTTGATTAACTTCCTTGGTATTCCAAATTCCTGCATAGCATTCCATAGACTATTCCTATGGACACTATCATAAGCCTTTTTAAAATCCACAAAAATGTTATGGAGATCTCTTTTATATTCCCAATGTTTCTCGGCTATTTGTCGTAAGATAAATATCTGATCTATTGTTGATCTGTTTTGTCTAAAACCCGCCTGGTAGTCACCTAATATGTCTTCTGAATATGGTTTTAGTCTATTTAGTAATACTGCGGATAGTATCTTATAGCTTGTGGACAGTAGTGATATTCCTCTATAATTTCCACATTGGAACTTGTCTCCTTTCTTAAAGATAGGTATCAATAATGACTCTTTCCAGTCATGGGGTAATTCTTCTGTCCTCCAGATTTTTATTATTAGTTCGTATAGCTTTAGATGTAATGCATGGCCACCTGCCTTTATAAATTCAGCAGCAATTCCATCAGTCCCAGTTGCCTTATTGTTTTTAAGTCGTGTGATTACATATAGGATTTCTTCAAATGTAGGTTCTTCAATTTGTGGTTCGCATGTTAGAACCTCTTCCTGTGGGAAAATGTGACTTGGAGCTTCACAATTTAGTAATTCAATAAAATATTACTTGGCCTTATCAACTATTATTCTAAATTCATTCCACATTGGGCAGAACTAACCTCAGTCTTTTCTGATATGTTAACTAAAAATCATCCATCAAAAATTTGTAAAAGTACCAGCTTAGATGATGCAATGTGTAGATTGAAACATATTTTTTCTAATCCACCAGTCTTACGATTACCCAACATAAATTTACCCTTTATTTTGACCACAGATGCGAGCGCTATCGCAATAGGAGGATGCTTGATGCAGGAAGTGGATGGCATAAGACACCCAATTCTCTATGTGAGCCGCAAACTAAAGAAGGCTGAGACTCGGTATGCCACAGTTGAATTAGAGTGTTTAAGCCTAGTGTTTTGTATATTGAGATTATCTAAGTTCCTCTTAGGGAGTCACTTTGTGGTCCTCACTGACAGTTCGCCATTATTGGTCCTTAACCAGGGGTCGCCTAAAAACCATCGGCTACAAAGATGGCGTCTTCTACTTCAAGATTTCGACTTCGAAATCCGCCATATCAGAGGCACTGACAACATTATGGCTGACCTTTTATCACGGCAAATAAATGCGCCAGTAGAATGACTCTGATCACATCGACCATTAGCCATACTATAAACTGTGATACTTTTAGTCGGTCGCATATTACAGTGGAACTCTACACCTGCTAGAGTACTCTCAGTGATTAGTTTAATTACGACACCCAAGAACATGATACGTTACTTTGAGAACTATACCATCAAGTGCCTAAGCGCTAGAACGATTCCAGCAAGAAACAGTAACTGTGTTTGTGTCAACCAATAAGATCAACCAGCGAACTAACTCCGAATTCTGTAAGAACTCGTTATATGGGACATTAAGAACATTCCATACTTGCTGTTACTACGTAACTTTACAAACAGCCGAAACAGAACGACATCGACTACAACACTCAAGAGACAGCCATACTAGCTTTAACATTCATGGCATAACACGCTAGCAACAGGAGGACAACGCGCACATCATCGTTGGAGTTAATTAATTAATTAGTTTAGGATTAAATATGTATTATATTTCCATTATTGATGTATATAAATTGTATTAACCTGTAATTTGTACATATTCGACATTAATATTACAGGCGGTACCATTCCTAGGCTAAAGAACCGTCCTATACAATTGTCTCTGTTTAAATTATAACCCATTTTTGAGTCATCGTACAAGAAGTACGTATTTTCTTAAAGGGCAAATATCGCCTAGCCCATTTTTTCTAGGGGCAATAACACTTACCTCAACTTTAATTATATATTTTAACCAAATACTATTTTTAATGAAAAGTGAGTGAATGACTGTGTGAATGGATTAAATGAGAGAACGATACACTTGGCGGACAAATTGTACGCAAACCGTATTTATTTTAATTTGTCTGCGTCTTGCATGTGAATTGGATGACTTGTCTAATTTGTGAATACATGTGTAGTACTTAGTTAAGAGTGAGTTAATATACTTAGTTTAGCAGTTAGGATACATCTAAGCACCACTACTTGGAATGCCTGTTCATGTATTGCACACAGTGCAGTAGTTCATGATTGAGGTTATCCCAACTCGTGACGCTTGGAAATACGCCACACATTCAGCACACACAGTACACAAACCTTAAAACTCAACACTATCAAGTTAAAATACAGTCACTTTATTAGAAACATCAACTTATTAGTCAAGCACACTAACAAGCCAACAGGGACACTTGTAGTATGAGGGGGATAAAATAACAAGGTAACTACATATTTTGCATTAGATAACATACGAGAGTAAAAGTGTATTGAAATGCACACACAAATCAAGATTTGAAGGTGTACTTAATGAGCCAAGACTTCGGTCTTGTTAACTCTCTTAAAAGAGGTTAATTGTCTGGGTACCAGTTGGGTACAATTGAGAAGGGCGGGTTGTAAACACAACTACTTAAACGTCACGTAACTTCGGTCTGATAAGCATTGTTAAGGACACAGGAGACAGAGTGATCTCTTTACCAAATCAGAGAAGTGGTGTATGGGAGAATACATGAGTTTTAATGCCAGTATGTAGCTTACCAGGTTACTGTCCACCAATCTACAAACACCAACTTTATGTGATTCGGTGACAGAATTAGAATACATCTAATTGCCCAATAACAAGCCATATTAGGGGGGAGGGGGGAATCCTGTCACCGCCTCACCGTTAGATATATTAGTTAGAGGGCTACAACTCCAGCCCAAGGGAGAGAACAGAGCCCGAGTAATCTAGAGCCTTCTAGAAGGACTGGCCAATAAGTCCAGGGTTCCGTGGACACTGATGTGGCCCGCCTATTGCGGGGTCCACGAGGAACTCGGACAGAGTTACCACCCGTGTCGGAATGGGACACGTGTGGACCGGCAGAGGACAGACGGACTTGAGAGAGGCAACAGGGCCTGCCTTTGAGGGACTCTATAGATATCAATAGATATATAGACATAGGCTAGATAGTTTGCTAGACTGTTAAATGATACTTATGTGTTTGATGTTCACTATTTGGGATTTGTAATATAGCGCGGGTCTGTTTACCCACTGCGCCAACGCATACTGTATATGTAAATACAATAAATATTCGATCTCATAACGAACAGATTTATTGTTGCCTGTATGAACCCAAGTTTGGTTACCTAGATACGAGCAAGACTATGACAACGTTTCAATCATCATCCAGTCGCGTGGTTGAAACCAGTACTTATCAAGCACTCGTGTGACGCGCGAGAACCACAGTTTCTCGTTACGGTGAAACCCGACTATGTAGGAGGCTATAAGCTGAGAAGTAAATATCGCCCCATAGGCCTGTTGTTATTTAACTGGGCTTAGTTTGAAGGGGGAAAGATATCTTCACCCCTACGAGGGATTGAACCGTGGGCCAGTATAGTGGTGGGGAAACACCCACTCATGCATTGCGTGGATATTTCATCAGTGTTGTCTGACTCGATACTTCCTTTGATGGGGAAAGGAATAATTGTCAGGCGGGTCTATGTCTCTATGGTCTCTATACTGTCATCGGTACCAGATTGTTTGGGGTGATGATTCGACACAGTTCCTAGGCAGTCTAAGGAATGTATTTATGTGATGAGTGTCTATATATTCATACATCCACACACAACCGAAATCCGGGTATCCGAGGAAGAAAGGTGGAAAGCGACAAACCCAAGTCATGAAACTCTTCTGTTGTTTGTCTGGTCTTTAATTCAGTATTTCAGGTTAGTATCAGTATAGCCTGATCATCTTCCAGTAATCTGGGAGGTGTCATAGAGTAATGACCTGAAAGATCCTGATATGCTTATCTACTTTTTGGAGGAGACAAATTGTGAGTACGAAAGATGATTTAGGCCATAACACTTGATGATCTCCATAGGAGGTATGGAACATTACCATCCTCAGGAAGGGACCCTGTCTCTCTATCTAATATCCGTTAGGTATGAGCTGGTAGGGAATGTGTCATCCTATTGACTATTTACTAGGGATGAGACGCGTGGCTGAAAGGCTACTGGACTTAAGTTAGGATTACTAGGAGCTGTAACCTAATCTGTCCGTGAGATATGTCTGGGAGTTCAGACATACGATGTGGTCTGAGCTCAAGGGCCTGACCGCATGATATCGATGGAGTCAGTGTATACTTTTGGTGTAGTATGTATTATGCAAGGATGTGATGGATATGTACACCTGGCTTGTTCTTGCTTACAGGAACCCCTGTGCTGTTAACTAGGGGCGGTGGGCGACTGCCCTTTGCTGCTGCTGATTCCTGTTTACTGTGTGCTGTGGACCTGTGCTGTGTGCTGTGGACCTGTGCTGTGTGCTGTGGGGCTTTGCTGTGTGATGAGGCATCCTTCTCTGGTGGCTATGGACGATTGACTGTTTGCTGCGAAGCTATATGGTGCTGAAGCCCAGTGTCAAGTGACAGTTGAAACTTACCAGGCTCGAGTCCGAAGGTTCCAGGCGGCATCATACGGGTGCAGGTGAAAGTACTCTTATCACCTTGTTTACATACGGACACTAAAGACATTGATCTCTGTCGAGTGGGAGGATGAGAATGTCCAGCAGACTACTCTCACCCAGCTAACTGTTCCATGTCTGTTAGTCCGCCTGTTGTCTGTCGGTTGGGCAGAGTCTGAATCTTCAATAAAGATTCTAGATTCGCTTTTTATAAGGTTATTTCCTTATAGTCAGTTAGGTGTCTTCTTGTATCCACAGTCGTCATATGGATAGAGTCGTCCGGGAACCGTCCTGGGGATAATTGGTGTAAAGGGTAGACAGAAGTTAATAACGAACCCCAAATTAAAATATATCGACAACCACCGAGAACCAGGCCGGTGTTGTCACAAGATATAAATGGTGGCCAGTATGGGGACTAGATCAAATCTAGTCCATTGAATAGGGGTAATAGATACATTCTACCTGTGTAGGAATTAGATCAATTCTAGTCCTATGAATACAGTGAGATTACAGTTCTATGAGATTACAGTTCTAGAAGATTATAGTTCTGTGAGATTATCGTTCTGAGAGACTATGGTTCTGTGAGATACAGTTCTTTAGGTCTTTGATCCCATCTAGATAGGATAGATCAATTGGAATAGTCTGTCCTGTCGGGATCAAGTCTCAGTTGAATTTTCTGTCTGTACCTTGATTGTCAGGGAAACGGCGACTAACTGCCCCTGTCGACTGATACTGAAACACACACATTACAACCCCTTTATCACATTGCCATTTTCTGTGGATTGGTACGTTGTTTGCATATTTTGTTAATTTACCTCTGTTGCAGAAACAGTAGGAGAGATGGCAGATACACGTCCCACCATCAAAGAAATATGGGAGAGGGGAGAGGAGATAGGGTTCAGTGGGGAGGAGTTGAAGAAATATGTCCTAGAAGTAGACGGAGAGTGGCGTGAAGATGAAAGGCGGAGCAGAAAATCTGAGATACAGCAGGAAGCTCGAAGGATCGCCTTGGAGGAAAGACGAATAGCGCAAGCCGATAAAGAGTATATCCGACTTGAGCATGAGGCTAAGAAAGCTGAATACGCGCAAGAATCTAAGAGACTCGAGGCTGAACAAGAAGCCAAGAAGCTGGAGGCTGAACGAGAAACCAGAAAGCTTGAGCTGGAGGCAGATCGAGAAGCCAAGAAGCTCGAGGCCGATCGTGAAGCTCGGAAGCTTGAGGCCGAACGGGAAGCCCGTAAGCTTGACGCAGAGAGAGAAGTTAGGGACCATGAGCTTAGGATGAAAGAGCTCGAGTTAAAGATTCTGACATTAAGTAAAGAGCCGTCTGCAGCTGGACAGTCCTCAAATTCCCGAAATCTGGGATATGGAGGTAACCTATATAAGTCCATGATGTTCCCCCTGAAGCCATTTAATCCGCTCGAGAGACGATTGAACAATTTATTAATAAATTTGAAGGGATCGCTACCGTGATGGGATTAGCGACAGAAAAATGGTGTCTTCCGTTAACACAAGGACTGATAGAGGGGGCTGATGAGGTCTACTCTCAATTACCTCCTGGGCAAGAGAGTGACTATGAAGGCTTAAAAAGAGCCCTGCTCCATAGATTTCAGATGAGCCCGCAGAAATATCGGATGATGTTTCAATCGGCCCAAAAAGAGAAAGGGGAGATGTACTCAATGTATGCCGCCCGTCTCAAGTATTATCTCTCGAAATGGTTGTCCCTTGCGGGGTTCCAAAAAGACTTTGACAGTCTTGCAGAGATGATCATTGTAGAGCAAATGAAGTCCCATATGGATAGGCCGCTCCAGGTTTTCTTGGGGGAACATGGAGCAGAGCGAATGAACGACATTGTTACCTTGGCTGATCGCTACGAGGTAGTACATGGGGACTCCAATAATCTCTCACACAAAACACTCGCACAATCTAACAAAGTTAACGGTAAGCTTAATGGTAAATATACCGATAAACAGCAAGCAGGAAAGCACAGCAGAAAACAAAAGGGGGGTTCCTTTAACCAGACTCCGGTTAAATCCCCGGAAAATCCCAGTAAACGACGACCCGCGAAAACTGAGGGGTTGAGAAGGTTCTGCAGGGATCTCAGAACTAGTTCTTGTCAGACTGAGGATTGTAGGAACAAAGCAACAGAAACTCAGTATGCAGCGTGTATGTCTGTAACTGGGATGACCACTCAGGAACGACAGTCTCCTGATGATAACCTACCGAAGCGGGTTGAGGTTATCGGGAGAAACCAACGGGAACGACAGTCTCCTGAGGATAACCGACCGATGGTGGTTGAGGTTATCGAGGTCAATAGGCAACAAGATGCAACCATGCATACTTGTTTTGATCAGATGGCCAAAGGTAGTGATCCTACGAGGAGAGGACACCACTACAAGAAGAGCTATCGTGTGTCGTTCCCGGACGGAAAGGCACCACACGAGAGGATTCAGAGAGGTAACCAAGACGAGAGGACGCCTCCGTCTTCCTTATTAGGTACTGCCTCTGATATCTCGCTCAGACCTCTGAGGAGAAGACATCGTCGGTGGATCGATGGAGGTCCACCAAAACGATTGACTGAATCCCAGGTAGGACCTCTGCCTGATGCTAAGCTTTATTTTCCCCAGGATGACAAGGGAAATCGTTCTGGAAAGCTAGTTGGCAGTGGAGACTACCGGAAGTCCTGTTAAGGCAGGCGAGACCATAGTTGACAGTACGCATCCTTACGAGGGCGCTGAGGTATTGTCTAGGGACTATTGGTCAAGATTACACGCACCCTTATGGATTTATAGGGAGTTGCGTGGAAGGAAGAGTATTCCCGGCTGGGATATTCTAACCTGATTAGGAGATGGGGGTTGCCCGTGCTGAGACCACTTCGAGACAAAAGTTCGGTATACCTCACTTTTGTTTGTGTGAGGGGCTAATGTCGCGAAACGCACGTGGTTCTCAGACGGGACAACACCATACCCACTCTGTCCCACCCCGTCTTGGTGGCTAGGCCACATTTTAAGGCGGGTGAGGGGGGATTTCCGAGTAAAAAGAGTTAGTTCCGTCTTCTGGGTCCTTGGGATGTTATGTATCGGGATTGTCATGAACTCCACGGGTCCCGAGAAACATAACGCAACTCTTTGAGGGTGCGTAGATCTTTTCTGTCGTAAATCGCACACTCTGCTAAAACTCGGGGAATGATGAGTTGCCTTCACTTTCGTGAGGTAATATACTCGGAACTCTTCGGGAGAATCCGGTGAGTGTGTTCTTCCGGACCTGACACGAAGAGGCCATTCGGTAGCCAGTCATCAAGAAAGGTGGCCGCTTCGATAGCCAGTTGTATTAGTGGCATCACGGGGAGCCGGAGAATGTTCTACAGCTAATGGTGTTGTGGTAGCTATCCTTTCACGGCCGTGTCCGCCAGCTGTAATCTGTGAAGCTCTTACGGAAGCAGAGATTGATCTACAGTGGTGCCATTGTTGTCCCTGAGACGAGAGGCCGTGTTTTTGACCAGCGGTATCATGTTGTACCTTTGGGGATCCAGAGAGTGGACCTACAGCCCAAGGCTTGATGAACCTACCGAGTCGCTGTCTGTTGAAATAATTGTTCCTAAGCTTTAAAGGTAAAACACTTTTTATACTTGGCGTCGCTTAACTAAAGTTTGTATTACAGTTGTGGGTCAATTATCAACTAGGCCGGCCAGTTGCGCCGTATCTGTGCTCTGAACGATATGTACACGTTGACCTCGGGTCAGCATACACCAGCTGTTAGTTAAGTCTCGACCAGACAGGCTAGTTGTGTAGCAAGCCTGTGTGTGTACTATGACCTAGATTAAGCTGAGACCAGTCTTCAACAGACAAGACGGAATGTGTTTTTGCGAGCCAGCTCAATCGAGCAGTCTGGTGGACGCAAATTAACCATACATTCGACGCCCTATCTTAATAATGGGGCAGTTGAGGGAGTTATGCTTCTAACAGAAGAATTCCTCTTGAATAGTTTGCATTTGATTCCCTTAATCGACGAGGTTGATATTAGTACGTTTCAATCATCATCCAGTCGCGTGGTTGAAACCAGTACTTGTCAAGCACTCGTGTGACGCGCGAGAACCACAGTTTCTCGTTACGGTGAAACCTGACTATGTAGGAGGCTATAAGCTGAGAAGTAAATATCGCCCCATAGGCCTGTTGTTATTTAACTGGGCTTAGTTTGAAGGGGGAAAGATATCTTCACCCCTACGAGGGATTGAACCGTGGGCCAGTATAGTGGTGGGGAAACACCCACTCATGCATTGCGGGGATATTTCATCAGTGTTGTCTGACTCGATACTTCCTTTGATTGGGAAAGGAATAATTGTCAGGCGGGTCTATGTCTCTATGGTCTCTATACTGTCATCGGTACCAGATTGTTTGGGGTGATGATTCGACACAGTTCCTAGGCAGTCTAAGGAATGTATTTATGTGATGAGTGTCTATATATTCATACATCCACACACAACCGAAATCCGGGTATCCGAGGAAGAAAGGTGGAAAGCGACAAACCCAAGTCATGAAACTCTTCTGTTGTTTGTCTGGTCTTTAATTCAGTATTTCAGGTTAGTATCAGTATAGCCTGATCATCTTCCAGTAATCTGGGAGGTGTCATAGAGTAATGACCTGAAAGATCCTGATATGCTTATCTACTTTTTGGAGGAGACAAATTGTGAGTACGAAAGATGATTTAGGCCATAACACTTGATGATCTCCATAGGAGGTATGGAACATTACCATCCTCAGGAAGGGACCCTGTCTCTCTATCTAATATCCGTTAGGTATGAGCTGGTAGGGAATGTGTCATCCTATTGACTATTTACTAGGGATGAGACGCGTGGCTGAAAGGCTACTGGACTTAAGTTAGGATTACTAGGAGCTGTAACCTAATCTGTCCGTGAGATATGTCTGGGAGTTCAGACATACGATGCGGTCTGAGCTCAAGGGCCTGACCACATGATATCGATGGAGTCAGTGTATACTTTTGGTGTAGTATGTATTATGCAAGGATGTGATGGATATGTACACCTGGCTTGTTCTTGCTTACAGGAACCCCTGTGCTGTTAACTAGGGGCGGTGGGCGACTGCCCTTTGCTGCTGCTGATTCCTGTTTACTGTGTGCTGTGGACCTGTGCTGTGTGCTGTGAACCTGTGCTGTGTGCGGTGGACCTGTGCTGTGTGCTGTGGGGCTTTGCTGTGTGATGAGGCATCCTTCTCTGGTGGCTATGGACGATTGACTGTTTGCTGCGAAGCTATATGGTGCTGAAGCCCAGTGTCAAGTGACAGTTGAAACTTACCAGGCTCGAGTCCGAAGGTTCCAGGCGGCATCATACGGGTGCAGGTGAAAGTACTCTTATCACCTTGTTTACATACGGACACTAAAGACATTGATCTCTGTCGAGTGGGAGGATGAGAATGTCCAGCAGACTACTCTCACCCAGCTAACTGTTCCATGTCTGTTAGTCCGCCTGTTGTCTGTCGGTTGGGCAGAGTCAGAATCTCCAATAAAGATTCTAGATTCGCTTTTTATAAGGTTGTTTCCTTATAGTCAGTTAGGTGTCTTCTTGTATCCACAGTCGTCATATGGATAGAGTCGTCCGGGAACCGTCCTGGGGATAATTGGTGTAAAGGGTAGACAGAAGTTAATAACGAACCCCAAATTAAAATATATCGACAACCACCGAGAACCAGGCCGGTGTTGTCACAGCTAGGTACAAGAAGAACAAGATGAGTTGAGATGAGTCCATGGCAGCAATATCTTTCAAATGATGATCTCCCTGGATCACAGGTGGGTAACCAGCTTGACCTATGTTAGGTTAGAGCATAAATGAGGACACGTGACTGGAACATCGCCGCCACGTGGAATGTCTTTTATAGAACATCACAGTCATAAATGCCCTCCAACAGGATGATCGTTTCGTCTCATATAAAGATCTGTTCTGCCCCATTTCTAATGCTCTTTGTAAGTTGGAATTCATATATCTAAGTGTGTTCATCATACCACCACCCCATCTTTTACGTGGTCTTCCCGTTGTTCTGTATCCATTATATTACTTCTTCGTGGCAGATTGTACCAAAGGCATTCTTGTGAGGTGGTCAAACCATTTCATCTGTTGTTCTTGAATGAAGTGCATGACTGGTTTCAGACTTAGCCGTCCTCTGACTTCCTCATTCATAATTCTATCTCTCATGGTTACTCCGCAGCTCTTCTAATGCCTCTGATCTCTTTTGTTATTATTTTGCGCTCATTACTTGCAGTAAGCGACTTCGCTACCGCCGTTCCCAATATATTAGTTGAAGGGGGCGTGGGGGGGGGGGGGGGGGGCTAGACAATATAATATTTCACGACAGCCTTCTTAAAAAAGTATTCAAGATGGGAGCAAAAAGTTCCACTCGTCAAGAACAAAGAGAATATGTGATTGTGGAGACATGTTAAAGGCAGCATCTGTTGGATCTTTTCCCCAGGACACGCTGGTGTGGTGGGAAACGAACAAGAGACAAGATATGCTGGCTCCTCTCCGTCGGTGGTGTACTGGTGCATAATCTGGCAAATGTTTACGTGCTCGTTGGGATCATGTGTATTGCGTGGATGAACAGACAAATCATCATAGCCTAGAGAGGATGGCGCGACAGGGAGTGCCCAGAGGATCTGGACGACAATTAGTACTCCATCGCAGGTCGCCTGCTAAGTGAGGGAAATATTGGTCACCTATTCCCCCGTGCATTCAGGTCTACAAATTATGAGGACCTTGTCATATCACAAACCCATAGCAGGAAATTGATACTGGGAAAAAGGTTAAAGTAGTCCCATTGCATATACCATCGTTAGGGTGTGAACTATTAGGTCTTCACATATACTAGGTCTGTACGTAATTGGGTGGGACGACCAGTTCACTAATGGGATACCTTTCCCATTTACATTCAGGGATTTATGACTATTTATGACCGCATTCCAAGATTAATAAATTATGTCTCTTGACCCGGCTCTCCAGAGAAGCAAGTGAACGAATGAGAGAAGCAGAAGTACGTACTTAGTTTTGCTTTATCGCTTGTTCGTTTTATTGCACAGTCGCTTTATTGCACGTCCAATTTATTGCCAGCCCGTTGAAATTAAACTTCGTTGTATAGCTCGGGTTAGCTGGTGTTCCATGCTGGGAATTCACAGTGCAATGTCAAGGGCGGGTTGTTTATGTTAATTATTCCCATACAACCAGGATTGTGGTGAATGCAGACGGTTACAAGTCAATGATCCATTTGTATTTCCACAGGGAGTGGGGAGTCATTTTATGTACTGGCCAACCTGGCATTATAAAATGCGTCATCATTGTCCCCCTCCTCCTTTTTCTCCTTCCCATCATCAAGAATCTTGCCAGCTGGCGTGTGCGATCATGCTCCTCCAATATCCAGCGATTTGTACCCGAGTTTATTCCTTCATCTGTATCAATCGTTCAGATGTGTTCATTGGATCTGTATGTGCGTGTGTGTGTTTTATGCGCCATTATATGTGTGTGTATATCTATATCTGTGTGCTAGTGTGTGTGTGTGTGTGTGTGCGCGCGCGTGTGTGTGTGTGTGTCTATGTTTGTATGTGTGTGTGTGTGTGTGTGTGTGTGTGTGTGTATGTGTGGGCCAATAATCTCACGACGAAGTCACCTCCAGCATTATCTTTAAAATGCTTTTATGGAGCAGATAGTTGTAGTGGCCGTAGTGGTAGTGGATGTTGTGGTAATGGTAGTAGTAGTAGTGGTAGTTATTGCAATGTAGTAGTAGTAGTTGTTGCAGTTGTTGTAGTGATATTGGTGGTGGTGGTGGTGGTGGTAGTAGTAGTAGTCGTGGTGGTAATGGTAATTGTAGTAATGATACTAGTGGTAGTAGTAATAGTAGTAGTAGTAGTAGTAGTAGTAGTAGTAGTAGTAGTAGGAGTAGTAGTAGTAGAAGTAGTAGTAGTAGTAGTAGTAGTAGTAGTAGTAGTAGTAGTAGTAGGAGTAGTAGGAGCAGCAGCAGCACTAGTAGTAATATTAATAATTGCAGCATCAGTAGTTGTAGTATTAGTAGCAGTAGTAGTAGTAATATTAATAGTTGCAGCAGTAGTTATAGTAGTGGTAACAGTAGTAGTAATAATAGTAATAGTTGCAGTAGTAGTAGTAGTAGTAGTAGTAGTAGTAGTAGTAGTAGTAGTAGTAGTAGTAGTAGTAGTAGTAGTAGTACGAGGGCGAGTCAATAAGTAAGTCACACAGTTCTTTGGGATGGCAGGTAAATGTAGTTGGTGTGTTCTACAGGTGTTATTCGATGACAGCAACATCGAACTTTATATTCCCATTCGTCAGGTGGTGCTAGATTTCTCGTGCGCATGCGCAGCGCATGAACAAATGGTGACTGTACTTGCGGAGTGTACAACCAAAGAGCAACGTGCTGTTGTTTGTGTGTTTGTTTGTTTTTTGTATGCAAAAGAAATTCATAAGGAAATGCTTCCTGTTTATGATGACAAATGTCTGTCCCGTAAAGATCTGCATAGCTGGGTATAAACATTTTCTCAAGAACGCTCTAAAATTTTTGATGAAATCCGATCTGGTCGTCCTGTTGAGATTGCAACTTAAGCATCCGTGCAGCGGGAGGAGGAGATGATTAGAGGTGACAGGCGAGCAACGATAGACTCTGTAGCATCTGCAATAGGGTGCTCACATGGTTCAGCATACGGCATAATGCATGATCGATTGAAATTTAAGAAAGTGTGCTCAAGGTGGGTACCAGACAATTGAAGGAGGAACACAACATGAACCGATGTGGTCTGTCATTGCATCATCTCTGTCGATACGAAGATGAAGGAGAAGACATGCTGCATAGGATTGTTAGTTAGTTAGTTAGTTAGTTAGTTAGTTAGTTAGTTAGTTAGTTAATTAGTTAGTTAGTTAGTTAGTTAGTCGTGGTTCCAACTTCACGGCAACGGGTCGTCCCCATATTGCTCCGTTCCTGTGCCAGTGAATATCACAAAATGCTCCTCACTACCCCATGTGAACAATGGAATAGACAGGAGTGTCGGCAAGCCAACAGCCCGCACAGGTATACTGTGCATAATGCCGCCGCCAGAATGCCAACACAAAAGACCTCCACGAAAAATACAGTTCATCGTCGATGAAAACAGCAGTCACCAGAAAGACTTCATTGACCGGGATTTTATCCCATATGGTTCGGTCTCTTTCTGCAGGGCAGCCCACCGAAAGCGCTGCACAAAGCACAAACTCCATAGCTGCAGCGACGACTCCCAGGAGTCTCCTGAAAAATGCACACGTGAACCGAAAAGGCAAACCAGTCAATCCAGCAACAGCCGGCCGTCATCGTTCCGAACATGCAGTTCACGCGAAAAACAATCGCGGACAGATGCAAAAGTATTTCACGCGAAATTCACAGCTCACAGTGTCGCGCCACGCACTCACTCAGTAGCAGGGCGACGGAACCATAGCCTCTTTAGTCGCCTCTTACGACGTGCATGGTAGGCAACAGTGTTACTATTCTTTGCTCCCCCGTATGGGCCCCGGCAAAACACTGGGGACGAATCATGGTCGCATCACTACCAGCAATGGAAACATCCTTCTTCACCTTATGTCCAAAAATTTAAGGTTACGCCATCAGCAGGGAAGGTTATGCTGACAGTGTTCTGGGATTGTCAAGGAGTGCTTTTAACCAATTTAAAGAAGAAAGTTGATAATGTGAATTCTGAATCGTACTGTGAAGTTCTATCGATGCTTCATGATGCAATTCGAAGAAAATGCCCACCATTGCTGACTAGAGGAGTGTTGCTTCTTCATGACAATGCCTGAGCACATACGGCTGGATTAACTCAGGAGAGAATTAACCAACTAAGATGGGAAGTTCTGGAACATCCACCTTACAGCCCCGACTTAGCCCCTAGCGATTTCCACCTTTGTGGTCCCCTGAAAACCCGCCTTGGCGGGAGACATTTCGCGAATGACGCCGAGGATGAATGTGAATTGAAAACGTGGTTTAGAAAACAGAGCACGCAGTTCTATGCCGCCCGTTTGGGAGGACTGATAAAACGATGGGATAAGTGCATCAATGTTAGTGGACATTATATTGAGAAAAAAAGGGACAATTTATGTATACAAATAAACTGGTTTCAAGTTGTTATCATATTTATTTATTTATATTTCTACAGCCATTTGTGACTTACTTATTGACTCCCCCTCGTATTAGGCGTAGTAGTAGTAGTCGAAGCAGTAACATTAGTAGTAGCAGTAGTAGTAGTAGTAGCAGCAGCAGTAGCAGTGGTTGTAGTAATAGTAGTAGTAGTAGCAGTAGTAGTAGTAGTAGTAGTAGTAGTAGTAGTAGTAGTAGTAGTAGTAGTAGTAGTGTTGGTAGTAGTAGTGGTGGTAGTAGTAGTGGAAGCAGCACTAGCAGTGGATTCCTGACCATGTCTCACTGACCTACATAGACTTCGAACCGACAAACTAACCTCTACAATCTGTGTGCCAATAGCCAGCAACAGCATTCTGTCTACGATTAACATAAAACAGAGTTTGAGTTTGCTAAACAATGCGTAATTACTATAGCTAATGGCATTTTTTGCATTCCATTTGTAATTACAAATAAGACTGGGTTTCAGTTGTTCCTTTGTCTAGAATGAACTATATTAGTCTTTCACTAATTGAAAAAGCAGCCTATGTATAAGTATATCTAGAAGTGATTGCTTCTTAAATTGTTTCAACTTCTGCCTGTCTAAATGTTTGATGGTAAAGGAAATAGGGATTGTTTTACCGCAGAATAATGAGGTAGGTAAAAAGGCGAGTGGATGAAAATAGCAGGATGAATAAAGGGATGGGGTATAGGACAGACAGACAAACAGATAGACAGACAGACAGACAGGCACAAACACACACACACACACACACACACATACACACACACAAACACAGACACACACACACAATCGCTTTCCACATGTTGAGCCTCTCATTTTATTGCCACATAATTCATTTCAGTCTGTTTCAATCCCCTCACTACTCATTTGGTCTAAAACGTTGACTTCTCGTCCTTGACTTGGGGACGTAAATTACAAGTAATCGGAGTGAACTCGCCTGATGTCGAGGGGTACTCGTAATAGGGAAAGTAAATCCACACCCGAAAATCAGTCCAGTCCACCAGATTTAGTAGCACGTGTAATCACTACGCTTGAGTTCAAAGCGAGCGATAGCACCAACCACATTTGATTTAGTCTATTCGCTTGTTGTATTTCACATGGTTTCAAAATATTATGCCCTAATGTTGTTACTTTAGTGTCATTTCCATTTGATATGTTTTCTTACGGTGCCTTTCGTATTGCTGTGTACTGATTGAATAGTGTCGCTGTTTTTTTTTTTTAAATTTTTTTTTGGGTGTGATTGGTACTTTGTTAAGATAGCCTTTTGTTTACTTACTGCACTTTGCCGTCTTGACAAATGATAGTTTGTTTCGTTTGGTTTCAAGAAAAAAAAGGTATAATAACCACAACCCATTAAATTATACATCTTCATAGCACAACGCCTGGGCTGAATTGTAGAGACCATGTGTTACCCATGCAGCATGATCCTCTCTTTCAGCCGGCCTAGTTTACTCCAGACTAAAGGTAACACCAATACATCTGACTAGACAAGCTGCAGAAGCTGTAAAGACAACTTACTCGTTGCTTGCTTGCTTTGCTTGAGTCGAATGACCCTGTTCAACCCTCGACTATATCGAATTGGTTGTAATTGGGGCCTTTATGGTGTATCTAAGACTTCTTATTTCGAAAATGTAGATGCGTATCTCTGCTTCCTTGAAAGAGTTGACTTGCTGCAATTGTGGTCGTTTCATCCTTGTGCTTTTACATGTCTGGACAGAGTCACGCACTTGTTAAGGCCTGGAGTAATTGTGTACCCACCTCGTCATATGGTGCTGTTTCCTTCAGGGAGCTTTACCAATTGTCGTCTCTCCTGGTGTTCCACCTCTTTCCCCGACTTAGGTTGTCTTCGAATCTTCTCGGTCTTCTTTGATTTCGTGTGTCTGGGAGGCTCTATAGTTATTATCGACCACCCTAAACACTTGTTCTTGGTTTGGGTAGCCGTTTTCACCCAGTTCTTGTTATTCTTCTGTTGATTCTTCTTCTGTCTGGGCCTTTGCATATTCTGGTTCAGATGTTTCAGACTTGGTCTTGAGCAGTTTTATTTGTTCTCTTTCTTCTTGAATCTGTTTGAGAGCTTCTTCTGTCTTTTCTCTTTCTTCTTGAATTTTTGCTACAGTGTCTTCTGTTTCAGTCTTTATTGCAGTCACTCGAGCCGCATCCTGCTCAATCTTCTGCTGAACTTGCTTTAGTTTGTCCAGGATGTTCTGAACGGCTGTTAATGCTGTTACCTGTGCCTCTTGAGTCATATCTTATTCTTCCCCCATGCTGTTGAACTTGGATCTCAGGTCCTTCAGTTGGCCTTCAGTTGCGCTTTGTCACTTTTTGTGAGTCGATTGGTCGCCTCGTACTGCCTCCTAGCCTATTTATAGGGCAGGTTTGATTTGATGACAATCTTCATTGATTCTTTGCTGTCTTGGTAGCAGTGGCACTGAGGTACCTAGCGCCATGGATGCCGAGGTAGTCGGTGCACTTTCTGTTGGTGTTAGGCTTCCTGAAGTCCGCATCGGTCTTTGCAAGCTGGCACTGACTGTATAGATAGGGCCCAGATGCCATATAGTGAGTGCAAACAAAGATGACGTCATATGAATTAGAGAGAAATCCTATACACTTAAAATCACACAAAAATCTAGGAGACGAGTTGGAAACGAAATACGTCACACTGACGTAGATTAACAACAGACTTTCGGGGACATTGGAATGAGAAGGCAGTGCAATTTTTGGATGTCACTAAATTGAACTGGGCGATGGTTAGTTGACATTAAACCAGTGGCGGAATATTACTAATGGACAAGAAAGAGGGTTAGCAACATGATGCAGAATATTTTCCAGGGCGGCAATCTCTTAGTAACAGTTTAAAATAACAAGGTTTGTGATCTTTCTTAACTATTATCAGAGGCGAATAAGACTTACTGCGGACCTGGTGGAACAGGCCCTGTAAGTGGCTCAATGATAAGTGTTTGACACGTTAAACCTTGTATTCTGTAGAATATATTTTTTGCTTGCTTAACGTCAAAGAATCCAATCTCGTCAATTTAGTTCATATTGCTGTTTAATTTATTGGAGCGAGCCGGGAATACCTTTTTTGTTGAAAGTTATCAGTTCATAATTATGGAATAACCCTGTCAGCAGCAGTATGGCACTAGAGCAGTACCTATATACCTCTACCTCAATCTTGCAGGTGGCACGGGTGTGCCAACACTTTTGGCAATTAGAACACTGCAGTACTCTCGGTATGTAGTGCTCTGGTACTTGGTCATTCCTGTCCCATCTAATGACTTGAGGGATCACTCTGTCCTCTGATGTCACGATGACGACTGTGGAGGGGATGTTGTTCTTGCCGATGATCATCTCGGCACTGGGGATCTCAAGTTTTCGATTCTCTCTCGTCAGCCGAATGGCTACAACGCTAGACTCTCCTTCGGGAGACCCTGGTTCGATCCCTCGTTAAGGTGTGGGATTTTTTTCTGTTGGGGGAAAAAAGAAAATCCTAACCTGCACAGTTCGTGGCGATTGCACTAGTCAGGCGGCCTTAATTCCCCAGGCTCAAAGACACCTCTGCCATACACTGCAAGGTACTATATTGGCAGTAAATGACAGTTGACAGTTCTCGTCAGCATTTTCCTGATCTGTTCGTTGGTGAGATGTGTCTTGACTCGTTTATTGACCCATCGTTTCATCATGCGGTGCCGGGTGGCCTCTACTGCGATGCCGTGGGGTAGCTTGATGTCGGCTTTCTCGTTTTGTGACATATGCATTAGTTTAGTGCTGTGGTCTTTGGGTTTTCGTTTATAGATACCACTACTCCATCAGGTGTCTTACGCAGCTGGTAGATTCTGCTTCTTCCAAGCTAATTTTCTAACAGACTCAGTATCTTGTCTGTTGGTAGCGCCAACAGTTTGGCCTCCCCTACGCTGATTTGCTTCATCAGGATTTTGTCGGTGAAGCCCCCTGTTGTGGTTTCCTCCGATGTGGAGGTCTTTGGTGAGTGGCTTGGTTGCTTCTCCGTTTCTGCTGGCTTCAGTTGTAATCGTAATCTCCGGCGTCGGAACAGCGACAGGAGCGGTTTCATCTGGTGTAGAAGTGGTAGGTTCCTTTGAGGTTGTTTCAGGTTCTGCAGTTCGCAGGCAGGTTTTCTCCTTGCATCTTCTTGATAGTCTTGGCGGCTTCCACGCTGCTCATCTTGAACGTCGGATATGTTCTGGAGTTATTCTTGCCACGTGTCATTTTTTCCCACGTGGCAGGCTTCGGATTAGGCGATTTGATTTCGATAGCGCGTCATGTGCTTACTCTTCGTGTTTTTTAACGTGTTTATATTATGGTTTCTTGGAAAGACAAGCCACGGTCGACCAGCACGAAGATGGACGCAAACCAGTGAAGACACATCGGGCGTGAACATGCATCTTGACATCTTAAGAGACCACAAGAGTACTTCCCCAGCATCGAAGTATTGTACGCATCACTGGGAGAGCTCACAGTTATTTTAGGAATGAGCCTGTTGCTCGTTTACGGGGATGATAACCAAGTCATCAGCAATCCCAGTTCTTCACATTGTAGAAGAGTGAATAGAGTGGCTCAATATCAACAACAATAACGACGACGACAACGACGACGACGACGACGACGACAACAACAATGTGGGATTTTGATTACCTAGCCTACAACTTACAAAAGTGAGAATTAAACTACCCTTTGGAACAGTCGAGAAAACACTTATCCAGTACATAATGGACAACGCCTGTGGATTTTACCAATGCGATCGTTGGAATAATTTCCCCAAGCTATTTACTTTAACCAGTTGACCTATGATTGTAATAACTAGCCACAGCGAAAATGGAATGTAGGCGGGTCGCCATTTTGTTTCAACGTGGGACCGAGCTATGATTTAGTGAATTTGGGAAAATGAATTGTTAAGAGCAGTTGTGAATTCTATTTCTGGATATATTTTTTTCTGTTGTCATCTGTTAATACAGGTAAGAGTGAGTGCCTATAATCACCCACATATATACTTTAACGTTATTGATCTTGAAAGAAGGATGTAAACGCTTGTAGTTATAACTAATGTGAAGGGATTTTAACCCATTCTATATGAAGAATAAGTGAGTTCTGTCATATGAAGTGACATGTGTTCATAAGATAAGTATTGGATTATCTTTCTTTAACTATTTCACACAGTCTATGATTGATTAGAAGGATCTACCATGATGTTTATTTTACTATTTCATTATTATCTCACTTATATGTATATTCATAATGGCATGACTCTATGTACACGAATATATAAATTATACACGTGATGATTTTATTTGGCCCCTATCCCCGAGGAAAGGAAATATTAACAAAGGCCAGTGTGAGATGTCACTATTAATCGGAGTCATACCAGTAAAACAAATCAATTGGAAATTGACGGAACTACTTAGTATGGTGCTCGGTGCAAGAAAGGGGTGAAACATGTCTTGCAGACATGCTAGAGGGAATGCCTATGTCAGGTGGGACATTGGTCACGTAGGATCATGGGAGTGACAAACCATAGCGAAGACGGTCTGGCTGACTTAAAACAGGGTAGTAGTATATTGTATATCGCAATATTGTATGAGGATGTGTAAAGGTGTGTTTGTGTCTGTTGAGACAGATGATGGGGATGGTTTGTTGGTACATATGATACCATAATCTGGGAACATCTCTGGCCTGAGTGGTGCAATGCTCGGTGAATAAGCTTCGCCTGTAACTTGCCAAGAGGAACATAGGACCGTCAATCGGACAGCACCACTCAAGAAGCCAGCTAAGTGACATGCAACACCCATGTACCATCAATACTCTTTTCCACCCAGAGGCCAACAACAGTTAAACAATCGTGTAATCAACTAATACCTGCAGTTATCCTTCTACAAAGAAACATAAAGACTAGTTAGAAGACAGGAATAATCAGTACCCAGAATAACCAGTTGTTACCAGATTTTTCCTGGAAAGGAACAGCACTATCAATACTTAACTTAGCGAGGGATAATGACAATTAACATTGATTAATTCTGCTAGAACTGCGTCTGGTGTTTCCAGAGTTTAAAAAACATTTTTTTAAAAGATATAACAATTGAGATAGTTACCTATGTATAACAATTAAGAAATAATTGTGCCAATGTATAATAATAATAATAATAATAATAATAATAATAATAATAATAATAATAATAATAATAATAATAACTTGTAATATTGTTATGTCCATGGAGCGTACCCCCACTCCCTTATTCACTTTAATCAGAGTCATATGTGTATTACTGTGTGATAGTGGTACTTCATTTGACTACACCACCTAGAGGGCAGGTGAAAGGGATAATACTAGCTTCCAATCTAACCAGACTGAGCTTTAAAGTTTTTTTTTCTTATGTAAGCAGTGATTCTCTGTGCCCCCTTAGCCTTCTATTAGAAAACCTGACTTATACCTAGTGGAATCTTATAGTCTATATCTGTTTTATCACTAGGGAGTCTTAAAAAAAAAAAAAAAAAAAAAAAAAAACCACGACAGCTGCAGCAAAAGCCGCAACAACACTGCCTAGAACAATATTAACAGCAATGTTAACAGCAATAACATCATCAACAACAACAACAACAACAACAACAACAACAACAACAACAACAACAACAACAGCAGCAGCAGCAGCAGCAGCAGCATCAGCAGCAGCAGCAGCAGCAACAACAGCAGCAGCACCACCACCACCACCACAACAACAACAACACAACAACAACAACAATAACAACAACAGTAACATAAACTAAGACAACAACATCAACAAAAACAACAGTTACAACCACATTAACAAGAACAAAAACATTAAGAAAAACAACAACAACAAAGTAAGTTATATACTAAAAGGGTTAATCTGCTTGATAACCCGAGGCTAATATTTAAACGGAATACAAGAACAATGGTAAATCATGTTGTTTACAACCTTCACTCTGGTATTTCCCCCGTAATGTTGACATCTCAAGAGCTTATCTTTAATAAATAACGAAAAACCTGGACATCTTAAACTCGAGTAATGTATATTATCTTGTTTATTATTGATGAGTGATTGTCTGCTGATAGATTCAGACTGCTTGTTGCAGTTTTAATTCTAAGATTAGGGGTTACAGCGAGTCATATTTCTGCCTCGCTTCTACACTTTAGCAGAACTGGAGAGGCATAAATTAGAAGCGTTTCTAAGTAAGTACGAGCCGTAGTTAAGCAAGAAGCTCCGAATGTTGGGCGGCGTTCACCAAACACGACACTCCACATAGAGCCAACGGCTTCAGGCGGAGAAGCGCAATTGGGAGGGTACACGCCTTATCCTGGTGCGAGGAAATGCAACCTAAAGACAAGAGCAGACCTGGTCATCAGCCTTGGTGGCAGAATGGTCGTGGTCTAGAATGGAAGCTACCACATGCGCAGAGTTGGAACATTGCTTTGCTGATCCAATAACTTCTGTAGCTTGTCGTGTTCCAGACATATTGGAGTAAACTGGGCAGACGGACAGAAGGGTTGTGCTGCATGGGCGGCAATACACGGTCCCTTAATTCAGCCCAGACTTTGTGCTAAGAAGAGGTATAACTTCATTTTACAAACTATTGTCTGTCAAGAGGGCAAGGTGCCAGTACAAATAAACCAGAAAAAGAAGATGAAAAATGCTTTATTTGTTTATCAAACGACTTTAACACCCATCTTTGAAATTCTTCTTCTTCTTATAGTCCATGCCATTTACCATTGGTCATCATGTCTGTCCACAGTCTTCTGTCTCGTCTACTGTCAATCTTCTTATAGTCCATGCCGTGTGACGTTAGTGACCATGTCTGCCCACATCCTTCTGTCTCATGTCCTGCCAATCATTCCTGAAACGGATGTTCCTCCACACCATGATGTCAAACTGTCCGGCATATTCTCTCTTGGTCTCCCCCTGCCTCTCCACACCCTCCAACATTCCCGTTGTGGTGACATACTCAAGTTTTCCCTTCTTCAGGACATACCCAGAGAATGTGGACTGTCTACTGCAGGTGCGAATAGCCAGTTTTAATGTTCTCTTAACGTCTTTCAATATTTATTAATTGCTCCTTCTAACCGTCCACGGTGTTCTGGGAATTCTTCTATAAAACTACAGGATATATTTCTAAAGACTGTGTTGTTGTTGTTGTTTTTTTTTTTTTGCATATCCTTTACAGGACATCGCTATCAACATCAGCATCTTTCAGCTGTCTGTTGATTTCTTGGCAAGATTACGCTCAGTAGTTTGCCATTGCTTTCTGAACGGCCGGCTCAGTTATCCCGCAAGTCACCAGCGGGGGTCGAACCGCTCCCAGCTCTCGCTCTGCTACGAGACTCTGCGTGATAAACGGGATTACGGAGAAAGTGTTGTAACCCCTCGGCCAGAGAGACCGGCCAAAGACTGTGTAGTGTTTGAAAATATTGCCGGTCCAAGTTTTGTGTTTACCTATTATGTTGCATGAATTTTACAGAGGGTGAATACAAAACGTGGACCGGCAATATTTTCAAACACTGCACAGTCATTACAAATACACCCTACACATCTCCGCAGCTTCTGCATCAGTTCGCGCTTGTCCACTAATTATCCACCAGGATTGGCTTAATGTAGCTCTAAAAAATCCGTGTCCTCACTTCGATTAACACAGATGTATTTCATTTTTCAAATTTGTTCTACATACAAAGTGTAGTGAGACTTTAGTTAGTTAGTTAGTCGACATTGCACATCGAACCATTCAGTCCATAAGTGCTCGGATACCCTCCTCGGCAAATCCCGCAGCGTGTAGCGGCTAAAGACACCAGTTCTGTGTTGGTTTATCAATCTTCTTTGGCTTCCTGCGTAGTGTTCTTGTTTGGCCAGCCCTCTTTTAATTTTCTGTTCTCACAGTCAGCACTTGGTTCACGCAAAAGTCTTACTTCTCGTAGAGCATTCAGAATGTCAGCCTGGTCCATGGCGTGTCCGTCCTCCACCGTAGCCTCACCTGCGAGCTTGTCAGCCCGCTCATTTCCTTGTACTCCCGCATGCCCTGGCACGAAGATGAAACTAATCTTTGCCAGCCGAGACCGCTCCAGAGACAGCAACCATTCTCTTCGGATCAACCCCACCTCTATCTCCTTGATCATGTTCATTGAGTCGCTAAGGAAACATGCCCTAGTGAATGTCTGTGTCTCGAGCCATGTTATTGCCTTACTTACTACCATGACTTCCATAGTCAGGCTACTTGTGGTTTCAGTGAAAACACCAGAGTCCTCCTTCACAATTCTCCTTCCTGCCCGAGCCGTAAATGCCCATGAGCTTCTCACATGTCGGACGACCGACCCATCTGTGTAGATGACCGCGTCACCGTCTAGCGAATTCTCGAAAATCAACGCTTGTACTTCAGCCTCCACAGCAGCCGGATTTTCTTGTCTGCATTTTCTATCTAGCTGGATGCAAACTGAAAAGGATGTGCAGAAAACTGTTGGCACTTGTATCCACTCCTCGCCAGGTTCTAAGTCCTGAAGTGAACACACCTGAAGAATGTCTTCGGCTTGACCCATCCACTACCGTCCTCTTTTTAACCTGCTGCCCTTCACCTTCATAATTTCATTATGCAGTGGATGATGTGTGTTTGCGTTAATTCTGAGGTAGGCGCGTGCTCCGCAAACTTGTATTCTCTCTTCAATGGTTGGAAAACCAAGAAGGTAGCGCATCGCCCTGCATGTTGTATCTCTTATACATCCAAGAATAATGCGCATAGCTTCATTCTGTATCCTTTCCATCCTTTCTATCTGCTTACGGCTGAGAGTCAGGATTGCCATTGCATACGCAAATACAGACATGACCAGCCCCTCGTACAGAAGACATAGATGGCGCTGCTCACAGTGAGACTTTACAAACACCCGGTATAAGTTGGTGCAAAGTTTAATTCCTTTTGACTTCCACGCATTTCCTAATTCTGCAAAAGCTTTTCTTGTCTTTTGTACTCTTACTCTTATATTTTTATCAGTTCCACCTTCTTTGTCTACGTTGTTGTCCATCTAGACAGGCAATCTCGATTGATTGATTTATTCATTCATTCAGTAGCATGTCCTTTTCAGAACTTCGCTCCCATAACAATCTTCCGGAAAACCTCTCGATCATAAGCAAGATGTCCCTCGTCTAATACACCCACCTGGACATCATCCGCCACATCCTGCATCCATCATTTCTTTGGCCTTCTTCTTCCTCCCTTTCCGGGCATATACACCTCCATGATTGTTCTATCGTCTTTAATAGCCAACCTTCTTCAATATTCATATCTTGTCGTATGGATTCATTCGTTCTTTTCTGTATCCAAGATTTTCTTAGAACCCGTCTATAACATTTACATTCAAAGGTATTTAATCGCTGTTCAGCTTGTTTAGTAAGTGTCCAGGGCTCACGGGCGTATGTTGCAGTGAGAAAGATGCACGTTGTTGTTGCAGTTGTTTTAGTCTTTGAAGAGTAATTGATAGTCCTCATTTAATTTCTTTCATTGTGTCACCATTGGTGGCAATCAATGACCCAAGATATTCGACATTTTCCACCACTTCAAAGTTTTCCTTATTAACATATATTTCTTTCTCCATATCAGTTTTAGCTGTATGCATTATCTTTGTTTTTGCAATGTTAAGATTAAGTTGTGATTTTCACTATTCTAATGGGTTGAGGTTATTAGGTTTTCTAAAACATTCTATGATGCGGATAGTAATGATGTATCATCAGCATATCAAATTTCTGGTATGTAATGACCACCGATATTTAGGGCATCATTATTGCTCCTTGGTTATCATCTCTGTGTCTCTGTGGGAGTCTCTGTGGCGAAGTGGTCAAGCCGTTTGACTCGTGCTCCGAAGTTTGTGGGTTCGATTCCAGGCCGCGTTCTTCGGTTTACGAGTTAAATTTTTCGGAGACTCCTGTGGGTCGTCGCTAAAAGCTACGGAGTTCGTGCTTTGTGCGACGCTTTCCGTGCTGCGGAAAGATACCGAGCCATATGGGATAAAACCCTGTGCAATGAAGTCGACCCTGTCGACTTTTAAGCGACTGTTTGGTTATCATCTCTTACATTTCTCATTATATTTTCGGCGTACAGGTTAAACAAATAGCGGGACAGTAAATAGCCCTGACGGACTCCTTGCTTGATGTCAAACCAATCTGATGTCTCGCCATCTATTCTAACCGCTGCTTGTTGGTCTATATATCTAATTTTTATGAGTTGTACTACATGTGATCGAAATCCCGTTTCCCTCATGATTTCCCACAGTTTCTGATGTTGTATACAGTCAAATGCTTTTGAATAATCCACAAAACAAGAGATTAGGTTTACTTTAAATTCTCCACACTTCTCTATTATTAAACGCATATTGAGTAAGTGATCTCTTGTTCCTCTTCCTTGCCTTAATCCAGCTTGAACCCCGTTAATCTCATCTTCCATTGTCTCACGAAGTCTTTCCATTATGATATTTAGTAGAATTTTACCTGCATAACTGATCAGGGCAACAGTTCTATAGTTGGTGCATAATTTATGGTTGCCCTTGGTATGACAAAATCATCACGGTGGAGCTCATGGAGATAATTAGACAAATACCAGTCAACCAAGAGGTGAAGAAAAGACGCTGAACCTGGATAGGCCATACTTTGAGAAAAACCCGACAATAGTATAACTAGAGAAGCCTAAGTCTGGAACCCACAGGAGAAAAGAAACAGATGTAGATCTAAAAAGTTATGGAGAAGAGAAGTATAGGTTGTATTTTTAATGACTGTGCAGTGTTTGAAAATATTGCCGGTCCAAGTGTTGTATTCACCATCTGTAAAGTTCATGCAACATAACCGGTAAATTCAAAACTTGGACCGGCAATATTTTCAAACACTGCACAATCATTAAAAATACACCATGTAGAAGCAGAAATGGACAATACGGGAGGGACATGGGCGGAGCTGCATGGGATAGTTAAAGACAGGAGGGGTTAGGGTGAGTTGGTTGAGGTGCTATGTCTCATTGGGAGATGAAGGAGAACAGTAGAAAGGAGAAGTTATACGCTTTGAGTCTTAATGGGTAAATGGTGCTAGAGCCATATTTTTATAGACCACTTGGCACTCAACGGGTATAGTTTAGTTTTTTTTTTTTTTTTAAGCATATCCTTTTACAGGACTTAGCTGTCAACACCAGCATCTTTCAGCTGTCTGTTGATCTCTTGGCAAGATTACACTCAGTAGTTTGCCATTGCTTTCTGAGCGGCCGGCTCAGTATCCCGCAAGTCACGAGCGGGGGTCGAACCTCCTCAGCTCTCGCTCCGCTACGAGACTCTGCGTGATAAACGGGATTACAGATAGAAAGTGTTGTAACCCCACAGCCAGAGAGACCGGCTAGTTTAGTTTAGTTTAGTTTAATTTAGTTAGTTTAGTCGACGGATCAACATCATGACATACGGGTGTAACCCATAAGTGCTCCGGTCTAATCCTAACTCAAGCCTGAGTCTGAAGATTTTCAGCACTGTACATGAACTCCGTAGCACCGGCGAGGATCCTGAAATATTTTGGGTAGATTTTTTAACTCAAAATTTTGCCCGGACAGCGCTGTTAGGCTACTATTTTTCGATTTCCAACTGCCAAGGGATGTTTTTACGTGCGCAACAACACACACGGACGTCCGATCTCACTACCCAGAGACCAGGGGAAATTTTATTACTAGAAATCCACGTGAAAAAAATCCCAGCCCTCACAGGGGCTTGAACCCGGCCCTCCAGCACTCGAGGTGGACACCATAACTCGATGATTTTTTAATATGT
>OY992876.1:367447040-367677040 GCA_963921405.1 Cepaea hortensis
TTGATATTAGACTAATTTAGAGATTAGTTGTCTGTTATATCTGTTATTGAACTTGTATGGACACCACTGTTCCTTAAGTTGTAGTACTCGATGGATAAAGATCTGTTTGTATTGTTCTTTATTTGTTTTTGTTTTTAGTCTATGCGTTTGATATACAACCTTAGGGACAATAGTCTGTCAGGGATTGTACACAGTATGGTCCCCTGTCGACCGGACTCCTGAAATCTTCATATCTTTTTTCTGTCCTCTCTTGTAAGTAAGAGGTTCTCTGTCTCTCGTTATTCTTTTTCTTCTTTGGCCCTACGCAGTCAGGATTGCGCTATTTTCCTCGGATCACCGTAGCAAAAGTTAGTTGTACAGTCTCACTGCAATTTGTGTGTAGAACACATTTGAAAAATGAAGCACATTATGTCATAAAATATGTGCTAAAAATTCAATTACTGCTATGGTCTAACGCTATTCTGGGAAGCTGGAAAGTGCCAATGAAGTATTCATTATAACAGGTGTTGGAAATGTCCACCACGAGCTTCAAGACATGACTGTACACGTCTCTTCATATTGTCAAATACCTTCTGCAACGTGTCTGTTATTATTTCTTGAATGGTAATTCTGATTGCTTCTTTCACACCCTCATGTGTGACAGTATTTTTGTAAACATTTCTTTTCAAGAAACCCCTTAGATAATCATCTAATAGAGTTAGATCTGGGGAACGAGCAGGCCAAATTCCAAGTGATATTATGCGACTTGCGAGAATTTCTTTAAACAAAAAAACAACAACAAATACGCAGCGATGTTCTAGCTGTGTGAGCAGTTGCGCCATCTTGCTTGAACCATGCTTCTTAAATTTCATGTTCGTTCAGCGGTTCTAAAATAGGTTCCAGATTGTCAGTACGGTACCGATCGGCATTTATAGAGTTGTTGAAGAAAATTGGTCCAATAACACTTTTTTTTTTTACTGACGGCACATCATACTTCAATTTTCTCATCGTGTAGAGGCGCTTCATGAAATCCATCCATCCATCATGTGTCATGCCGATAAGCGTGGGCGGTCATGTTTTGCCATCCCACTCGATCACCAGAGTCGTGGATCAACTCCGTGTTCCTGTCTCGACCATGCCATGTGGCCAAGCCATCCAGGTATTTACTTCTCGGTCTTCCCCTTGGTCTCTTCCCTTCGATCTTGTCAGTTGTCACCAAGTTACACAAGTCATTTCTTCTCATAAAAAAATAAATGTGACTATCTACTTCTAATGAATATAATCACTTTACGATTTTCATTTGTTTCTTGAAGGACTTGTTCATTGGTTGTTCTGTCTGTCCCCGGTATTCGTTGCGTTTTCCTAAGAAACCACATTTTCACAGACAGATGTTTTATCCGCTTGACTGTTCATTGTCCACGCTTCACATCCATACAAAAGCATAGGTTGATTGATGAAATGCTGTGGGATTAAAGGTGCCCCAAATACGATGGCTAGTAACGCATCCATATAGAAGAAACCGTGCATAATCAGAGAAGAATGTTACATCGAGAATAGAAATTTGTGATTTCTTAGACAATTTTACTTTCAGCAGTTTGCTATTGCTTTCCGAACGACCGACACTCATGCGATTGTCAAAATTCAACGCAAGGCGACCTGATTCCGAACAGCCTGACGCTGATTTTGAACCCGGTATGAGGGATGGTGAAACGAGTTTCCTACTCCTACGCTTCAAATGCTGGAATTCTTATAGAAGGACGTGTCTGTCTGGCCATACATCATGGTATACTTGTCCCCTCAGCGAGGAGTTGCCATCCATTTGGAAGAGACAGGTTCGAATCATCCTGGTATCGCAACTGTAGTTTTCCATGTGTGTATTGACTAGAGTATCGCCGAGTCTCTACTTCTTTTCTCCACAAATACATGTGCAAATCAATACTGGTTAATGAATTTCACATGAAACATCAATGACCTCCAAAAATTCCCCAAACATTGATATTTCTTGTATGCCTTTATGATGTAGCCGGCTCTACGGCAAAGGTGTACATATATAATTCGTAATCCCGCATACCGCGTTTGAAACACAGATGCGGGAGATTTGGAAGCAATTTTGCGTTGGTTTTCATTCAATGGTATGAGTGCCTTTTGTTCAGAAAACAATGGCAAACTATTGAAGGTAAACTTGCCAAGAAATCACAAACAGCCAAAACATGTCGGGGATGACTGCGACGTCCTGTAAAGGATAAGCAACTAACTAACCATACGACGTAGTTGGCCTTAACGTTATGTTATCATCTGAATCATGTCTTTCAATATGCATTATTAAACCAATGTCGAACTCAAGGAGAGAACTAGGCAAACACCAAGAAAAAAGTGACCTAAATAGAGATTCTACCCCTACGGTACCGAATTTTAAGCCATAAGCAACAAATACTTATCGACTGCTGACAATATCAATCAGCCACTTGCTCCATATGTCACGTTACCCTGTTATCCTGAAGTAAACGGATACTCCGCCTTGTGTAAGAATGTCACATAGGCTAACGAAGGGAAGGAAATGACGCATTTGAGTTTTGACCGAGGATACTCCTTTTATCGCCACACAAGCAGATCATACTATCAGAATTGACTAACATCAGAACTGACTAACATCAGAATTGACTAACATCAGAACTGACTAATATCAGAACTGACTAACATCAGAACTGACTAACATCATAACTTACTGACATCAGAACATACCAGCATCAGAACATACCAACATAAGAACTTACCAACATCAGAACATACTGACATCAGAGCTTACTAACGTCAGAACTTACTCACATCATAACATACCAAAATCCAAACATACTAGCATCAGCACTTACTTGCATGCCCCGTCGTTGCAGCACTTGAGGAAGTTGTACTTGCTGATCAAGGCAGCGTCGTGGGTGCAGGGGGACCT
Organism: Cepaea hortensis; assembly: GCA_963921405.1. NCBI lineage: Eukaryota > Metazoa > Mollusca > Gastropoda > Stylommatophora > Helicidae > Cepaea > Cepaea hortensis. The sequence goes on from OY992876.1 coordinate 367,449,967, forward strand.
CCATGGGATGCACAGCTTGCGTGTCTGTGGTATGCTGGAGGCCGTCCTGGGGAGGGCGGTTCACACAACGTACATAATTTAGTCAGGGTAGAGACGTGGTCATGTGTTTGTTGTAATACTGCTTCTGCTATTACCGCTGTTGGTACAACAACAATAACAAGACAACAACAACAACAACTACTACTACTACTACTACTACTACTACTACTACTACTACTACTACTACTACTACTACTACTACTACAGCTACTACTACTACTACTACTACTACAGCTACTACTACTACTACTACTACTACTACTACTACTACTACTACTACTACTACTACAGCTACTACTACTACTACTACAGCTACTACTACTACTACTACTACTACTACTACTACTACTACTACTACTACTACTACTACTACTACTACTACAATTACTACTACTACTACACCACAATTACTACTACTACTACTACTACTACTACTACTACTACTACTACTACTACTACTACTACTACTACTACTACTACTACTACTACTAGCAGCAGGGGAGCTAATGTACCGTAGTGGCTAGACGCACTTCTCCCTGTCCGCTAGTCTTGAGTTCAATAGTCATCAGGACTTGATTCCTGCATTCACAAACGGACCTGTTCATCCCAGTCTACATTGGGTACCAGGACATATTTCAAAGAGCTGGAGACACCACATTCCCGCCATGGATACTGGCAATCTAGAGGAGCAGTGCTTAGAGTTTGAGGGCCATTATATGTTATCTGCATGTTTTAAATTCGGCGCTGGCCCATAGAGTGGCCCTGCCTACATGGATACCATAAAATGTCATTGGATGCAAAGGCGGCCGGCGCGATATTAATCTTATCAATTTGGCCTGTACAAATATGGGGCTAGCACAATGTACGCAATACGCCTTAAGAGGTGTAAAAATGGCCCTGTATTTTATATGCTATTACATTTATTTGCATTTTATTACAATTTTACTCACTGAATCAATGAAGTCGTTCTTTCGCTTAAATCATGTAAAAGAGTCAAAATGAAACAAAACAAAAAAACGTTAAAAATAGGTAAAGAACCCGTTTACACGCCCTAAGACGCACTGGGTATATGGTGCGAGACCAATATTGTTATAGACCAATGGGAACTTGTGGATAATGAGGTAAATATCACACCGACCTGGTAAATGTTACAAATTCGAATCTGCCTCGATGAGGATGGAAGCCGCCATCACCCTTTCAATCATGTGTACTGTACAACGTTGGAGTGATTCTTAACATATTAAAGTTAATAGTTTCTTACGTATCCTTTACAGTACGTCGAAGTCAACTCCAGCATTTGTTTGCTGTTTGTGATTTCTTGGCAAGTTTACGTTCAGTAGTTTGCCATTGCTTTCTGTGCGACCATCACTCATATCATTTATCAAAACCAATGCAATGCGGACAATTCCGATTCGCCTGCAGCTGTGTTTCGAACGCCGGTTAATAGTATATATATATATATATATATATATATATATATATATATATATATATATATATATATACACACACACACACACACACACACACACACACACACACACACAAACACACATGTATAGCGAAGAGGGTGAAGTGAGAGGATACAAGATACTGGCACCTTGCAGTCTTGCAGCCTGGGCTGAATTGTAGAGACCATGTAATGTCCATGCAGCATGATCCCCCCCCCCTCTCTCTCTCTCTCTCTCTCTCTCTCTCTCTCTCTCTCTCTGCCTGCCTAGTTTACTCCAGAGGAAAGGTAACACCAATTTGTCTGGAACACGATAAGCTGCAGAAGTTGCCGGATGAGCAAAGCAATGCTCTAACTGTCCCCCTGTTGGAGCTTCGATCCTAGACCAGTTGCCGACTAAGGCGTAGGACCTGGTCCTTCCCGCCATGACATTTAGTCTTTAGGTTGCTTTTCCTCGCACCATGATAAGACTTATACCCTCCCAATCGCGCTTCTCCACCCGAAAGAACGAATACATACAAAGTAAGTAAATGACCTGTTTATACATCGTGACGTATGTTGGGTATATGGTGCTAAAACAAAATGTTTAAACTATTCGGCACTCATGAATGGGGAAGGGGTTACCAACGCAATTCACAATTCCGCACACCGCGTTTGAAATACAGCTGCTGACGATTTGGAAGCAGATCGACTTGCGCTGGTTTTAATTTAATGGCATGAGTGCCGGTCGTTCAGAAAGTAATGGCAAACTACCGAACGTACACTTGCCAAGAAATCACAAACAACTGAAGAGTGCTGGGGTTGAATGCGATGCCCTGTAATGGACATGGTTCTAAGCAATCAACCCCTCCTCCCAGAATGTAACACCATCAGCTAAAGCAATGGCCCTACACCAAAGAAGATCTGCTACGAGAGCAAGGGGACGCCCGAGAAGACAATGGGCTGACGGCATCAAAGACATTGTAAAATCACAAGGAATGACACTATCCAATTCCACCTATTGGACACTGAAGCGCTAACTATTCCTCTCCATGACGCCTGACGGCAAAAGTGAAAGATAATGATAATGATGATGGTGATGATGATGACAATGATAAACACAACTACTGTACTTCAATTTTGACAAAGAAACATCGATATTTTCCTAAATCTAGGTATTTGCTTTTACGCCTCCATCATCCTATCTCAATTTCTGCCTACACGCAGGATTCAATAACAGATCTGCCGATGACAATCACTCGCTTTCGGTTTATTTTACTAATCAAATGAAAATTAAAAAAAAAAAATAGGACATAAAACTTCTAAGGTCAGACAGTACGACCACATCAAATATTAATGGAACAACACAGAGCTGTTTTAATGGTCGATTTAATTAAAGCGCTCGGCTGGAACAGTAAACAATGATACGTTTTATGCAACGATCCATAGGTGCTATAATATTCATGGCACGGCGGCAGTTTCGTCGTTGACTGCTACTGCGATGGGCGAATGCCATTCTGGTTGTGGTTTTCATGGTAATCAAGAGGCCTCTAAATATTAAAGGTTGGTTGTAATGAGTCTATGAACAATATGGGAAAGACTTTGACATAGCTACATGGGATGGTAGTTAAGGATAGGAAGGCTTGGAGTGAGTTGTTTAAGGACCTCTTCTTATTGGGGGAATAGAGGGCAAAAGGAGAAGGAGACTTTAATTAGTTGTAGTATAGTAAAACGTCCCCCCTCTGCCGTGCGTCCACCTTGACGAGGTAGAGGGGCTTGCGCGTTCCAATGACCCCAAGAGCTATGCCGACGGTAGCACAGCTACTGGTAGGGTCACCCATGTCGGACAGGTCAAGGGAGAGGGACCAGACGAAGAGACGTACAAACCTGCTGCCTTGTAGGTAGACTGGGGACAGTCAAAGGCTAGGGAAAGCATCCCGAACAAATGCTTGTCGAAATCGGATGTACTGAGCCACAGGCTTGACAAAGAAGTGCAACGTAACTTTATCATTTCATGATGCCACAGATGAAATTTAATCGTTATGGTGCTAATCCCGTGAAGTCCCATCAGGCGGTGATAGTGCCGGACCCCCTGCCTCGAGGGGGTCCACCCATGACTACTGGTGGTCACCTTCCCCTGTGCTGTGGAGTCAAGGCACAGAGGAGTAGGTTAAGAGCTATTGACCAAACACCCCGGACTCTCAACATACTACAATGGAATGCCGAAGGAGTTTATAACAAGAAAGCCTCCCTAACACAGCGTCTTCATAAAGATAGAATAGATGTGGCATGCATTCAAGAGACACACCTCAACGCCAATCGCACATTTTCAGTCGAGGGATATCAGGCCACACGTTTCGACCGCGAAGGACACAAAGGAGGAGTTGTAATACTTACACGAAATACAATACCTTGCAGCGAAGTATCTGTGATATCTGACAACCAAACGGAAATTATAGGTGTTGATATAATGATAAAGGACGTGAAAATAAGAATTTACAATCTGTATAGCCCGGCAGATAAGGATCTTACACTCTCAAACATGAAAATAACTGACATAAATTGCATTGTTGTCGGAGACTTTAATAGCCGCTCAGAAAGATGGGGATACCCAGATACTGACAAAAGAGGAGATGAAGTGGAGGACTGGGAAATAGACTCAAATCTCCATCTACTCAACAAAGCGGATGACACACCGAGCTTCTACTCCAGAAGATGGATTACCACTTCTACTCCAGACTTAGCTTTCTGCACAGGAGACATCCTCCACAAAATCGATCGCCATGTGCTTGACCAATTAGCAGGTAGTGACCACAGACCAATCAAGCTTGTAATAAATATGGAGTATGTTCCACAGGAGCAAAAGCCTTTGCCCCGCTGGAATTACAAACGAGCAGATTGTGACAGATTTTCCATACTAACAGACAAATATTGTGAAAACATAAATACACGATATGGCAACATGAAGCAAATGGTGGAAAGTCTAAACAGAGCAATAATACAGGCGGCCACTGAGTCTATTACAAGAGGAGCGAGGAAAAATTACAAACCATACTGGACTGAGGAACTACAAATTTTGGAGGACAAAGTTGAAGATGCTAGGAAGACCGCAGAGAGAGAACAAACAACTGAAGCGAACATCTCTCTCAAAGCCATCTCAGCAAAATATAAAAGAACAGTAAATCAAACAACAAGAGATTGTTGGAGGAAAAAAACAGAAAACCTGAATTTTGACAGGGATGGAAACAAACTATGGAAACTAGTGAAAGCCATGAACAATGAAGGACCTAGAAACAAACAAATAACAATTAAACAACGAAATGCCTTGCTTACAGGAAAAAAGGCTGCAAATGCACTAATGGAACACTATGCCAGTGCAAACCACATTGATATTACAGCCGAATAGAAGAAAGCAATCAAAGATAAACAGATACATCATAGATATACAGAGACAGCAGCAGGATATATGATGGCAAATCTAACAATGGAAGAAATGGAACAGGCAATGAATACCCTAAAAAAGAAGACATCACCAGGAAAGGATGGAATCACAAATGAAATGCTAATAGGACTAGGCACTAATGCAAAAAAGAAACTACTAGTAGTCCTAAATTACAGCTGGAAGAGGGGAATAGTCCCACAGGCATGGAAGGAAGCTATACTAATACCAGTCCCAAAGAAAGGAAAAGACCTGGAAGAACCAAATGGCTATCGACCTATCAGTCTTCTTAGCTGTGTAGGAAAATTAATGGAACGCATTATCAATGGCAGGCTAACATGGCATCTGGAAGAAAACCAACTCTTAACACCTCACCAAGCAGAATTCAGAAAGTACAGATCCACTGAAGATCAAATAACCTATATAGCTCAGGAAATAGAGGATGCCTTCCAAGAGAAAAAGCACACACTAGTGGTCTGGATAGATTTAGAAAAAGCATTTGATAAAGTATGGAAGGAAGGACTGAAAGTAAAACTGCAAAAAATGCATGTTTGTGGGAAAATGTACAAATGGATCAGCCACTACCTTGAGAACAGAACTGCCAGGACAAAAGTACAAGGACAAACCAGCAAAATGATGCTGTTGGAGCAAGGTGTCCCCCAAGGAGGAGTTCTTTCACCAACATTATTCCTAGCATATATAAACGACATCACAGAAAATTTTCCAGCCAGAGTACACACATCATCCTTTGCAGATGACCTAGCCATATGGACATCTGAAGAATATATTAGTACAGCTAACAGCAGAATACAGCAAGCCCTATTAGCGCTAGAGGACTGGTCAAAATCATGGCTAGTGAAGATAAGTGAGGAGAAAACAACATGCACAGTATTCTCCCTCTCAACTAAAACTCAGCAACCTAAGCTGGTATTGAATGGAAAAATATTGCGCCATGAAGAAAATCCAAACTATCTAGGAGTCACCTTTGATCGTCGCCTGACATGGAAGACACAGGTTGAGAAAAATCGAACAAGAGCAAGGCAAAGAATGGCAATCATGAAAAAGCTTGCTGGTACAACGTGGGGAGCAGATGAGAAAGTTCTCAAGAAGTTATATACTGGACGGGTGAGGCCAGTACTGGAATATGGCATTGCAGCTTGGGCAACAGCAGCTAAGTCAAACTTTAACAAAATAAGCAGAGTCCAAAATCAAGGAATGCGAATCATAACTGGAAGCCTGAAGACAACGCCTATTAATGAACTAGAAAAGATCACTTGTTTACAACCAATGCAGGATAGAAGAGATAGCAGAGCCCAGCAACAAGTTGAACAATTTAGAAGATTGACAGACCACCCTATGTATAAAAGGTTTAGTGGTTTTGGAAAGGGAAGACTGAAGCGTAGCAACTTTGTATAAACTGCAAAACGAAAGATTAGGGCAGATCCCATACTTAACATATCAACAGTCAAACCCATTTACAATGCAGACAAGTTCCCAGCTTGGAGACAGCAGCTACTGCCTGAGATGATAGAAAACATTCCTGGTATTGAGAAAAAGAACACTCAGCATGAAACCGAAAGAAGAGAAATAACCCTAAACTACATAAAAGAACATTACCCAAGCAGCAATTGGACCCATGCATATACAGATGGATCAGCCAAAAATTCAGTAGAGAATGGAGGAGGAGGAATTCTCCTAAATTTAAAAAATGGAGTGAAAAAAACACACATTCAGTGGCAACTGGAAAGTTTTCAAGTAACTTCAAAGTGGAGGTAGAGGCTCTGAAAACTGCAGCAGAAATTCTCTTGATGGAGGAAAATAAAGAGACGCAAATAGCTATCTTTACAGATGCAAAGTCAGCTGTCTCAATACTGAAGAGCAATAACAGCACAGAAATAGCTGACCTAAGAGCAGCACTCCATGGTCTATGCCAGAAATCCAAAAAAGTTGTAATACAGTGGATACCATCACATTGCAGTATACCTGGAAATGAAGAGGCTGACAGACTGGCAAAAGAGGGCGGACGACTACCACAGCCTGACATAGACATAACCTATAATGAGGCAAAGAGGTTGATAAAAAGCACTTATAGAACCAAATGGGAATCAGAGCATCCAGGCCACCAGAAGGATGATGCATATTACAAACTCGACCGAAGAGAACAAGTAGCAATCTTCAGACTCCGCACAGGACACAACAGGTTGAAATACCACTTGTTCAACAAACTAAAGATAGGAGATACAGATGAATGTAATTGTGGAACTGGTAAAATGACAGCTAAACATTTGCTGCAAGAGTGCCCAATATATGCAGAACAGAGAAAGATATTTTGGCCCACACCTGCTTTATTCGAGGACAAGCTCTATGGAGATATCAACAAGCTCAAGTCGACTGCAGCTTACTTTAACTGTATTCAGGTTGACATTTAAATGTACATGAAGAAGTATTTAGACTGCCACACTTCATTACCACAGGCATGTCGGTTACACAAGCTTCCCAGAGGCATGAAATGGAATATTGCTTGGATAGCAAATCCATTACGTGGAAAGTCCGAATCGAAAGCTCACTGTGTGGGCTTCAAAAAAGGTGGAAAAAGTGTCCTAGTGGCACAAAATGGAATATTGCTTGGATAGCAAATCCATTACGTGGAAAGTCCGAATCGAAAGCTCACTGTGTGGATGTCATCTGCAAACTGCATTCTTCTGGCTTCTGGAAGAACAGCCTATGGTGAACGGAAGGCCCAATATACGGAAGTGAGGCTAAGCAGCCATGTGCAGGACGTGACGATTCCTTGGGTGAGCCCAGTACCAGAGCGGTGTGTGATGGCTCTGCAATTATGGAAGCCTCCTTGGATGGCGGGGAATGCCCATGGTCTGCCCCTGCCTTCCCTTGAGGGCCGACCAGGATGCCTTTGGCTGTTCTAAATGGGCCAGCTGGGATGGGAGATAACACCACAACAGTGAGAGTCTAACGTCCTAAGAAACCCCCGAGAAGGTTAACCCGGTCAACAAATGCCTGCAGAAGTCGGATGTGTCGGCCTAACGGCGCAAGAACGCAGCTCTGCTGTAAACAGGCACAACGCAATCACGTCCGAAAAAAAACTCCGGATGAACGAAGAAGAAGAAGAAGTGAAACGTCCTTACCCTTGCCTAGCACTGACGCCCTTAAAAATATCACATGCCCTAGGGATTACTATTTAAATACCTTATTTTGGGGGAAGAAAACAGAGCTAAACTAACCCGTCGGGCAGCCAAATTTATTTGCCTTAGTTTGGTTCACGTACCTGGCCAAGACGGGGACTAATTTTAAAACAAAGAGATTAGTAATCCATTTTTGTTGAAGAGAGCACAAAGGGAAGAAACGTTAAGCCTCCCCGGGCTGCGGGAAGGGCAGTTTAGCCCGAAAATATATCATACTCTGGAGCATTTGGTATGTTAAATCTACATTATTAATATGTATTCATGTATTTTGATAAGGTACATATACCATTGTGTTAATATAAGAATTATTAAGATGTTAAATCAATGATTGATGTTTACTATACTATTGATCATGCAGATTATGGACTCTAGTTCATTTTGGATAAATTGTTTGCTAATTGCTAATCTGTAACTCAAGCTGTCGTGCCAAATTATGGTACAATCTTCTTGTTAACATATTAATAACCACTCAATATGGGTGATGGACATGTAATAAATTTCATAAATATGCTAGGAGAATGCATTGTGAGATGAATAGATAATCCAATGAAGGAAGGAAAACGCATGATATAATCAAATGTTCTGGAAGGATATGTCTTCAGCCACACCGCATCAAGGGTAATGAACAGCCACACCACATCAAGGGTGATGGACAACTGAAATAATAATATATGTTCCGAACATTTATCAGGCTGCATAAATCATTTCTAATAAATAAGAAATTTTCTTACAAATTAGAGAAATTGTTAAATTATATCACGGCGGTCACAAACCTCATGCGCTGCAAGCAGTGGGGAAAAAGGAATATTTATTTTAGTTTATGGATTAACCAATGAGGAAATCCAAAACCACAGGCTCCTGTATTATTATTATGATTAATTATTATGTATGATTATCATGTTAATTCATACATGAGAAATGTACATGTGTGGTTTTCTCTGTTAGGAGATTTATTTATATATATATTCTGTTCATATTTTACTGTTGGGAATATACATTTTAATGTTACCACTCGGGACATGATGATGTTGATGTAAGAATCCTTGTGCACTTCAGTACATAAGAAGACAATGTTGAATAGCCTTGGCCTAATGCTGATTATAGCGAAGGAAAGAAGACGATGCATTAGAAACAACAGAGATCATGTATGGGTTATTCTCTTCAAGAATGAGAGATGCAATATCTACATGTTTGGATGGAAAGAGTGGCTTCACTCATCTAAAAGTCCCAGTAACAACATGAGAATAGAATATTGAGTGAAAAGATACCTTACTCACAATAAGAGCTAGAATAGCTAAACAATAAGCGACGAGGGACATTGGAACGTGGAAAACCCACTCCTTTTACCTTCTCCTTTTTTGTTTGTAATTGTGTTATAATCATGTTACCATACCACAGTAGGTTAATGCCCGTGTTGTATTCTGTGTCAAACATTTCTATAGACAGAAGCGAGTGGTGGATTTGGACATTTCACCATCAGGATCCTGGGTCAAAAGCCTAATGTAAGTGATAAAAGGACAACCGGTCTTAAACCTCGTCTGGACCTAACAACTATATGTTGACTGCTGTACTCATTAGCTGCCTAGCCAGCGAAAGGCAATTTCGAAGAGGATTGACAACGCTATTGATGAAGTACTATTTTAGTAGGAATATCCAGGACGGACTTCAGGATCTAAAAATCTACAAAGATAAAGATCTACAGAGTAACTGACAACGGTATACCGTCTGTCTTACTTCTAAGAAGTACCGCCTGAAGCATCATCAGTCAGAAAAGTCAGGGAGACTATGGGACAGTCCTACAAGTTTAATAAAACTAACAGCAGTAAGAACCCTCCATCTGTCTGTTGGACACCCAAGTTCAAAGGATACTCATCGTATTCTCCTCCGAAAGAAAAGTCACCCAGCAGCAAAAGTCAACTTAAGGTTCAAGACACTAGAACACCAACTGGGAATACACTGAAATTCACCATGATAAAAACCAACTCAAACCAACTGAAATTCACCTTGATTCAGTTCACCTAAGTATGTTCAACACCTGAATACCAACGCAAGACACTGAATGAAGCTAGCGGAGTAATATGTACACACACACAGCAGAAAATCATTGAACTGTTTGCGACGCTAAATGTGTGTGCCGGAAACCTATTCATCTTCTGATACATTTATGTGCAGATCAAACCTGGACATAGTCACAGATGCTACCAATAATGACCCTCAGCCATATATGTTCTTACACTGGACTGAATACCCCCATCTGGACTAAAATTTTCAGTTCTCGTCCTTGACTAGGGGACGTAAATTAACAACCTCTGAGGTCGGAGTGAGTTCGCCTGATGGCGAGGAACACTGGCAATATTTTTATTCGCACATCCTATTTACAGGACATCGCTGTCAACACCAGCATTTTACCGCAGTCGTTGATGTCTTGTCAAGTTTACGTTCAATAGATTGTCATTGCTTTCTGAGCGACCGACTCACATACCCCTCGACAGTAACCACCGCGACGCTATCCGTTACCGACTCTCGAGCAGTTGTGTTCCCCTACGTGGATATACGGGTTTACGGAGAAAGTCGTTAAATTTCTTGGCCAGGGAGACCGGCACATTGGTAATAAGGAAAGCTAATCCACACACAAAAATCAGTCCAGTGCATTAGAAGCAGTAGCACGTGTATGGACTACGCTCAAGTTCAAAGTGAGCGAACCAAAACAAAAACAAAAATTCCTACGGAAAGTAAGTAAACATGTGTGAACTCATGTCACGTCTGTTTCACTTTTAGTTTACACAACATTTGCTTAGGACAAAACAATTTAACACAAACAATAATACCAAAACACTACAAAAGAAAGCAAAAATTACAATAGAAAACAAAAATTACAATAGAAAACAAAAATTACAATAGAAAACAATAATTACAAACTATACACATTCAAGACAAACAAACAATGACAACGGAAGTTCCGCAGAAAGGGAGCGCAACTTTCGCTATCGGTGAAAGCCCGCGGTTGGCCAGAAGTTTCTGTTGAAATTGATATTCAATTGTTGAATGTTAAATACAAATATTTCCGAGGTTGGTCGGCATTGTTTGACACATTTCTGGAGTGAAGTTTGCATGAATGACTCGGGTATGTGGGAAAACACATGTTATACACAGTTTAATGGTCGCAACATTTAAAGTGCAGCGAACCTAACAGATCTGATAATATACTACAACAATAGTTTTGATATGTTGGGTTCGACGATGGGGATGCCAGAAAAGGCCTGTTTTGTTAGGAATTCTGGGCCGACCTTTTCGTTTTGCTTCTAGCAAAACTTGTTTTAATAGCGCAACGTTTTAACAACTTTCATGGCAAACAGAACCACTAACACGGAACACAATGTATGAGAAGGACTAAAGTAGAACAGAACACAATGTATGAGAGCGAATAAAGGAGAACTTTATATATATATATATATATATATATATATATATATATATATATATATATATATATATATATATATATATACCACTAAAGAAGAATACAATGCATGGGAACCACTACAGTAGAACACAAAGTATGAGAAGGACTAAAGTAGAACAGAAGACAATGTATGAGAGCGAATAAAGTAGAACTTCATATATATATATATATATATATATATATATATATATATATATATATATATATAATACAATGTATATAGACCACTAAAGAAGAATTCAATGTATGAGAACCACTACAGTAGAACACAAAGTATGAAAACCACTGGAGTAGAACACAATGTTTTCAAACTACAAATGTAGAACATGGTGTATGAGAACCACTAAAGTAGAACACAATAAATGAGAACCACGAAAGTAGAACACAAGGTATGAGAACCACTAAAGTAGAACACAATGTATGAGAACCACTAATGTAGAACACAATGTATGACAACCTCTAAAGTAGAACACAATATATGACAACCTGTAAAGTAGAACACAATATATGACAACCTGTAAACGAGAACACAATATATGACAGTCTGTAAAGTAGAACACAATATATGACAACCTCTAAACTAGAACACAGTGTATGAAAACCTCTAAAGTAGAATACAATGTATGACAACCTGTAAAGTAGAACACAATGTATGACAACCTGTAAAGTACAACACAATGTATGACAACCTGTAAAGTACAACACAATGTATGACAACCTCTAAAGTACAACACAATGTATGACAACCTCTAAAGTAGAACACAATATATGACAACCTGTAAAGTAGAACACAATATATGACAACCTGTAAAGTAGATCACAATGTATGACAACCTGTAAAGTAGAACACAATGTATGACAACCTGTAAAGTAGAATACAATGTATGACAACCTCTAAAGTAGAACACAATGTATGACAACCTGTAAAGTAGAACACAATGTATGACAACCTGTAAAGTAGAATACAATGTATGACAACCTCTAAAGAAGAACACAATGTATGACAACCTGTAAAGTAGAACACAATGTATAACAACCTGTAAAGTAGAATACAATATATGACAACCTGTAAAGTACAACACAATGTATGACAACCTGTAAAGTACAACACAATGTATGACAACCTGTAAAGTACAACACAATGTACGACAACCTGTAAAATAGAATACAATGTATGACAACCTGTAAAGTAGAACACAATGTATGACAACCTGTAAAGTACAACACAATGTACGACAACCTGTAAAGTACAACACAATGTATGACAACCTCTAAAGTAGAACACAATATATGACAACCTGTAAAGTAGAACACAATATATGACAACCTGTAAAGTAGATCACAATGTATGACAACCTGTAAAGTAGATCACAATGTATGACAACCTGTAAAGTAGAACACAATGTATGACAACCTGTAAAGTAGAATACAATGTATGACAACCTCTAAAGTAGAACACAATGTATGACAACCTGTAAAGTAGAACACAATGTATGACAACCTGTAAAGTACAACACAATGTATGACAACCTCTAAAGTACAACACAATGTATGACAACCTCTAAAGTAGAACACAATATATGACAACCTGTAAAGTAGAACACAATATATGACAACCTGTAAAGTAGATCACAATGTATGACAACCTGTAAAGTAGAACACAATGTATGACAACCTGTAAAGTAGAATACAATGTATGACAACCTCTAAAGTAGAACACAATGTATGACAACCTGTAAAGTAGAACACAATGTATGACAACCTGTAAAGTAGAATACAATGTATGACAACCTCTAAAGAAGAACACAATGTATGACAACCTGTAAAGTAGAACACAATGTATAACAACCTGTAAAGTAGAATACAATATATGACAACCTGTAAAGTACAACACAATGTATGACAACCTGTAAAGTACAACACAATGTATGACAACCTGTAAAGTACAACACAATGTACGACAACCTGTAAAATAGAATACAATGTATGACAACCTGTAAAGTAGAACACAATGTATGACAACCTGTAAAGTACAACACAATGTACGACAACCTGTAAAGTACAACACAATGTATGACAACCTCTAAAGTAGAACACAATATATGACAACCTGTAAAGTAGAACACAATATATGACAACCTGTAAAGTAGATCACAATGTATGACAACCTGTAAAGTAGATCACAATGTATGACAACCTCTAAAGTAGAACACAATGTATGACAACCTGTAAAGTAGAATACAATGTATGACAACCTCTAAAGTAGAACACAATGTATGACAACCTGTAAAGTAGAACACAATGTATGACAACCTGTAAAGTAGAATACAATGTATGACAACCTCTAAAGTAGAACACAATGTATGACAACCTCTAAAGTAGAATACAATGTATGACAACCTCTAAAGTAGAACACAATGTATGACAACCTCTAAAGTAGAACACAATGTATGACAACCTGTAAAGTAGAACACAATGTATGACAACCTGTAAAGTAGAATACAATGTATGACAACCTGTAAAGTAGAATACAATGTATGACAACCTGTAAAGTAGAACACAATGTACGACAACCTGTAAAGTAGAATACAATTAATGACAACCTCTAAAGTAGAACACACTGTATGACAACCTCTGACACTGAACACAACTACAGCATATTCCCACTTCCTTTGCCAACCCAGAGAATAGTCCACGTTCAATCCCCTAAAAAGGTTCTGTGCCACCGTCCAGTCCGGACCTGGAATCCACCCAGCGTCATACAACGAGTCTATTGTCTTTCCTTAGGCGGGCGAAGTCTCTAGCCTTAATTCACTCTTTCACTTTTGAGTGAGCTTTGGGCAGCCTAGGCTTGCCTTACAAGGCTAGATGTATCGCCCCGGCTACGCCATATCCGATTCCATAAAAAGTAAGTAAATTAAAGGGATTGCTCTATTTCACGCCATGAGTAATACTGGCTATATGGTGCTAGTATGTATTCGCATACCAACCGCCATTCTATTGGTGATGTGGCCAATAATACACTGGGCGCCTTTACTTCTAAAAACATTTATTGTTACCCAATTTAGACTGGATCGACCTGGAAGCCCATAATCATCATCAAGTGCCATGCCAGCTGGCGTAGGCGTTCATGTCCCTCCACAGATCTCGGTCTTTGGTGTTCTGGATCAATATTGCTGCTGATAATCCTCCATGCCACCGTCTCAATCAATTCAGCATCAATTCTCTTGGTCGGCCTCTGCCTCTCTTCCCCTAGATCTTTCTAGTCGTCACGATGTTCTCCAATGCCTCTCATGACCAGAGACAACTGTTTGTCTATTTCTTGTTGTTGTATATAATGTTCTAGTCTCATTAGGTTCTTTCAGGCAATCGTCGTTAGTTACTGTGGCAGTCCAAGGAATTCGCAACATTCGTGTTAGGAACCACGTCTCTATTGCTTCTAAGTCCCTCCTAATTTGTTCATTAAAAACCACAATCACAGCCTATGTGGGTTTTGGAATACTTGATCACCCGGCCGGCAGGCTAGTGCTAATAAAATGGGCGCCGGTTTAGTTTCAGAATGTCAGATGTATTGTCTGAGACAGAAATCTGCTGAGCAAGTGACCTAACCATCTCACCTCATTATTACATGAATAGGTTTGTGCAGGTATAGCATTTCTCGCTGCGTAGGAAAGATCTGATATAGGAAAGTAAAAGCGCGCATGCGTGGAATACATAATGAGGAGATTTCAGAAAGATAAAACAAGCCTTGATCTGTAATCTATTTTTTGTTATCTGATTAAGTGTCATGGAATGATTAATCGTCTTAAGCGACTTCCTGTATCTGCCTTGGGATTATACATCGCCGAAATGTTGTCATTGCGTTGTAATACAACATGTCTGCTACCATATTAACAACTTTTAAGCCATAACTGTGACACACCCCTACTTCCAATCTTTCGACATCCATTTTGTGTGTGGCTGAAAATTAGTTTTTATTTGGCACAAAATCCGTTCACTAAGACGAAGATCACAAAGAAATACTAATGAACTACGAGTTATCACGGAGAACTACTAATAAACTAAAAGGCATCACGGAGAGCTACTAATAAACTACACGTTATCACGGAAAACTACTAATAAACTACAAATTATCACGGAGAATTACCAATAAACTACTTAACATGGAGAACTACTAATAAACTACACGCTATCACGGAAAATTACTTATAAACTACTTAACGTGGAGAACTACTAATAAAGTACAAGTTATCACGGAGAACTACTAATAAACTACAAACACTCACTGACTGGTGGCTACCAGGATATTGGGAATAAAATTGTATAACAGAGTGGAAAGTGGAGCTCACGGAGAGAACTAAACAAATTTCAGTGAATCAAGGGGCGAGGAAAAGACGCAGGCCCAGGATACGACACACACTGAGAACACCCAAAGATAACATAACTAAATACTCTTTTGTCTGGAATCCACAAGGCGAACGAAATAGTAGATCAACACCCCCACTCCCCCCCCCCCCCCCACCCCCTGGAGGAGAGAATTACAGACAATGAAGGACACTGATGGAACTGAAGGGGAAAGCAAAAGTTACGACAGTTTGGTGTGTTGGCTGGGGAACTTTTCTGGTCTTTCGTGGCATTGCGTTTCTATCCAGAGTTTACATTTTGGAGTAATCCTTCCTGTCGTACCATGTCCATGACGCCATCTTGTTTTCTGTAGGAGTTGCAATATGGCCGCCGCGGGTAATCGGTGATAGCTTTGCCCTACCATTTCTTACGTATGCGAGACAAAAATATCACCGCTTGCACGCGGTGCTCTACGTCACATTTCTTGTGCACATCGTCCGTTGACTGGAGCTTGTGAAGTTACTCAAATATCGGTGTGTAGTCGGGGCTTGTAGCCGTATCTCGGAGCAGAGGCAGGGATCTGCCAAACATATTCAGGAAATATCAATTGTCTGGGATTGTCCTTTTCGTAAAAAAGGGTTTATTGTCTGGGACGTGATTGATATTCTGAAACAAATTTGTTGTCCACTTATCTGAAAGATTTGTTGTCAAGATCGACAAGATGTGTTGGTGATCGAAATTGAGTATCACATTTCGGGACATATTTATTGTCCATAGATCTTGAACGATTTATTGTCTGGATTTTAAGATTGCATTCTGGTACAGATTTATTGCCAATGCACCGGGGGTGATTTATTGTATGATAAGATAATCATAATCCAGGACATATTTTTTTTTTTTTTTTGGGTCCATATATCTTGCCAGATTTAATGCTTGGGTTTGTGAATCACGTTTCTGAATCGATTTGGTTGGTCCCTATATCTTTGCAGATCTATTGCCTGTAATTTGATAATCGTATTCCGGGACAGATTCGTTGCCATTATTTTTTCATACAACATGTTCAACTCACGAAAGGACGAATGGTCAATTGTGTGCAAACAACAAGACATGGTGGTCAGTTTCAAATTACCGTGGTAGACAATTAAAATTGCTATTTGAATATGTGTGTTGTATAATTCAGCTTGAAGGATTTATCTTATTGCTTTAGTTTATGTTGTTGTGATTTCTGCAGTATGTATCCGAAGAGATACAACCAAATATGCCAGGCAATAAATCGTACAATTTAATGTGTGTGTGTTAGCTTTTCAAATTTACTAATTGAAAACATTGTTTTGAATTATTCTTTCTCAACTCTGGGAAGATTCACTGTCAGGACTGTGTGAAGTAGCTCAAAGGTCAGGATTGTATGAAGCAACACAAAGGTCAGGATTGTGTGAAGCAGCTCAAAAGGCAGGATTGTGTGAAAGAGCCCAAAAGGGCAAGATTGTGTGAAGCAACTTAAAGGGTAGGATTGTACGAAGGAGCTCAAAGGGCAGGATTGTGTAGGCAACACAAAGGTCATGATTGTTTGAAGAAATACAAAAGGTTAGGATTGAATGAAGCAACTCAAAGGTCAGGATTACGTGATGCTGCTTAAAGGGCAGGATTATTTTCTAAGAGTTGGGATCGCTATAGTGGGACATATTATGTTTCATCCTCCTGTTGAACCACATTCCTACCCGAGAATATTAACGCGGTCGACAAACATCTAAAGAAGTCGGATGTGTCGGACGAAAGGCGCAAATATCGCAGCTCTGTTGTAAACAGGCACAATGCAATTACGTCTTAAACAATCTCGTCCTAAAACATTTCGGAAGAATGAAGAAGCAGAAGAAGAAGAAGAAGAAGAGGAAGAAGAAGAAGAAGGAGGAGGAGGAGGAGGAGGAGGAGGAGAAGGAGGAGGAGAAGAAGAAGAAGGAGGAGGAGGAGGAGAAGAAGAAGAAGAAGAAGAAGAAGAAGAAGAAGAAGAAGAAGAAGAAGAAGAAGGAGAAGAAGAAGAAGAAGAAGAAGAAGAAGAAGAAGAAGAAGAAGAAGAAGAAGAAGAAGAAGAAGAAGAAGAAGAAGAAGAAGAAGACGAATAGACCCGGACAAAAAGGTGAGTTAGTGACCAGGACAAGTAGGTGGGTTAGAGACCAGGGCAACGACAAGTTGATGGGCAAGAGACCAGGTCAAGTACACTGCTACAGTACCTTTTAAATGCATCTAGCAAATCGTTGACCTCGTCGTCTTCATTGTATGCGGCCGGGCCCTCAAACCGATCACCATCTGAAACACAAAGACAAACAAGAATGACCACAAGGTACCCTCGCAGGTAGTGATTAGTGTTCGTAGCTGTCACGGGAGGAAGTGGAAAGCAGATGGGGTCTAGTTGGCCGAGCGTTAAAGTGTACTTGTTTCTTCAGTGACATGGTGTTGTTGTCGTTGTTGTTTTAAGGGGAAGGAAAGGTGGGGTGGGTTGAGTGGGGAGGGTAGGTTCATCATGCCGTCGAGCGTGTCATCATGTTCAGTTAGTAGCATGTCGTTTATAGCACGTCTTCCACACTCTGCTAATGAAGAATCAGATTAGCTGAGCTGGTCACTTGACTCGCATGCCAGATCACAGGCTCCGTAAGCGATTTTTTTTTTTAAACCGCGAGTTACGCTGTGGTAAACGTTCCCACGGTGGCCAGTGGAAACGCTTTGAAGACACTGATGATCTCACTAAAAGCTTTTGGAATTCATTGTGACACTTTGAAGACTGCTGCCAACGACCGAAATTCATGGTGTACATCCTTAGGCAAGGGTGCAGTCACTTTTAACGCAAACAGGACTGGAAGACCAATGGAAAAGAAAAGGCTGGACAAAAGAACCACCGCAGGAGATCCTCCTCCTGTAACGTCAAACATGCTTTGCCCACATTGTCAAAGAACATTTTGAGCTAAAATAGGCCTTACCAGCCATCTTAGAACTCACGGCTCCAAACTTTCAATCCCACAGGCTTAAATGAATGGTCATCAACGTTCTTGACTGACAAACACCACAGGACGTTGCCATTCACCCCATAATTCAATGGCTGTTTGTGATTTACTAGCGGGGGAAGGTTAGCGTAGATGATATTGAGAGCTGCGCTGATAAGGTCATGAACGCGGTCTGACGAGGCTTAGACGCCTGCTGTCGTCGTCTAGCTAAGTGAGGGACAGACTGGTCACTGGTCCTGCGTGCATCCTGACCTACAACACGCGACGGCTCTATCACGTCACTGACATATAACAGGAATCTACTTCGTGACAAATGTTTCAACTTTTCAATTGTAATTGTGTCATTTACTAGCCAATGTTACGTTTAGTAGTTTGACATTGCTTTCTGAACGGTCGAATTTAAAGCCAAGCCATCGAAATCAATGCAAAGAGATCTGCTCGCAAATGGACAGGCGCTGATTTCGAACCCTTGATCCTGTATATCGAGGACTTCTGAAACTGCGTTCACTAGCCCCTAAGCCACGACTGGCATCATGTACCAAGCCCTTTAGAGAACGTCTCTCTCATCACAGGCTGCCGGAGAGACTCTCCATCCTCCCTAGTTCCTCTGCCACGTGGAGTTTTATGCCCAATGTGTCTTTCAGCGGGACTGCTCGTGTAGTTTACAGCGAATTGCGCTGGTAATTTAGAGTACGGACGGAAGCCGGTTCATTGCCTGAGCTCGTCGCCTGCCAAAGTGACTGAAAGAGTGGACACCTATTCATTCGCGCATCCAGACATACAAAATGTGATGGCGCTACCACATCGATGACCCGTAGGAGAAAACTGTATCGGGACAAACTTATTTTAAAAACAAAACATGTGTTTCGTGTGTCGTCATTTCTTTCGTGTGTAGTCATTTCTTTCGTGTGTCGTCATTTCTTTCGTGTGTTGTGATCTCTTTCGTGTGTTGTGATCTCTTTCGTGTGTTGTGATGTATTTCGTGTTTCGTGATCTCTTTCGTGTTTCGTGATGTCTTTCGTGTTTCGTGATGTCTTTCGTGTGTCGTGATGTCTTTCATGTGTCGTGATGCCTTTCGTGTGTCGTGATCTCTTTCGTGTGTCGTCATTTCTTTCGTGTGTTGTGATCTCTTTCGTGTGTTGTCATCTCTTTCGTGTGTTGTGATCTCTTTCGTGTGTTGTGATCTCTTTCGTGTGTTGTCATCTCTTTCATGTGTTGTCATCTCTTTCGTGTGTTGTCATATCTTTAGTGTGTTGTGATCTCTTTCGTGTGTTGTCATCTCTTTCGTGTGTTGTCATCTCTTTCGTGTGTCGTCATCTCTTTCGTGTGTCGTGATGTCTTTTGTGTTTTGTCATCTCTTTCGTGTGTCGTCATCTCTTTCGTGTGCCGTCATCTCATTCGCGTTTCGTGATCTCTTTCGTGTGTCGTGATCTCCATCGTGTATTGTGATCTCTTTCGTGTGGGTCGACCCCTGCCTCCCCTTCCAGAAACGTTTCCGTGAATCGTCTTTCTAAAACACCCTGACATTTAATACGGTCAAGAGAGGTCATCATGACCGAATGGATAAGAGCACCTGCTCGTAAACTTCCGGTGTGCTGATGACAAGATAACGTATACAACCTCTACAGCGGACAGTTGGACTAAAATCTTGACTTCTCATCCTTAACTCTGTCATTTTCTCCGTCCATCGTGTACACGCTCTGCTCCTTCTTCTGGTTCCGTTTGGTTTGTACATCATTGCTTGTTGTGGTATACTGTTAGTAGTTAGCCCAATTTTATGGCCAAACTATTTAACTTGCTGTTTCCTAACGAAATCTAGCGCTGCTAAAACCCCCACTTTAGTCCTGATTTCATCATTTCTGATTTTCTCCCTTCTTGATGCATTCAGTATTCTTCACAGAAACCTCATTTACGTTGTTGAAATTTTTATTTTCTCTTTTTTTTCTGCAATTGTCCAGGTTTGGTAGCATAGAGTTGGTAGGAAGATTGTGTTGTAGAGTGCTTTCTTAGTATATAGAGTTGGTAGAAAGATTGTGTCGTAGAGTGCTTTTTTAGTATCTAATCTTCACAATTAAAATCCCACAGATATTACACTTGTTTTAACTCATAAACTAATTTTCCTTATATATCATTCTTGTTCTAATCTCTAGAATGAAGCTTCCATCTATTTTGATGAAAGAATAAAACATAACGGGGAATCTATTTATAGTGTGGAAATTCCATTGATAAACATCGTGAACTAATTTAGAAGCCTTATAGAAGAATGTTGAAGATGCCCTATCTAAAAACGTGCACTTGTTTCACGTCATATGGTTACGGACATTGAGGAATTCCTTTAAGAAACGTCCCCTCCGAGCTTAAAAGCCACCCATAAAGACGTCATCGTGCGTCCGGCAATGTCTTGGACATCAAATAAGGGCAGATAATTGCAGCTGCCGGCAAGGCGTGAACTTATTTTTATTATTTATATTTTTTTTTGTTGTAAATTTTAATCATTATTCGTCCCTCAGCTGGCACTCCTATTGTTCAAGTTTGTTGCTGAGGCTAGTTAATTTGTGGGTTTACATTTTATTGTGATTCTTTTATTCTGATGATGAATTATTTTTGTGGAATATTTTTTTTTAGTCTGATCATTCTTCATGAGTTGTTTCCCTTCTTGCGAATTTGAACATCTGGTATAGATCACACACACACACGCGCGCGCGCACTCACACACACACACACACACACACACACTCACACACACACACACTCACACGCACGTGGGCGTGTGTAAACTCCCACACATAAACACACACATACTGTTATGCAATATCTAATTATCTTTCTCGATCATCTTCTACCTTAAGGTATCAGCATCATCAAGTGCCATACCAATAAGCCTGAGCTAATATAATATATCGTCTTGAAACAGGATGTATTCTTGTTACGATAATACCGTTTGGCAAAGATATATAAGTATATTATACATAGAGCCTATAATGTTGTATGCGTGTAAATCATAGACAATAAGTAGGCAATAGAGAAACATCTCGTAGCAGCGGAAATGTGGTTTATGAGGACAATACCAAGAACACCTTAGACGGACAGAAAAACAGAAAAAAATAGTCCTTGGAAAAAAACACACATTGTAAACAGTACATTGTCAGTACTGCCTAAAGTACCTTGTACTTGTAGTATGACCAAGGGGGTGGGGTGTTGTCCGTACATTGATTAGAGAAATCAGATACATACATTCAAGACATTTGAGCACATTATAAGAAGACATACAGTTTAAAGCTTAGCGATAACTGATGAACTTGATGCGACAAGAGCGAGGGGATGACAAAGGGATACATATATGGGTGGCTTGGACAAATAGTATAACCTGGACAAGGAGATTGAACTGACCCAAGACTCCGATGATGGTGTCAGACACGTCCACACAGTTACACGTCTACACAGTTACACGTCTACACAGTTACACGCCCACACAGTTACACGCCCACACAGTTACACGCCCACACAGTTACACGTCTACACAGTTACACGTCTACACAGTTACACGCCCACACAGTTACACGCCCACACAGTTACACGCCCACACAGTTACACGTCCACACAGTTACACGTCCACACAGTTACCTGCCGGGCACATGCTGATGATGGTTATGATTATGATAAAATGTCGAGGAAAGAGAGATTGGCAGTGCCTGTAGAAAGTACACAGGCTGCATCCTTGAGACTGATTCACATTCCAAACAATATACCAATATATTATTGTTATTTTTCTATCCCCGATTTTTCCGCTGCTACGAGATGTTTCCCTGTTGTCTACTTATTGTCTATGATAGACACGCATACAACAGTATAGGCCTCAGGCTTGAGTTAGTACTAGAACGGAGCACTATGGGTTACACCCGTTAGTTAGTTAGTCGCAGTTCCAACTTCACAGCAACGGGTCGTCCCCATTATGCTCCGTTCCTGTGCCAGTAAATATCACACAAAACGCTCCCCACTGCCCAATGTGAAAAGTGAAAAAGACAGGAGTCTCGACAAACAACAGCCTGCACAGATACACTGTGCATAATGCCGCCGCCAGAATGTCAACACAATAGTCCCCCACAAAACACCCAGTTCATTTCTGATGGAATCGGCAGTCATTTTCCCATCTGCATAAGGCAAAAACCGGTCAACTCTGGGACATAGCCATCCGCCATCGCTCCGAACATGCAGTCACGTTCCAAAAAACCTCGGGCAGATTCAAAAGCATTTCACACGAAACTCACAGCTCACAGTGTCGCGCCACGCACTCACTCAGTAGCAGGGCGACGGAACCATCAAGCCTCCTTAGTCGCCTCTTACGACCGTTACACCCGTGTGCCGTGATATTGATCCGTCGACTAAACTAAACTAAACTAAACTAAACTAAACTAAACTAAACTAAACTCACATTTCAAACAATATATCAGTATCTTAACCAAGTGGATAATTGTAAATACCTTGGGGGATTTATAACATTTGACGGAAGATGCACAACAGAGGTTAAGAACAGAATAAGGCAAGCAAAAGCTGCATTTCAGAAAACGAAGAGTATTTTATGCAATATAAGTCACTATCATTGAATGTAAGAAATAGAAAGCTGAAGTGCTGTAACGAACATGTGTTGCTGTATGGCAGTGAATCTTGGAATGTAAATGAACAAATTAGGACGAACTTGGAAGCAACAGCGATGTGGTTCCTAAGATGAATTTTGTGAATTACTTGGACTGCCAGAGTAACTAATGACGATTGTCTTAAAGAGGCTATTCAAGCTTGAAAATTATATACTACAATAAGAAAGAGACAAACAGCTTTCTTTGGTCATGTGATGAGAAGAGAGGCATTGGAGAACATCGTGACAATGGGAAAGATCGAGGGGGAGAGAGCCAGAGAAGGACCAAACCAAGACAAATAATGCTGGATGGATTGAGACACATGGCATGGAGGAATATCATCAGCAGAGTTGATCCAGAACACCAGGGACCGAGATCTGTGGACAGTCATGAATGTCTACGCCAGCTGGCATGACACTTGATATTGATGATGGTGATACCAATATAGTGAGGTTCATATAGGTTAAGTCAAGAACCGATATCACGGCACTCGGGCCATTTCCAACGTGCTCTGTTCTCACTTCAACATCCAGCGAAGAGACCCAATACTAATGGTATCAGTTGTTGTCTGGTGCAACAAGAAGTGACCAGTGGATCTGGTTGATAATTTAAAATATGAGGAAAGGTCAGACTAACACATAATCAACTGCAACTGGTACTATTAGTATTGGGACTCTTCGCTGATGATTGAAGATAAGGACGGACCAAGTTTGGGAATGTCTCCAAGGCTGTGATGTCGGTTCTTGACAAAACTCAGCTCAACTCAACTCACAAATACATCAGTTAAAATTAGTTGCACATCCTTTACAGGACGTTGCAGTCAACACCAGCATGTTTTTGCTGTTGGGATCTTTTGCAGTAGTTTGCCATTGATTTTTGAACGACAGACACCCACACCATTTCGTAAACAACCAACACAACGCGGCCTGCTGCCAAATCGCGCACAGCTGTGTTTCGAACTCGGGTAAGCGGGATCACGAACTGCGTCCGTAACACCATCGCCACAGAGTAGGCACAAATACAGCAACAAACTGTACATTGAAATTGCGCTTGTTGAGAAGAATATCTCGACAATGATAAGTTGTGTGTAAGTCTTCCAATTGTGAGTCAGGTCTCAGTTAGATATGACTGAGCTACCGTATGACAGTGGACGGCACTACCTGCTTTCTGTTAACGCCGAATGACGGGCAGAGCTCACCAAACCCGACACCCCTTATTGAGCCAAAGGTTTCGGGCGGAGGAGCGCAACTAGGAGGATACAAGCCTTCTGCGAGGACACGCAGCCCACAGTCTAAATGTCATGACAGGAGTGGCTATGCCCTAAACCTTGGTCGGCAACTGGTCAAGGGTCGAAGCTCCGAAAGGCGGATAGCTAGAGCATTGCTGTGCTGTCCGGCAGCTTCTGCAGCTTGTCTTGTTCCAGATGTATTGGGGTTACCTTTCCTGAGGAGTAAACGAGGCAGGCCGAGAGAGGGACCATGCTGCATGGGCAACACATGATCTCTACAATTCAATCCAGACTTTGTGCTATGGAAGGGTATAACTCCAATCCAGTGCCTCTGCCATGGGTTATAGTTATTATGCCTTGTTAGAATCACAATATAACAAACTATTGTCTGTCAAGACGGCAAGCTGCCAGTATCAATAAGTCTTCCAATAAAGAAGAATAACAGAGCAGATTCGAATCTTCAAAAGATCCGAATGAGAGAAGATCAAATTACTGTTTAAAGAATAGATCACGCTTAACCGCCTGTTCCAATCACTTTCAATTTTCTGACTTTTCACACTTCTGTTCTTTTCGGAAATTGGTGCAATTTCGCATTGGCATTCTCTAAGAGTGCGTTCAGTTCTCACACTTTACTTGAAAGTAATGAGGCGTTAGTAAACATGAATGCACCGTTAAAGATTAGTTGCACACCCTTTACAGGGCGTTGTAATCAGTCCCAGTATTTACTGATTGTTTGTGATTTACCAGGCAATTTTACGTTCAGTAGTTTGAAATGCAGCGTAAATAATGGAAAGATAGAACGATATTGACCGCGGAGAGGCAGACGAGTTGAGGATGGAAAAGTAGGTCGTCCTGTTTACGACACAATGGACATGTTGAGATCCGCGTGTTTTCATCAGTAGAGCAACCATTCGTCAGTGTGTTACCAGGCCGAGGGAGGGAAGCGAAATATACAGTGTGTTTGTAAAGTCTCACTACACTTTTATGTAGAACAAATCTTAAAAATGAAGTACATGACGTCATCAAGAATTTGCTCCACAGTCCATCGTGAAGCAATGCGCAGCGAATGGCTGTCGTCTGCTGGAGTAATTCTTTGCATTGCAAACAGAATGGTGTTGTTCCATCCATCATGTACCATGCCGGTAAGCGTGGGCGGTCATGTTCTGCTATCTCACTCGATCACCAGAGTCGTGGATCAGCTCCGTGTTTCTGTCATGTGACATTGGATACCTATATAGGAATCCTTGTGCCGGGTACAGTTGGTATGACTGCTTCACTACAATGATGGATAGAGTGTTTACAGCAGGTAGAGAAGTTATGATACTAGGTGACTTCAACATAGATATTAGTAAATCCAACCAGACATGGGACGATATCATTCTTTCTTACAATTTCAAACAACTAATAAACCGTCCCACAAGGGTTACTATCTTACGACAAATAGCCGAGAAACATTGGGAATATAAAAGAGATCTCCATAACATTTTTGTGGATTTTAAAAAGGCTTATGATAATGTCCATAGGAATAGTCTATGGAATGCTATGCAGGAATTTGGAATACCAAGGAAGTTAATCAACATGACCAGACTATGCATGGAAGATACTTATAATATAGTAACATATAAAGGTAGGAAATCAGACCCTTTCCAAATAACATCTGGCTTGAAACAGGGTGATGCACTATCGCCGCTACTCTTCAATCTGGCTCTAGAGAAAGTTGTAAGGAAGATAAAGGAGGAATGTGATATTGGAGGAACATCCAAGCTGCTTGGTTACGCAGATGATATAGATATTATAGGGCAAAGTGAACAAAAGTCATTGGAAATATTGACTCACTTAAAGAAAAAAGCCCAACAGATGGGGCTGGTTATCAACCAAGATAAGACAGAATATATGGTAATTTCAAGAGACGGAATGGCTAAAAACTCTGGCCACATACAAATAGATAATATGACCATTAAAAGAACGGAAACATACAAATACCTGGGTACAATCTTCAACTGCTCCAACATCATAAGGGAAGAAATACAAACTAGAATCAACTCTGGAAATAAGATATACTATGCACTACAACATCTACTAAAATCAAAGGCGCTATCTCGTAACACCAAAATCACAATATACAAAACACTGATCAGACCAGTTGTGCTGTATGGCTCTGAAACCTGGAGTACAACGAAAGGAGACGAAGCCTTGCTACAAACCTTTGAGAACAAAATTTTAAGACGCATCTTTGGACCCATTACGGATACACAAAGTGGAGAGTGGAAAAGAAGAAGTAACAAAGACATTTATGATCTGTTTAAGTCCCCGCTAATCACTGGTATCATGAAGGCTAATAGACTACAATGGCTGGGGCATATAGAAAGAATGGAAGATAATAGGGAAACAAAACTCGCTTACACTCAGGAAATAAATGACCGTAGACCCCGAGGTAGACCAAGAAGACGGTGGAGAGATAATACATGTACAGACGTACAAGCACTTGGAATCAACGACTGGCAAGAGAAGGTCCACCAGAGAGACGAATGGAGACGGATTGTATTTGCAGCAAAGAACCTCAATGGCTCGGAAAGCTGAAGAAGAAGAAGAAGACAAGGGTTACTGACACATCCTCAACTATAATTGATCATATATATGTTACTTGTCCAGATAATATTATTGAATGTTCTGTTCCTGTTAGTACAGTTAGTGACCACTACCCTGTATGTTGTACATGGTCAAGAATTGGGTTCAAATCTTTTAAACGTAAACATGTAAGTATCAAATTTAGAAATTTTAAAGCATTCAACTAAGACTTAAGAAAAGCAGCCCTTGATCACGTTTACCAACTTCCTGACCCGGACGATGCATTAGCTTTCTGGACGAAAACAGTCTACAATGTGTTCAATAAACACGTGCCAATCAAAGAAGTTCGAGTCAAAAATCAACATAAATCCCCATGGGTCACTAGTGAAGTTCTGGAAATTATGAGAGAGCGAGATACAGCACACAAAAATAAAGACTTCATCAATTACCGCAGACTAAGGAATAAAGTTAAATGTGAAATTCGTAGGATAAAAAAAGACCATTTAAAAAATTTGATTGTAGATAATTCAAACAGTTCAAATATATTGAAGGCTATTAACTTGCTAACCAATAAGAAACGCCCTACAGAATCAGCAATACCAAATTCTATAACATGCGATGAATTCAGTTGGTTCTTTCAATCAGAAATAGAGAATCTAAAGTCTTCAATACCAGACTCATCGTGTAATTTAAGTTCACTGGCATCATTCTGTGAGGAGAAGTGCACCAGAAATATTCCCGCTGAGATTCCTTTAATGTCTGTTGCAGACGTTTATAAATATCTCTTAAACCTCAAATCAACAAACTCACACGGCCTAGATGGTATCAGTAATAGAATTCTTCGTTGTGCTGCACCAGTCATTAGTGAGTCCTTAACGTTCATATATAACCAGTGCCTGGCCAAAAACTACTTTCCATCTGCATTTAAAATTGCTAAAGTGTTTCCGCTAATTAAAAATGGCTCAATCGATAATAGCGTTTTGGGTAATTATAGACCTATTTCCTTACTATCGTCGCTATCAAAACAACTAGAAAAACACATTCATAAAATAACGTTACACCATTTAATTAACAACGATCTAATAATTAACAGTCAATCTGGGTTTCGACCGAAATATTCTTGCCATAGTGCTCTAACAAAAATGACCGATAACTGGCACTTAAACATCAACAACGGTAGAATTTGTGGAGCGGTGTTTGTAGACTTTAAAAAAGCTTTTGATATGGTAGATCACGATATTTTAATTAGAAAACTAAAACAAATGAAGATAAGCACCAACATGGTGAACATAATTACGTAATTTCTATCCGACAGACAACAAGTCGTTTCCTTCAACAACTGTCTATCAAGACCCACACAGCTTAATATTGGTGTGCCTCAGGGCTCAATACTAGGTCCGCTGCTTTTTGCAGTTTATATTAATGATCTTCCTTTATATATCAATATAACTTGTGATCTATTTGCAGACGACTGTAATATATATATATACTAGTCAAGAAAACCGTAGTGAATTAGAGAATTCTTTACAAAAGGAACTCGATAATCTTACTAGATGGAGCAATGAAAACCTTATGCAAATTAACATCGACAAAACCAAATCCATGCTAATAACGACCAGACAAAAACTACAGACACTAGCCATAACTGGATCACAGCTCGAACTCCGCATGGCACGTTACCTATAGTTAATGTGAATGAACATAAAACACTAGGTCTTTTAATTGACAGCCATTTGAGCTGGAGCTCTCATGTTCACGTTCTTACAAAGAAAATAGCACAAAAAGTTTACCAACTTGTTAAAATTCAGCACTTCCTGGACGAAAGCACACGAAAAATATTATATACATGCTATATCCAATCACATCTCGATTACTGTTCCACAGTTTGGGATGGTTACCCTAAATCTAATTTAAAACGACTATGTTCTCTACAAAACCGCGCTATTCGTCTGGTTTTTGGCATAAGGCACGTTGAAAGTAATAATTTGTACAGTCATCCAAGACTTCTACCACTTCAAAAGCGCTTCCTTTTCAACAAAGCCAAATTAGTGAACAAAATTATATCTCAAAATACCCCAGAGTATCTTCTGCCGCTGATTCAATCTAATGCAATGAACAGCAAGCGCCTAAATTTGTTACATGTCTCAAAGCCTAGATTGGACCTATACAAAACATGTTTCGCCTATTCTGGTGCGCACTTATGGAATGATCTGTCTCCAGATCTGAAAACTCCAATGAGTCCCTACACATTTAACCGAAAACTCTTTCAATACTTAATCCGTACCGACTATATGCCACCATAATTCATTTACTGGTATAATTGTTCATTATAATTGTTCATTATAATTGTTCATTATAATCGTTCATTATAATTGTTTAACTATAATTGTTCACTATATATGTGTGTGAATGTGGGAGCGAGAGAGAGAGAGAGAGAGAGAGAGAGAGAGAGAGAGAGAGAGAGAGAGAGAGAGAGTGAGAGAGTGGATGTGTGTGTGCGCACGTGCGTGCGTGTGTGTGGAGAGAGTGATTGAGCGAGAAATGGTAGGAGAATGTGTCAGTGCATGCATTCGTACATTCGTAGGGAGTGTGCGCGTGCATGCATGCGTTCATGCGTATGTATATGTGTGAGAGAGTGTGATTGAGAGAGTGAGTGTGTGTGTGAAGGATTGTGTGTGAGAGAGTGAGACAGTTCGAGAGTTGATGTGTTAGTGTGTGTGTGTGTGTGAGCGCGCGCGCATGCGTGTGTGTGTATATATATGAAAGAATACACACACACAGAGAGAGAGAGAGAGAGAGAGAGAGAGAGAGAGAGAGAGAGAGAGAGAGAGAGAGAGAGAGAGAGAGCTGAGCAGATGCATGTCATGTAACACGCATGTTATGTAACACGCGAATCCATATGTTTGTGTATTCTCATCTGTCATATTATCAGTTAAATACCATTTGATTTTATCATGTATAATATGAACTTATGTACATTACTGTAGTTTGGCGAGAGAGTCAGTGAGTGTGAATGAGAGACAGAATGAGTGAGCGTGAGAGTGAATGTGTGTGTGTGTGTGTGTGTGTGTGTGTGTGTGTGTGTGTGTGTGTGTGTGCCTTCTCTGTGTGTATCTCTGTGTGTGGGAGCATCACTATTTTTACGTCACACACTGTTTATGTACACATTTTTCTCCATGTTTAACATTTTTATGAGACTGCTCATGACAAGTGTCAGTGTATGTGTGTGAGTAAAGTGTGGGAGTTGTTCATACTAGTTTCAATGCTCACGTGAGACATTTTGTATGTGTCTAGATGTGAGGAGGTGTGATTGTGTGTGGAGGATGTGTATGAGTGTGGGGATATGTGTGGGTGGGGGATGTGTGGGTGGGGGATGTGTGGGTGGGGGTATGTGTTTGGATGGGTTGGGGTGTGTGGGTTTTTGTGGGTAGTGATATTTGTGGGTGTTGGTGGGATGTGTGGATGGATGTGTGGGGGTGAAAGTAGGGGTGTGGGAATGGGTGTGGGGTATGTGTGTATGGGTGGAGGATATGTGTATGGGACGGGTGTGGGGTGTGTGTGTTTATGTGGGTGGTGATGTGTGGGTGGTTTGAGGAAGTATGTGTGGGTGGCGGGGTTGTGTGGGTAGGGGATTGTGTTGGGTGGATTGGGGATGCAAGGGCGGATGGGGAGAAGTGTATGGTGTGTGGGTTTGAGATATGTGTGCGGTGTGTTGGTGGGGGATGTGTGCATGGTGTGTGGGTGGGGGTGTGGTGGTATGGGTGAGGATATGTGTGTGGGTGGGGGATATTGTGTGGTGTGGGGGATGTGTGTGATGGGTGCGGGGAATGTGTGTATCGGTGGGGTGGTTGGGGGAAGTATGTGGGGGTGTGTGGGTGGGAGCTGTGTGCGTGGATGAGGAATGTGTGGGTGGGGTTGTGTGAGTGGCTTAGGGATGTGTAGGTGGGTGAGGTATGTGTCGGGGTGGGATGCGTGAGTGGGAGAAGGATGTGTGTGGGTAGGGGTATTGTGATCGAGAGATGTTTGGTTGGGGGTGGGTGGGTGGGGTGTGTGGGTGCTTAGTGGAGGATGTGTGCGTGAGTTAGTGTGTGTTGGTGGACGGGTAGGGAATGCGTGTGTGGGTGGGGAGAGGTGTGTGGTGCGTTGATTAGGGATATTTTGTTGGAGAGGTATGTGTGTGTGGATGGGGGATTTTTGTGGTGTGTGGGTGGGGGTATGTGGGGTGGATGGGTAAGGGTATCTGTGTGGGTGTGGGTGGGAATATTGTGCTGTATGTGGGTGGGGGATATGTGTGTGGTGTGTATGTGGGGATGGGTGGTGGTATGTGGGTGTGGGATGTGTTGGTGAGGGATATGTGTGTGTGTGGTGCGTAGGTTGGGAATATTGCGTGGTAGGGGATGTATGTGATGTGCGGGTGGGGGATTGTGTAGTGGGGGATTGGGTTAAGGCATGTATGGGTGGGTGGAGGATGTATGTGTGGGTGGTGGGGTGTTTGTGTGTGAGTGGATTGGGGATGTATGGGTGGTTAGGGAGATGTGTTTGTGTGGGGGGGGGGGGGGTAGGGAGATGTCAGTTGGTGGGGATGTGTGTGTATGGTTTGGGGATGTGTGAGTGGATGTGCGATGTGTGGGTTGGTGTGGGATTGTGTGCGTGGGTGGTGAATATGTGGGCAATGGAGATGTGGCTGGGGGATGGGTGGTTTGAGGTGTGGATGGGGAGAGGATGTGTGGGTTAGGATGTGTATGTGGGTGGGCCTTGGATGTGTGGGTTGGTGGGGGAATGTTTGTGGGTGGCGAGTGTGTTTCGGTTGGGGGAACAGGTGAGGGGAGAGTGTGTGGGTGGGGGATGTGCGGAAGGGGGATGGGTCGGTTGGTGGGGTATGTATGTGTCCCTTGGTGTGCGTGTGTGTGGGTAGGTGGGGGTGTGTGTGTGGGTGGGGTGATGTATGGGTAGGTGGGAGATGGGCCTTATAACATGGTAATTAACCTTGTTTATGTTTACAACATTCCTTTCACAATGTTTATTTTTCTTCCTATGTAAATGTATAATGCTCTTGATGAATGAAAGACGAGTGATTGGAAGGGCCGAATGTAAGACGGGCCTGCGCGCCCAATTTGTAACCCTAATAAAGTTGATTTGATTTGTCTCGACCATGCCACAAGGCCAAGCCATCCAGGTACTTGCTTCTAGGTCTTCCCCTTGGTCTGTTCCCCTCGATCTTACCAGTTGTCACCAAGTTCTCCAAATCATTTCTTCTCATAACATGCCCAAAAAATTGTGACTGTCTACGTCTAATGTCTCTAATCAGTTTACGATCTTCATTTGTTTCTTGAAGGACTTGTTCATTGGTCTTTCTGGCTGTCCATGGTATTCTTTGCATTTTCCTCAAACCGCATTTCTACAGCCATCAGATGTTTTTCAGCCTGACTGCTCATTGTCCAAGCTTCACATCCATATAAAAGTACAGGTTCTATGTAGTATCTTAACACTCTTTTTCTCGTTTCAGTTGACATCTTTTTATTGGTCAGTATGTTTTTCATCTTGCTAAAGGCTACTTTTGCCATGGCGATTCTTGTTCTAATCTCGTCAAGGCATCTCCCATCAGATGTTATTACTGTTTCGAGATAATTGTAACTATTCACTTGTTGAAGAATATTCCCATTTAATTGTATATTACATTGTGGTGTTTCGTTCTTCCTAGTGACGACTATAACCTGTGTCTTTTTACAATTTAATTCTAACCCTAGTTGTTCACTGTGTGTAACAACCGCATCTACTAAATTTTGCAGGTCCTGTTCATTGTCGGCAATTAAGACTATCATCTGCATATCTAATGTTATTGATGCATCGTCCCCCAATGTTGATTCCTTCCATATCTTCAATATTTCTGAAAATACTTTCACTGTACAGGGAAAACAGATCTGGAGACATTACACATCCCTGTCTCACACCTCTCTTAATAGGCTGATATTGGCTTACTTCATTATCAACTCTTATGGCAGCTTATTGTTTCCAATATATGTATTTTACAAGTCTAAGGTCTTTTCCATCAATTTGTAGATCTTCAAGCATCCTTATCATGTTGACATGTCTCACTTTATCGAAAGCCTTTGTGTAGTCAATAAAGCAAAGGTGTAGATCTTTGTTTACTTCTATAGAACGTTCGATTACAGTTCTCAGTATATACATAGCATTTACTGTACCCTTGCCTTCTACAAACCCACATTGTTCTTCTCCTATTTCAGGTTGTATTTTCCTCCTAACTCTTTGCATGATAATTCTTAGCAAAATCTTCGTGATGTGACTCATTATACTAATTGTTCGATGTTGATCATATTCCAAGGCTCCTGATTTCTTTGGGATTGCAATAAATACAGAATTACATAGCTCCTGAGGTATATTTCCAGTATCATATATTGTATTAAGCAGACTGGTAACTTTATCTATTCCATATTCTTCTAAAGCATTAATCATTTCTGTTGTGACGCTGTCTGAACCGGGGGTCTTGCCAGATTTCATATGGTTAAGAGCATTCTGAACCTCCATCTTCAAAATTGCTGGTCCTTCATTATTATTTTGAACATCATACTGTTCGTCTCTGTTATCGTCATAAAGGCTTTTAACGTAATCTGACCATACATGTAAGATCTTATCTTTTTCTATTATGACTCTTCCATCTTTTGTCTTTAGGCAGCCTGCTGATGTACGTGTTCTTTGATTACCATGGAGGTTCACCTCATTCTCGTTAACCACTCTTCATTCCCACGAACTGCTACTATATGTTTTACGTTCCGTCCTCATAGTCTGTTAAGTTTTTGTTGGTTTTTACAGTCCATTCAGTGTGTGTTGTGTGCTTATTATTTGTGTCTACACGTCCACCGTCTGCCACGCTGCCCCATTACTGCCCTTCCCACTGGCTATTCTATCAATTTTACCGCCCATTTCCTTTGTGCACACGCTTGTACACCCGGTGACCCCATTTCACGACTAGGCCTTCACATCGGTCTCGTCTCAATATTTTCTTTACCATTTGCCGCTATGCCTTCAACCGACTCACCTCAGTTATTCCAACAGTTGAGATCATACATCATCGTCTGCTTTTCTCTTCTACCAACGGATATTAAAATCACAGCCACCGACTTGGCTCTTAACATCTACAAAAAGACTCGTATTACATGTCATTTTAACTTCCTGCAGAACTGCCTACGACTTCATCTCACCCCACGTGGGTTCACTTCTAGATTTAACCCATCGGCGGGCTCTCTTCACGACAGCTGTAGTAGACGTTTATCTAAAATTGAGCTTAAATGTGCTACCCTTCGCATGCGTTGTATTGCTGACAACCATGCGCGCCATTTGTCTGACATTAGCTCTTCTATTTCCACCCTTGATCGGCATCTTAAACATCTTACCTCAGATAATAATTTCTTGTATTGTGTGATACGCTGTATCATCAATAGTACTAATCACCACTTATATAAATGTCTTTCCACGGCTAAAAAAAACTAAGTTAACCAAACTTCGTGCCTCTATCCCTACTCCTTCCGCCTCTTCTCTCTCGGCTCACCCCACCATCGTTTCCGACAATTTAGTTGTGTGCATACCCCCTGATCTCCCCCTATCAGCACAGGAGAAGTCGGTCCTTAGTAAAGGCCTCCGTTTCATACCCCTGCGTCCCTCTGGCGACAGATATGCACTACTGCAGGACGTCCATCGTTTCCAGGACGTTTGCAGGACGTCCATCGGGTCCCTCCTGCAGGAGCATCCAAGGCTTTAGATCTCTACATCGAGAAGACGCTCTTCGACATAGAACAATTGAAATTCAAGCCACTAAGGCACTCGAACCTTACAGCGGAGGAACAACAGGCGCTCACACATTTGAAACGCCGTGATGATATTGTTATCAAGCCTGCTGACAAGGGAGGAGCGATAGTGGTTTGGAGTAAGGACTTGTATATACAGTAAGGTAACAAACAACTTGGGGATGCCACTTCTTACAGACCACGGACAGAAGCGGTCATTAACAACACCGAAGTCAAGAGTGTGACGAATGCCATCATCAGACAAGGCCTCCTGCCTAGCTCTTCCACGTCGCTGATAATTCATGATAGTTGCTTGGGCAAACCCACCTTGTACATGCTGCCCAAGACACACAAGCTAGGGAACCCAGGTAGACCCATCGTCTCGGCCTGCTCTTGTCCTACTGAACGGATTTCAGAGTTCCTTGACAGCATATTTCAGCCGTTGGTTGCTAGCCTCCCCTCATATATCAAAGACACCAACCATGCTATCTCCATCTTTGATTCCATTAGCTTCACCACCCCTTCTCAGCACCAGATCTTTACTTTAGATGTGACTTCACTATACACATCTATTCCTCACTCTGACGGCCTTAAAGCCTTGGAATGTTTCTTAGACAAAAGACGCGGCCCCACCATAGCCACCGGACCATTGTTGCGTCTGGCAGAGTTAGTCCTTAACCTCAATTCATTTGAGTTCAATGGGAACTATTTTGACCAGATCAGCGGGGTTGCCATGGGAACTAAGATGGGTCCGAGTTATGCCTGTCTGTTCATGGGCTATCTGAATCACCAGGTAAGGAGTCAAAACACTGGTAGGCTCCCGGAGCTCTATAGGAGGTATATCGATGACTGTTTTGGTGTTTCAGACATGCCATTGTCTGATCTCCAGGACTTCATTGCCTTTTTCTCTAACTTTCATCCTAGCATCAGACTCACCTCCACTATTTCCTCGTCGGCTGTTAATTTCCTAGACATAACAGTTTCCTTAGGTTCTGCTGGCCTATGCACGACGGTTTACTATAAACCGACTGACACATGCATTCCTTCTCTACACCTCCTCCCATCCTCCCTCTTGCAAGGATTCCATTCCTTTCTCACAACTGCTACGTCTCCGACGGCTTTGTCATGATAACAACGACTTCCGTCAAAAAGCCCACGAAATGTTGGATTTCTTCCGCCTTCGAGGCTACCCGGAGAATGTTCTGTCTACAGCTCTTCACCGCTGCCAGTCTATTAGTCGTGCCGAGGCTCTCTCTTCCAGGCCGAAACCACGCAATAGTAGACCTATTCTCTCACTTACCTACCATCCTCATAATATTGCTGCCAAGAATATTCTCATGAGGCATCTACCCATCCTCCAGGCAGACCCGGCCACTCGCGGTGTCTTCTCAGAAGCCCCACTTGTGGCATACAGGCGTGATCGTAACCTGAGTGATGTGCTGGTTCATAGCACTCTATCACAATCCCATCAGTCTCTTCCTGGCACAACTGCATGTCTTCGATCTCGTTGTAAAACTTGTCCATATGTCCTTCAAACCACAAGTCTCACTTTCCCTAAGACTACTTTCCACATCCGGGAGGGTTTCTCATGTACGAGTCGCAACGTCATCTATGCGATCATCTGCACACGTTGCGACATGAGGTATCTTGGAGAGACGGGCCTTCGTCTTGCGGACAGATTTAGACAACATTTATCCGATATCGACAGTGGTGCCAAGAAACCGGTACCCCTACACTTCAACAGTTCCGACCACTGTGGGGTTGCCGACATACGTGTTACGGCGATAAAATCGTGCACATCTCACGAACGCGATCGTAAGACATTGGAAAACCGTCTTATCTTCCAATTGGGTTCACTTTCCCCTCACGGCCTCAATGTCCAACACAGTTTTATTTAAATCCCCTACGCCCCTTATCCACAACCCCCCCCCCTCCCTCCATCTCCGCTACCTTATAGTCAACTTCATAGCCAGTTGTAAGTCCTTCGCAGGACGTGGGAGTCACCACCAGCATTATCTCTGCTTTCTGTGACTTCTTGGTTGGTTTGCATGGGGTCGTTTCTCATTGCGTTCTGAACTACCGTCACTTGTGCTACCTTTTGATAGCAAACGATTGCTGGCCTGCACATATATTGCCCACAGCAGCGTTTCGAACTTGGCGGAATTGCGTACTGCATCCGTTACATCGCCTCAGAGTGACACATCCATATTTTTCCATTCGCTCTTCTGGGCGCACCCCGATCCCCCTAACGCGGGTTCCCTCACCGGTTGAATTAACCAATCACCGAGTTTCTGGCTGTACTGACCTTTAGGCAGTTGACCCCTTTAACACAACATCCGTTCCATTCCAGCCATGGATAGCCGTCTCAAGCTTAAACACAGATGAGTTGATATTTAGACATTCATGTAGTGTTGATCGTGTATTAGTTTAATCAATTTTTGTTTGTTTGTTCTGTGCTGACGAAGGCTTTGGCCGCAACGTTCATTGTTTTTTGTAGTTGTGCTTTGGTAGAGCTCTCAACCTACTTCTCGTTTTTCAGTGATTCATTCAGTGTTCTTTGATTAGTAAGCTCCTGAATTCGTTTGTGCATTAGTTTCGCATGTTTACTGTTGTGTTGTTTTTCAATTTCTCTGCAATTTTTCTCAAGCCATGTTTCTTTTGCCTCCTTACATAAGGTTCTGACTTTTCTGTGAATTTCTTCATATTTGGCAGGATTATGTTTGTTCTGTCTTCTTGTTTCCATTAGTTGTAAAATTTCTTCAGTCATCCATGTCTTACTCTCTTTACTTTTGGAATAGTTTTTTTTCTGCTGCACAACTGATTGAATTCTGCAGCATTTCCCATTGATCATCTACATCTTGAAATAGGATTTCTAGATCAGACAATAAATCAAATTTGTTCTTTACCTCTATGTTAAAGTTATCTTGTATTTCTTTGTCAGTTTTCAATGTGCACACGTCATATTTAGGGTTTCCTGCTGTATACTTGACTTTCTTTAACTTTACCCTCAATGTACCTGTAATTAATCGGTGATCACTGTAACAGTCTGCATTTGGACCTGTTTTTACGACTGTTAACGCATTTCGAAACCTTTTGCTAATCAGGATGTAATCTATCTGGTTTTTAATCCTGCTGTCTGGACCCCTCCATGTCCATAATTTTCTAGGATGTTGCTTAAACCAGGTGTTTCCTACAACCGATTCTTGTTCTTTTGCCTATTCTACAAATCTGTATCCTCTTTTATTTCTCTCTCCCAAACCATGGCTGCCTACACTGCATCCATCGCTATGCTTTCCTATTTTTGCGTTGAAATCACCCATTATGATATTTATTTCTGATTTTGTACAGTTCTTCAAAGCAGATTCCACGTCATTATAAAATTCCTCTATACTTTCTTCACTGCATCCACTTGTTGGGGCATATACTTGAATGACATTTATTTTAAAAGGTCTTCCGTTTAATTTTACTAATAGAACTCTGTCTGATCAGCCCGATATCCTTTGACAGAATGTGATGTTTGCTTATCTAATATAATGGCTACACCTCTTTGCTGTTCTTCTCCCCCAGAGTAAATAATCTTACAATCCTCTCCTGTCCTTATCCCTGCTCCTTTCCATCTCGTTTCCGATATTCCTAATATGTTAGTCTTCTCTCTCTCCATTTCTTTTTTGATGTTTTCTAATTTTCCATCTGCATTCATTGTTCTAACATTCCAAGTTCCTACTTTCAATGATATTAATCTTTTGCACCTAGTAGCCTGTTGAAGGTCTGGAGTCACCTGGTGCGCATGACTATCCCTACCGGGCGAGGCCGCTACTATGGAGCACCCATTTACGCCGTTTCTCTGATTATCGATGAGTCCACACAACATGATTTTCTTGGCATCTGTAAAGAAGGTAGTTTGTCATTGCTTTCCTTCCCAGCAGTGACCATACTGGTCAGTGAGAGTATCCATTGTCTCCTAAAAAAAAAAGAGATCCTCTGCCTACCGCCGTGAAGGTGGAGACCATAACCTACAACACAACCTGGTGTTATTAACGGAAGAAAATTTGTTTTTCAAATTTGTTGTACATACAAAGTGTAATGAGACTTTACAAATACCCGGTGATAACAATGTTTTTTTTTTTCCTTTACTGGATTTTGCAGTCAACACCAGCATTTTACTGATGTTGTTGATGTCCTGGCAAGTTTTTACGTTCAGTAGTTTGCCGTTGATTTATTAATGATCGGCTCCCATACCAACACGTTAAAACCAACGAGACACAGTCTGCTGCCAAACCGGTCACCGCTGTATTTCTAACGCGGGTTAACGGCATTTCGAATCGCGTCCACAACACCATCGCCACGGAGAACGGCAGTAACAATGTGATACACCTAAGAGATGACTAGGGAGTATTGGCCTGAAAAGTGGTCGCCTAATCTTGTTTACAACTTTAGCTACAAATCCAACCAGTCTTGAACAATTCTACAAAGGGCATGGCGTATATTGGTTGATGCTTCATTGGAAGAGAGAAGAAGTAAGGAGCCATTTGTGTTCACCAAGAAGGATCAGCCGGCGTCTATTACGAAGGGCTAGCGAGTGCTATTCGTAAACCGCACACCGCGTTTGAAACACAGCCTCGTGTCTTGCGCTGGCTTTGATACAATGATACGAGTGGTGGTCGTTCAGAAAGCAATGGCAAAGTACTGAACGTAAACATACCAAGCAATCACACACGGTCAAAAAATGCTTGACTGCGACGTCCTGTATAGGATGTGCAATGCACTTTTCAAAATATTTTTATGACAGATATGTGACAGATCTTTAACACAGATCTAGGCTCCAAGGCAGACCCACCATACAGTTGGTGCCAGGACAAGTCTGGGGCAGTGAAGGCGACCGATGTGACACTGATCACATCATTCACCGAGTGCTGTTGGTCTATCAAATGTGGGTATAGCACCATAAACCCCAAGGGAGGCAAGGTGTCTCGACAAGTGTCCTGTACTTTACCTTGCTTTGTTTCGTTTCGTTTCACTTCACTTCGCCTCGCTTCGCTTTGCTTTGCGTTGCTTTGCTTGGCTTCGCTTCGCTTCGCTTTGCTTTGCTTTACTTTACTTTACTTTACTTCACTATGAAAGATATATGGACACATGGTATTACGCGTATGTACATCATGAGAAATACATTCACAAGCATTTGTGTTCAATCGTAGAAGAAGACGAAGGGAATATATATATATATATATATATATATATATATATATATATATATATATATATATATATATATATATATATATATATATTCTTCTTCTTCTTCTTCTTCTTCTTCTTCTTCTTCTTCTTCTTCTTCTTCTTCTTCTTCTTCTTCTTCTTCTTCTTCTTCAGCGTTCCGAGCCATATATATATATTATAAGAAAATAATCAACTGCGTTTGCCCAGAATACCGTGACTGCGATCTGTGTAGAGACGTGAACGCCGACGCCAGGTGGAAGGGAACTTTATGACGATAATGACAATGTGATATTTCTATTGTTTCTGGAAGCAGATTATTCTAGTAATCCGGCTCTGCAGCGAAGGGGTTACGGATGCAATTCGTAATCCCGCATTCCACGTTCGAAACACAGCTGCGGGCAATTTGGCAACAGATCGCTTGCTTTGGTTTTCGTACTATGGTATGGATGCTTGTCATTGAGAAAGCAACGGTAAACTACTGATCGTAAACTTGCTAAGAAATCATAAACAGCCAAATATATTCTGGAGTTGACTGCGACGTCCTGTAAAGGATATGCAACTAACTTTAAAAAAAAAATTCTAATCAACTTAAAGACTTAAAGACAAACAAACGCGTTATGTATTATTATTATTATTGTTTTTTAAAGTTGTTTGTAGCGTGAACTGCATCTTCAGAAAAAATGGCGACCGGAAACGCTGAACTAACTGAGTTGCCTTGTGCAGTGACGTGTCGCTGCTGGTTTTCTGGTGACTGCCACTTCCATCAACGATGAACTGTATTTTTCGTGCCGGACTTTAATGCTGGCATTCTGGCAGCGGCATTATGCATAGTATACCTGTTCGGGCTGTTGGTTTGTCGAGACTCCTGTCTGTTCCACTTTTTACATGGGGCAGAGAGGAGCATTTTGTGTGATATTCACGGTCACAGGAACGGAACATAATCGTGCGACCCTTCACGGTGAAGTTGGAACCGCCACTAACAAACTAACGAAAAACGAAAGTCGGGTAGCAAGTATCCAGCACTCTGTCTTGTCTCCACCTGGTCTCCTCCATTATAGAGGGGTGTGAGTGTTCCAATGACCCCGAGAGCTAGGCCGACGTAGCGCCGCTACTGGCAGGGTTTCCAATGCCGGATAGGTCAAAGGATAGGGACCAGACGAAGATAGACACAAACCTGCTGCATTGTGGGTAGACTGGGGACAAAGTAAACCCGGGAAATGCTAGTCGAAGCTCTAGATATGTACGTACGTACATACACCCATACGTAGATCCGTGTTCATCATCATCATCATCATCATCATCATCATCATCATCATCATCATCCATCATCATCATCATCATCATCAAGTGCGCTGCCAGCTGACATAGGCGTTCATGTCTCTCCACAGATCTCGGTATTTGGTGTTCTGTATCAACTCTGCTGCTGATATTCCTCCTTGCCACCGTCTCAATCCATCCAGCATAATTTCTCTTGGTCTGCCTCTGCCTGTCTTCCCCTCGGTCTTTCCAGTTGTCACGATGTTCTCAAATGCCCCCCCCCCCCCTTTCTCATCACATGACACAAGCAAGCTGTTTGTCTCTTTCTTATTGTTGCATAAAATATTATAATTTTTCATTAGCCTATTTTAGGCAATCGATTTAATTACTCTGACAGCCCAAGGAATTCGCAACATTCGTCTTACGAAACACGTCTTTGTTGCTTCCAAGATCTTCCTAAGGTGTTCATTTACATTCCACGATTGATTGCCATACAGCAAAACAGGTTCTATATAGCATACATACAGATATATCGAGGTCAGTATGGCCGAATGGAGAAGAGGGGTCATTATTCTAAAAACAGTAACATAATCCGCTTCAATCACCAGCCTCCAAACTACAACAATAACATCGTCAATCTCTTTCACTCCCCAACAAACTACAAACAGTAACATCGTCAATCTCTTTCACTCCCCAACAAACTACAAACAGTAACACCGTCAATCTCTTTCACTCCCCAACAAACTACAAACCGTAACATCGTCAATCTCTTTCATTCCCCAACAAACTACAAACAGTAACATCGTCAATCTCTTTCACTCCCCAACAAACTACAAACAGTAACATCGTCAATCTCTTTCACTCCCCAACAAACTACAAACAGTAACATCATGCGTCTCAATCACCAGCCCCTGAACGAAAACAACATCTTCACCCGCCTCTTTCACTCCCCAACAAACTACAAACCGTAACATCGTCAATCTCTTTCATTCCCCAACAAACTACAAACAGTAACATCGTCAATCTCTTTCACTCCCCAACAAACTACAAACAGTAACATCGTCAATCTCTTTCACTCCCCAACAAACTACAAACAGTAACATCATGCGTCTCAATCACCAGCCCCTGAACGAAAACAACAACATCTTCACCCGCCTCTTTCACTCCCCAACAAACTACAAACAGTAACATCGTCAATCTCTTTCATTCCCCAACAAACTACAAACAGTAACATCGTCAATCTCTTTCATTCCCCAACAAACTACAAACAGTAACATCGTCAATCTCTTTCATTCCCCAACAAACTACAAACAGTAACATCGTCAATCTCTTTCATTCCCCAACAAACTACAAACAGTAACATCGTCAATCTCTTTCATTCCCCAACAAACTACAAACAGTAACATCGTCAATCTCTTTCATTCCCCAACAAACTACAAACAGTAACATCGTCAATCTCTTTCACTCCCCAACAAACTACAAAAAGTAACATCGTCAATCTCTTTCACTCCCCAACATACTACAAACAGTAACATCATACGTCTCAATCACCAGCCCCTGAACGAAAACAACAGCATCTTCACCCGCCTCTTTCACTCCCCAACAAACTACAACAGTAACATCATCAATCTCTTTCACTCCCCAACAAACTACGAACAGTAACAGCATGCGTCTCAATCACCAGCCCCTGAACGAAAA
Organism: Cepaea hortensis; assembly: GCA_963921405.1. Classification (NCBI taxonomy): domain Eukaryota; kingdom Metazoa; phylum Mollusca; class Gastropoda; order Stylommatophora; family Helicidae; genus Cepaea; species Cepaea hortensis. The sequence continues at coordinate 367,493,281 of OY992876.1, forward strand.
CAACAACATCTTCACCCGCCTCTTTCACTCCCCAACAAACTACAAACATCAACAGCCGGTGATTCAACCTCCCACCAACAAATAATGAAAGGATAATTATCAACACAGCCGTTCAAGAATGTGCCTAGCTCCAAGTACACGATTTCTACAACACGGTCGACAAATGATCAAAACCTATAATTCACAGGAAACGCTGCTGGCGAGAGAAAAAAAATGAGAATTCTAAAAACAACAACATCACGTAGGAAATAACGAGTTCTAATTATAACAGACACGCATTGAATACATTCATCGTTGGATGATTATAAAATATTGTACAGTAATCTAGCCCACACAGTAGCAAGATCTCCATGTACGATGTTGATTATTTGTAGTTAGTGCTCACTCACAAATAAAATTAGGGTCATGTAATTCTAATATTACAAAAATTCACTAATTGGCGCATGCGCAGAATAGTTGAAATGAAATGGTATGACGGAACCACCAACGTAGTCGTGCTGGAGAGAAATTCAAGAGGTGAGCATGGCCGCAGGGATAAGAGTGCTCATTCTTAAACTCCCGGTGTGCGAGGTAGCGGGTTCAGCCCCTAAACCTTTCAGCTGGACTAAAATGTTGACTTCTCATCCTTGACTTGGGGATGTAAATTACAAATACCTCTGAAGTTGGAGTGGGTTCGCCTGACGGAGAGGGATACTAGGGATATAGAAAGCTTATTTACACTCAAAAATCAGTCCAGTCGACCAGAGGCAGTAGGACGTGTATGGACTATGCTTGAGTTAAAAGAGAGCGGGAAAAAAAATCCAGTGTATTAAAAGGTGAGGACAAACAGCTAGCGCTGAATAGGACACACTGAGAAAACATGAAGATAATATAACTAGACACTCACTTGTAAGGAACACACAAGACAGGACACACAGAAAACGATAAGATAATATAATTAGACACTCTCTTGTATGGAACCTACAAGGTAGGACACACTGAGAAAACCTGAAGACAATATAATTAGACACTCTCTTGTATGGAACCCACAAGCTAGGACACACTGAGAAAACCTGAAGACAATATAATTAGACACTCTCTTGTATGGGACCCACAAGACAGGACACACTAAGAAAACATGAAGACAATATAACTAGAAACTCTCTTGTATGGAACCCACAAGATAGGACACACTGAGAAAACCTGAAGACAATATAACTAGAAACTCTCTTGTATGGAAAGCGAAATTAGGTAGACATAAAATCACACGGAGCAGAGACTTGCAGAGATGAATAATTTAGTCACACTTGGAGGGAGCTGCAGGAGAAAGCAAGGGAACCATTGGGGTGGTCACTTTGTGGTATTATGCCCCAATGAAGGATTTGAGAAAAAATAGATGCAAATCCTTTACAGAACGTGGCAGTCAACCCCAGCGTTCTTTGGCTGTTTGTGATATCTTAATAAAAAGTTTTACGTTCTTTAGTTTGCCATTGCTTTCTGAATGACCGGCACTCATACCTCTGTATGGGAGAAACCAACGCTATGCAGTCAGCTTCCAAATCGCCCAAAGCTGTCTTTCGAACGCTGTATGCAGGAATATGAATTGCATTCGGAGCCCCTTCGGCAAAGAGCCGGTAATCGGAGAAAAGAACAGAAGAAAAGATAGACGAATCCTAACATTGGCTTGGAGACAAATGCAGCTAACGAACTTAAGAGACTGTCAAAAACTGTCATTTACTGCCAATATAGTAACTTGCGGTGATGGTACGGGAGGGTGGGGGGGGGGGGGGGGGGGTTCGTCTTGAGCCTGAAGAATTAAGGCCGCCTGGCTAGTGCAGTAGCCGCGAACTCTGCAAGTTAGAGTTTTCTTTTTGCCCCCGACATAACCTTACCGAGGATTCGAACCCGAGTCTCCTGAAGGAGAAAGTATAGAAGAGGAAAAAAAAAAACATGGCTACGATAATTATTGACCGCAACCCAGGAGGAGTAACATCTGCAAACCGTGATATCAAAAACACCCCTAACAAATAATAATTGAAATGACATTTTTTTTTTTTGGTTGGGAAGGGAGGGGGGGGAGGGGGGGGGGGGGTAATTATTGTTGAAAACACGAACGCCTCCAGCGAGGAACAACAATTGCGGCGAATCGATAATGGGTAATTTAAGTTTCAAGTGTCCAGATTTTCTCCCCTGGTGTCTCCTAACTGGTGATTAGATATGAGAGCTTACCATTAATGCTGGCCAAAACAACGGGGTTAGATTTGTTTGAACATGTTAAGAAAAACAAACAGATACGAACCATTTGTTATTAAGATATAACAGACATCTAAAGATTGGATTGGTCATTAAAGGATGGTGTTAAATGTTTTTTTTTTTTTTTCTTTTCTTTTTCTTTTTCTTTTGTTTTTTTAAATTATGAAGACACAAACAATATAATTAATAATTTATTGCCTGGTATATCTTGCTGTTAGTTAGAAATGACTGAGTTACTGTATGAGAGTAGACGGTACTGCTTGCTTTCTGTTAGCGGCGAATGTTGTGCCAAGAGTTTCGGGCGGAGAAGCGCAATTGGGAGGGTACAGGTCTTATTCTGGTGCGAGGAAATGCAACTACGCTATGCCCTAAACCTTGGTCTGCAGCTGGTCTAAAATTGAAGCTCCAATAAGCGGACCGCTAGAGCATTGCTTAGCTGAGACTTAAAACGGTTTAGGGGACTCGACGCAGTGATCTCTTACATTCTGTCATTTATAAAAGTCTCTGACTCCGTGAGTCGTTGAGGGAATTATTGTTTTCGCTCGCTATCTTTGAACTCAAGAGTAGTCAATACACGTGCTACTAATTTTAGTGCACTGGTCTCATTCTTGCGTGCCAATAAGCTTTCCCTATTACTAGCGTTCCTCGCACCCAAGAAAACCCACTTTGACTTCAGAGGTACTTGTAATTTACGTCTCCAAGTCAAGGAAGAGAAGGTAACATTTTAGTCTAACTGACCCATGTAGGGGTTGAACTCGCTACCTCGGCATCGGTAAACCAATTGTTTGAAAACGAGCGCTCTTATCCATTAACCTCCCGCTGAGGGAATTACGGCTGGGGATTTCCCGCTAGAGTCAGGGGTGGCCACTGCTGAACACACTAACGGCTAGGAATTTACGGCTAGAATCAGGGCACTGCTGAACACAAGAAGGTTCTATAGTATGACCCGCAAAGAATGCCTTCATTCACGATCAGTTATTTTGAAAACTGTCTGTTGCATCGTTATGAAATTTTCCCAGCCGTCTTATATTTACCCCCACCCAAGGAATATGTCTTTGATAGGTAAAAAAACAACTTAAATCATCGAAAGCGGCGACATTTCTTTGATGTTTTGCTGAAGAACTAGTGATTTCTCGCTAACAAATTTATGTTTACAGTAACGAAAGCCCCGCCAATTCAGATGACACACAAGGCGTATCCGGATTAGTATGGGAGTGGATGAAATGAAAGAAGTAGCTTAAAATCGACAGGGTCGGCTGCATTGCACCGGGTTTTTATCCCATATGGCTCAGTTTATTTCCACAGCGTGGAAAGCGTCGCACAAAGCACGAACTCCGTACCTCCAGCGACGACCCTCGGGAGTCTCCTAAAAATATGCACTCGTGAAATGAAGGACGCGGCCCGGAATCGAAAATACAATCTTATGAGCCCGAGTCAGACGGCTTGACCACTTCACCACGGAGAATCTCGAGAGGGGTGCAATGTGTAATATTAGTAAAGACAGAGAATTTACAGAGGCATGGGGTAAATAATGTGTAAATTGACAGGAAAGTAGAAGGAATATATTTCTTACCTTATTTTTCATTTCCTTCTTGTTTCTTCAGCTGCTGGTTAATAATTTGTACACAAGTATTCGTGTTAGCTTTTTATATTGAGTTCGTGAAAGCTTCCATTTAGCTTAAGCTGTGCGTTAATGTGCGTATGGAGTGACCAGAAATGATACCGCAATTTAGTCATCATGTTTCCATTTTTAAGGATCTGTTCAGCTGTCTGTGTAGTTTGTTAACACGTACACATGGGTGACAGGCCCGCTTTGAGTCTTCGTGAAATATTGTCTACTCTGCTGTTTACCGTTCAGAGACGGAACATGATTACCTGTTTTGCACTATGAAAATAGTTGTCAGTGTCTCTGTAGTGGGCTTTCTTCTTAACGACCAAGATGTTGGTCCTCTTTTCATTGAAGTTTATAGATTGATTCGTATGCACGTGTGTTGTCCCCTAATTTGACAACGTGTTTGCTCTCACGTTTCTTGTTATGCCACAATATGTCAGTTTCCACCGCTATATTACTCTTCTGTTGGTATTCAATGCGTTTAGTGTGTGTGTGTGTGTGTGTGTGTGTGTGTGTGTGTGTGTGTGTGTGTGTTATTTTTTTTCAATACAGTTGTTTGTCACCGCTGAGGGCTTGCGGAATTGAAAATTCATCACTGTGGAATACAAACTGTTGCCATTGAAATTATGGTGATGCTGTAATGTTTAGGGCCTGCAATTCGTCTGAATAGTTGGAGCAAAATATCCCAGTAAGTGTGTACGTAGATTAAGGTCTGCGATCTGCTCAGACCTTAATCTGTGTCGGACGATTCCAGTAGGTTGATGATTGCTCTCGGTTGCATAAAATTCAATCCATCCTTTCTCCAATAGTCCTCTTTCTCTTTCAACACATGGTCCTCACATTTTTTCCAGTAACTTTTATCAATATTTAATAGCGCGGACTGAGTTAGTATCTTGACGTCAGACAATGTGAATGTAGTATTGGCAGCTGCCACTTGTCCTTTAACTTTAGCCCACACAAGTTCTATAGGGTTTAAATGAGAATGATACGGCGGAAGTCTCAAGCACCTATGGCCATGCTCTTCTATCAACTTGTCGATTTGAAATTTCTTGCTTTTTTGCGCCTGTTTTACAAGGTACAACAACTGTAGCTTGAAATATGTTTCTGGAAATGGTATATTTTCCCTTCGGAGCCATATCTTTGTGCTCGATGCCGTAGGTATTTTGTCTTCTTGGGCAAAAACATTGTGATATGATGCATTGTCCATGATTAGACAAGACGGTCTATCAAGAGATGGAAGTACTGTATTATCGAGCCAATTTCTAAATACATTACCATTCATCTCATTATAATAATCCCTATTGTCTGTATGCTTTGATACGAACACGAGCCCAGCATTCTGTAGTAAGCCATTATGAGTACTACAAGCATAGGCTATGACCAAACGCTGTCCTTTATTACTGGGTACATAACGCTTTATCTTTTCATCCATTGATTGCCATTCCTTTTCACTTGTGTGGTGCGCATTGATCCACGTCTCATCCAAATACACTATGTCATAATTTTCTTTGCGCATTTCCCTTATTTCACGTAGGTATCTGCTTCTCAAGGCTCCTAAATGCGGTCGCTCGCAAATAATATTTCTACCGCCCTTGTACTTTCAAAAAGTGAAGATAATGTCCTTATAATTTTCCACAAAGTTGTTTTGGATAGCTCTATGTTATTGTTCTTTCTCAACCAAACCCTGAGTTTTCTTACAGTCACTGTTTCTTTGGCATCCAGCATTTTTATAATGCTGGATAATCCTGGATATAAAATTCAAAATTTTTATAATTTTAGGAGTCTCCGTGGCGAAGTGGTCAAGCCTTTTGACTCAGGCTCCAAAGGTCGTGGGTTCGATTCCGTTCCGCATCATTCGGTTCACGAGTTAAATTTTTCGGAGACTTCTGTCGTCGCTAGAGCTGCGGAGTTCGTGCTTTGCGCGATGCTTCCCGCGCTGCGGAAAGAGACCGAGCCATATGGGATAGAACCCGGTGCAATGAAGTCGACCCTGTCGAATTTTAAGCGACTTTTTACAGCCTTTTTATAATAGCTCGCATTATGACATCTTTGTCAAAGCTGTCTACAATAATCTTTCTACCTACCGTTTGGTTATTGCGTGGTGGTTTAATTCCAAATTCTTGCACCCATCGACGAAATTACAGTTTACTCAAACCCAATGCATGCACTGTTCTTTTTTCGGAATTTGTAATAGTATACACAATTTCGCATTCAATCCCATTGAAAAATATTCACACATTTCAATTTTAGCGATAAATGAAAAGATGTTAAAAGAAACAAAAAAAACATATTAATCAGGTTTCATGAAACAACCCACATTTTGAGACACCTCTGAACAGTCCTAGTTTAAAACAACGCGGGGAGTTGGCGGCATAAGGCCAATCCCGTGGAAAATATTCAACATTGAGCGCTGATTGTCTGGCTACGCTGTAATACATTTAAAATTATGAATTTCATCTCAGACTCGTAAATTATATACCGCATATAAACAAACTTTGAAATCTGCTGTAAAATCTCCAGAACAAATTTTTTTTGTTTGTTAGGTGGACATAATGATAAGGTTATATATTAAATCTCATAATTTTCCCTCAGTTGGTTACTGAGATATGGATGTTTATATTGAGGCAAACAAATGTGGACATACTATAGTTACACAGCTAGAAGTATGAAGATGAAGTGGGTACGATACTGCGCCTTCCGGGTGGCTAGTGGTAGTCTAGTGACTCATTTACCCATATAGTTTTTACCTGGGGAAGCATTGTGTAAAGTTAAAAAAGGACAGACGTTTAACGAAACAGATTTTAAAGGCAAAGGGTTCAACTTAATTGCACCGGTATTCATCCCATATGCCACGGTCTCTTTTCGCAGGGCTGCCTGCCTAAAGCGTCGCACAAAGCACGAACTCCACAGCTCCAGGGACAACCCATAGGAGTTTAAGAGAAAATTGCACTCGTGAACCGAACGGCAGAGACCGAAATTGAACCCACAACCTTCAGAAAGCGAGGAAGGTGTCGTAACCACTTCGCCACTGGAATTCAAGTGGACAGATGCAATATAAGTAGACGACCAGCGTAGACATGTCTCTCTCACAAGGACTTCACAATGATATATTTTCCGATTTTCCTATTTACGCCTAACCATATACAAACAGTCAGATAATGCTCCTCGGTCACAGCCTCTTAGTTACAAACAGCCACATCATGCGCCTCAGTCCGCAGTCTCTTAACTACAGTCACATTATGCGCCTCAGTCAGCAGCCTCTTAACTACAGTCACATCATGCGCCTCAGTCACCAGCCTCTTAACTACAGTCACATTATGCGCCTCAGTCACCGGCCTCTTAACTACAGTCACATCATGCGCCTAAGTCACCAGCCTCTTAACTACAGTCACATCATGCACCTCAGTCACTAGCCTCTTAGCTACGAACAGTCAGATCATGCACCTCAGTAACCAGCAAATGTTATTGTAACTTACGCTAAGTCAAGGTTGGGAAGTTATCATCCAAATCAAACTGACCATCTTCTATGCCGCGGTCACACGACAGCGTTATACCTCTCAGCTACGTCGACGTCCGTCCCGATCTATATAAGGAGGATTATTTTTCAGTAGAAAAGTTGTTTTAGGGCCCTTTGTAAAATCGACTTAGTATTATAAGTGTGCTAGCACATGACTGACTTAGATCTTATATACAGCATGCTTGCTTTGACAGCCACAGTGACGTAATGGCTAGACACTCGCCTGCTAAATCTACGGTAAAGAGTTCTAACCCGCATCAGGGCGAAATTTTAATATAAAGTGAAATAATTAGATAACTCCTTCAAGCTTAAATATTCACATATTTGCACAGTAATGTCGATTGTCAACCACGGTAATTTAAAACCTGAATTGGTACTCCACAGGATTTATAAAGCACCATTGCCAACAGCCCAAACCAAAACCAGAAGAAACTACAGTTCCTAAACTCAAGGTATTCATCCAGCTAATCTTCCGAGGGGATGACGTAATGCAACTTCTACAGGACCGGCTCATCCCAGCAGTCCGCCGAACATTCTGTGCTGCATCTCCAGTTATCAGGTACTGAACCACACCGATTCTCAACCCAGGAGTAAAAGAACCTGTAGGTTTGTACGCCAAATCCAACTGTATTTATCAATTTACATGCAGGTGCGGGTCCATCTACATCGGCAGAACAGAGTGGTAGTTACACAGCAGGGTTGTTGAACACATTCCTAACTGGATTGACAAGATACTACACAAGACGTTGGTAGCCTAGATAGGCCGACACGCCGGAACATTCCTGCTTCATCGATCGCGAGGCATGTGCTGGACAGCGGACATGTGATTGAGAGAGAAAGTGCCTTCCGTGTGTTATTAAAGTTTGCAGAAGCTATAATGATTAACCTACATAAGCCGGCAGTGTGCAAGCAGAAAGACATGTTAGTCAGTTTAAAATTACCGTGGTAGACAATCGACATTACTGTGCGAATATGTGTATATTTCAGCTTGAAGGATTTATCTATTGTTTGTGTCTTCGTTATTGAAACTGTAATAATTAGCTTGGGCTGGCTGATTGATCCATCCTAAAAAGTCACATGGAAATATCTTGGGAGGTAAAGGCGGCCGAGTGACACTGACCACATTACCGGCCAAGTTCCTATTGGTCTGTAAACATATGGGTTCAGTACCTATGCCCAGTGCGACGTAAAACGTGTGAATGGGCTCTTTACTTACTTACCTACTTTATTTCCAATCGCCCTAAGACGTGTAAACTGGTCTTTTACAAACGTATGCATCATGTTTTATAGATTACACTAAGGCATTTGATAAAGTAAAATATGATGAAATGATTAAAATGTTAGAAAATATCAACATTGATGAGAAAGATTTAAGAATAAAGAATATTTACTGGAACCAAGTAACAGCAATTAAAATGGGAAATAAAGAGGGTAGTTACGAACAGATAAAACTAGGAGTACGACAGGGGTGTGTCATGTCACCAGACCTCTTCTCCCTATATAGCGAAGTAATAATGAGAGAGATCAAAGAGATGCCAGGAATACTAGTTGGAGGTTATAATATAAATAATTTACGCTATGCAGATGACACAGTATTTTTTGGCGGATAATTCAACAAACCTACAACAATTGTTGGACATTGTAGTAACAGAGAGTGCAAAGAAAGGACTCTCCTTGAAAATCAAGAAAACAGTAACAATGGTGATATCAAAGAAAATGGTGACATCAGAATATGACATATAAATAGAAGGGAAAATTCTTAACCAAGTGGATAATTTTAAATACCTAGGGGCATTTATAACATTAGATGGAAGATGTACAACAGAGATTCAGAGCAGAATAGAGCAAGCAAAGGCCGCATTTCAGAAAATGAAGAATATCTTATGCAATAAGTCACTATCACTGAATGTAAGAAAGAGAGTGCTGAAATGCTACGTAGAACCAGTTTTGCTGTATGGCAGTGAATCTTCTTGGAATGTAAATGAACAAATTAAGAAGAAATTAGAAGCAACAGAGATGTGGTTCCTGAGACGAATGCTGCGAATTCCTTGACTGCCAGAGTAACTAACAACGACTGCTTGATACAGGCTAATGAAACTAAAACATTATATACAACAATAAGAAAGAGACAAACATCTTTTTTCGGTCATGTGAAGAGAAGAGAGGCATTGGAGAACATCGTGACAACTGGAAAGATCGAGGGGAAGAGAGGCAGAGGCAGACCAAGAGAAATGATGCTGGATGGATTGAGACGGTGGCATGGAGGAATACCATCCGCCGAGTTGATCCAGAACACCAACGACCGAGATCTGTGGAGAGCCATGAACGCCTACGCCAGCTGGCAGATCACTTGATGATGATGATGATGCACCATGTTCCCCAAGACGTGTAAATTAATCCTTTACATACTTTTGCCCAATTCGCCCCAAGATGTGTAAATGGATCCGTTACTTACTATGCTTGTATTTATGCCAGCAAAATCCCGTAATATTCCACTGCACGTTTAGTGTAGAAGAGGAACGATGAAAGAGAATACAAAGTCTATCAATCACTCAACACGAGTAGGAGCGGCACATCCTGTTATGAACAGACCCACCCACTACTCCAAACAAAAACAACAACCGAAAAAAAAACATTTTTTTTTTCTAAATTAAGAAAACATAATATGAAACACTAAACATGAAGTATAGAAGGGGGCAAAAAGGCACGGCTGCGATAATTATTGATCACAAGCCAGGAGGAGAAGCATCTGCAAACCGTAATATCTAAACACCCCCAACAAATAATAATTGAAACGGTATTTTTTGTTATTGTTAAAAACACGGACGCCTCCAGGGACGAACAACAATGGCGGCGAATCGATACTGGGTATCCTAAGTTTCAGGTGCCCAGATTTTATCCCCTAGTATATCCTAACAGGTGAATAGATATGAGAGATTATCATTAATGTAAGCCAAAACAACTTGGTTAGACATGTTTGAACATCTTGAGAAAGAAAAACAGGTACACACTATTTGTTAGTAAAATATAACAGTCATCTAAAGATTGGGTTGGTCTTCCTGGGATATTGTTAGATGTGTGTTGTTTTTGTTTTATAATGAAGACAGAAACAATATAATCGATAATTTATGGCCTAGTATATTTTGCGTTTTGCAAGATGAAAAATATTCTGACCAATAAAAAGATGTCAATTGAAACAAGAAAAAGAGCGTTGAGGGGATACATAGAGCCTGTTCTTTTGTATGGATGTGAAACTTGGACAATGTGCAGTCAAGCTGAAAAACATCTGATGGCTGCAGAAATGTAGTTTCTGAGGAAAATGCAAAGAATACCATTGACAGATAGAAAAACCAATGACCAAGTACTACAGGAGACAAATGAAAATCGTAAATTGATTAGAGAAATTAGACGTAGACAGTCAACATTTTTTGGACATGTTATGAGAAGAAATTGATTGGAGAACTTAGTGACAACTGGCAAGATCGAAGGGAACAGACCAAGAGGAAGACCGAGAGGAAAATACCTGGTTGACTTGGCCATATGGCATGGACGAGACAGGAACACTGAGCTGATCCACGACTCTGATGATCGAGTGAAATGGCGAGTCATGACCGCCCACGCTTTCCGGCATGGCACATGACTGATTGATTGATATTTTGCTGTTAGTGAGATATGACTGGTCTGTCTTATTACTTCTTCCTGTTAGCGTCGAACGTAGGGCGACGCTCATCAAACCCTACATCCTACATTGTGCCAACAGATTAGGAGCAACGCAGTTGGGAGGGTACAAGCCTTATCCAAATGCGAGGAAATGCAACTTAAAAACTAAGTGTCATGACAGAGAAGAGGAGGCCCCAAAGCTTTGGTCGGCAACTGGTCTAGGATCGAAAAACAAACAGGCAGACAGTTAGAGCATTGATTTGCTGATCCGGCAGTTTCTGTAACTAGTATTGCTCCAGATACAGTGGTGTTACATTTCCTCTGGAGTAAACTAAGCAGACCAAGAGAGGAATCATGCTACATGGACAACACATGATCTCTGCAATTCAGCCAGCGCTTTGAACTATGGAGAGGTATAATAGAGAGGTGTAGTGGTAGTAGTGTAGAAGTAGCAGCAGCAGCAGCAAATGTAGTATTAGTAATATAGTAACAGTTGTAGTAGTAGTAGGTGTAGTAGTAGTAGTAGTAGTAGTAGTAGTAGTAGTAGTAGTAGTAGTAGTAGTAGTAGTAGTAGGAGGAGGAGGAGGAGCAGCAGCAGCAGCAGCAGCAGCAGCAGTAGTAGTAGTAGTAGTAGTAGTAGTAGTAGTAGTAGTAGTAGTAGTAGTAGTAGTAGTAGTAATAGTAGTAGTAGTAATAGTAGTAGTAATAATAGTAGTAGTAGTTGCAGAATTAGAAGTAGGAGTAGTATCAGGAGAAGTGTTAGTAGTATTGGCGGTAATCGTAGCAGTAGCAGTAGTAATAGCAGTAATTGTCGTTGTTGTTGTAGTGGTGGTGATAGTAGTTTCAATACAAATAGTAGTAGTAGTAGTTGTAGTATTAGTATTAGTAGTAGTAGTAGTAGTAGTAGTAGTAGTAGTAGTAGTAGTAGTAGTAGTAGTAGTAGTAGTAGTAGTAGTAGTTGTTGTAGTTGTTGTAGTATTAGTATTAGTAGTAGTAGTAGTAGTAGTAGTAGTAGTAGTAGTTGTTGTTGTTGTTGTAGTATTAGTATTAGTAGTAGTAGTAGTAGTAGTAGTAGTAGTAGTAGTAGTAGTAGTAGTAGTAGTAGTAGTAGTAGTATTAGTAGTAGTAGTAGTTGTTGTTGTTGTTGTTGTTATTGTTGTTGTTATAATACCAGTTGCCGCAGGAACTGTGGTAGTAATAGTAATTATAGCAGCAGCAGCAGCAGAAGAAGAAGAAGAAGAAGAAGAAGAAGAAGAAGAAGAAGAAGAAGAAGAAGAAGAAGAAGAAGAAGAAGAAGAAGAAGAAGAAGAAGAAGAAGAAGAAGAAGAAGAAGAAGAAGAAGAAGACCAGCAAAAGCGTTGAGAAAAACACTAACACTAACAGCAAGAAACCACACCACATAACAAGAAGAATTTAATAACAATTAAATTGACCTTTCCAGTCGTATCTGTCAACAGGACAATTTATTTCTCAGCAGACACTATCGAATATGATAATGAGGTCCAAGACGAGAATTGAAACAATTCAAATTCCATCGGCATCAAGGGAGACCTCAAACAAGGCAACGAACGAAATCAAATAATGCCAAGAAAACAATATCCAGCAGACACCAAGTTTAAATAGCCGCAGAATCAACACAGGGTGTCCGTTCTAAAGTACTTGATCAATACCGAGGTTAAGGTCCCAGTGCAATGTTTGTTGTATGGGGTAATGATACTTAAGCGTTTAGCCGTCGCATTTGCTGCATTGTGTGGTGGTCGCGTCTATTTTATTGTATTATCTTTATCGAGCCGTAATAACAAACATTCGCTTTGTGTTGCTATGTTAATATCGCTATTAACCGAAGCTTCGGAAAATAACTGAATGCGACACGAGTTGGAAAAATGAAATTGGGAAAGGTGAAGATACAACTGAGAATATGATGTTTGAAGAAAGAGTTTTGAAAATATGTTTTATTTGATTATTTTATTTTACCTTGCAGATCCTAGCAAAGGTATCATTCCATAAGATGTAGAGCATTGTGAGAAACCTAGCCCAATTCACAAAAGTTAGATGCATGTCCTTTAACAGAATGTTGCTATCAACCCCATCATTCATTTGCTGTATGTAATTTACTAGGACTTGTTTGCGTTCTTAGTTTGTCATTGATTTCTGAAAGGCTAGCGCTCACAACATTATGAAAATCAACTCAAAGCGACGGACCAGACATGAAACTGCGCTTACCACCCTCTAAGCTACAGAATCCCCGTCTATAGCAGTTAGAAACGTTTTATTTTGTTTTATACCGCCATGACTATTCTATACCTAGAAATTATGGTCATTGAGTAAAAAGCCGTATGCTTTATACACAGGTCGTAGGTGAGCATGGCCGAATGGATAAGAACGCGTGTTCTTAAACATCCGGTGTGCTGATGTCGAGGTAAGACGTTCAACCCCTTCACTGGACAGTTGGACTATAATGTTGACCTATCGTCCTTGACTTGGGGACGTTTAATTATAAGTACCTCTGAAGTCGGAGTAGGCTCGCTTGGTGGCGAGGGACACTGCTAATAGGGGAGGCTAATCCACAAGAAAAATGCAGTCCAGCACTACTAGAAATAGTGTGTATGGACTACGCTTGAGTTCAAAGCCAGCAAGCGCAATAACATATATACACAGGTCAACTATGATTATGTAAACAAATCGACACGACAGTCACCGTAAAACAACCGCGGTAACATTGAAACATATGCCAATGTGGTTCTGTCAGTCTATTTTATACTGTTAAAAAAAAAAAAAAACGAAATGCAACATTATTGCAGTTTCAATTGCAAACTTGTACCAACATTTTATTAACGATGTTGATTCGCCCATTGCAGTCGATTCTGGCGATGCAAGTCCGTTAGAACAGGACCTCTGTAGGCTCTTCTAGCCCAAAGACCAGCGTCGTGCAGCCGGTTCCTGACCGTTTGATCTGAAATTCGACGAGCTCCAGGCATTGACTGGACTGTGGAGGACGCAGATGCAAATCTATTCCTAAGGAAACGCAGCCGTATGAAGCGGTCTTCGGCAGCAGTTGTGATTCTGGGTCTTCCACTGCGCGGCCGGTTTGCCACTGAGCCAATTTCTTGAAATCGCCTCCAAAAGCGACTAATGGTCCTTCTAATGGTCCTCCACATTAAATTTTCTGGCTACTACACTTTGTGACTACCCAGCCTGTAAACGTCCAATGATGATGATTCGTTGTTCTGTAGTGAGATGAGCCATACTTGCGCATTGAATTTTCAACTGAATTTATTCGAAGAGCGTCACTCTTTTATAGGCATTCAATAATATGGTCAGAGAGTCTTGTGTTCAGTAAGTTTCACGGGATTATCATGAACCTGTCACGAGTTATTGTCAAAAATGTTGTTTTGACTTTGACCTCTTTCATTACCTCACGAATCATGAGGTGAGTACAATTCAGGTAACCACGAGAAGTTAATGACCAGATGAATGCATTAGTAGATTGACTGATGTCCAATCAGCGAATATGTTTTATAAATGTAACACCAAAAATGTTGCGTTTCTTTCTTTCTTTCTTTTTTTTTTTTTTGGGAACAATATAGTTAACATAATTCATCACACTACTTATTATATGTTTTCCTTTTTTCTGGAGTAATCATCCGACAGGATACAGTCAAATATGTCAGAATGAAATAAATTGCAAAAATATTGTGTGGGTCTTCATTATTTAAGTTACATGTGTCGCCACTTAATTATATTCCCCTTTTTTTACGTGAAAGAACGAGAGGAATTGAACAGTTACATTAGTAAAAAAAAAGACAGTACAGCTCCATTTTTGCACGAATGTAATCGAGATAGCATGGGTAGTTAACTCAGAGATTGTTGTCAATTTAGGAAGATGTTTAATTAAAACAACAACAACAACAACAACAACAATAACAATAGAAGACCATAATCTCTACATGAATACAATTAAACTGCCAACGGCAGATAACTCAACAGCATCGCCATTTAAAAAAACGACCAGTCCTGTCTGTCTGTCTGTCTGTCTGTCTGTCTGTCTGTCTGTCTGTCTGTCTGTCTGTCTGTCTGTCTGTCTGTCTGTCTGTCTGTCTGTCTGTCTTTCTTTCTTTCTTTCTTTCTTTCTTTCTTTCTTTCGCCCGTCCACCCACCCTTCCCGTCCGTCCGTCCGTCCGTCCGTTCGTCTGTCTGTCTGTCTGTCTGTCTGTCTGTCTGTCTGTCTGTCTGTCTGTCTGTGTGTGTGTCTGTCTGTCTCTCTGTCTGTCTGTCTGTCTTCAAGAGAAAATAAGCTGACATATCTGCATCCAACTTCTAACCTACTTCATAGAGAGAGCTGGTTGGTGAATACGTGGGACCCCGAGAACAACAATAACAACAACAATAACAACATCAACAAAAGCAGCAGCAGCAGCAACAACAACAGAAGACACGCACCTCTGCCATAATGGACTAAAACTGCCAAGAGAAGACAGCTCAGCAGTATTGGAATAAAAAACAAGAAGAAACCAAAGAAACATACTTTAGGAATGTCGGCGTGGCTTAATGATAAGAGCTATTCCCTTTAAACTTCCGGTGTGCTGATGGCGAGGTAGCGGGTTCAACC
The DNA here is from genome assembly GCA_963921405.1 of Cepaea hortensis. Taxonomy (NCBI): domain Eukaryota; kingdom Metazoa; phylum Mollusca; class Gastropoda; order Stylommatophora; family Helicidae; genus Cepaea; species Cepaea hortensis. The sequence continues at coordinate 367,508,911 of OY992876.1, forward strand.
TCTACACATGTCAGTTGGACTAAAATGTTGACTCCACGCGTTTTACTTGGGGACGTAAATTACAAGTACCTCTGAAGTCGGTATTGGTCCGCCTGATGATGAAGGACACAGGTAACAGGGAAAACTTAAACACATGCAAAAATCAGCCCAGTGCGCTATACATAATAGCAAACGTATGGACTACGTTTGAGTTCAAAGCGGGCGAACGACAACATTTAAAAACAAATCATATTTGCTTTGACAAAAATAAAATGCTGATGTATCTCTAACTATTAGCTCACTCTTGGGAGAGGGTTGTGTGGTTGGAGGAGGTGGTGGATGGAGGAGGTGGATGGTTTGTTTGAAAGAGGTGGACGGTGTGGTTGGAGAACGTGGAGGGTATGGTTGGCGGAGGTGGACGGTGTGATTGGAGGAGGTGGACGGTGTGGTTGGAGGAGGTGGACGGTGTGGTTGGAGGAGGTGGACGGTGTGGTTCGAGGAGGTGGACGTTGCGGTTGGAGGTGGTGAACAGTGTTGTTGGAGGTGGTGGGCAATGTTGTTGGAGGAGGTGGACAGTGTTGTTGGAGGAGGTGGACGATGTAGTTGGAGGAGGTGGACGGGGGTACGACATCCAGAACAAACCAAGAGAAGACCTGTAGCATTTCTGCAAGAATGAAATTAAGCTGCCAAGGGAAGATAACTCAGCAGTGGTGAAAAAAAAAAACATTTTCTTTAAATAAAAAGCAAACAAAAAATGCATCCGTGAGATGTCTTTACGGAGCAAAAGCTAATATATCTATCTCCAACTACTAGCTCACTTAATGAGAGAGTCTCATAGCTGGAGGAGGGTGGTACTCTTGAGTAAAAGAGAAGACTATCATCGCTGGAAGAATGGAATTAAGCTGCCAGGGGCAGACAACTCGTAGTTCTTCCTTTCTTTTCTATCATTTTTCAAAAGAGACAAAGCCAACACATCTGTCTACAACTGCTAATCTATTTTATGGAGAGAGTGGGATTAAGGGAAGGGATGCTGACGACAACAACAACTACTACAACAACAGAAGACCTGCATAAATGCAAAAATGGAATTAACTGCCAAGCAGAGACAACTCAACAGCGTTGGAATTAAGAAAAATAAAACACACATAAACCAAAGGTACAACCTCTCTCCCCTCTTCTACCCCCCCCCCCCTGTTGTTTCTTAAGGATTTATTTGCCTCACACTCCTCCCTCCGGCCACTGAGAAGCCAGTCTTATTAATGTTTACATGGGCGTTCCTAAGATTGCCATCTCATTTCCCAGAATCACACACACACACACACACACACACACACACACACACACACACACACACACACAATTTCACACAATCACGCGAGCAAGAGCAACAATAAGGATGAATACTCAGATAGAACATACAGAAAAGAAGACAGAGAGACGTAGATTACAGCTGCAGATGGGGAAAACCTGGCTGCCACCAAGAAGATTAGGATTCAGTACTTAGAGGACTTCCCATTCAACTGTAGAATGAGATGTCTAGATTGATGTTGGCCGGTGGGTTTTGTGGCTATTCATCTTAACCTTGCAGTCGCTTTGTGTTCTCCTTCTGCTTCTGGTTCGGCTTCTGCTGCTGTGGATGCTGGGTCTTCTTCTTCTTCCTCCTCCTCCTCCTCCTCCTACTCCTCCTCCTCCTTCTTCTGGTCGTCTTCTTCTTCCTTTCCCTCCTCTTCCTCCTCCTCTTCCTCCTTCTCCTCCTACGTCTCCACCCACCCCTACCCCGCCTCCACCCCGCTGGTGTCTGTCACTGGTATGCTTGCAGTTCATTGGTGTAAGTCTAAGTCAGAGTTTGTGGCTTGAGTGGCAATGAAATCAATTTCACAACCAAGAGGTCAGCGTTGCCGAATGTATAAGAACGCGCGTTCTTAAATATCTGGTATGCTGATGCGAGGTAATGGGTTCAACACATACACAGGACTGTTGGACTAAAATGTTGACGTCTCGTCCTTGACTTGGGGACGTAAATTACAAGTATCTCTAAAATCGGGGTGGATTTGCCTAATGGCTAGGGACACTGGTAAAAGGGAAAGCTAATCCACCCACAAAATTCAGCCCAGTGCTACTACAAGTAGTGTATATGGACTACGCTTGATTCCAAAAAAAAATAAAAATTCACAATCCAGACTTATCGGCTTCAACGTCAATCGCCGGGCTTTGCGTTCATTTTCACAATGTTATATCTTCAGCTGTGAAGAAAGCTATGGCAACCTTCTGTAGGTAAACTTAAAGAACACACCACAAGCAGCAAAATAAAAATATTGGGGGATGATTGCGGAGCACTGTAAAAGCACCTGCAAGTAACTGTTAGCATAAACTGCCCGAACTGAAGAGAAGTACAATTCTCAGAACATTAATGGTCTCTCTCTCTCTCTCTCTCTCTCTCTCTCTCTCTCTCTCTCTCTCTCTCTCTCTCTCTCTCTCTCCTCTCCTCTCTCTCTCTCCCTCTCTCTCTCTCCGTGTGTGTGTATGTGAGTGCGTGTGTGTGTGTGTGTGTCTGTGTATGTGTGTCTGTGTGTGTATGTCCCTGTCTGTGTTTGTTCTGTCTGTATGTGTTGTGTCTGTGTGTGTTGTGTCTGTGTGTGTGTTGTGTCTGTGTGTGTGTTGTGTCTGTGTGTTGTGTCTGTGTGTGTTGTGTCTGTGTGTGGTATGTCTGTGTGTGGTATGTCTGTGCGTGTTGTGTCTGTGTGTGTTGTGTCTGTGTGTGTGTTTGTGTTGTTTCTGTGTGTGTTGTGTCTGTATGTGTGTTGTCTGTGTGTGTGTGTATGTTGTCTGTGTGTGTATGTGTGTGTGTGTCTGTCTGTTGTGTCTGTGTGTGTTGTGTCTATGTGTGTTGTGTCTGTGTCTGTGTGTGTATTTTGTCTGTGTGTTGTGTTTATGTGTGTTGTGTCTGTGTGTGCTGTGTCTGTGTGTGTTGTGTCTATGTGTGTTGTGTCTGTGTGTGTGTTGTGTATGTGTGTGTTGTGTCTATGTGTGTTGTGTCTGTGTGTGTTGTGTCTGTGTGTGTTGTGTCTGTGTGTGTATTGTGTCTTTGTGTGTCTGTGTGTGTGTTGTGTCTGTGTGTGTTGTGTCTGTGTGTGTTGTGTCTGTGTGTTGTGTCTGTGTGTGCTGTGTCTGTGTGTGCTGTGTCTGTTTGTGTTGTGTCTGTGTGTGTGTTGTGTATGTGTGTGTTGTGTCTATGTGTATTGTGTCTGTGTGTGTTGTGTCTCTGTCTGAGTGTGTGTGTGTGTTGTATCTGTGTGTATTGTGTCTCTGTGTGTATTGTGTCTTTGTGTGTCTGTGTGTGTGTTGTATCTGTGTGTGTGAGTTTGTGCTGTGTCTGTGTGTGTTGTGTCTGTGTGTGTGAGTTTGTGCTGTGTCTGTGTGTATTGTGTCTATGTTTGTTGTGTCTGTGTGTGTTGTGTCTGTTTGTGTTGTCTGTGTGTGTGTCTGTTGTGTCTGTGTGTGTTGTGTCTGTGTGTGTTGCGTCTGTGTGTGTGTCTGTGTGCGTGTATTGTGTCTTTGTCTGAGTGTGTTGTGCCTGTGTGTGTTGTGTATGTGTGTGTTGTGTCTGTGTGTTGTGTCTGTGTGTTGTGTCTGTGTGTGTTGTGTTTGTGTGTGTTTCTGTGTGTGTGTGTGTCTGTGTGGGCGCTGGTGAGGGTGAGTCTGTGTGTGTGCGTGTGTGTGTGAGTGTGCGCATGCGTGTGTGTATGTGTGTCTGTCCGTCCCCCCCCCCCCCACAAACCCTCTCCAACATCCGCCACCCAGTACCCCGTCATGTAACCGGGCGCTATCACTAGGTCAGATGTTTGACGTGTGGGCCCACAGGCATCCAGACATCATATCTGCCATCGGCCTCTCAGCATGCACGCCGGAGTCATAGGTCAGCAGCGCCGATACATGACCATATCATCTCGTGCAGTTCGCTCCGTGGGATAGGAACTGGGGGTCGGACCAGGAAGACACCGGGTCGAGCCAGAACCGGAAAGTTGCATGTTCAATGTTCTGTATTAGTCATGCAACGGCAGATGTTGACATCCGCATGGATCCGTCTGTCTTTTTTTTTTTTTTTTTTACCAATACAGTAATTTTAATGTCTGTCTACTTCCTTATCTGTCTGCATCCTTGTTTGTATGTCAGCTTCCTTATCTGTCTGTATGTCTGTCTGCTTCCTTGTTTGTCCGTATGTCTGTCTGTCTGCTTCCTTGTGTGTCTGTCTATCCGCTCCCTTGTCTGTCTGTCTGCTTCCTTGTCTGTATGTCTGCTTCCTTGTTGGTCTGTCTGCTTTCTTATTTGTCCATGTCTGTCTGTCTCCTTTCTTGTCTGTTCATGTCTGTCTGTCTGCTTCCTTGTTTGTCTGTCTGCTTTCCTGTCTGTCTACTTCCTTGTCTATCTGTTTGCTTCCTTGTCTGTCTGTATGTCTATCTGTCTGCTTCTTTGTCTCTCTGTTTCCTTGTCTGTCTGTATGTCTGTCTGAATGCCTGTCTGCTTCATTGTATGTCTGTATGTCTATCTGTCTGCTTCCTTGTCTGTCTGTGTCTGTCTGTCTGCTTCCTTGTGTGTCTGGATTGGCGTGTTACAATGAGAGATACACTTGACAACTTGATGACAACGAAAAAAAAACAAAACAACAAACAATTGATGAAAAAGAGCCAGAAAACGGCAACATGATTAATATCTAGACTGACTGACCGATTGCCATAATCGGGACACGATCACAGCCGTGATCCTTGACTCAGGTGATCGTACAAGATGACAGTCAATGATTGCAGAAGCCATTAACATGACACGTGATGGTGAGGCGGATAACGTGATCAGTGCTTGTGTTTCATGTGTTGGCTCGATGTGAACTCAAGCTTACTCCATACACAAGCTACAACTTCTAGTGCACTGAGCTGATACTTACGTGTGGATTAGCTTTCCCTATTACCAGTGTCCCACGGCTTCAGGCGATCCCGCTCCGACTTCTGTGGCCATCGTCATCGTCATGTGCTATGCCGACAGGCGTGGGCTGTCATGTCTCGCCAATTCACTCGATTACCAGAGTCGTGGATCAACTCGGTGTTCTTGTCTCGATCATACCACGTGGCCAAGCCATTCAGCTATTTACTTCTCTGTCTTCCCCTTGATCTCTTCCCCTCGATCTTAGCAGTTGTTACCAAGTTCTCCAATTTATTTCCTTCTAATAACGTGCCCAAAGAATTGTGACTGTCTACGTCTAATTTCTCTAATCAGTTTACGTTTTTCATTTGTTTCTTGTAGGACTTAGTCATTTGGTTTTTTCTGTCTGTCCATGGTAGTCTATGCATTTTCCTCAGAAACCACATTTCCACAGCCATCATATGCTTTTCAGCTTGTATGCTCATTGTCCACGCTTCACATCCACACAAAAGTACAGGTTCTATGTAGCACCTGAACACTTTTTTTTATCGTTGCAGTTGACATCTTTGTATTGGTCAGTATGTTTTCCATCTGACAAAAGGTTACCTTCGCCATGGCAATCCTTGTTCTTACCTCTTTAAGGCATCTCCCATCAGATGTTATGCCTGTTCAGAGATAATCGTGCCGATTCATTTGTTTAAGAATATTCAAATTTACTTGTATACAGTCGGGTCCACTTAAGTCGAGCTCGGATAAGTAGAATTTCGCTTAAGTCGACGTTACTGGCTTAGTCCCGGCCATTATACTTCTTTATCATTGTATAAAAAGTCCTGATAAGTCGAATTCGGTTAACTGGAATTTTCGGATTAGTCGAACATAAAAATGAATACCGACAATATAAGTGTTCATGTTTAAGTCGAACTGTTCATTTAACCCCCCCCCCCCCCCCCCCCCCCCAAAAAAAAAAAATGTGTTTCGCGAAATAATTATTTTTAGTCTGGATAAGTAGAATTTCTGGTAAGTAGAACAAATTCCTTCGGCCCCTGTGACTTCTTATCCAGACTCCACTGTATTACATAGTGTTATTTCCTTCTTCCAAGTGACGACCATAATCTGTCAGAGGTCTGTGGTGTGAAAGTACTTACACATCATTGGACGTCACTGATTCCATACTTCATACTTGCCAGCAGTAGCGAACTGGGCAGACTACTAGCATGCTCTACGGCATGTGGACCATGTAGACCTCTAATGAAGTGGGTCCTGTGGGCCTTTAATGAAGTAGACCTATGGGCCTCTAATGAAGTGGACCCCGTGGGCCTCTAATGAAGTGGACCATGTGGGTCTCTAATGAAGAGGGCCCGTAATGAAGTGGGCCCTATGGGCCTCTAATGAAGTGGGCCATATAGGCCTCTAATGAAGTGGATCCCATGGACCTCTACTGAAGTGGGCCATGTGGGTCTCTAATGAATTGGGCACCATGGGCCTCTAATTAAGTGGGCTCTATAGGCCTCTAATAAAGTGGGCCCCCTTAAAAGACTAGCCAACATGCCTACAATGTTAGAGACCTTCTGGTCATGGAGTCCAATACTTTTGGACCCAGTCCACCATTGCTTTAACATCAAACACAACTTATACATTTGTCTCGAAGAAGTTTGCTGCTGCGGGTCTGTGATATGATAGGACCATTATATTTTGTGGACCTGAACCTGAATACGTGGAATAATCGGTAGCTTATCGTTCCCTCACTTAGCAGGCGACGAGAACAGGTATCGGAGAAAAAAGAATAAATTTGCCCCAATGCAGTTTCCTGCTAGGGATCTGTTATGTGTTAGGGCTATCTGTCATGTGGTAGGGCCATCTGTTATGTGGTAGGGCCAACTATTATGTGGTAGGGCCATCTGTCATGTGGTAGGGCCATCTGTTATGTGGTAGGGCTATCTGTCATGTGATGGGGTCATCTGTCATGTGGTAGGGCTATCTGTCATGTGGTAGGGCTATCTGTTATGTGGTAGGGCCACCTGTTATGTGGTAGGGCCATCGTAATGTCTAGACTCTAGACCTAAATACGCGATAGTGAATCTTGAATGTGAATGAACGAATTAGGAGGAACTTGGAAGCAACAGAGACGTGGTTCCTGAGACGAATGTCGCCATTCCTTGGACGGCGATTGCCTGAAAGAGCCTAATGAAACTAGAGCATTATATACAAAAATAAGAATGAGACAAACATATTTCTTTGGTCATGTGATGAGAAGAGGGGCATTGGAGAACATTGTGACTGGAAAGATCAAATGAAAGAGGGGCAGAGGCCAGTCATAAGAATTGATGCTGGATGGATTGAGACGTGGCATGGAGGAATATGATCAGCAGAGTTGATCCAGAACACCAAAGACCGAGATCTGTGGAGAGACATGAACGACTACGCCAGCTGACAGCGTACTTGATGATTATGATGATGAATACAAGAATGGATCGGTCGCTTAACGTCTATTTAGCAAGCGACGAGCCCAGGCATCGGATCCGCACCAACCGTGTTCATGGCATTATCGCAGTAGTTCCATATCAACTTCACTAACACCCCAGCCTTGCCACTTATCGCCAGCCTCTAACGCCCCAGCCTTACCACTTATCGCCAGCCTCTAACGCCCCAGCCTTGCCACTTATCGCCAGCCTCTAACGCCCCAGCCTTGCCACTTATCGCCAGCCTCTAACGCCCCAGTGCTTGGGAATTTCTGTTAGCGTTCGGTAATTGTAAACTGCATTCGATAATTCTAAACCTCATTCCGTAACCCTAAACAACATTCGGTAATTGTAAACTGCATTCCCTAATTCTAAACAACATTCGGTGCTTCTAACTTTCATTCAGTAATTTTAAACAACATTCGGTAATTCTAAACTTCAATCCGTAATTCTAAACAACAGTCGGTAATTCTAAACTGGTGACAACTTCTTGCTGTCTGATTGAGTGCCGGCCATGTAGCTTAGGGAGTCAGTGAACGGTTTTCACAATTCCCCCGACATACCGAATCCAGGGTTCGAAATCACCAGCGAGAGATTTGCCAGCAGGCTGCCTTGCGTTAATTTCGGCAGTTCAGAAAGCAATGGCAAACTACTGAATGTAACAAATTGCCTAGTAAATCCAAAACATCAAAAAATGCAGGGATTGACGCACAAAGCAGATGTTACTGATCACGTGACCTACTGAGTGTCGTGGGATCTATATTCCTGTGGGTCTGACTCCAAATGCCTAATGCGCTTTAAGGCGTCAAATGCCCAATGAGCTTTAACGTGTCGAATGCCTAATGAGCTTTAAGGTGTCAAATGCCTAATGAGCTTTAAGGTGTCAAATGCCTAATGATCTTAAGGTGTCAAATGCTTAATAAGCTTGAAGGTGTCAAATGCCTAATGCCCTTTAAGGTGTCAAATGCCCAATGAGTTTTAAGGTGTCAAATACCTAATGAGCTTTAAGGCGTAAAATGTCCAATGAGCTTGAAGGTGTCAAATGCCTAATGCCCCCGGGAAGGTTAACCCGGTCAACAAATACCCGCAGAAGTCGGATGTGTCGGCCTAACGGCGCAAGAACGCAGCTCTGCTGTAAACAGGCACAACGCAATCACATCCGAAAAAAAAACCGGATGAACGCAGAAGAAGAAGAAGAAGAAGAAGAAATGCCTAATGCCCTTTAAGGTGTCAAATGCCCAATGAGCTTGAAGGTGTCAAATGCCTAATGAGCTTTAAGGTGTCAAATGCCTAATGCGCCTTAAGAGTCAAATTTCCAATGGGCTTTAAGGTGTCAAATTCCTAATGAGCTTTAAGGTGTCAAATTCCTAATGAACATTAAGGTGTCACATGCCTAATAAGCTTTAAGGTGTCAACTGCCTAATGAGCTTTAAGGTATCAAATGCCCAATGAGCTTTAAGGTGTCAAATGCCTAATGAGCTTTAAGGCGTCAAATGCCCATTGAGCTTTAAGGTGTCAAATGTCTAATGCGCCTTAAGGAGTCAAATTTCCAATTAGCTTTAAGGTGTCAAATTCCTAATGAGCTTTAAGGGGTCAAATGCCCAATGAGCTTTAAGGCGTAAAATGCCCAATGAGCTATAAGCTGTCAAATGCCTAATAAGCCTTAAGGCATCAAAAGACTTTTGCGCTTTAAGGCGTCAAATGCCTAATGCGCCTTAAGGCGTCAAATGCCTAATGCACCTTAAGACGTAAAATGCCTTATGAGCTTTAAGGCGCCAAATGCCTAATGCACCTTAAGGCGTCAAATGTCTAATTAGCTTTAAGGTGTCAAATACGTAATGCGCCTTAAGGTGTGTGAAAGAGACCTTTCCTAATTTTTGTTACACCTTTATTTTCGTCTTCTCCCTCATCGCCTGTGCTTCATTTCCCCTATCTTATTTTACTCAAATATTTCCTAGCCCTTATTATCAGAACCCGGTTCATTTCTTTCTCTACCTCCTACGTCGTCTACTTCTCCTTCAATGCTTCCCGCCATTCCTCATCCTCTTCCGCCCCTCAAAGTCACCACCAACCGTGAAATAATCCCAACTTTCTAACCACTTCTATATTCACATCATGAACACCATCGGCCCTCCACGCGTACCCATTGTCAACAGCTAGAGTAGCACTAGAAGTCGAATTAGCCGTGAAAGTCTAAATATTTTCGTCTGAAGCGTAGACAGTTTGGTCGGTCCTCAGCACTTATCTCGTAGGCAATTATTTCGACGTCTGGCTTTGAGTATTCTTTACAGTCCTTAAATTTACGAGTTAGGCGTGTAGTCCGTTTACAATTTAATATATAAAACAGAGTACATATTACTTCAGGTTTAAACGTATGTGTTAAGTGCTTATATAGTTTGTATTATACGTCTATGTTTTGTGCTTATATAAGCTGATAATGCTTTAAAAAAGGGTGTCGTTGGACAACGGTTTGATGCCAGATCTCGACGTTAGCTAGGGGAGAGACAGACAGACCACCCATTCCTCCGTGAACTCAAGTCTACAATATGTGAAGGTCCTAATAAGTCACCGGCAAGTTCCTACCACGGGACTTGTTTATTTCGTGTAGGTCAAATAATAAACACAAAGTGGCTAATGAAGACACAATTCTAACTGATTTAGTGCCAAACAAAAAGTCAGTTTGCACCACACATGGTATACAGTTTAGTTTAGTTTAGTCGATGGATCAACATCACGGCACACGGGTGTAACCCATAAGTGCTCCGTTCTCCTCCTAACTCAAACATGAGTCTGGAGAAACTCAGCTCAGTGCACGAACTCCGTAACTCCGGCGAGGATCTTGAAATATTTTGGGTAGATTTTTAACTCGAAATTTTGCCCGGGCAGCGCCGTTAGGCTACTCTTTTTAGATTTCCAACTGCCAAGGGATTTTTACGTGCGCAACAATACACACGGGCGTCCGGTCTCACTACCCAGAGACCAGGGGAGATTTTATTACTAGAAGTCCAAGTGAAAAAATTCCTGGTCCTCACCATGGTATAAAATCCTGGTCCACCACCCATGGTCAAATGAACAAGTATTATAATTTAAATTTCCGTGTACTGAGCATTGACATTGCTAAGCTGAGGTAAGTTGAGCTAAAACTCCATGTCACTGCACTCAGGACATTTCCATACGCACCCTTTCCCCTCGTTCAACAGCCAACGAAGAGTCATACTACTAATTGTTCCCACCGCTATCTGAAAGTTCTCCTTGTCTTCCCTCTCAGTTTTTAGATTCTTCCAGAACCCATGTCTATCCCCCGCAATATCATTATTTCCACATACATGTTCTCAATCTATTCCCCCGCCTTCTCCACCTGGTCTCTGAAGGTATAAGAAACAAAACAAAAAACACAACCACAGTAGTATGGCGATATATCGTCCTTCTGTTTAAATGGGAGTTCACATGTGGCAATATAATATTCTTCGGCACTGAATCAGTTAAGAGATAACTAGTTGGCTGAACGAGGAAGTGCATCAGTTCCCTCAGCCAGGCGTTGTCCTCATTTAAAAGCGGCAGATTCGAATTCACTGTAAGCACACATCAATAGTTATATTATGTCATCTCCGGATATTGATAGCCGGAATCGCAAAAGATCTACAACAACTGTAGGACATTGTAGTAATAGTTAAAGTTTGTTGCATATCCTTTACAGCACGTTGCAGTCAACCCTAGCTTGTTTTGGCTGTTTGTGATTTCTTGGCAAGTTGACGATCAGTAGTTTGCCATTGCTTTCTGAACGACCGGCACTCAAACAATTATATAAAAATCAGCACACGGCGGCCTGTTTCCAAATCGCCCTCTGCTGTTCTCAATATGGATATGGCGTTGTTTATGCCTGTCACAAATCCGCACCGCTCACCTCCAATTTCTGGTTTTATTTTATTTTGTATCCTTCGCATTATAATACTTATTAGTATATTAGTCACTTGACTCATTTAACTAATTCTGTGACGTTTTCCACATACTGTTTCCGGTACAATGGCGGCGACGTGACGCATCTATTCTTCGGGATGACGCTGTTTTAGTGTTTTTCCTGTGGATTATGTGGTGTTATTTCGTTTTCAGGTTTATTGGAAGTGTTTAAAAAAAAAAAAACAGCCACGGAAGGCAGGTGGTGGATGAAATTTTGAGGGCAGCCGACAGATATTGGTTGGTTATGGTCTCAAGTTTCACGACGGCAGGCAGAGGAGCTCTCTCGAGTCAATGGCTGCGGTCAAATGACCAGTACGGTTACTGCCATAGAGCAAAGCAACGGCAAACTACCTCTTTAAAAGTGCCTAGTACATTATGATTCGCCTAAAGACTGATCATCGCAAGACAAGGACAGAGACGTTAAAATTAGCAACATGGAACGTTAGGACGTTAAACGACGACGAAAAATTAGAGAACACAATACAAGAAATTGAAAGAGAAAAAATTAATATTCTAGGGATGTGCGAAACGAGATGGACAGGAGCAAGGCATCAAGATAGATGAAGATTTTAAGATTATTTATTCTGAAGATGAAGACCGACAAAGGGGAGTGGCTATTATATTGGACCGGAAAACATCAAAATCTGTTCAAGGATATTGGGCCGTGTCGGACAGAGTTCTACTAGTTAAATTAAGTGGCAGACCTTTTAGCATAAATATTATTCAAGTATATGTGATCGCCTGGCGCGATACATGATGATGATGATGTTACCAATACCAGCATCCATTGCAGTGCCCTGGGGTACGATGGGAAGCCGCTCTGGAAGCAAGGATAAATAGAGGCGCGTGTCAGTTTCCCGGTCTCTCAAAACCAGACAACCGTGGCCGAAGGAGCGATTATGTAGATCGCTGTTTTTATGTAGATTATAAAATAGGGAGGCTTTAACCAGCCCTCCCCAGTCACTGGACCAGAGCAGGGAGTCACAAATGCCTCTAGATTTAACCAAGACTGGCTTGTGTGGTCCACACACAAGGACCGAGGAAATTCATGAAAACGACTGGCAATTTGTAAGCCCACTCTTGGTGAGTTAAATTTATTTAGATAGCTTAATTAAAGATAGGATAGTGGTGCCTCTAGTCCCCGACTGTGAGCTCCAAATTTAACATCCACAGGGTTAAGGTACAATTTGGTGTAGTTCGGTTTATAGTTTTACAGAGTCTGGGAGCTCTTCTGCTCCTGATTGACTAAAATTAGTAGAGTTATCTTCGCATGTAAAATGGCGACAACCGGCAGAAGGACAACAACATGGGTTTGCTTCAATTAGTGACTGTAAAAGTGCTACTCTGCAGATTGGCAGGGGTTTATTAAGAAAACTAGTACCAGGGGTATTCAGTGACGATTCAGGAGAAAGGATGGTCTCATACGATGGTGTGTATATTTGTAGGTTTTTAGATTTAAGGTAGCAGACAGTGCAGTACGGATTGGAAGTAATCAAATATCGATACTGTACTGTGTTTGGTAGTTCTATAGAATTTGATAGGTCCAGAATTCAGTACAGTAGGCAAAATATGTAGTATCATAGTCCAGAGTAGAGGAGGATGTATTTTTCTATAAAGTCTGTGATCTGACAAGAGGAAAATATGAAGCACTAGCATAAAATAGAGAAAATAATGAAATAATGGTCGGGGCTGTTTACAACAGTAAAGAGGAAAATATGGAGCACTGTTGCATAAAGTATTAGGTTATGGTTAATTCTATTTGGGTGGTATTCCTGTATGGAGGTGGCCAGACTAGGTGTGCAAGGATATATATAATATAATGCCATTATTATAGTAGCATGGTGAGGTTGAAGATTAACAGTAGATTGCATGGCCGGGGGTAACCAAGGCTGTTCCAGGTGGACTGTAGTCAGTAAGAGGGAGGCAAGGTACATAATTGGGTGGTTATACCAGTCAGGTTATATATAATAAGGAACATGAAGTTGAACTGGAAACATGGTACGGATGTGTTTATGATTTAACGTCCCACAACAAATGGGAAGACCTGTGTATTTATATTATACTATACTGAGGTATTGAGATGTCTTACATGTAATGGAAAGTAAAGGGTGCCAGGGCATGAGAGACACCTCCATTATGTTATATTGTGTTTGAAGTCAGATGACTTATTATGTCTCAATAATGCGTATAGCGATTGTTGGCGTATGGAGGTGTAGAGCGGCACGGTGGAAGCAATAGATATGTGGTGCTTGATAACAATGACGGTTATGTTCTCCTAGATAAATGTAGCTATGGTAATAATTATTCATGACTGTGCAGTGGTGAAGGTGTCAGGTTGAACACTACACATATGATAGTGTTGTTGATAGTTATAAGGGTCATGATTATGAGGATAAGGATCTGTGTAGTTCAGGTTTGACAAATGTGAACTTAGTAAGAATAGTCTCCTGACAAGCAAGAGGTGCTGAATAAGGCACCCATAATGAATCTGGGGTATTATTGAGTGAGCTTGGTCAGGGTGAGGGTGACCATGTAGTGATGTCAGCTAAGATGATTGGGATTGTGATTGTGGTGACGGCTATGGTGAGAGCGATAATTTGATGATTGTGATGTTTTATGTGGCGATATATGTTATATGCCTGAGTTTTTGGCGGTGACTTATGTTATAGCCTGTGTCCTGATTGTTGCTGGTGTCATGGTATATTGATGTTGTCAAGTGTCATCAGTACAAAGGTGTGTCCTGGTGATGTCATGTTGAATTGCATATCCTATGTCTGCTTGATTGCTGTTGGTGCATTGAACTGTATTTATGTCCTGTATGTACATGTTCAAATGGTGTTGTCCTGTTAGAGTCGTTGTGCACCGGTGTAGCTGAGTTGTGTTCGGTGTTGATTTTGACTAGTTGATGAGTGTTGCTGTGTAACATTGGCATTTATGAGTGGTATTCTCAGCCTGTGGTGTTGGGGATGAGAAGTTGTGTTGTGTCAGAGATCTGTAGGTAATGACCTCCCTGAACTGAGAGTATTCAAGAAGTAAATACTGAGTTAGATGAGAAGCAGCAGGAAAGGCTGCGAGCATTGTGACGAGGAATGATCCGCCCTCACATTAAGATTGTCCCATGAAATGGTGGTGGCTGTTGCATTAATTGTGGGCCCAATCACTCCGAAGGATGCTGTAGAGCGTGTGTGCTCTGTTTATATTTTATGTGGAGTATGTCCTATAACCTACCCATATCATTGTTGTTCAGTTGAAGTATCATGTGGTTGGTGTGAACTTACACAGTCCATGTCTATGTTTGTGCCACAAGGACACTGTTTGCATACACCATTGCTGTAGTGGTTGTCCTGTGAAGTCCATGTGTTGATGCAAATAATGATTCTTTGATGATTATTAATTAGATGTTGTACCATGTCATGCATTGCAGGTAGTGACCCCTGGCCATGTTTGTGGTTGTAGAGCAAACTTGAGCCCCAGCTCTTGTTAATGTCGTAGGCCACTCACGCTCCCTTTCGTATACCCATTCGTATACCTGTATATGCCACTATATCTCTGCTGTTAGGGTTATAGTTTTGTTATTCGTTATGTTATGGTTTTTCGCTGTATCTGGTCCCAGTCGACTTATGTGATGCGGGTGTCTTGTGTGGGTATTGAGGGTGCCCTTCGACTCAACTGAACATGATTGAGGTCTCACTGTCATTTAGAGACCGCCCCTGTAGTTAGTACTAGACAGCAGTTATCTCTAACTGTGGGATTTCAGATTCCCATTTCTGTATGTACCAACTGTCCATGAGTCCTGAGATGATAACAATAGAGAGTCCATGCCTGTTGTTATCGTTGTTTATGTTGAGGCTCTGTTGTTGCCATGTCCTTGTTGGTTTGTGGAGATGGGTACCTAGTCATGTGCATAGCGATGTTAGGCAGCAGTGATTACTGTGGGAACATAGGTTCCCATTTCTGTATATGTCAGTTGTGTGACATGACAGGATGCCTGTTTGTCACTAAATCATGCAGTTCTGTCAATAAAAGTCTAATTTTGTTGTTCTTAATTTGTTTTGTTTAGTCTGTAGTTTGTTGTATAAACTCGTTGATCCTGTTACAGTCCAGCAGTGTAATCTTCTGTCTGGGGTGTACAACAGTATATCCCCCGCCCTAAGAACTCCTGGAATCTTCTGTCTAATTCTACCCCTTTTCTTGTTAACAGAGGAGAATATACACAGTGCTCTTTCTCTATTTCTCCTTATTGTCCTTTTCTTCTCTGGCCCATTAAAAGTCAGTGTTGCGCTTCTTTGTCTTTGAGCACCTAAGTATAGGAAATTACATCTTCCTGTCCTTGATATTCTTCCTCCGGTGACATATATGCCTCAACAGGAGAATCCAGTGAAGCTAGTGTAGAGGAATTTTATAATGACATAGAGACTGCCTTAAAGAAATGTAAAAATTCAGTAATAAACATCATAATAGGAGACTTCAATGCAAAAGGAGATAAAAGTGATAGATACACAGTAGGAAACTATGGTTTAGGTGATAGAAATAAAAGAGGATACAGACTCGTAGAGTGGGCGAAAGAACAGGAAATTATTGTAGGAAACACCTGGTTTAAGCAACACCCTAGAAGATTATGGACATGGAGGAGTCCTGATAGCAGGATCAGAAACCAGATTGACTACATTCTGATTAGCAGAAGATTTAGAAACGTACTAACAATAGGAAAGACAGTTCCCAGTGCTGATTGTTATAGTGACCACAGACTACTTACAGGAACACTGAGGATAAAGTTGAAGAAAGTCAAGTATATAACAGGAAACACTAAATATGATTTGTGTACATTGAGTAATGACAAGGAAATACAAAACAAATTTAACATAGAAGTACAGAACAGATTTGATATATTGTCTGATCTAGAGATATTATTCCAGGTTGTGGATGATCAATGGGAAATGTTGAAGAATTCAATCAGTTTGGCTGCAGAAAAAACTATTCCAAAATTAAAGAAGGTGGGTCGTAAGAAATGGATGACAGAAGAAATTTTACACCTAATGGAAACAAGAAGACTCAACAAAAATAATCCTGCCAAATATGAAGAAATTCACAGACAAGTCAGAATATTTTGTAACTAGGCAAAAGAAGCATGGCTTGATGAAAAGTGCTTATACATTGAAAAACAACACAACAGTCAAAATACCAAATTAGTGCACAAAAGAATTTAGGAACTTACTAATAAAAGAACAAGTACATCAACAGGCTGTCTAAAAACTAAAGATGGCAAAATCATAATAGAAAAAAGATCAGAGTCTACATGTATGGACAGATTATTTGAAAAACTTGTATAATGATAACAGAGAGGAACAGTATGATATTAGATTTAATAATGAAAGACCGCCAATTTTGAAGATGGAGGTTCAAAATGTTCTTAAGGATATGAAAGCTGGCAAGGCTCCCGGTGCAGATAACATCACAACAGAAATGATTAAAGCTTTAGAAGAATTTGGACTAGATCAAGTCACCAGACTGCTGAACACATACATATATGATACTGGTGATATACCTTCTGAATTATGTAACTCTGTATTTATTGCAATCCCAAAAAAATCAGGAACCTTGGAATGTGATCAACATAGAACAATTAGTATAATGAGCCACATCACAAAGATTTTGCTACGAATTATGATGCAAAGAGTGAGGAAGAAAATACAACCTGAAATAGGGGAAGAACAATGCGGGTTTGTAGAAGGAAAGGGTACAGTAAATGCTGTGTATATGCTGCGAACAGTTATTGAACGCGCTATAAAAGTAAACAAGGATATACACCCTTGCTTTATTGACTACACAAGGCTTTTGATAGAGTTAGACATGTCAACATGGTAGATATGCTTGCAGATCTACAAATTAATGGGAAAGACATTAGACTTATAAAAAACATATATTGGAAACAACAAGTGGAATGAAGTGGGACAATATCAACCTATTAAGAGAGGTGTTAGGCAGGGATGTGTAATGTCTCCAGATCTTTTTTCCCTATACAGTGAAAATATTTTCAGGAATGTAGAAGATATAAATGGAATCAGCATTGGAGGACGAAACATCAATAACATTAGATATGCAGATGTTACAGTATTGATAGCAGATAATGCACAAGATCTACAACAATTAGTTGACGCAGTTGTTGTACACAGTGAGCAGCTGGGGTTAGAGTTAAATTGTAAGAAGACACAGGTTATGGTCGTCACTAGGAAGAACGAAGTACCACAATGTAATATACAAGTAAATGGGAATATTCTTCAACAAGTGAATCGGTACAATTATATCGGAACAGTCATAACATCTGATGGGATATGCCTTGAAGAGATTAGAACAAGAATCGCCATGGCGAAAGAAGCCTTTAGCAAGATGATAAACATTCTGACCAATAAAAAGATGTCAATTGAAACGAGAAAAAGAGTGTTGAGGGGATACATAGAGCCTGTTCTTTTGTATGGATGTGAAACTTGGACAATGTGCAGTCAAGCTGAAAAACATCTGATGGCTGCAGAAATGTGGTTTCTGAGGAAAATGCAAATAATACCATGGACAGACAGAAAAACCAATGACCAGGTACTACAGGAGACAAATGAAAATCGTAAATTGATTAAATTGATTAGACGTAGACAGTCAAAAGTTTTTGGACATGTTATGAGAAGAAATGGATTGGAGAACTTAGTGACATCTGGCAAGATCGAAGGGAACAGACCAAGAGGAAGACCGAGAGAAAAATACCTGGATGGCTTGGCCACATGGCATGGACGAGACAGGAACACTGAGCTGATCCACGACACTGGTGACTGAGTTAAATGGCGAGTCATGACCGTCCAGGCTTTCCGGCATGGCACATGATTGATTGATTGTTGCACCATATTTCTGGCAGCGCGATTATACAATAATAATAATAATAATAATAATAATAATAATAATAATAATAATAATAATAATAATTTGTAATAGCAAGAGGATCGCCTTCATTAACCCAGGTTTTAATCCAAATGTTTGGTTTCTTTTCGCAAGGTGGCCTGCAGAAAGAGCCGCATAAAGCACAAACTCCGTAGCTCCAGGGATAACCGCCAGGAGGTTCCGAGAAAAATGCACTCGTGACCCGAACGACGTAGCCCGGAATCGAACACACAACCTTCAGATCTCAAGGCAGACGACGGTACCACATGGCCGCGGGGTCTCCCGAGTTACGACTATATACTTCAAGAGATCATTAAGTATATATTCACTATTATAGACATCAGGGCTTGGCCATGTAACCTAGGTTACCAACTAACAGTATACCA
This sequence comes from Cepaea hortensis, assembly GCA_963921405.1. NCBI lineage: Eukaryota > Metazoa > Mollusca > Gastropoda > Stylommatophora > Helicidae > Cepaea > Cepaea hortensis. The sequence continues at coordinate 367,527,530 of OY992876.1, forward strand.
CAAGCAATGATGTACAGGCCAAATGGAAGCAGAAGAAGAGGCCGGCCACGTAAACGATACACAGAGAGAATAAGAGTCCTTGGACATCTCGATATTTGAAGCCCTTAAACGGGCACTCTCCAGCTATTTATGCTTCACCTCGACACCGCAAGGTACAAGAGGAACAAGATGTGAGGAGATCACATTAATTCACCTTTCAACTGTTTCGTTATCACTTCTACACTCAATTCACAAACAATTATTTGTTTAGTACTGACACACGTGTTATTTTGTATGGTAGTTTATGATCATATGCAGCCTTGAACATGATCATCTGGCCCTGTCTCTTCTTATCACCTCGCAGCTCGAAGTGCTTGCATTGCTTGATGGGAAGCTGTTTTCTGTATTTGCATTCTGTGCATTCCATACGCAGTACAATCTTCCTTGTGTTCAGTGCCAAACAAAAAATAGGTTTGGACAAAACAAAAATGAAAAACGGAAAATGGGAATTATGGGTATGTTACAGGTATGGCTTAAGTTATTAATATGAAAGCAGACATGTTGTATTAAAACACAATGATAACATTTCAGGTGATACATAAGCACATGACAGACAAGGGAAGTAGTTTAATTTCATGAATCATCCAATGACACTTAATCGTTTAATTCCATCGACACTGGTGTCATCTGGCCCAGGCGATTTATCGTCCTTCATATGTTCCCCCAACAAATGTTTATTCAAACCACGTTTTTATAATGGTCTGTTTATAAAAGTCGCACTTAGAGGCAAAGTACGTCTAGCGACTGGAGATTCGCAAACTCGACTTGGCGTGGGTTAAGCGTTCTTCAGCAAATTTCCGTCTGTAATAAAAAGCAAGACACGGATGTCACATTATATGAGAAGTCTTGTCATGAACTTTTAGTCCACTCGGTTGTAAACCAATTTTGCGACGATAAAGCCAGAAAGGATTAGAAATTAGTTGCCCACTCTGTCGTGGAGACGTGAAGTGAAATGATGAAATAAACAATTTAACAGATTCTGTGCCACACAGAAATTAGGTTTCGACATAACAAAAATGGTTGGCGGAAAATGAGACGTAGGAGTGTGACACAGTTAAGAGATAACAACTGTTAATATGGTACCATAGATGTTGTATTATATATTAACTTAAAGATGGTCGCATAAGAAAACTTCTTTATATCATCCTAGGGCAGATACGGAAGCCGTTTAAAACGATTAATCATCCCATGACAGTTAATCAGCCGGCTCTCTGGCCGAGGCGTTAGCAGCTTTCTCCGTTAACCCCGAATACTCTCGTGGTTGACGTGAGCGCACAAGAATTAGAAGTGGTTCGAGTCGCACCAGTGACTCATGAGAGTATGAAGCTCAGAAAGGCGTGGCGTGCTGATGAGCGTAATCTAGCCTAGGAATCAACATACAGCTGAAAGATGCTGGTGTTGACGGCAATATCCTGAAACAGGATGGAAACGCAGAAAAAAAAATGACAGTTAATCAGTTCAGAATTTTGACAGGTGGACCTGGGACCCGGGTGGTGCAGTGGCTTAACACTTGCCTGTCGGCACGGTAGCCATGGGTTCGAGTCAACATCGGGGCGGATTGTACAATTGACCCGGGCATCCGGGTGGACTCTGTGTTAAAGGGGTACCAGAAAATGTCTCGGGTAGTAAAGGCGGCCGGCGTATGTTGCTGAGAACATCACCCACTGATTGCTGATTGGTCTATACAAATACGGGTCTAGCACCGTATATCGTAAAGTGAGTAAAAGGGTATTTTAAGTTTTAATTTTTTACTTTTGAAAAAGGTCAACATTTATACATATCATCATCATGTGTTATGCCTGTCTGTGATCCCTGTCTGTGATTCCTGTCCTTGACTCCTGTCTGTGATCCCTGCCTGTGATCCCTGTCTGTTCACACAATCTGTGATCCCTGTCTGTGATCCTTATCTGTGATCCCTGTCTGTGATCCCTGTCTGTTCACTCGGTCTGTGATTCCTATCTGTTCACTCGGTCTGTGATCCCTATCTGTTATCTCTGACTATGATCCCCGTCTGTGATCCATGTCTGTTCCCTCAGTCTATGATCCCTGTCTGTGATCCCTATCTGTGATCCCTGTCTGTGACCCCTGTCTATGATCCCTATCTATAATACCCGCCAGTGATGCCTGTATGTTCACCCGGTCTGTGACCCGTGTCTGTGACTCCTGTCTGTGATACCTGTCTGTGATCCCTGTCCATGATACCTGTCTATGACCCCTATCTGCTCATGTATTAATACATAAATTAACAGTTGTTAGTATAAGGTGAGCATGGCTGAATGGATAAGAGCGCTCGCTCTAAAGCTTCTTTTGTGCTGATGCCGGGGTAGCAGTTTTAACCCCTACTTCGGCCAGTTGGATTAAAATGTTGACTTCTCGTCCTTGACGTTGGAACGTAAATTACAAGTATCCAAGAAGTCGGATTGAGTTCGTCTAATTGCGAGGGACACTGGAAATAAGGAAAGCTAATCCACACGTGCTTCGTGGCTTAGAGGTTATGAGTAAGTTATGACTTTTCTCCGTAATCTCGTATACTCTCGTAGGTAACGTGATGACGGTGAGAATCAGCAGTGGTTCGAATCGCATCGGTAACTTACAGGGTATGTGAGCCGGCCGCTCAGAAAGCAATGGCAAACTACTGAGCGTAATCTTGCCAAGAAATCAACATACAGCTGAAAGATGCTGGTGTTGACAGCGATGTCCTGTAAATGATATGCAAAAAAAAAATAAAAAAAATCCACACATAGAACACAGAAATATCCATTGGGGAACTCCCTGAGACCACTAAGACAGTTAATAAATAAACACACAGGTATTGTTTAGCGCTCATAGAAGTGAGAAGAAGGAAATAGAGACTATAAGACTCAGTAGGACAACATAACAATTGAAAGCTATAGTTATTGACCGAGATTCCAACCTGTCGACTCCAAAAGTTACTTCTTCCACACGCAAGAATCAATTCAGCGCACTAGAAGTAGTATCATGTTTATGGACTGTGCTTGAGTTCAAAGTGAGCCAACGCAAAACACAAAAACAAAAGGAAAAAAAAACAGTGTTTAACCTTTATTTATAAATTTTCTTGAGTACATTTCCCCATCATTTTTCGAAAGTCATATTTCCCTTCCTCTTGAAAAGTCGCTCCAATACCTCTCCTCTTATCTTTCGCTCATCTCTGGAGGTGTAGAAAAATCTATAATTAATTATCCTCTTTTATTTGAATGAGTGCTTGTAATCATTAGATATGTAGAGATGTCTTGTTCAGCGCTGGTGACGTTTTTCTCAAGAAGTCTTGACACTTTGGAATCAATTTATGTTGATAACCCTCCAAGGCTTTCTTGTGCTTCTATTTGCACGATGCGTTCGATTATTTTTTACTCACCATGGAAAGTAAATGAGTGATGACACCAGTGATAATAACAGAGCTTGATAAAAAATAAAAAATAAAAAAAAAATTTAAAAAACTCGGTAGAAATTACTGTCTTTTTAGTCCCGCGTCTTTCGTTACTTCGTTTGTTCTATCTGTTGTGAAAGTTAATTCTTTCTTCTCGTAAATGTGTTCTGTGGTAAAAGATAGTTCTTTTTTTTCGTAACTATATTATGTGGAAGAAGGTAGTTCTTTATTTTTAAAAATTGGTAAAAATTGTTCCATTCTTTTCATAACCGTGTTGTGTGGTAAAAGTTAATTCTTTCTTTTCGTAAATATGTTCTTTGGCAAAAGATCGTTCTTTCTTTTCGTAACTGTACTCTGTCGTAAAAGTAACTGATTTCTTTCTTTTCGTAAATGTGTTCTATGGTAAAAGTTAGTTCTTTCTTTCGTTTCGTAAATGTGTTCTGTGATATAAATTAGTTCTATCTTTTCTTAAATGTGTTCTGTGGTTAATCTTTTGTTGTTGTCATAATTGTCTTCTGTGGTAAAAGTTAGTTCTTTCTATCTGTTCATATGTGTATTCTTCGGTAACAGGTAGTTCTATAAATGTATTATGTGGTAAAAGAGATTTAATTCTTTTGGTAAATGTGTTCTGTCGTTAAAAAAATAGTTCTTTCTTTTTGTAAATGTGTTCTGTTGTAATAAATAGTTCTTTCCTTTCCTAATTGTCTTCTGTTGTAAAAGGTAGTTCTTTCTGTGTTCGGTGGTGAACGGTATTTCTATCTTTTCATAACTGTGTTGTGTGGTAAAAGTTAGTTCTTCCTGTTTGTAAATATGTTCTGACGTAAAAGATAGTCTCGTTTTTCGTAACTGTAGTCCGTGGTAACAATTAGTTCTTTCTTGTCGTCAATGTGTTTAGTAGTTAAAGGTAGTTCTTTCTTTTCGTAAATCTGTTCTGTGTTAAAAGTTATTTCTTTCTTTTCGTAACAATGTTCTGTGGTAAGAGTTGGATCTTTCTTTTCATAATAGTGTTGTGTGGTAAAAGTTAGTTCTTTCTTTTCGAAAATATGTCCTGTCGTAAAATATAATTCATTCTTTTCGTAACTTTATTCTGTAGTAAAAGTATCTGCTTTCTTTCCTTTTGTAACTGTGTTATGCTGTAAACATTAGTTCTTTCTTTTCGTAAACGACTAATGGTAAGCGGTAGTCGTTTCTTTTCATAACTGTTTACTGATGTAAACGGTAGTTGTTTCTTTCCGTATCTGTGTTGTTTGGTGAACATTCTTTCTTTCTTTTATTGACTGTGTTCTGTGGTAAAAGTTACTCCTTTCTTCGTTTTTGTAACTGTGCTCAGATTAACAATTCTTTCTTTGTTTTTTGTTGTTGTACGTCTCTCCTTTTTTCAATCTCCTAGTATGCAGTTTTAAATGTCATATCGCGTATTTATTTCTTGTTCCTGTTCTTTGTTTCTTTGTGCCCATCACTCATCTTATTTGTGATTTTTTAATAACAATTTTTGATTGCTGCTTATAGAAGTGGAAAAAAGAAGTAGAGATTAGAGGACACCCTAGATAAATAGGCAGGCAAGCAGGAAGACAGACAGAGAGGGGGCGGGGGGGGGGGAGAGAAAGAAACAGACAGACAGACAGGCATCATGCAGTGTGGCTAGAAATATTGAGAACATAAAAAAGAAATTATTCTCAACATGCGCTGTGTGGCATCACCTAGTACAAAGGGTAATGGGTCTCCGTATTTCCAGATAGTTGAATGTGAGGAAACATTTGTAAGGCATGCAATATTAAATATCCGAATTTGATTATATCCTGAACAAATCAAGAACGAAGAAAAAGGATTATGAAAATTCACACGCATTCATGAATTCATTAATCAACTTAACTGAGAAGGCCAAAGTTCGGATATTGATTGTTGAAGATGTATCTAAGAGGTAAAGAGACATTGATTGCTAGTAAACAAGCCCAGGGAAGTAACAGGAGTGGGCGGAAAGAGTGCAAGATTGAGTACTGTCATGCTATACCTTCATAAACGTCAATATCATCAAGTATTTTTCTGATTGGCATAAACTATCAGGTGATCTTGAAGCTGTTTCCTCAAACGGAATCATCATTGTCATCATGTGCCTTGCAATATTGCGCTTGCATTCATATATATCCACGGATCTGTTCTTGGTGTCATGTATCAGTTCTTTAGATGATATTCCTGCATGATAAATCTAGTCTTAGTCAGATATAACTGAGCTACCTTATGTCAGTAGATAGTACTATCCACTTTCTGTTAACGCCGAATGTTAGACGGCGATCACAAATCCCGACACCCCACAATGCACAATGTGCTAACGGTTTCGGGCGGAAGGGTGCATTTGGGAGGGTAAAGGCCTTATCAAATTGCGAGGAAATGCGACCTAAAGACTAAATGTCGTGGCAATTCCACTTTACACATTGGACAGTGGGGAGCATTTTGTGTGATATTCACTGGCACAGGAATTGAGCATAATGGGGACGACCCGTTGCCGTGAAGTTGGAACCTCGACTAACTAACATGTCGTGGCAGGGCAGACCAGGTCCTAAGCCTTAGGCCACAACTAGTCTAGGATCGAAGCTCCTACAAGCGGACAGAGCATTGTTTGCTGATCCGACATCTTCTGCAGCTTGTCTTGTTCCAGATGCATTGGTGTTACATTTTCTCTGGAGTAAATTAGGCAGGCTGTGAGAGTGATCATACTGCAAAGGGCAACACATGGTCTCTACAATCCAGCCAAGGCTTTGTGCTATGGCGATTGTATAACTGCATCCCTGGTCCCCGTCATGGGTTGTTATTATTATGCCATTTTTGAAGTACACTGTACCATACTATTGTCTGTCAAGACGGTCAAGTGCCAGTGATTCCTACATGTTACTGTTGTAAACCTTCCATCAAAATATTTCTTGGTCCACATCTGCTTCTTCTTCCGCTAATCATTGTAATAGTCTCGCTGTTTTCCAATGCCCCTTTTTGCATAACTTGACCAAGGAACAAAATTTAACACATGTGTCCTGTTGTGTATAATGTTCTACGTACACTATCCTATAATAATAATATATTAGAGACTATATTAAAAACATATTTGAGAACATATCAAATAACACATTAGAGAATATATTAAATAACATATTAGAGAGTATATTAAATAACATATTGGAGAATATATTAAAAAACATATTATATAAATATAATATTGTTGGACATTGTAGTATCAGAGAGTGCAAAGAAAGGACTCTCCTTGAATATCAAGAAAACAGTAACAATGGTGATATCAAAGAAAATGGTGTCACCAAAATGTGACATAGAAATAGAAGGGGAAATTCCTAACAAAGTGGATAATTTTAAATACCTAGGGGAATTATAACATCAGATGGAAGATGTACAACAGAGATTAAGAGCAGAATAGGGCAGGCAAAAGCCGCATTTTAGAAAATTAAGAGTATCTTATGCAGTAAGTCACTATCAATGAATGTAAGAAAGAGAGTGCTGAAATGCTATATAGAACCAGTTTTGCTGTATGGCAGCGAATCTTGGAATGTAAATGAAGAAATTAGAAAGAACTTAGAAGCAACATAAATGTGGTTTTTGAGACGAATGTTACGAATTCCTTGGACTACCAGAGTAACTAACAAGGATTGCCTGAAAGAGGCTAACGAAACTAGAACATTATATACAACAAATCCCTCGATGTATCTCCACCTTGCCGTGGTGGGGGAGCTTGAGTGTCCCACTGACCCCAAGCGCTATGCCAATGGATTTACAACTACATATTGGACAGCTCTTGGGATAGGGACCAGACTAAGAGAGACACAGCCTGCTGCCCTGCAGGTAGATTGAGGATAGCAGTCTAAATCAGGCCAAGGATGTCTGTAATCTCAGTCCGGACACAACCTGCAAGGCTCTCAACCGAGGGATATGGCTGAACGTCTCTAAGCCATAAACCCTCGGATGTGAGAGCCTGGCCGACACTTACCTACATCAAAATTGAGGTGAGGAGCTGAGCACGCTACATGCTTGGTGCAGATACTCGTTCGAAGGCTCTCAGCTGGGGGATATGAGGATCCCCGGATGAGAGGGCCTGGCCGCTTCTCGCCAACAGACGCACGGAGGTAAGGTGCTGAGCCGACAACACATGTAGCCTACCTCGTGAGCGAGTACTAAAGATGGAAAAACACCTCGGTCGCACGGTCCGATGAAAGTTTGTAACTGTACTCATGGAGTGAGTGTAGTCAAAGGTGGAAAATTGTCTCGTTGACATGAAATGGAACGCTTGGCTACCGAATCTATAACGTGACAGCTCGTAGCAAAAGCTTGCTGTGTGGAAGTCGAAATAAGAGTCTAACTTGCCTTGAAACCCGAGGAAGGATAACCTCATTAAAAATGCCCGCCGAAGACGGAAGTGCCAGCCTACGGGTGGCAAAATAAAAATTGGCACTACGCAATTACGTTCGAGTGAAATGTCTTTCGTGGCCGAAAAAGCTTTTAACTAGTCTTCCGAGTGTCAGCTACCTAGTTTCCGAATGCCGCTCTTGTTCGGAACAGCTCTGACTAGGTAGTTTTCCGAATGTCCGACGTGTCTGGAACAGTTCTGACGGGCACAACTACAAGCACATGTCCGAACCGAAAACTCGCGCAGTGGATACCATCTACAGACCAGTCTGGTTCGTGCGGGAACGGCCCGGGGCGAACGAAATGCCTAATATATTGAAGTGAGGAATTAAAGCAGCCATGAGCAGGACGTGACGATTCCCTCGGTGAGCCCAGCACCAGGGCGCTATGTGTCGGCCCTGCAATTATGGAAGCCACCCTGGATGGAGGAAAATGCCATGGACTGTCCCTGCCTTCCCTTGAGGGATGACAATGAAATCTTCGACTTTTCCAACTTGGCCAGCTGGTTTGAGGACGGTACCGCAAAGTGAGAGTCTCCCAGGAATGCTACCTGGTCAAAAAAGCACGCTACAGTCGGATGTGTTGGCCTACGGGTTTCGGCCCAAGGGCGCATAACTTAGACACACCGCAATCACATCTGAAAAAAAAAAACCACTCCGGATGAACGCAAAGAAGAAGAAGAAGATATACAACAATAAGAGACAAACAGCTTTCTTTGGTCATGTGACAACTGCAAAGATCGAGGGGAAGAGAGGCAGAGGCAGACCAAGAGAAATGATGCTGAATGGATTGAAACAGTGGCATGGAGGAATATCATCAGCAGAGTTGATCCAGAACACCAAAAACCGAGATCTGTGGAGAGACATGAACGCCTAAGTCAGCTGGCTGGGCACTTGATGATGATGATGATGATGATGATGATGATATAATATACTAAATAACATATTAGAGAATTTAACAGCGCATACATGCCTTTGAATAGAAATTTTATAGACGAGTTCTAAGAATATTTTGGATAAAGAAAATAACAAATGCACCCATATTACAAGTTCACGGGTGCATTTTCCTTAGACTCCTGGGGATCGTCGCTGGGGCTACGGTGTTCATGCTTTGTGCGATGCTTTCAGCGGGCCGCGAAAGGGACCGAGCCATGTGGGATACATCACGGGGCAATGAAGTCGATCCTCTCAACTTTTAATGCAGTAATGTATGGCTGCTGGTTTTCTAGTGATTGCCACTTCCATCGACGATGAACTGCATTTTCCGTGGAGGACTTTTGTGATGGCATTCTGAAGGTGGCATTATGCACAGTGTACCTGTGTGGGCTGTTGGCTTGCCGAGACTCCTGTCTATTCCGCTTTTCACATAGGGCAGCGATGGGCATTTCGTGTGATATTCACTGACACAGGAACGGAGCATAATGGGGATGTCCCGTTGCCATGAAGTTGGAATCGCGACTAACTAATTAGCTAACTTCAAGAGCTGAAAATTGAAGAAGGTTGGCTATTAAAGACGATAAAATAAAGAAAATTAAAATATTTTGGTCATTTGCAACGTCACAAAAATTTGGAGGGAACAATAATGGAGGGTGATATACCTGGAAAGAGAGGAAGAGGAAGGCCAAAGAGAAGATGGGTGCAGGATGTGGCGGATGATGTCCAGATGGGTGTATCGGACGTGGGACATCTTGCTTATGATCGAGAGGTTCTCCGGAAGGTTGTTATGGGAGCGAGGTTCTGCAAAGAATATGCTACTGAATGAAAGCATTAGAGAATATATTAAATAACATATTAGAGGATATATTAAATAACATATTTGAGTGTATATTGAATAACATATGAGAGAATACATTATATAGTATATAAGAGGGTGTATAGGATATATTTGGGAGCATATTAAAGGATACACAAGATAACATATTAGAGACAATTGCAGGATATAACAGCGAAAATATAAGAGAATATTAGACAACATATTACACAACATACTAGAGAACATGTTACATACAATATTAGATAATATATCAGACTACAAATTAGAGCATCAGTTAGTTAACATATCAGATAATAATGCAGTAAATAGTTTTTAAAAATACATGAAATAATATTTTAGAAAATGTATCGGCGAGTAAATTTAAAGTGAACATATTATGAAAGTATCCTTCTCTCTCTCTCTCTTCTCTCTCTCTCTCTCTCTCTCTCTCTCTCTCTCTCTCTCTCTCTCTCTCTCTCTCTCTCTCTCTCCCTCCCTCCCTCCCTCTCTCTCTATCTATCTATCTATCTATCTATCTATCTATCTATCTATCTATCTATCTATCTATCTATCTATCTATCTATCTATCTATCTATCTATCTATCTATCTATCTATCTATCTATCTATCTATCTATCTATCTATCTATCTATCTATCTATCTATCTATCTATCTCGCCATCTCTCTCTCTCCCTCCCTCCATCTCTCTCCCTCTCTATCTCTATCTCTATCTCTCTCGTTCACGCTCTGCCTGTCTGTCAATCTGTCTGTCCTTCCGTCCGTCCGTCCGTCTGTCCGTCCGTCCGTCCGTCTGTCTGTCTGTCTATCTGTCTGTCTGTCTGTCTGTCTGTCTGTCTGTCTGTCTGTCTGTCTGTCTGTCTGTATGTCTGTCTGTCTGTCCGAATGTCTGTCTGTCTGTCTGTCTGTCTGTCTGTCTGTCTGTCTGTCTGTCTGTCTGTCTGTCTGTCTGTCTGTCTGTCTGTCTGTCTGTCTGTCTGTCTGTCTGTCTGTCTGTCTGTCTGTCTGTCTGTCCGAATGTCTGTCTGTCTGTCCGAATGTCTGTTTGTCTGTCTGTCTGTCTGTCCGAATGTCTGTCTGTCTGTCTGTCCGAATGTCTGTCCGAATGTCTGTCCGAATGTCTGTCTGTCCGAATGTCTGTCTGTCTGTCTGTCCGAATGTCTGTCTGTCTGTCTGTCTGTCTGTCCGAATGTCTATCTCTCTCTCTCTATCTCTCTTAATATCTAATAGGTTGAAAAACTGTCCTTTTTGTTTCTTCATTAAAGTAAGGACATAACGAGTTACTCGTAACATCTTTGTTTTGTCATTATTCTAGGAGTATTCAAAACATCAATAAATAAGTAGGAATATTCACCAAGACATTCCATACATACTTTGTGTGTGATTAGTGTCAGAGTCAGTTAAAGACATTACGTATCATGTACTTGATCTTATCTTATGTTCCAGCTGTGATTAAACCTGTCGTTCTTGACATGATTGATGGTTTGCCACATCCGATCCCCAAGGCTCGGACTAACGGCTGCAAGATGGCACGGACTGGAGACTGGCTTGGGGAGTACAATGATTGGAAATTTATTTTGAAAGTACAATGACTGGAAACTTGCTTTGAGAGTACAATGATTGGAAACTTGCTTGGAGAGTACAATGATTAGAAACTTGCTTAAAGAGTACAATGATTGTAAACTTGATTGGTGAGTGCAATGATTGGAAACGTGCTGGAGAGTACAATGATTGAAGACCGCCTTGGGGAGTACAATGATTGGAAATTATTTTGAGAGTACAATGATTGGAAACTTGCTTGGAGAGTACATTATTGGAAACGTGCTTGATGAGTACAATATTTGAAAACTTGTTTGGAGAGTGCAATTATTGGAACCTTGTTGTGGATCACAAACAGACAGACATAGAGACAGACAGACGTTCCGATGTTCCGATGGACGGATGGATGACCGGACGGATGGATGGATATATTTGGTAGACAGACAGACAGACAGACAGACAGACAGACAGACAGACAGATAGACAGACAGACAGGCAGACAGACAGGCAGACAGACAGACAGACACTCACACACACATACACACAAACACATACACATACTCATACACACACATATATAAACGGGATTATTATTGTAGAGTCGCGTCAAATAGATATGTCTTTACTCCTGTACGGCTAGTGACGTGTGTGAACGCAATTCCTAACTTTATCTTCGTTTGACCTAATGTTTAATTACACAAACAGGTACAGGCCACCGACTAAGTAGTTAAATCTATTGTGTTGTTGTTGTTGTTGTTGTTGTTGTTGTAAGTTAGTAAAGTTAAGGTGGTTGTCTGTATGCCACAACAAGCAACGATGTACAATGGAACCAGAAGAAGAGGCCGACAATGCAAACAAAGGACAGAGGGAATGACAGAGTCCATGGGAATCTCGATATATAAAGCTCGTAAGCGGACACTCTCCAGCTGTTTATGCTTCACCTCGACACCGCAAGTTACAACAGGAACAAGATGAGGTGAGATTAGATTAGATGAGATTAGACGAGATGAGATAAGATGAGATGTTTATGAGTACAGTTCAGGATTATTTGCCACTCCCAGAGGTGTATACATCACTAGCCGGCTCCCTGGCCAAGGCGTTAACGTCTTTTTCCGTACTCCCGTATATCTACGCGAGGAACGTAACCTGCGCGAGAATCGGTAGCGGTTCTCGCCGCGTTGGTAACTTAGGGGTATGTGAGCCGGTCGCTCAGAAAGCAATGTCAAACTACTGAGCGTAATTTTGCCAAGAAATCAACAATCAGCTGAAAGATGCTGATGTTGACAGCGATGTCCTGTAAAGGATATGCGAAAAAACAAAACAAAAACTAGCCACATAGTTTATGTCAGGTCTTAGTAAGATATTACTAAGCTACCGCATCACAGTAGACGGTTCTATCTGCTTTCTGTTAGTTCCGAATGTTAATTGGCGCTCACGAAACTCGGCACCGTACATTGTGTCAACGGCTTGGGGTGGAGGAGCACAACTGGGAGGGTACAAGCCTTACCTAGTGGGACGAAATGCAACCTAAAGACTAAATGTCGTGGACCGCAGACCAGGTCCTAAGACGTAGTCGGCAACTGGTCTAGGGTGGAAGCGCCAACAGGCGGGAAGTTATAGCATTGGTTTGCTTATCATGCAGCGGCTGCAGGTTGTCTTATTCCAGATGTATTGGTTTTACCTTTCCTCTGGAGTGAACTAGGCAGGCCGAGAGAGGGATCATGCTGCATGGGCAACACATGGTCTCTATAATTTAGCCCAGGCTTTGTGTTATGGAGAGGTATAACTCCATTTCACAGCTTTCACTATCTAGTGCCATTAGCTAATTGTCGTTGTTTAATTGTCATTGTCTAAACATCATTGTTTAAATATCATTGTCTAACTTTCATTATCTTACTATCATTGTCTTCCTGTCATTGTCTAACTGTCATTACATAAGAGTCAGTATCTCACAGTCATTGTCTTACTGTCATTGTCTTACTGTCATTGTCCAAACATCATTGTTTAAATATCATTGTTTAACTTTTATTATCTAACTATCATTGTCTTCCTGTCATTGTCTAACTGCCATTGCATAAGAGTCAGTATCTCACAGTCATTGTCTTACTGTCATTGTCTTACTGTCATTATCTAACTGTTATTATCTAACGGTCATTGTCTACTTTTCATAGTATAACTCTCATTGTTTAACTGCCATTGTCTCATTGTCAAACTGTCATTGTTAATCTGTCATTGTCTAACTTTCATTGTCTAACTGTCATTGTCTAATTTTCATCATCTAACTGTCATTGTTTAACTTTGATTGTTTACCTTTCATTGTCTAAGGTGTATTGTCTAACTGTCATTGTCTAGCTGACATTGTCTAACTGTCATTATCTAACTTTCAATATCTAACTTTCATTATCTAACTGTCATTGTCTAACTGTCATTGTCTAACTGTCATTGTCTAGCTGACATTGTCTAACTGTCATTATCTAACTTTCATTATCTAACTTTCATTATCTAACTGTCATTATCTAACTATCATTGTCTAACTGTCATTGTCTAACTGTCATTATCTAACTGTCATTGTCTAACTGTCATTGTCTAACTGTCATTGTCTAACTTTCATTGTCTAGCTGACATTGTCTAACTGTCATTATCTAACTTTCATTGTCTAACTATCATTGTCTAACTATCATTGTCTAACTTTCATTGTCTAGCTGACATTGTTTAACTTTGATTGTTTACCTTTCATTGTCTAAGGTGTATTGTCTAACTGTCATTGTCTAGCTGACATTGTCTAACTGTCATTATCTAACTTTCAATATCTAACTTTCATTATCTAACTGTCATTGTCTAACTGTCATTGTCTAACTGTCATTGTCTAGCTGACATTGTCTAACTGTCATTATCTAACTTTCATTATCTAACTTTCATTATCTAACTGTCATTATCTAACTATCATTGTCTAACTGTCATTGTCTAACTGTCATTATCTAACTGTCATTGTCTAACTGTCATTGTCTAACTGTCATTGTCTAACTTTCATTGTCTAGCTGACATTGTCTAACTGTCATTATCTAACTTTCATTGTCTAACTATCATTGTCTAACTATCATTGTCTAACTTTCATTGTCTAGCTGACATTGTCTAACTTTCATTATCTAACTTTCATTGTCTAACTGTCATTGTCTAACTGTCATTGTCTAACTTTCATTGTCTAACTATCATTGTCTAACTATCATTGTCTAACTTTCATTATCTAACTTTCATTGTCTAACTATCATTGTCTAACTATCATTGTCTAACTATCATTGTCTAACTTTCATTATCTAACTTTCATTGTCTAACTATCATTGTCTAACTATCATTGTCTAACTTTCATTGTCTAACTGTCATTGTCTAACTTTCATTATCTAACTTTCATTGTCTAACTGTCATTGTCTAACTGTCATTATCTAACTTTCATTGTCTAACTATCATTGTCTAACTATCATTGTCTAACTATCATTGTCTAACTGTCATTGTCTAACTGTCATTGTCTAACTTTCATTGTCTAGCTGACATTGTCTAACTGTCATTATCTAACTTTCATTATCTAACTTTCATTATCTAACTTTCATTATCTAACTTTCATTATCTAACTTTCATTATCTAACTTTCATTGTCTAACTGTCATTGTCTAACTTTCATTATCTAACTTTCATTATCTATCTTTCATTATCTAACTATCATTGTCTAACTGTCATTGTCTAACTTTCATTATCTAACTTTCATTGTCTAACTGTCATTGTCTAACTGTCATTGTCTAACTTTCATTGTCAAACTGTCATTGTCTAACTGTCATTGTCTAACTTTCATCTCGTTAATCAATTATAATTCATGTCTAGTTTATTTTGGACATTTTTGGGACAAGGTAATTATGTCAGAATAAAGACGTGACTGTCTCATTGAAGCACCGGTGGTGACATTTACATATAAAAATGTGTCTGTTTATTTCCGTTGAAAGGGTACATCCCGCTACTTCATTATATGTCTGTTTTCTCTAGTTTGCTTACGCCGAGTTACAGCGAATTACGCCAGGCAATAAATTGTGCAATATACAGATTATGTCTTCATTACTTAAATATAAGGTAGTCGCCATTGTGGAGAAGGTGCGCCGACTGCCTAGCTCTCCGAAGTGAGTGGGTTCGATTCATAAATGCAATTTTTTTGAGACTTATGCGAGTCCTCGTCGCTGGAACTACGGATTTCGTGCTTTGTGCGACGCTTTCGATAAACAGCTCTGCAGAATAAGACCGTGCTATATAGGATAAAACCCGGTGCAACGAAGTCGATTTAAAAAAAAAAAAAAACAAACTTTTAAGCACTTTATTCACATATAAGATGATATAGTATTGATCTCGGACAATGAACAGGATATGTAGCATTTAGTAGATGCCGCATATTACGCAGTGAGAAACCTACGACAGGTCCAGTAAACTAGTAGAGAATTTACTTGATCCTAGACAAAATACTGCTCATGATTCATGTATCAAGAAGAGAGACAGAAAATCAGAAATGAAGAAATCAGGAGTAAAATTGGGGTTATAGCAGCGCTAGATTTTATCAGAAAACAGCAGGTTAAATGGTTTGGCCATATAACTAGATTACCAACTAACAGTATACCTCAATAAGCAATGATGTACAGTCAAGACAGAAGCAGAGGAAGAGGCCGGCCACGTAAACGATGGATAGAGGGAATTACAGAGACCATGGAAACTTCGAAATATGAAGCCCACTCAAGGGCACTTTCCCGCTGTTTATGCTTCACCTCGACACGTCAAGGTACAAGAGAAACCTGGTGAGATGAGATTCAAGGAGGAAATTGGAGGAAAGGTGCTAACAGCATATTTGGCAGACAATAAAATAACAACAACAAAACCCACGCTGGTTGTAATGTTTCCTATGTATTTTCGGTACGTATTTTGGAAAAGATATAATTTACTGTCGTTGTTCTGTAACATATTTCCTGTCTATTTTAACGGAACTTTTGTGTTTTCCAACAAATGCAATTAAAGGACTTGACAACGGTCAGTTGCGAGAAAGAACTAGAGTTAGTGTCAGCGTGTTGTGGTCAAATTACACTGTATTTCTGACGATCAATTTTAATTACTATTCGCAAAAACTGTAGGCCGTGTGACTAAATTAGGGAGGAAAACCGAATCTAGCACCGTCTGCCATTGATTAAATGAAGAATAGTATGACTTACCAGAAAGAGCATTTTAGACCAAAGCCGGTTAAATTAGAAGACAAAAGCAAGAAGGAAAATCAATAATAACAGAACTTTCTTCTGAAGTGTTCATATATCATTTATGCTAGGTTCTAGAATTAGAGAAAGGAGAAGTAGAAGAAGAAGAAGAAGAAGAAGAAGAAGAAGAAGAAGAAGAAGAAGAAGAAGAAGAAGAAGAAGAAGAAGAAGAAGAAGAAGAAGAAGAAGTAGAAGAAGAAACCGATCTGTCTGTTTGATTTTCTGTATATGTTTCTGCCTGTTTGTACGACTGCAAGCCTATCTATCTATCTATCTATCTATCTATCTATCTATCTATCTATCTATCTATCTATCTATCTATCTATCTATCTATCTATATATCTATCTATCTATCTATCTGTCTATCTATCTATTTATCTATCTATCTATCTATCTATCTGTCTATCTATCTATCTATCTATCTATCTATCTATCTATCTATCTATCTATCTATCTATCTATCTATCTATCTATCTATCTATCTATCTGCTTGCCTGCCTGCCTGCCTGTCTGTCTGTCTGTCTGTCTGTCTACCTGCCTGCCTGCCTGCCTGTCTGTCGGTCTGTCGGTCTGTCAGTCCGTCGGTCGGTGGGTCGGTCGGTGGGTGGGTGGATGGGTCGGTCGTTCGTTCGGTCGAACGGTGGGTCTGTCGGTTTGCGTGGGTCGATCGGTCAGTGGTTCGGTGGGTCGGTTGGGTCGGTCAGTCGATCGGTCGCTCCGTCGGCCGGCCGGCGGCTTGCCTGCCTGCCTGCCTGCCTGCCTATCTATTTAAATCTACCTCTACCTCTCTCCTCTTTTCCCTGTCTGTCCGTCCGTCCGTCCGTCGGTCCGCCTGCCTGCCTGTCCCACTCCATATCTTTGTGTCTGTCGGCCTGCCTGTCTGCATCTCTGTCTGTTACTGTGTTTGTTCTTCCTACTTCCTTGTTGAACTTACCTACTTCACCTACCTCTCTATCTGTCCATTTCCCTGTCCATATGGCTATATATTTGTCTATATATGTAGCTACTGTCCGTCTATTTATCTACCTATTTGTTTAATGTCTTTTCCATTTATCCAAGAGTATAGATTTTCGTCGAACTGTTTGCACATTTCTCCCTGTAAATAATCCAAATCATAAACTTAGGTACTTGTATGTCTGCTTGTCTCTCTGTCTAATACACATCTGTCTTCCCCACTGTCTGTCTAATATGTGTCTATTGTTACCTATGTCTGTCTAATGTGTGTCTGTCCTTCCCTCTGTCTGTATTCCAATATGTCTGTCTGTCTATTTGATGTCTGTCTTCCCTCTGTCAGTCTAATGTATGTATGTCTTTTCCCATGTATTCCCCTGTATCTGTCGTTCTAATGTCTGTCTGTCTATCTAATGTCTGTATGTCTTACCCTCTGTCGAATGCCTGTCTAATATATGTCTGTCTAATGTCTGTATGTCTTCATATCTGTCTGTCTAATGTAGGTCTGTCTTCATCTTTGTCTGTCTAAAGTCTGTCTGTCTGTCTTTATCTCTGTATGTCTGATGTCTGTCTGTCTTCATCTCTGTCTGTCTAATGTATGTCTGTCTTCATCTCTGTCTGCTTAATGTATGTCTTCATTTCTGTCTGTCTAATGTGTGTATGTCTTCATCTCTGTCTGTCTAATGTCTGTCTATATTCATTTCTGTCTCTCTAATGTCTGTCTAATATCTGTGTGTCTTCATCTCTGTCTGTCTAATGTATGTCTGTCTTCCTCTTGTCTATCCGCCTATATTGCTGATAATGTTATATCTTCACATCTTGCATATCCCCGGGCGTCTACATTTAAATACAAATAAATGAGATTATATACAGAAACACAGAAAACACACCCGATAACAAATCACACTTGAAAATCTGCCAGCCCTCGTGTCCAGCCTCGGTATTTGATGAATTATTCAACGGGCAGGCTATGGCGATAATAAGTAGATTGAAATGAAGAATGCCGCTGGATTTAATTAAACTACGTACGACGTTTTGTATTCTATGACTCGCCCGCTGAATTCGATTTGCTCTGGTTGGCGATATATGGGATAAATTAACACTTTGTGGCCCAGGCGATGTGGAAATGCATAAGCTGGTGTTAAAAAGTTACGGGCAAGTCCTGTACAGGACGTTGCACTCAGTCTCATAATTTCTTGGCTGTTTGTGATTTACTGGGCAATATGTAATGTTCAGTAGTTTGCCATTGTTTCTGAACGACCCTAGCCTCATACCTAAGAAATCAACGCATAGCAATCTACTTTCAAATCCTTTTTACTTCCGTTATTTAATATAGAATCTAATAAGATAATTAATATATCCTCTACTATTTTATTCAGTATATCATCTAATATTTTATTTAATATCATCTCTAATGTGTTACTTAATATAGTCTCTATAATATGTTATTTAATATATTCTTTAGTGTGTTATTTAATGTAGTCTAGAATATTGTGGAATTGTGGAACGTGTTCACTGCCCCAAAAGCCACAACTCCGGCAAGTGGGTGTGGGGCAAGGGTTAAACTATCTACATCTTTCTGAGTTATATCTCACGCCGTGCATGTTTCTTGACAGAATGCCAAGAAAATAAATTCTAGATAACCAGCAATATTTCATCTGGGCAAATTTAAATGTCTTCATTTGGGACATGAGCAGGGAAGTCCAGTTGTGAGCGGAGAGCGATACATCATCGGGACGTTCTAGAATTCTCTTTCTAGTGGGCAGTCACAGGAATGTAAATTAAGGACAACAGCATTCATCACTGTTGTCTGTTGCGGTTGCTTCTTCTTATTCTTCTTCATCATCATCATCATCATCTTCTTTTTCTTCTACTTCCACTTCTAGTTTTACTTCTATTTCTTCTTCTACGTCGACTTCTTGAAACTCTTCTGCCACGCATTTTTCTACTACTTATTATATACTTCGTCTTCTACATTGTCTTCTACTTCTTCTACTGTTTCTTCTACTTTTAATTTTTTACGTCTACTTCAACTTTTTCTACCTCTTCTTTTACTTCTTCTTCTTACTCTACGTCTTCTTGTATTCTTCTTCTTCTTCTTCTTCTTCTTCTTCTTCTTCTTCTTCTTCTTCTTCTTCTTCTTCTTCTTCTTCTTCTTCTTCTTCTTCTTCTTCTTCTTCTTCTTCTTCTTCTTCTTCTTCTTCTACCTTCACTTCTTCTTATACTTCTTCTACTTCTTCTACTTCTTCTTCCTCTGCTTCTTCTGCATCTACTTCTTCTACTTCTGCTATAATACTTATTATTCTACATTTATTCCTTCTTCTGTTTTTTCATCAACTTCTACTTCTTCGTTTATTTCTTCTTCTACTCCGTGTGTTACTTCTTCTTCTACTCCTTCTTCTTCTTCTACTCCTTCTTCTTCTTCTACTTCTTCTTCAACTTCTACTTCCTCTTCTACTTCTTCCTCTTCCTTCTCCTTTGGAGCAGATACTGGCATAAATAACACAACAAATAAATCTAATTTGCTATCTTAAAAGAGTTGATGCTGCTTGTCAGTGGCTCGCTGAGGTGACACGATTGATGCGATCGTCGACCTGCCCACCCCCACACACATGTGCGTGCTGTTATAGGCATCGACGCCTGCAGAGAATGCAAATAGTTTCAAAATGTTCGACTTTCAAATCATGGTTTATGTGTTCTACTCCTGACACAGAGCTTTAGTTTCCAATCATTATACTCTCCAAGCAAGTTTCCAATCATTATACTCTGAAAGCAAGTTTCTGGTCATTGCACTCATCAAGCACGTTTCCAATCATTGCACTCTCCAAGCAAGTTTCCAATCATTGTACTCATAAATAAAGTTTCCAATCATGTGCTCCTCAAGCCGGTCTCCAATCATTGTACTCTACAGCACGTTTCCAATCATTGTGTAGCAGAATGTATTAGTTAGGTGTGCAAAGCTACAGCACGCTTGAGCATCAGGATGGAATGAGGAGAAAGATGCTCAAGTCGTGACGTAGTTTGTTGTTAGGGTGGTCAGTAAACATCTAGGACTAGAGGAGAGAAGTCACCATGATTATGGAATTGCAATAGGATTGTTGTAGTGGTCATCAATTGGAAATAAAACTCCATTTATATTCAACTAACAAAACTCGTTAGTCCTTTCTGTGTGTGCTTTGTTATAAAGGACGAAATGGTGCCCACGAACCAGGATTCCTAGTTGGATTGTCGCGGAATCTCAAAACACTGTCTACATCGACACATCGAAGTAACACGTCGAAGTAGCTCCACAATTTTGAAGATCTTTGTTCTGCTCGTATCAATTGCCCGGAGACAGGATTACGGCACGGTTCTACACTTATATTGAACGTAAAAACGAGTTTGATAAATGGCCACTACGTCGTCTGTGAGAGTTACAGCAGCCAAAAGCCCGGCTAGGGGTGGTTGTCTGTAAGTATTCTTCAGTGAACCTCGCTGTACGGACCTGCTATCAAGAATCCTAGCTGTACAGGCAGTTGTTGTCAGGAGAGGTATGAAAACCGGCTTGCCATAGCGGATTGCGGTGCGATTGTTACCATCATCCTACTGAGCAAAAGAATAGGAACAACCAGCACGTTTTCTCGGGATCCTGCGAAACAAGAGGCTCAAGAAGAAGAAACTTGAAAGCAAATATAGTCAAGTAGAGACGTTATACTGGGAGAATAGTATCTACTGTGCATCAAGATTGCCTGGAACGAACTGAAAGCCGTTGAATCGTGACCTTGAATAAGTCAAACAAGTCAATCGCTCATTTGAAAAATAAGAAGAAATGAGAAGGCTTTCAACAGAAGCGATGTTGTTAGGGAACCCTCGGAGGTGGTTGGGCGGACTGGGCTGCCGACCTGCTGAAGAGGGGACCCAAAGTTAAATCGCTTTACTGAGCTACTCCAGTTTTTCAAGACGTCGCTTTGATGTGCCCTGTTATAGGGTGAAAAGAAGCCAGAAATCTGGTAGGGGCCCGACCAGGGGCTGAAGTTACTGAAACGTTCGAAGAAGAAACTCCCTGAAGTACGTGATCGGTTGGAGGAGCATTTCAACTAACACAGACTCCTAGCGTTTGAGTTCTACCTGACAAGAAAACTTTCAGCGAACATAGAGGAATCCGTCTGTCTTGGATCGGGAGCAGAGATAATGGTAATTAGTAAACCTTAAATATCATTTTAGATACCATTGACTGCTTGAACAATTCCTATTGTGTAAAGTAAATACGATCATATATTTAAATTAGCTGGTTACAAATGTAAATTTGATTTTATTAGGGTATACAGAAGTATTTCAGCATGACAGAACAAGATTCATTGGCACAAGTTTTGACGGGGGTAGGAACAGTGATAGATAGACTTAACACAGTCATGAAACAACAAGGAATGGCAACTGAAATTGTTAAGTTTAGCGGACAGGCAAGAGATTTTAAGAAGTGGGTAACTTCCATAGAGAAATATGCATATTTGGTGTCAGCATCAGATGAAGAGAAAATGAAACTTGCTTATCAAGCAGCAACAGAACCGGTTTCAGATCATATCAGAAGAAAATTAGAGGCTAGAGTAGATGAGACATGGGAACAGTTCAAAGACGACCTGGCCCATAAGTACGCGGAAATAACGGACCCACAACATGCATTTTCGGTGTTAAGACAGTCTAAACAAAACACTGGAGAGACGGTACAATTGTTCAGCGATAGGTTGATTAACTTGGCTGAAGAGACATTCTTAGGACAGAATGTACGAAGAGAAGAGGTGGAGAGGATGTTAGTCGGGATTTTTGTAGATGGCATAAAATCCGATGGACTGAAGTTTAAGCTGATGAGAGAAAACCCCGAGAGGTTATCACAAGCTGTAGATATTGCGGTACAAGAAGAAATTTTGAGACGTAGATTTAGATTGAGAACAGGACGAGAAATAGGAACTAGTCGAGAAGACAGGATTGAAGAGCCTATGGAGATAGGACAAACAAGGTTCGGATGGAATAGGAGAGGAAGTATACAGACGTTACAAGGTAGTAATAGAAATGCTTATGATGGAAGTAGACAAAGGAGATATCCTACAAGTGAGACAGTAGGAAACACAAATAACACAAATATAGTCTGTTGGTTTTGTGGTCAATGCGGACACGCGTTTCGCTTCTGTGGTAACAGGCGTGGCCAGTCGAATACACAAAGTAGAAATGGCAATAGCAGGTTGAATAGGAATGTTGAAGATAGACACAGACATTTTACAGGTACAAGAACGCAGGAAAACCGGCGCCCTACCTATTAAATAGAACCTGTAGTAGGAGGGAAAATAACAAGGTCCCAAGATTTAAAGAATATGTTAATAACAGGTATAGTAGGACGAGTAGAGAATACTTTCAACTAGATGAAATCAAACAGTTTACAGAAAATAAAACAGATCCTAGCTCATGTATAATAGAAATAGGAAAATATAGAGTTCGTACATTAATTGATTCAGGAGCTCAGGTTAGTGTAATTAAAGAAAGTTTTTTTATATAAAATAATGAGAAATTGTAGAATATTTAAGAGTCATAATAATCTTCACTCTGTTACAGGACAGAATTTACAAGTAATTGGATAAACAATGATCAATTTTAAATTAGGAGGGATCAACGTAAGACATCTTTTTCATGTAGTGAAAGATTTAAATAGAAATATGCTTATAGGAAGAGATTTTTTAATAAAAAATGGAATAAGACTTTTCTTTGATTTACACAAATTAAAATTCAAGGACGTATATGTAGATATGGAAGAAGACATGCATATATCAGCACTAGTTAGAGTTAAAATGTCTACGACGTTAAAACCACAGTCGGTTAATTTGATACAAGCAAAGGTAAAGAGAAACCCATATTATGTGGCAGGACACACAGTTAGAATCACTGAATTGCAAAATGAAGTAATTGATGAGCCTGGTCTAGAAGTCCCGGATGGAATAATATCATTAGATAAACACTTAACCTTTCCAGTAATGATTATTAACAACACAGGTAGAGAAATTAGACTATACAGAGGATGTATAATAGCCAAACTAGAACATAACATTAGTGACATATTAGTAACAGATAGGGTAAAAATGCCGGGAACAAACTATTCAGAAACTCCTACTGAAAGAATTAATAACAGACGCAGACGCGGAAGAAAAGGGAACGTGCAGAAGGATGAATTGATCCATCCATTCAGAAGAAATATAGCCCAAATACATTCATTAGACAAAATGACAAGGGAACAAGAATTGTTGGCACAGTTAAAAGCTCCACCAGAAAATAAGGAAGTATTAGAACACCTTATAAAAGAAAATCAGGATGTATTCGCAATTAATGATTTAGAATTGGGAAGGACAAAAACAGTTACAATGGAAATAGATACGGGAGATCATCCACCAATTAGTTTAAAACCGTATAGAACTCCCTTAAGGAATAGAGAAATTGTTGAAAAGGCAATAGAAGATATGTTGAAAGCAGGAATAATAACAAGATCGAAGTCAGAATGGTCATCTTCGATTGTAATTGTGACCAAACCTGACGGTTCACATCGATTCTGCTGCGACTACAGGGCGTTGAACAAAATCACTAAGAATGTAGCGTACCCATTGCCGGTGATTGATGATATTTTGGAGTTGCTTAATGGCTCTACATTTTTCACAACACTAGACGCAAGATCAGGATTCTGGTGTATCCCGATGTCGGAAGATGCTCAAAAGAAAAGTGCTTTCTGTACTCATATGGGTTCTTACGAATTTTTACGAATGCCATTCGGGGTTTGAACGGCTCCATCTCACTACGTGCTGTTAATAAATGAGGTATTAGAGGGTATGCAAAAGTTTGCATTGGCATACATAGACGACATTCTAATCTATACAGCAGGGGATGTGGATGATCACTTAAAACATGTAAGATTAGTATTCGACAGATTAAGAGTACATGATGTTAAATTGAAGCTTAGTAAATGCGAGTTTTTAAAAACAGAAACAAAATATTTGGGGTATATTATTAATAGAGACGGAATTAAACCAGACCAAGACAAGATAAAGGTTATTAAAGAGTTACCTCCTCCAACTAACGTAAAAGAAGTGCGTGCGTTTATTGGAACCTGTGGGTATTATAGGCGCTTTATTCCAGGGTTTTCAAAAATAGCAGAACCTATTACTAATTTAACGGGCAAATACGCTAGATTTAGGTGGGATGATGAGTGTCAAAAAGCGTTCGAGATTTTAAAAAACAGCTTAACAGTGGTACCACTATTGACGCATCCAGATTTGAATAAACAGCTAGTACTATATACAGATGCTTCCGATAATGCTATAGGAGCCTGTTTGGTTCAACCATATGAAGGAAAAGAATCTGGAATACCAGGGGTTAAAAATGAAAGGCCAATTTATTTCTTGTCTCATAAACTTAGCAGGTCTCAGCGCAAATGGTCGACTATCGAGAAAGAGGCTTATGCTATTCATTATGCTCTACAGAAACTTAACTACTATTTACATAACGCAAATTTTGTTATTAGAACTGACCACATGCCTTTAAAATCTCTGTTAGAAGCTCCAGTGCAGAACAGGAAAATACAGACGTGGGCATTGAATCTACAGGGATACAATACAAAAATTGAATACATACCAGGTAGGATTAACACATGTGCTGATTTATTGTCTAGGATCCCGTATCCACAGTCATCAGGAGACACAGAAGATGAGGGTGAACCGGAGATAGACGACCGAAACTGGCAAGTTAATATATTAGATTCTGCCATAATAAACAGAGAAGATTTTGAGAGTTTACCATCGGATCAAGAGTCTGAACCTAGAGCAGAAGACCCACATTTAGCACAATTTAATATGAAAGAAGAACAAGAATTAGATCCAAAAGTCTTACAAATAAAACAGAAATTAAAAGAAACGGAGGAGAATAAATATAAGAAGAATTATTTAGTTTTGCAAGAGGATGAACAGTTACATTATATGAGTGAAAGGAACGAACAGCTAAGGAAATATATTCCAAAACATTTGGAAAATGAAGTTTTAAAAGCATATCATGATGAGAATGGTCATCTCGGTCGTTATAAATTAGTGAAAGCACTTACGAGTAAATATTATTGGCCGAACTTATTTAAATCTGCTTGTAAATATGTAGATACGTGTGAAAGATGCAGATTAAGGAATATGAAAACAATTAAGTGTCCCTTACAAGATACAGATATTCCTCAGTTTTCAATGCAAAAAATTAGTTTAGATATATCGGGTCCTCACCCTAGAACATTATCAGGGAACGTGTATTTAATTCATATGGTAGACGTCTATAGTCTTTGGTCGGAAGTTTATGCAATCCCAGATAAGAGCGCAGATACTGTCATTAATATTTTTTTACAGGAATTCGTACCAAGATTTAGTTGTCCACAGATTGTACTCACGGATAATGGTAAAGAATTTGTGAATAAGAAATTCGAAAAGTTATTAAAAGATTTGAATATAAAACATATAAAGACCTCATACTACAGACCTTCTTCAAATGCTAAGAACGAACGACAACATAGGACATTATACGATATTATAGCAAAGATTGTTGATGAACATGAAAAAGATTGGGATCTGTTCCTAGGACCCGCGCTTAGTGCGATACGCACAAATCAAAATGAGAACACGGGGTTTTCACCATTCTATTTAATACACGGGAGAGAACCAATACTACCTATAGATAATCTGTTAAAAACGAGACGGAAATATATGGGGGAAGACTTTCAAGAGACCACCATACAAAAAATGCATAAAGCACACGTAAGATTAAAGAATAATATAATTAAAGCTAGAGAAAGACAGAAAAAGTACAAAAACGTGAATACAAAATTACAGGAGTTTAAAGTGGGTGATAGAGTTTATTACAAGAAGCATTGAAGGAACTCTAAGTTTGATGCTCGTTGGGTCCCAGGTTATTACGTTTTGGAAAAACTAGGAAATGTATCGTATAGTATCAAGAACCAGATCACGGGACATGTGGCAAGGGCACACGTGGAACACTTAAGAAGAGATGAGGATGAGAAGGGAAATAATAATTATAATAATAATTATTATTCAGACACCGGATACTTAGATGAACAAGTCGTCAGAGGAGCTACAATAACCCCAGCTTTTAGAAAAGGTCCAGTACAAAATCAGTTAATAACAACTCCAGTGTGCGATGATACTCAAGAACAGACAATGCCGAAAACGATAGAAGAAGAAAATGTAAATAAGGATCATTATGATAGTATAGAATCTATGGAAGAGGAAATAGGTGCTCCATTTAAGAATACTAGACAAGCAACGAAAAGAAGAATGGATAAACAAAGAGAAAAAGAAGTAAAAAGACAGAGAAGAATTAGAGATTATTCAACAAGCGGTGAAGATATGCCTCTACTAGAAAGGTCCTTAAGAAAGAATGATAGACAAATTAGATGGGATATTGAACGGAAGAAATTAGCGGCTGCTAGCGAGAGACATACAGATGAAGAAGAGGAAATGGATAAAAGTCAGAATCAAATAGTAGTATGGAAGAAACTAATAAGTTATACGAAGAAGAAATTGGTGTGGAGATAGCACTTATTCAAAGAAACTTGGAGTTATTGAAGAAGTGGAAACGTAGGAAGTAAATGGATAGAAAATACTGCAGATAGCAAGAAATAAGTTTCATGATTTAAAAAGGAAAGAGATACTTGATGAAGTATATGAGACAGTGGAAATGGAAAAGGCTTCTATTGATACTTTTCATAAATGGTTTTGAGGAGTAGTTAGGCATTAAGATAACTAATATAAATGTAAATTCGAGTGAAGCATATATTTTTTTTCCTCTCTGTGATGTAATTGCTGATCGATTTTATGTTTCAACTTCTTGAGTTTTCTTAGATAGATAAGTTAGTCAATGGTACAGCAGGTAGATGTACTCTATAGTAAATAGACAAGTTTTTTTGGTGCTAGAAATACCGTGAATAATGGTAATGATTAAGAAGTTGCTACAAATGAAGGGGAAACAATTGGTGTGCCGAACCACAAGTTCTATTGGTAGATAGTACGGTCATTGTTGGTTAATGACTTTTATTGAGAGAACAGATATTGTTTTAAGTTAGGAATTGGTCTGTAGGTAACAGATATATATACTTGGCAGTGAGTTGTTTTGTTTTCTCGGTTATAAAAATAATGGAATGACTTGTGTGAATATTGCTGGGTCACTTTACGTAGTTAATTCTAAGTGAATTATATTTTTTTTTTTTGAAAACCTTCTCTTTAGCGAGAAGACAGTTGTTTTTGTTGAATTTGAGCTTTTAATGCCTCATATATAATATGTTTTTTTGCTTGATTTGGTCCTGTAAAATGATTGTTATTATTTGATTTTAGAATAGGATTATTGTGTTCTTGGACTTTTGCGTACAAACCACTGGTCCGTAAAAGAGACCAGTAGTATTAGGTAACAATAGATTAGGATGTATGTTGTATTATTTTAATATATGTTTTTCTTTGAATGAGTTAATACCTTTAATTAATATGAGGGGAAACATAAATAATGTATAAAAACTTGGGGGGGGGGGGTATGATGTCCTGTTGTGATTTTATTTCGCTTCACTTATAATTTAAGTGAATTGTCTTGTATGTTTATATATACATGTTGGAAATTAGTTAAGTTATGTTTAATTTACATGATTTTGTCTAGAATAAAGACAATACATGGGGCTTTATTTAGAACCCTTCGTTCAGAAAATAGTAATAAACTACTGGGGACTTGAAGAGAGACACATTCTCCTTGTGAATAACAAGTTTATGAGTATATTCTACTAGCAAGATTGCTGTGATAATCAGCGTTGGGAGGTTAAGTTGTGGAAACATAGGCCATACTTAAGTGACGGGGTTACTACACAAGTAAAATGGTTATGGGGAATTTAAGTGAGCATTAATTGAAGATATATGGATTGGATGCCATATTGGGGAAGAAAAGATTAATGAATATAGCAGTGGGGTAAATGAGGGGAAAGTTTTGAACATAGTTTCCATGGGGTCAGAAGAGCCATGGTGTACTTTCATAAGAGACACGAGATTGCTGGCTTATAGAAGAAGTGGGTAACGTGCTACGCCAGGCAATTAGCAAAACATGAATTGAATCCATGTTTGACTCCGAAGAATGATTAGATACGGTGGATAGCAGTATAATAGTAAAGGGTTGTAAGTGTGTTAATGAGAAATGAACATTGTGGAGACATAATGACATGGGGTTTTTGAGGGTCCGTAATATATGGAATGAGAAAGAATAACGTTAATTGCAAGCAGTGAGGGGTTAGAAGGTCACGGACATGAGTTCAGGGGTGGTATATTGTTGCTGTTGATAACGGCATAAGTAGAGGTTTTAGTAGAGATGCCCATAATAAATGGACATTAAGGGGTCGCTGAAATTTTCGGCGAAATTTGTGAGAGAATTCTGAGTGAGGTATACGAGAAGATTAGTTATGAGGTGATGTGTAAGAGGTCTAGAGGGATGATGGACCCTGTTAATTGTGTACTGTCTGTAATATATAGACATTTGGGAGTGAATTTTTGATGGTTGGTACTTGATGCTGTAGATAGCAGCGTAAACTGTTACCATAATAAGTGGTACTGTAGAAGAGATAATTGTTTTAGACTTTATTACATAAAGTCTCAAATGACATAGGGGGGTATAGGTGTGTGTGATTTGGCTAAGTGTGGTTTTTTTGTGAGAAAGAGTTCTACTTCTTTGAATCTCCGGTGCGCACCGATTCTTTGTCTTTCTATCATGTGCGAGTGTTCTCAGGTTGATTGAAAGTAGAGAATTAGTAAGTAATGTTGGTGATGACAATAGGGAGTTGGTATCGGAAGAGTACAGCGTTTGAAATTTTAAGCGGATTGCTTATGAAGAGAAGGAGTGGTTATTTCAAAAAGGTAACCATATGTGTTATGGTGTATTGTATAAAGTTGAGATTTAAATGTTATTGAGGATATGTAATTAATATGTGTTATGTTATGAAGAGTCGGAAACGAAGAAGTAATTCATAGTGGTTTACTATATGACAGGGAGAAGAGTTACGGAATAGAATAGTTACTTAAGATAAAGTTGGTTTGGGGCAGATTAGAGGAATTGTGGGAAGTAAGGAAAGAGAGGGTATAGAATAGAGGGATTAGGAGTAAAGACTTTTGAAAGGAAAAAGTCTTTTCAAAACATAGGAAGGTGTAGCAGAATGTATTAGTTAGGTGTGCAAAGCTACAACACGCTTGAGCATCAGGATGGAATGAGGAGAAAGATGCTCAAGTCGTGACGTAGTTTGTTGTTAGGGCGGTCAGTAAACATCCAGGACTAGAGGAGAGAAGTCACCATGATTATGGAATTGCAATAGGATTGTTGTAGTGGTCATCAATTGGAAATAAAACTCCATTTATATTCAACTAACAAAACTCGTTAGTCCTTTCTGTGTGTGCTTTGTTATAATTGCACTCACCAATCAAGTTTACAATCATTGTACTCTTTAAGCAAGTTTCTGCGGGCGATAGGATGTAGATCACCCGGCGCTTGACTTCATGCGTGGTCTCGAGGTATGAGTCCGCCTCGAGTGCTGGAGGTCCCGGGTTCAAGCACCGGTGATGACCGGGATTTTTTTCTCGTGGACTTTCTCGTGGTCTCTGGGTTGTGAGATCGGACGCCCGGTGTATTCTTGCGCACGTAAAAAATCCCTTGGCAGTTGGAAATCGAAAAAGAGTAGTCTAACGGCGCTGCCCGGGAAAAATTTCGAGTTAAAAATCTACCCAAAGTATTTCAGGATCCTCGCCGGTGCTACGGCGTTCGTGCACTGAGCTGAGTTTCTCCAGACTCAGGTTTGAGTCAGGAGGAGAACGGAGCACTTATGGGTTTGCACCCGTGTGCCGTGATGTTCATCCATCGACTAAACTAAACTAAACTAAACTTGCCATCATAAAATAGCACAAGTGCCGGTTGTTCAGAAAGGAATGAGAAGTGACTGAACGCAAACTAACCGGGAAGTCACAGAAGGCAAAGATAATTCTGGCGTTAACTACAACATGCAACTGGCTTATTAGTGGACTATACGACTACGGGGGTGGGAGGGGGCGTACGGGACATAAATAAAACTGTGTTGGACATTGAGGCCGTGAGGGGAGAGTGAACTCAACTGGAAGATGAGGCGGTTTTCCAATGTCTTACTATCGCTTTCGTGAGATGTGCACGATTTAATCGCGGTGACCTGTACGTCGGCAACGTCACAGTGATTGGAACTGTTTAAGTGTAGGGGTACCGGCTTCTGGGCACCACTGTTGATATCAGAGAGGTGCTGCCTAAATCTGTCCGCCAGACGAAGACCTATCCAACCAATATATCTCATGCCACAACGTGTGCAGATGATCTCATAGATAACGTTGCGACTCGTGCATGAGAAGCTCTCCCGGATGTGGAAAGTAGTCTTAGGGAGAGCCAGACTCTTTGTTTGAAGGACATGTTGACAGGTCTTACAACGAGATCGAAGACATGGCGCCGTGCCAAGAAGAGACGTGTGGGGATGGGGTAGAGTGCTATGGACCAGCACATCCCGCAGGTTACGATCCCGCCTATATGCCACCAGTTGGGCCACTGAAAAGACATCACGAGTGACCGGGTCTGCCTGGAGAAACGCTAAGATTATTTATGATTCTTCCATTTATGTTAAGTCCAGGCATTTCAACTTGTTTAAAAATGCTTTCTGTGTACAGGTTGGAGAGGTTGGGGACAGTACACATCCCTGCCGTACTCCTCTTTTCATCTCTGTAGGCGACGAATAGTTATTTCCGCATTTAATATACGCCACTTTTTCCCAGGACAAGTTATTAATAAGTCTGATGTTCTTTTCGTCTACTCCTACATCTTGAAGGCACGTAATTAATCGTTCATGTTGTCCTCTATCAAAAGATTTCTTGTAGTCTATAAATCAAACATAATACATTTTTGAACTTCTATATATTTTTCTAGTTTCGCCAGCCTCTTTAAGGCATTCGTCGATAGTTACTTTGGCAGTCCAAGGAATTCGAAACATTCGTCTAAGGAACCACATTTATGTTGCTTCCAATCTCTTCCTGATTTGTTCATTTATATTCCAAGATTCACAGCCATACAGCAAAACAGGTTCTATATAGCTCTTTAGTACTCTCTTTCTTACATTCAATGATAGCGACTTATTGCATAAGATATTCATCATTTTTTTTTAATGCAGCCTTTGCTTGCCCTATTCTGCTCTTAATCTCTGTTGTGCATCTTCCATCTGATGTTATAAATTCCCCTAAATATTTAAAACTATCCACTTGGTGAAGAATTTTCCCTTCTATCTCTATTTCACATTTTGGTGTCACCTGTTTCTTTGATATCACCATTGTTACTGTTTTCATAAGAAAGAGACAAACAGCTTTTTTTGGTCATGTGATGAGAAGAAAGGCGCTGGAGAATATCGTGACAACTGGAAAGATCGAGGGGAAGAGAGGCAGAAAAGCGTGGCGGTCATGTTTTGCCATCTCACTAGATCACCAGATTCGAGTGGGTCAGCTCCGTGTTTATTTCTCAACCATGCCATCTTGCCAAGCCATCCAGGTATTTACTTCTCGGTCTTCCCCTTTGTCGTTTTCCTTCGATCGTGCCAGTTGTCACCAAGTTCTCCAATTCATTTCTTCTCATAACATGCCCAAACAATTTTGACTGTCTACGTCTAATGTCTCTAATCAGTTTACGATCTTCATTTGTTTCTTGAAGGACTTGTTCATTGGTTTTTCTGTCTGATCATTGTATTCTTTGAATTTTCCCCAGAAAAAAAAAGATTTCCACAGCCATCAGATCTTTTTCAGCTTGTCTGCTCATTGTCAACGCTTCACATCCATACAAAAGTACAGGTTCTATGTAGCACATCAACACTCTTTTTCTCGTTTCAATTGGTATCTTTTTATTGGTCTGTACGTTTTTCATCTGGCAAAAGGCTACCTTCGCAATGGAAATTCATGTTATAATCTCTTCAAGACATCTCCCGATAGATGTTATGACTGTTCCATGCTACATTCGCAATGGTAATTCATTTTCTAATCTCTTCAAATCATCTCCGGATAGATGCTATGACTGTTCCGAGATAATTGTACCGATTCAATTGCTTAAGAATATGCCCATTTACTCGTATATCACATTGTGGTATTTCCTTCTTCCCAGTGACGACCAAAATATGTGTCTTTTTACAATTTAATTCTAACCCTAATTGTTCACTGTGTGCAACAACCGCATCTACTAAATGTTGTAGGTCATGTTCATTGTCTGCAATCAAGACTGTATCATCTGCATATCTAATGTTATTGGTGCATAGTCCCCCAATATTGATTCCTTCTATATCTTCTATATTTCTGAAAATACGTTGACTGTACAGGGAAAATAAGATATGGGGGACATTATACATCCCTGTCTCACACCTCTCTTAAGAGGCTGATGTTGACCTACTTCATTATCAATTCTAAAGGCAGCTTGTTGCTTCCAATATATATTTTTCACAAGTCTAAGGCCTTTTGCATCAATTTGTAGATCTTCAAGTATCCTTATCATGTCGACATGTCTCACATTATCGAAAGCCTTTGTGTAGTCAATAAAGCAAAAGTGTATATCTTCGTTTACTTCTATAGAACGTTCAATTACTATTCTCAGTATATACACAGCATTTACTGTACCCTTGCCTTCTACAAATCCACTTTGTTCTTCTCCTATTGCAGGTTGTATTTTCTTCCACAACTCTTTGCATGATAATGTTTAGCAAAATCTTCGTGATGTGACTCATTATACTAATAGTTCGATGTTGATCACATTCCAAGGCTCCTGATTTCTTTGAGATTGCAATAAATACAGAATTACATAATTCATGTGGTAAATTTCCAGTATCATTTATTGCATTCAGTAGTCTGGCAACTTTATCTATTCCATAGACTTCTAAAGCTTTAATCATTTCTGTTGTGATGCTGTCTGAACCGGGGGCCTTGCCAGTTTTCATATGGTTAAGAGCATTCTGAACCTCCATCTTCAAAATTGATGGTCCTTCATTAATATTTTCAATATCATACTGTTCTTCTCTGTTATTTAAATTTTAAAATAAAGTTGAATTTAATTGAATTGTTATCATCATAAAGGTTTTTCACATAATCTGACCATATGTCACAGAATGATGATAGTTTAGTGATTCCCAGATAAAATTAAATGTAACATTAATGGGAATATAGGAGAAGGGTTAACAATCGAGTCGTTCAATCTGAGAGAAGGATAAATGTTTTCCATCTTTTGACTTTAGGCAGCCTGCTGATGTACGTGTTCTTTGATTAGTAAGCTCCTGAATACTTTTGTACTTTTTGTTGTGTTGTTTTTAAATTTCTATGCATTTTTTTCTCAAGCTATGCTTCTTGTGCCTCCTTACATAATTCTGACGTTTCTGTGAATCTCTTCATATTTGGCAGGATTATATTTGTTCTGTCGTCTTGTTTCCATTAGTTGTAAAATGTCCACAGTAATCCATGTCTTACGACCCACTTTCTTTAAATTTAGAATAGTTTATTTTCTTTTTTTTTTCTGCAGCCAAACTGATTGAATTCTTCAACATTTCCCATTGATCATCCACATCTTGAAATATGATCTCTAGATCAGACAATATAATAAATGTGTTCTTTACTTTTATGTTAAAATTATCTTGTATTTCTTTGTCAGTTTTCAATTTGCACAAATCATATTAAGTGTTTCCGGTTGTAAACTTGAATTTCTTTTACTTTTCCCTCAGTGTGCCTGTAATTAATCTGTGATCACTGTAACAATCTGCAATGGAAACTGATTTTACGACTGTTAACACATTTCGAAACCTTCTGCTAATCAGGATGTAATCTATCTGGTTTTTAATCCTGTTGTCTAGACTCCTCCATGTCCATAATCTTCTAGGATGCTGGTTATACGAGGTGTTTCCTACAACCATTTTCTTGTTCTTTCACCCATTCTACAAGTCTGTATCCTCTTTCGTTTCGCTCTCCCAAACCATTGTTGCCTACACTGCATCAATCGCCTTGATTTCCTACTTTTGCTTTGAAATCACCCATTATGATATTTATTTCTGATTTTTTATTTTACATTTCTTCAGAGCAGACTGCATGTCATTATAAAATTCCTCTATACATTCTTCACTGCATTCACTTATTTGTATGACATTTATTTTAAAAGGTCTTCCATTTAATTTTACTAATAGAACTCTGTCTGACACAGCCCAATATCCTTTAAGAGAATTTGATGTGGGCAGATCATATATATATATATATCATATACAAGGTATCAGAACGTAGAACAAAGAAAAAAGAACAAGAAGAAGACGACGACGACAAAGAGAAAAAGAGAAAGAGGGGAACGGAAGATAAGTAAGTGAATAAATTAAGTCGGAGGAAGAAGAAGAAGTAGAGAATGATGAGCCCGAAGTAGTTGCTGTATTAAACTAATTCAGAATCTCGGAAGGGTCCAATTTCTGAAATCCGGATTTGTGGACGTTTATTGTGCTTCTAATGGTGTCGCCAAGATTCAGACAGAAACTAACACGGACATCGTGATTAAACAAAGTGCCCCTGTACGAAATTGGACGGATTCCATCGCTGGTATCTATTCAAGCATTCGTCTGACGTGGATCTGTAGATAGAATTGGCGATCTTAGATATTCGTCTGGGTCATAAGTCAAGCATGGGGAAAATGCATTGATTTTTGCGTGGGCTTAAGTGTATATTTCTCTATTTGCCAGTCTCTCTATCGGTCTTTCCATCTGATTTTATTTATGTTCTTGTTTTTGAATAATTTTCTGTTCGTCTACCAATTTCGCCTCAGATATGGCGGTAGATTGTGGTGGATTGGGTTTGGAAATATTAATTGTCAGAGGAGAAAGATATTGTATGGATGTTAACATTTTAAATATATTTTCAAATATTTACGTGGGTCCGCTTCATTAGTCTCCCCCAGGGTCCGCTTGTCAACTGGCAAGCTGACGCCCTGGTCGGCCCGCCACTGGAGGGCTTGTTTAGAGGGAAGACGATTACTCTTAAGGCGATAAGTGACGAGTTCGATTCCAAACGTGGATGCTTTTAATGATAAGTAACCCAAGAATGTTTGACGTTCTTTCAAGATTCCGGGGTCGTGTATTGGAAGTAGTAGTAGTAGTAGTAGTAGTAGTAGTAGTAGTAGTAGTAGTAGTAGTAGTAGTAGTAGTAGTAGTAGTAGTAGTAGTAGTAGTAGTAGTAGTAGTTCGAGGCGGAATAGGAGGAGGATGAGAAGCAACAGCAGCATAAGAAGAAGAGTAAGACGACGAAGACGACGAAGACGACGATGAAGACGAACCAGATGATAACAATGATGATAAAGAAAAATGAAGAAGAGGAGAATGAATACAAAACGCAGTAT
The DNA here is from genome assembly GCA_963921405.1 of Cepaea hortensis. NCBI lineage: Eukaryota > Metazoa > Mollusca > Gastropoda > Stylommatophora > Helicidae > Cepaea > Cepaea hortensis. Next base: position 367,563,363 of record OY992876.1, read on the forward strand.
GAGGAGAGTGGGTGATGAAAGATAATGAAAATAAATAGGAGGATGAAGAAGGGAACGATGAGCCCAAACTAGCTGCGGTATTCACATAATTCCAAGGGTCCAATTTGTGGAATTGTAGATCCTTTTCATCGATTGGGAACCGAAGGCTGTATAACGTTCTTGTTGAATCCGGGGCCGCGGACAGCATGTCTAGTCGTCAGTTTGGTTAACTTCTATTCCTGTTTCCAATTGTCAGACAACGAGGATCAATTGACAACTGGTACGGCAGCCAAGTGTGCTGGCCCCTACACCACCACGGTGCTCGACCAGAATACACATCAAATACAAAGACGTTGGTAACCATGTCTGTCTACAATCTACTGTCTCTTGTGCTTCAAAACATTTTCTGATAACGACGTTCCTCCATACAATGTTGTAAAACTGTCCAGTACCTTCTCTTTTGATCTCCCCTGCCTCTCTTCCCTCCCGACCAGAATATATATCAAATACAAAGACTTTTTCTTCCTAAAGCCCATGCCGTCTGACGTTGGTGACTAAGTCTGTCTACAACCTTCTGAACCTAGTGCTTCAAAACATGTTTGATACCGACGTTCACCCATGCCATGCTGTCAAACTGTCCAGCATCGTCTCTCTTGGTCTCTTTTGCCCTCTCTCTCTCTCTCTCTCTCTCTCTCTCTCTCTCTCTCTCTCTCTCTCTCTCTCTCTCTCTCTCTATCTTAACTCTCCCCCGCTTCTTCCAACATTCCCGATGCGACTACCTACTCCAGCTTTCCCCTTCTCGTGACGTGCCAAAAGAATGTGGAATGTAAGTACTCAGTTATCTTTGTGAGGTAACTTCTTTCACAATAACTTCATTCCTCTTTCTTTCCGACCATGGTGTTCTCATCATTCTTCTATAAAACAACATCTCCAAGGCTTCCACATAATTCCTCACATGCCTGTTAGTTGTCTATGATCCGCTTCCGTACTTAAGAATTCGCCCAATATAGCTCTTAAACCTTTTTTGCTCAACTCAATTGACACATGTAGATTGCAGAGAATATTCTCAATACAAAGACTAAACGTTAAGTTTTAGATAACTGTTTCGCTCGCCAAATGTCAAGATCCTAATGGGAATTCTGCCTACTTGACCACGACACGAAGTGTCATTTCCTCGGTCCCTGCTGAATAACCACAAACACTCTGTCAACATTCATAAGGAAATTGAACATTTTACACATCGTTATGGAGTATTCTACTGGTCGTGAATTCAATATAGCTTAACTAACTTGACAAACAATATTCCAACATGAAACAGAACAGTAAACAAATGGCACTGTACGCCCTGGGTAGTGGTGCCCTTACATAATAGACGTAATTTACATTCTCGTGTTTATTTCTTGTTCGCTTTTATAATCGTATGGTGTTACACGTCCAAGATGTGCGATATATTCTTCTGCTGCCTTTTATCTCCAAATGGAGCATATGACATCAACCACTCCATGATAATGCATCCCTGCAATCGCCTGCAGCTCTCTCCATGAGTAACAAGTAAAGGATCTTTTTACATCTTCATGCGAATTAGGTACATGGTGATAGGCCTATATTTGTAAAGACCGATGGGAACTCGGTGCCGATATCTGTCTCTTTAGTCTGCTGGTATTCCTTCAGTCTCCCAGTCTTGGCTAATAGAGTCTGTTGTAATTCACTTAACATATTTATATTGACTTAATGTTTCTGCTGGGATACCATCTGGATTAACAGCTTTTCCATCTTTCATGAGTTTGATAGCTTTTCTGAAGTCTCCTCTCAGATGGTTTTTAACAATTGACAGCCAGCTTAATTTCTTTCAACTAGAGGGTCTTTTGTAGCTGGTATATTCAGGGGTCCCTCAAAGTATTCAGTTTATCTGTCCATTTGATATTCAGTGTTCGCGAAAACGTTCCCATTAATGTCTTCTATCAATTCCCTTGCTTGATTATATATTTAGCTACTATTTTCCTTACTATGCTGCACTGCGCTTGGATGTGACCTTTCGCGTCTGCTACTTCTGCCTCTCTTGACCATCACCTCACCTTACCCCACCCCATCTCATCATCTCATCTTATCTTGTTTCCCTTGTACCTTGCAGTGTCGAAATTGGACTCTGTTATTCCCTCTGTCTATCGTTTACATGGCAGGCATCGTCTTCTGGTTTCATTTGGTATGTGAATCATTGCTTGTTGTATGCTGTTAGTTGGACGCCTAGTTATATGGTCGAACCATTTAACTTGCTGTTTTCTAATGAAATCTAGCATTTCTATAACCCCCACTTTAGTCCTGATTTCATAATTTCCGATTTTTTCTCTTCTTTGTATGTTGAGTATTCTTCTCAGAAATGTCATTTCCGTTGTTGTAATTTTTCTTGTCATTTTTTTTCTTCTATCATTGGCCTCTTTTGATGGACCATCTAAATATTCTCTGTGTCCGCTTTCTAACTTCTTTATTAGCGTTGGTGTGTCTTTCATTGTCTCTGGGTTTCATGTGTGGTTTTCAAGCACTCTTGCTTGAAAACTTTCCCGTCATCATTTTTAGCCAGTCCATGTGGTTGATTATATTTTTCTGTGTCTCTTATGGTGCTGTAGAGCTCTTTGCTGTTTCCGTTTGCTGCTTCTACTGCTTGATCAACGGCAATGTGGTCTAAGGGATAATGAGACGCGCAGTTTCATAAGTCCCCGAAACCCCGAGTAGAAGGTTTTAAATCAGTTCCCGGGACGGTAAACCCGGCCAAATAATGTCTAAAGAAGTCGAATATGTCGGCCAAAAGGTACAAACATTGCAACTCTGCTGTAAACAGGCACAATGCAATTACGTCTAAAACAACATTCCGGACTACCACAGAAAGAAGAAATCAGCTGCGGACGATTTGAAAGAAGATCGCTTTGCGTTGATTTAGCTAGGATGAGGCGCCGATCGTTCAGAAAGCAATGACAAGCTACCGAATGTTTAAAAATCGTAGTAAATCACAAACAGCTAATAAATGTTGGGGTTTCTTGCAACATACTGTAATCATCATCATCATCATCATCATCATCATAATCATAATAATCATCATCATCATCATCATCATCATCATCATCATCATCATCATCATCATCATCATCATCATCATCTTCCACTTCTGTCGTCACGCGTCGTGGAAGAAATAATTTGTTGTTGTTTGTGTACAATTTACATACAACATTATCACAATAACCAGAATGGGAAATAAAGTAAGAAGAGGGATGACATCTGCAGAGAAATAGGTAAACCTTCTCCAGATCTATCCACAGTCCATATTATTCTTTCACTGAATCCTTTATCAATTCTCTGATGAAGTCATTCCAGACTGATTAGAATTTCACAATCTAGAGGGTGCTTGAGAGCTATTGGGATTCTCATGTGAAAGAGAAAAATTCATAACATGCTTATATCTTCCACAGGACTACCCTAGACTGACCCGAGCTTAATGGTCAATGTTCTTATTGTTGACTATTACACCTTAGAGAGGAATGGGGCCCAACTTCTATGAACACTAGAAAATGGGTAATGCACAAATTGATCCTCATTTCAATCGCAACATATGACATATTATCCCGGACGAGCACCCAATATGTCATATATTATTGGTACTATTATTGCCTGTGGCCAATCATCTGGGACTTTTCTTTCTTCACATGCTATATTAAAATGTCTTGTTAGCCATTTAACTCCTATTTTCCCACAGGCCTGAATAGCTTCTGTGGTTATTTCATTTGGACCTGGTGTTATGTATTTAGGACTTTTCTGGATAACTGTTTTGACTTCTGCAGGTATGAAATTTGGTTCTTGTTGTCCATGACTTTTAGTCACAAAAGTGAGGTTTTCTATGTTATGTGTGGGGTTAAGTAGTTCTTGAAAGTACTCTGCCCACTTTGCTAGTCTTTGTTGTGGATTAAATATTAGTATACCTCTTTTTCTGATTATGATGGTGGTTGGGTTGTAGCATGCATCTCAGTTTCTCATTGTATTGACACGTTTATAAAATTCTCTTGGGTAGTCTTTGCTAAGGGTCGCCATCTGTTCACCGTACATTCTCCGGGATTCATCTTTAGATGCTCCAATTGTTCGTTTGGCATTTGGTCGTGCTATTCTATGTGTAACATAGTCTTGTTCAGATTTGGTTGTGGTCCAGTTTTTGAACGCTACCTTCTTTTTGAATATGCTATCTTTAACTTCTCCACCGTGCTGTTCTTAATCTTTTGTCCTGCCCTACTTTCTTTGTTCCACATTTACTTTTCAGTGTGTCGAGCATGGCGGCCTTCAAAATTGCCAATTTTTAAAATTTATGCTTGAGTAGTCATCAGGGATGTTCTTACGTAGTTTTTTAAAATGTATTTCTTGATTGAATTCGTCTTTAACCGTATTTTCCTGCAGCCTCCTATAATTGATGTCATGTGTTGTTACCTCTTTGTTTCTTATTGTCCTGTATGTTGGAATCTTTTTCTATTATGACTGGTTTGTGATCAGTATTAAAGTCTGTTTTTGGGAGTGCTCTTGAATGTAATAGTAGTACTGTGTCTGATTTCCTAAGTAGAATAAAGTCAATCTGAGATACTTGATCTATGTCATTCCATTTATACCAGGTCTTGGTGTGCCTACGATGATGTTAAAAAAAAAACCATCTGCTATTATTAGTCCGTGTTCGGAGCATATGTTGAGTAGATTTTGACCATTGCTGTTACATTCAGTCTCTGTGTCGCTGAATGGCCCCATGCATTCATCCCACGGTGTTCTTCGTGTGCATATTCGTCCTTTAAAATCCCCCATAACAATAAGTTCATCTGTCTCCCTGACATTATTTAATGTGTCTGCAAGTTTATCAAAATACTCGTCTTTGTCTTCGTCGCTGTAAGTGTCGTTACATGGGGGGCGTATGTTTGTATACCAGTTGTTCTTCTATTTCTTTCTTTGATCTGTACTAGTATTATCCTTTCCGATATAAATTTAGTGTTGATCATGGCTTTCGCTTTGTCTGGATGTAACAAATATCACACTCCATGTTTAGCTATAGATCCATATAAGAACGTAACCTTCATGTGTTTGTTTTGTGTTCTGCCTCTTTTTCCTAGTATCTGCGAGTCCTAATATTTGAATATTTGATTTTTTTCATAAACTCTACGAGAGCTGGTTCCTTATTTCCTAGACCCGTAAAATTCCGAGTCCCGAATATCTCCTGTCTGTTTCGAAATTTAGTTGTGGTCACTTGTTGTTAGGCCTCGCTGTATTTCCGGCGTGAACGCTGATAGAGTTGCGTTTTTCTTTCAATTTCCTCCATAATTCTCGAGCAATAGTACTTGAACAAATAAATTCCCTATCGGTTTGCTGGACCTGTCCTAGGTTCATCCTTATTTAAACAGAATGATGTTATTAAACACGCACAAAACACATAATGAAATCGCCGAATCGAAGCGAACGCGGTTTACACCGCCATCTTGGATCGTCCAAATAACTTTGCATATGCTAAAAACGTTGACCTCTTCAAATAATTATTTCATTTCGAGGCCTGGGATAATCTGCAGTATGTATTGCTTAAAAGAAATCCCTTGGATGGAGAGGACGTTACATATCTATCTGTGGAGGCGTGAATGACAGGCTGACTGGCACCTGACCATCTTGACAGAGAATAGTTTGTAAAATGGAGTTATCCCTCGCCCCAGCACATAGCCTGGGCTGAATTTAGAGATCTTGTGTTGCCCGTGCAGCATAATCCATCTCTCAGCCTGCCTAGTTTGCTCCAGAGGAAAAGGTAGTACCATTACAGCTGGAACAAGACAAGTTGCAGAAGCTGCCGGATCAGCAAAGCAATACTTTAATTGTTGGCCTGTCGGAACTTCGATCCAAGACCAGCTGCCGACCAAGGCTTAGGGTCTGGTCTTTCCTGCTTAGTCTTTCGGTTGCATTTCCTCGCACCAGGATAAGGCTTCTACCGCCCAATTGCGCTCCTCAACCCTAAGCCGTTGGCACAATGTGGGGTGTCGGGTTTGGTGATCGCCGCCCAACATTCGGCGCTAACAGAAAGCTGATAGTACCGTCTAATGTCTTACGGTAGTTTAGTCATATCTAAGACCTGAAATAAACTATTGGGCAAGTAATATACACGTAACACACACCAAGATGTGGCAAGTGGTCCTTAACTTTACTCATCATCATCTCATCATTATCTCATCATAATCTCACCCCGACTTCTTCTTCTTGTAGCTTGCTTGTGGAGGTGAAGGATTAATAGCGGGAGAGAGCCCGTTTATGGGCTTCATATATCTAGATGCCTATGGACTCGGTTACACAATAGCTCAGGCATATCTAAGACCTGACTCTAAAATTAATGATTAGTTAGTTAGTTAGCCTTTCCTCTTGAGCCTAAGTCGGCACATAGGGCAGAAGTCATGGCTCTCCATGTCTGGCGGTTCGCTGCTACCTGTTGTAGATCTTTTTCTTGGTCTTCCCCGTTTTCTTTTCCCTACTGGTGACCATATGAGGGCTTGGTAGGGGAGTCTTGTCTTGTCCATTCTGAGTACATTTTGAATTAATGATAGGCGGAAGAAAAGGTGATCAGGCAACAACTGCAGGCAGCTGCAGTCGGAGGGAAGTGGGGGGGGGGGGTGTGAAGGTGGAGGTGCAGGTCGTTAGATAATTGTTATTCACACATTTCTTATCTGAGCTAAATATGGATCAATGCTTCACTCGGTTGTCTGTTATTTTTTTCTTCTTAATTTAAATGCTACCCGGCTCAATCAATCATGCACCATGCCGGAAAGCGTGGGTGGTCATGACTCGCCATTTCACTCGATCACCAGAGTCGTGGATCAGCTCAGTGTTCCTGTCTCGTCCATGCCATGTGGCCAAGCCATCCAGATATTTTCCTCTTGGTCTTCCTCTTGGTCTGTTCCCTTCGATCTTGCCAGTTGTCACTAAGTTCTCCAGTCCATTTCTTCTCATTACATGTCCAAAAAATTGTGACTGTCTACGTCTAATTTCTCTAATCAATCTACGATTTTCATTTGTCTCCTGTAGTACTTGGTCATTGGTTTTTCTATCTGTCCATGGTATTCTTTGCATTTTCCTCAGAAACCACATTTCTGCAGCCATCAGATGTTTTTCAGCTTGACTGCTCATTGTCCAAGTTTCACATCCATACAAAAGAACAGGCACCCCGTCAAGACTCTTTTTCTCGGTTCAATTGACATCTTTTTATTGGTCAGAATGTTTTTCATCTTGCTAAAGGCTACTTTCGCCATGGCGATTCTTGTTCTAATCTCTTCAAGGCATCTCCCATCAGATGTTATGACTGTTCCGAGATAATTGTACCGATTCACTTGTTGAAGAATATTCCCATTTACTTGTATATTACATTGTGGTACTTCGCTCTTCCTAGTGACGACCATAACCCGTGTCTTCTTACAATTTAATTCCAACCCCAGCTGCTCACTGTGGACAACAACCGCATCTACTAATTGTTGCAGATCCTGTGCATTGTCAGCAATCAATACTGTATCATCTGCATATCTAATGTTATTTATGTTTCTTCCTCCAATGATGATTCCATTTATGTCTTCAACATTTCTGAAAATATTTTCACTGTATATGGAAAAAAGATCTGGAGACATTACACATCCCTGCCTAACACCTCTCTTAATAGGTTGATATTGTCCCACTTCATTATCAATCTTTATGGCAGCTTGATGTTTCCAATATATGTTTTTTATAAGTCTAATGTCTTTCCCATCAATTTGTAGATCTGCAAGCATATCCACCATGTCGACATGTCTAACTCTATCAAAAGCCTTTGTGTAGTCAATAAAGCAAAGATGTATATCCTTGTTTACTTCTATAGCACGTTCAATAACTGTTCGCAGCATATACACAGCCTTTACTGTACCCTTTCCTTCTACAAACCCACATTGTTCTTCCCCTATTTCAGGTTGTATTTTCTTCCTCGCTCTTTGCATGATAATTCGTAACAAGATCTTTGTGATGTGACTCATTATACTAATTGTTCTATGTTGATCACATTCCAAGGTTCCTGATTTCTTTGGGATTGCAATAAATACAGAATTACATAATTCAGAAGGTATATCTCCAGTATCATATAATGTGTTCAGCAGTCTGGTGACTTGCTCTAGACCAAATTCTTCTAAAGCTTTAATCATTTCTGTTGTGATGTTATCTGCACCGGGGGACTTGCCAGCTTTCATATGCTTAAGAACATTTTGAACCTCCATCTTTAAAATTGATGGTCCTTCATTATTAAATCTAATATCATACTGTTCCTCTCTGTTATCATTATACAGGTTTTTCACATAATCTGTCCATACATGTAGAATCTGATCTTTTTCTATTATGATTTCGCCATCTTTAGTTTTTAGACAGCCTGTTGATGTATTTGTTCTTTTATTAGTAAGTTCCTGAATTCTTTTGTGCACTAATTTGGTATTTTGACTGTTGTGTTGTTTTTCAATTTCTAAGCACTTTTCCTCAAGCCATGATTCTTTTGCCTTCCTACATAATATTCTGACTTGTCTGTGAATTTCTTCATATTTGGCAGGATTATTTTTGTTGACTCTTCTTGTTTCCATTAGGTGTAAAATTTCTTCAGTCATCCATTTCTTACGACCCACCTTCTTTAATTTTGGAATAGTTGTTTCTGCAGCCAAACTGATTGGATTCTTTAACACTTCCCATTGATCATTCACATCCTGGAATAATATCTCTAGATCAGACAATATATCAAATCTGTTCTGTACTTCTATGTTAAATTTGTTTTGTATTTCCTTGTCATTATTCAACGTACACAAATCATATTTAGTGTTTCCTGTTATACACTTGACTTTCTTCAGCTTTATCCTCAATGTTCCTGTGAGTAGTTCGTGGTCACTATAACAATCAGCACTGGGAACTGTTTTTGCTACTGTTAGTGCGTTTCTAAATCTTCTGCTAATCAGAATGTAGTCAATCTGGTTTCTGATCCTGCTATCAGGACTCCTCCATGTCCATAATCTTCTAGGGTGTTGCTTAAACCAGGTGTTTCCTACAATCATTTCCTTTTCTTTAGCCCACTCTACGAGTCTGTATCCTCTTTCATTTCTCTCTCCTAAACCATAGTTTCCTACTGTGTATCCATCACCTTGATTTCCTACTTTTGCATTGAAGTCTCCTATTATGATGTTTATTTCCGAATTTTTACATTTCTTTAAGGCAGACTCTATGTCATTATAGAATTCCTCTACACTATCTTCACTGGATTCTCCTGTTGGGGCATATACTTGAATAACATTTATGCTAAAAGGTCTGCCACTCAATTTAACTAGTAGAACTCTGTCCGACACGGCCCAATATCCTTGAACAGATTTTGATGTTTTCCGGTCCAAAATTATTGCCTCTCCCCTGTGTCGATCTTCACCTCCAGAATAAATAATCTTAAAATCTTCATCTGTCTTGATGCCCGCTCCTGTCCATCTCGTTTCGCACATCCCTAAAATATTAAGTTTTTCTCTTTGTATTTCTTGTTTTAAGTTCTCTAATTTCCCGTCGTCGTTTAACGTCCTAACGTTCCATGTTGCTAATTTTAATGTCTCTGTCCTTGTCTTGCGATGATCAGTCTTTAAGCGAATCATAATGTACTAGGCACTTTCAAAGAGGTAGTTTGCCGTTGCTTTCCTCTATGGCAGTGACCATACTGGCCGGATGACCGCAACCATTGTCTCTCTAAAGAGATCCTCTGCCTGCCGTCGCGAAATTCGAGACCATGACCAACAAATATCTGTCGGCTGCCCTCAAAATTGCATCCACCACCTGCCTTCCGTGGCTTCTTTTGAAAACTTCCAATAAACGAACACAAAATAACATCACATAATCCACAGGAAAACACTATCCACATGAAATCCCCAGGAAATCCACAGAAAATTCACAGCTACTCGGCTGGTTAAGGATAAATAATGATAAACGTGTCAAATCAATGCATATACTGTTGTTTTGATAGAGAGACACGGGAGTTACTAGAAAGAAACACACACACACACACACACACATATATATATATATATATATATATATATATATATATATATATATATATATATATATATATATAAGAAGAGAGAACGACAAATAGCCAAGAGAGAACGACAAATAGCCAAGAGAGAACGACAAATAGCCATATAAATTGACATATACCTAATAGTAGGCAGAACGACAGAAAGTGAAACTGATGTACACTTCGATAAAGTAATTCATCTATAGCCAGACAAGCAGACACAGAGTAACTCAGAGAAGCAGAGAAAACAGGCATACTTAGAAACAGTAGATACAGACACAGAGACACACACCGCAAGGCTGGCAGGCAGATAGACACACAGATAGACCGGAAGACAGGCAGCCAGACATGCAGATAGATAGATAGATAGACATACAGACCAACAGGAAGACAGACAGACAGGCAGGCAGGCAGGCAGAAAGACAGACAGATAGACATACAGGAAGTAAGATAGATAGATAAATAGATAGATAGATAGATAGATAGATAGATATATAGATAGATAGATAGATAGATAGATAGATAGATAGATAGATAGATAGATAGATAGATAGATAGATAGATAGATAGATAGACAGACCGAACTGCAGGCAGACAAACAGATAGATAGACTGGCAGGCAGGTAGGCAGACAGACAGGTAGACAGATAGACCTACAGGCAGGAAGATAGACAGACAAACAGCCCGAGGAAAGCGTCCCAGTAGGTAAGGGTACCATTTGTTGTCTGAATATGTCTTCTATCCTATCCTCTTCCTACTGAGCATCAGCAATATCCTCTAGTCACTAACTGCCGCTCAATTCTCCTACAGCTATCAAACTGTATCTGTTCTACCACACAAATCGCACAATCTCAAAGGTCTCTGACCAAAAGTGTCTTACGCTACTACATTATCCCACCCAAGGGTGCAGACCAAGTCAATCTGTCTGCCCGCTAGTTTCCCAACAGACCAGTATGCCCTGGGGGGAAGACCCAAGAAGAAGAAGAAGAAGCAGTAGCAGCAGCAGCAGCAGCAGCAGAAGAAGAAGAAAAAGAAGAAGAAGAAGAAGAAGAAGAAGAAGAAGAAGAAGAAGAAGAAGAAGAAGAAGAAGAAGAAGAAGAAGAAGAATAGGTTGCCAAAGCAGTTGCCACACACTGACCAGGCCTGTAATTTTTAGACCCAAAATACACCCGCCGTACTCAGGAACAGAATACCACTCTATAAGATGAACACATTGCATCAATAAGAATAATTTCACCTCTCACTCTGACCCCTGACCCTCTACGCATGCCAACAATTATTGATCCTATCTATGTCTCCATTTACCATTTACTTCCCCCACCACCCACACTAATCCTACTGACTCCTCCTAACGCCTCCCCCTTCCTCTATCCCCACCACCCCCTCCCCTTTGCGCGCAACTTGTCAATAACACTGCCGTAAACTAATATTTTCGCCATTACATGCTGAAAGATCGCTTATTGTAAATAAGAGCAGAGTCGTCAAGATATTTCCCAGAGTGGGCGGCTGACGTCACACAAATGTCCAACACTGCTTTTTTAATGTCAAGCTAAGCTTAACTAATTACAATAGGTGTTTTTTAAACCCTAGATAATTTTTTTTTAACTCGGTGTTTATTTTTTAATCAAACAAGGTGAGCAGAAAGTGGAGCATGCTGGGGAAAAGTAAACATAAGATGTATGATAATTAATGATAAGTAAGCATGGACAGAACAGTTGATGATCTTATGTAACAAATGGAGGAGCCTCCAGGGCGGAGTTCCGGCCTACGTCGCTTGGTTTGCGAAGCAATTTTCTCGGAGACTCCTTGTGGGTCGTCGCTGTAGCTACAGAGTGTGTGCTTTGTGTGTAGCTTTAATCATGCCGCTCTGCGGAACGATACCGAGCCATATAGGATAAAACGCGGTGCGGTGAAGTCGAACTCCATATCTTTAAAACCCGTTTGTTTATGTAAAGAATGGAGGTATTGGACGAAATAAAGCATTGTAAAGCGTATACAAGACAGACAGATAACAGGAGCAATGAAACGAAGTATTCATTAACGAAAGAAGGATATAAGACTTAAACAACGACAGATGAGGAAACTATAAGACAAAAAGAAAAAAAAGGAGAAGGAAGGAAGGTATGTGACAAAAAGTTTAAAAAACACAACCCGTATTCTTGAAGAAATATTCAGGAACAGAACAAAAAATAAATAACCATCCCTATTACAACATGCTTAAAGGTTAAGCAAGGCAATTATATAGTTACAAATACAAGATAGATAGTCAAGCAATAAATAAACATATAATTAAACAATAAAACTGGATACTTAGACAATACAAACTAGATACTTAAACAAATAAAACTAGATACATAAACAAATAAAACTAGATACTTAAACAAAACAAACTAGATACTTAAACAATAACAACTAGATAGTTAAACAATAAAAATAATCTGACATATTCGTTATTAAATAACACTATTGCATTAAGTAACATAAAATAACATTCAGTAACATTAACAGGTGCTGTCGTGAAGGAGTTACGAAGGCAATTCGCAATTCCGCATATGCGTTCTAACACAGCTGTGGCCGATTTGGAAGCAGACCATCTACGCTGGTTTTCATAAAATGGTATGGGTGCCGGTCGTCAGAAAGCAATGGCAAATTACTGAAAGTAAAGTTGCCAAGAGATCACAACAGCAAGTGATGTTGGTGTTGACTGCGACGTCCTGTAAACGATATGCAACTAACTTTAGTGCATCAGGATTCGAAAATCGGGCATCTACGGTTCTATCATTGCAGTCATCCGTGGAATTAGAAGTGCCACAAGACTGGGATGGAATAATCAAGAAGCTTCATGGCCAGTTCAATGGATGAGATACTTGATGTTAATGATGATGTCTACTTTTTGTCATGACAAATTGATCATCCACATCATGAAATAAGATCTCTAGATCAGACAATATATCAGATCTGTTCTTTACTTCTATGTTAAAATTGTCTTGTATTTCCTTGTCATTTTTAAATACACGTAGATCATATTTAGTGTTCCCTTGTGTATACTTGACTTTCTTTAACTTTAACTTCAATGTTCCTGTAATCAACATGTGATCACTGTAGCAGTCTGCATTTGGAATTGTTTTTTGCGACTGTTAACGCATTTCGAATCCTTCTGCTAATTTGGGTGTAATCATTCTGGTTTCTTACACTGCTCTCAGGACTCTACCATGTCCATAATCTTCTTGAATGTTACTTAAACTAGGTGTTTCCGACAATCAGTTCATGCTATTTTGCCCATTCTACAGTCTGCATCCTCTCTCGTTTCATTCTCACAAACCATTTTTACCTACTGTGCATCCATCGCCTTGTTTTTCAATTTTCGCGTTTGAGTCACCCATTATGATTGTCACGAATTGGCAGCCTTTACTTCCCAGAACAATTTTCGGTTCACCATGTAGAGAAGTTACAGAAGAACAACTGCAATTCTCTATAATAAAGGATGAGAACTGGAAGACAGAACAATCAGGCCTGCACACATAGAGGCATAAAATGTTGTAGCAAAAGGAACCCATTCAGCTGTGAAGTGTCAGAACAGATGGCTGCTGGCTACTAAAACAGGATGGTGGGAATTGCAATAAACCCAGAATGAAATCACACAGACCATCAGACTAGGGTTGTAAAACCAGGCAGTCCAGCTTAAAGGTGTTACAGGTCAAACTGACAATTACCCCCACTGTAGGGCAGACTGTGAAACTGATCTGGGGCTGGCAACACAAAACCATCCAGGTGTGACACTATGGTGAGGGTTAGTGGTTCAGAATAGATTTATGACTGCCAGGGGGAGATAAGTCAGTCTGCATGAGAAAAGAGGTGTGAACTGGCCCTACACTTGAATAGAATTAATTACCTTAGGAGGTCAGCATGTTTCTGTCATACCAGACAGAAAGGTGCCAAGGAGATAATAGGGTCTGCTGGACTCAGCTTAAATAAGGGTCCCTAGCTCTGGTCATGTTAGAAACGAAAAAATCTCTGAACAGGTAGGAACTATCTCAATGTTCTGTAGTCATATGCATGATTATTATGTTGGCTCCTAGGAAGGATTTCTTAGTAACTATGCAACAGTCTTTTAGACATATGAACTTTCAGTCTATATCTGATCTAGGTTATTGCAAGAACTATCATTGTCATAGGTTACTTGAGTGTTTTTTCTAAGTTCTGTGTTCAATATCATTGTGCTTTAAGTGTTACTCTTCTGAGAAGTAGAAACTTATGGAAGGCAGGTCTTGTCTAGATATACTTGAGGTGTCGTAGCAGATGCTTGCCATCTCTTTCTAAACTAGACTAGTCTCGTTTTGGTGTGTGCATTTGTTGTACAGAATATAGTCAACTGACTATTTATTTAATTCTTACAACAGCAGTAACTAAGTGGTAACTTCAATTAGACTTGTTGTATATCTCATTTTGTAGCTATACAATATTAGTACTCATTAATAATGCCTGATGCTATTATGTTGAGTATCATTAGATGTCCATCTTGAAGTAATATAATGTTTACGGATATGTTGGATGTATGTATGTGTAATTTCATAAACTAACTAGTGCATTATGCTATGATGTTAAAGTATCATAATATGTCTAGTTTAATCAATATGTTTATGTGTATTGGATGTTTGATATATTGATGTGTCATATGCAAACCTACCAATATGAAGTGTTATGCTATTGTCTGCGCATTGGCACATTGGCCAATGATTGTGTTGGAAGCAGAGGTGTAATGGTACAGACATTACCCACAATTGGTAGTATAGGGTATATGGTGCTAAACTTTCTCAGTGTATTGCATGGAAACCTGGCACAGCTACGGGTCACGGCTTGCAAGCCTGGATGATCAGGCATTGTTATAATACCCTTACCGACCCTGTGAGCTGCTAACCCAACTTTGGACGGAGCGGCTGTATGACACAGAATTTCTGTATTAGCGACATGGACATGGGGCGGCAGAAATGTAATCATTACAGGCGTGTGATACAATTGAAAAGCCCGTCCCAGACTAAAGACAGTAGGGAGAAGGAGGATGGTGAACACAGTAGAGCTGGAAGATAAACTTGGCCAGACTGGTCATTGTATATGTTTGTGTTATGATATGTTTTAATTAGGATTGCGCTGATGTAGAACTGATATAACACATTCTCGACTTTCTTTCAAGCTCTCACAAGGAGCACCTATGTTGTAGATCTCAAGGACGAGTGAAGACTAGGAGTGTCAGGACTGACAGGATCGTCAGAATATCGGCAAGCTGTTTCTTTTGTGAGTCTACTGGAGAGTGGGGATCTGGACCACAGTTCCAGATAGATGAAGTAACAAGTAAAGTTACGTAATGTTTTTCATCACAATATGTTATATGATTTCATCATCCGCATATTGAAAACAATCAGATGTCTATGATTAGTAAATAAATGTTGGAGTGTTGTAACTCATAGTTCTGTCATTATATTTTTTCCAATTGTGCATACGTGTTGTTGTGTACATTGGTGGGGGTTCACTTACACACCAAGGAAAGGAGCAGTCAGGGAGAAAACCTGTACTGAGATAGTCGTCTATACTAATATATTTAGACTTAAAACATCTATCTTAGCTAACCTTCTCTTTCCTATACCTTGGCGAATATTCAGCACAGTTCATTTCATTTTGTAACGAGCCACTTGGAGCTGTACGTTGGATATTCATGGGCTTAATCTGTAGTTCAGCCATATAGATTTTGTCCCTAGTCAGTTTCTGACTATTTAGGGTTGCTCGCCAGTGAATAATATTTTCATCTAGCCGGTGGGGCACCCCGACTTATGACAGATTGGGGTCCAGTCCGCGAGCCTGAACCAGGATTCTAGTAATCATAGTGATTCTACTAGACCCTAGACATACGATTTTAAAAGTTAACTCTTGTAATCTTCAGTCATCAAAATAGACTATCATCAGATGTAGCTAATTTTAGTTGAGGAAGTTACAGAGTATAGATATAACTTTTCAAAAGTGTATAACAGATAAGAACTTATGAGAACTACCTCATCTATCATTTATTGATAAGTATTTTAATTCTTATCATTTAGTGTATCATTCATCATTTAATGATAACTGATCACTTTAATCATATTTACATTGATGTGTTTGATGATTTAACTGCTTGATTGATTTGCCATTTTATGCTACTTATGCCTTTTCATTATGACATGTATGCAGTGCATTTTAATATTTATTTAGGTAAATATTAGTATTGATTACTGTGTAGTATATCTCTCACACTTACTTCACTGCGGTCGCCAGAAACTACTTGAATATTACTTTCAGTTGTCTTTCATTGCTGAGGCTAAACTCTACACATTGGTTTAGGTTCTGCTGTCATTGGTTCACTCTTGTCTTTCTAGCTTAGCTCTGAGTTGATAGATACATAGGAGCTTACCTGAATTTAGCATTAGCAAATATGGACTCACCTTCCCAGGATCTAGATTATCTGAAGGCGCGAACAGATTACTTAGAGTCCACGAGAAGGTTAGGCATAATAGAGGGCTTAACAGGAGAACAACTAGAAATATACATCAGAGATGAGATGAAAGAGTGGGACATGGCGGAGGAACAGATGAATAAAACAATTGATGAGTTATTTGAAGCAAAAGAGCGTAGCAAAACTGAAGAAGCAGAGATTAATAAACAGCATATGGAAGTAGTCAATGCAGAGAAGCTAACCTTTCTAGCGGAACATAAGGTAGGAGATATGGATGCTCACCCAACCAGGAAGGAAGGGACATCTTTGCCAACCACCGCGGAATCAGAGGTAGTGGACCGGGAACTACAGGTTCTCGTTCGACCCAGTCCTAAACGGAAAAGAGGGAAGAAGAAACGTGCCCAGGGCATTTCAAGCAGTCACAAACGTGATAACTGTTTGCACCACGGAAATTGTGGTTTAACTGGTCCGCCAGTACAAGACTCCCAGGAATCTCATTTTACTTCAACGAGAGGTGAAACTCAAGAGGAAGATGACCTGAGGACATCTTTTAAGGAGGTCGGAGATCGAAAGGTAACCAACTTTAGTATTCCCTTCAGCCCAGACGAGGAAGAAGTGGGATTAAATTTGACTGACAGTGGGATGAAGGATGACCCGGAACCCCTTGTGATCTTTGAGGCTGCAGCTCAGGAAAAGACACTAGACATCAGTTCAAATGATTTACATAGTGTGATGGATTGTTTAGACACCAGCCCATCACAGGATTTACCTCAACTGGACTTAGCCCATGAAAGCATGACCAGAGAGGAACATCCAGACCAGGAAACATTTCCAGTTGTTATCTCACAGTATACCAGTTCGGAGACTCAGGAAACACAGGGAATTGTCTTGAGCCAGAATATGGACTCTGATATTGTGCAGACATTGTCTGTAGTTGCTAAAGAAGAAAATTCTTTGCACAAGATGGAGGAAGAAACGCCTATCATCTCATTAGCTGAAGTTATCAGGGAATTCCAGCAACAGGAACCTGAAGTAACAGAAGTCAAGAGTGGTTTGGAATCAACACTCTTAGGACTCAATCTACCCTTCAGTCAGGTCGATTTGATAGAAGTAGATCAGCTATTTGTGGATACTTTATTCAAAAGTAACACCACTTTATCGCCCTGGAGTAACTATGTTATTTCTCAAGGGAGGACAACTTGGCACACTGAATTTCCAATTTCTAGCACGGTTTGTACAAGAAACTCTAATGCAGAGAAACTCAGCCCATTAACTGATTATCAGGGGAAGAAACCGCGACACCGAGGAGGGACGATTGTTACGCCCGACTTTGAAGGAGGAAAGCGCCAGTTGAATTTATATCATGGGACCATGATGTGTAACATTATTCCTTTCAAAAGGAAGCTATTGATGGATCTGTTAAGGATCTATAAAGGATGGAGGAATATCACGGAGACAAGCTTTGCTGTGGCCAGCTTATGCAAGACCTCACTACGGGTACATCCTCGGCTGAAAGGAGTAAATCACGTGAGTGAATGGTGTAAAACAATTGCTGCCCAGAGGCGTAGAAGAATCCCGTTGATTGTGATCTTTCCTAGAGGGATAAAATTACAACCTCCTGACAATTACCGGATTTTACCAAGCTATTGCATGGAATCCCGGCCGAAAACCAGGTACAAGGATCTATCCAGAGTATCTTTGGGTTATGGAAATGGGACGTCTTTATGCAGGACAACCCACTGCCACAAGGAATATTGGAAACCTTTAGGCAGATACAGAACGGAGAGTGCTTAGGCATTATTCTGGTATGTACGGCGTGCTTTGACAAAAGATTTCTGGCAGAAACTTTTTTTAAGGGGGAAGCTCTGTCACGAATTGGCAGCCTTTACTTCCCAGAACAATTTTCGGTTCACCATGTAGAGAAGTTACAGAAGAACAACTGCAATTCTCTATAATAAAGGATGAGAACTGGAAGACAGAACAATCAGGCCTGCACACATAGAGGCATAAAATGTTGTAGCAAAAGGAACCCATTCAGCTGTGAAGTGTCAGAACAGATGGCTGCTGGCTACTAAAACAGGATGGTGGGAATTGCAATAAACCCAGAATGAAATCACACAGACCATCAGACTAGGGTTGTAAAACCAGGCAGTCCAGCTTAAAGGTGTTACAGGTCAAACTGACAATTACCCCCACTGTAGGGCAGACTGTGAAACTGATCTGGGGCTGGCACCACAAAACCATCCAGGTGTGACACTATGGTGAGGGTTAGTGGTTCAGAATAGATTTATGACTGCCAGGGGGAGATAAGTCAGTCTGCATGAGAAAAGAGGTGTGAACTGGCCCCACACTTGAATAGAATTAATTACCTTAGGAGGTCAGCATGTTTCTGTCATACCAGACAGAAAGGTGCCAAGGAGATAATAGGGTCTGCTGGACTCAGCTTAAATAAGGGTCCCTAGCTCTGGTCATGTTAGAAACGAAAAAATCTCTGAACAGGTAGGAACTATCTCAATGTTCTGTAGTCATATGCATGATTATTATGTTGGCTCCTAGGAAGGATTTCTTAGTAACTATGCAACAGTCTTTTAGACATATGAACTTTCAGTCTATATCTGATCTAGGTTATTGCAAGAACTATCATTGTCATAGGTTACTTGAGTGTTTTTTCTAAGTTCTGTGTTCAATATCATTGTGCTTTAAGTGTTACTCTTCTGAGAAGTAGAAACTTATGGAAGGCAGGTCTTGTCTAGATATACTTGAGGTGTCGTAGCAGATGCTTGCCATCTCTTTCTAAACTAGACTAGTCTCGTTTTGGTGTGTGCATTTGTTGTACAGAATATAGTCAACTGACTATTTATTTAATTCTTACAACAGCAGTAACTAAGTGGTAACTTCAATTAGACTTGTTGTATATCTCATTTTGTAGCTATACAATATTAGTACTCATTAATAATGCCTGATGCTATTATGTTGAGTATCATTAGATGCCCATCTTGAAGTAATATAATGTTTACGGATATGTTGGATGTATGTATGTGTAATTTCATAAACTAACTAGTGCATTATGCTATGATGTTAAAGTATCATAATATGTCTAGTTTAATCAATATGTTTATGTGTATTGGATGTTTGATATATTGATGTGTCATATGCAAACCTACCAATATGAAGTGTTATGCTATTGTCTGCGCATTGGCACATTGGCCAATGATTGTGTTGGAAGCAGAGGTGTAATGGTACAGACATTACCCACAATTGGTAGTATAGGGTATATGGTGCTAAACTTTCTCAGTGTATTGTGGGCGTGCGTCCACGGTAATGCATGGAAACCTGGCACAGCTACGGGTCACGGCTTGCAAGCCTGGATGATCAGGCATTGTTATAATACCCTTACCGACCCTGTGAGCTGCTAACCCAACTTTGGACGGAGCGGCTGTATGACACAGAATTTCTGTATTAGCGACATGGACATGGGGCGGCAAAATGTAATCATTACAGGCGTGTGAGACAATTGAAAAGCCCGTCCCAGACTAAAGACAGTAGGGAGAAGGAGGATGGTGAACACAGTAGAGCTGGAAGATAAACTTGGCCAGACTGGTCATTGTATATGTTTGTGTTATGATATGTTTTAATTAGGATTGCGCTGATGTAGAACTGATATAACACATTCTCGACTTTCTTTCAAGCTCTCACAAGGAGCACCTATGTTGTAGATCTCAAGGACGAGTGAAGACTAGGAGTGTCAGGACTGACAGGATCGTCAGAATACCGGCAAGCTGTTTCTTTTGTGAGTCTACTGGAGAGTGGGGATCTGGACCACAGTTCCAGATAGATGAAGTAACAAGTAAAGTTACGTAATGTTTTTCATCACAATATGTTATATGATTTCATCATCCGCATATTGAAAACAATCAGATGTCTATGATTAGTAAATAAATGTTGGAGTGTTGTAACTCATAGTTCTGTCATTATATTTTTTCCAATTGTGCATACGTGTTGTTGTGTACATTGGTGGGGGTTCACTTACACACCAAGGAAAGGAGCAGTCAGGGAGAAAACCTGTACTGAGATAGTCGTCTATACTAATATATTTAGACTTAAAACATCTATCTTAGCTAACCTTCTCTTCCCTATACCTTGGCGAATATTCAGCACAGTTCATTTCATTTTGTAACGAGCCACTTGGAGCTGTACGTTGGATATTCATGGGCTTAATCTGTAGTTCAGCCATATATAAATTTTGTCCCTAGTCGGTTTCTGAATATTTAGGGTTGCTCGCCAGTGAATAATATTTTCATCTAGCCGGTGGCGCACCCCGACTTATGACAGATGTTTATTTCTGAATTTTTACATTTTTTCGAAGCATTATCCATGTCATCATAAAATTCCTCTACACTATCTTCACTGCTTTCTCCTGTTGGGGCATATATTTGAATGACGTTTATGTCAAAAGGTCTGCCGATTAATTTTACCAATAAAACCATGTCCGACACTGCCCAAAATCCTTTAATAGATTTTGATGTTTTCAAATCCAAGAGAATTCCTGCAGCTCTTTGCCTTTCATCTGCTCCAGATAATATAATTTTAAAATCCTCCCGTGTCTTAATTCCTGTCCTTTTCTATCTCGTCTTACACATTTGTAATATATTAATACTCTCGCTTCTCATTTCTTGTTTGATGTTATCTAATTTGCCATCTGCGATTAAAGTATGAGCATTACATGTTTCCAACTGCAGTGTTGCTGTCCTTTTCTGGTGATGTTTTGTGATTTGACGAATCATGACAAAATAGGCATCTTTAAGGAAGGAAGTTTGCCATTACTTTCCTTCCTGGCGGTGACCATACTGGTCGGTGACCATACTGGTCGGTGACGGTAGCCACCTTGTTAAAGAGATCATCTGTCTACCGTCGCGGAACTTGAGACCATAACCAACAACTATCTGTCGTTTGCCGACAAAATTCCATCCACCACCCGCCTTCCGTCATTTCATGTGAAAACATTCCTAACACGGTTAAGAAAAAAAAACACCCATTACACCCTCCTCAGAAAAACACAAAACAGCGCCCCTCTACGAAAAACACAACTATTCCGTTGATAATTTACCTGAAGTTTTTCTGGTAAGACACATCGTGATTAACCCATTTTCTATAAGCGTCTAGTAACCCCCTACTGCCGGCTTCCTGGCCTAGAGGTTAGCGACTTTTCTCCGTAATCTCGTATAGTCTCATAAGTAACGTGACGACGGTGAGAATCAGCAGTGGGTCGAATCGCGTCGGTAACTTACGGGGTATGTGAGCCAGCCGCTCAGAAAGCAATGGCAAACTACTGAGCTAAATTTTGCCAAGAAATCAACAATCAGCTGACAGATGCTAATGTTGACAGCGATGTCCTGTAAAGGATACGCAAAACTTGTAAATTTAAACCCCCTACTTCTCCTACGCATCCTGCTGATTCTCCTCCTCCTCCTCCTCCTCCTCCTCCTCCTCCTCCTCCTCCTCCTCCTCCTCCTCCTCCTTCTTCTTCTTCTTCTTCTTCTTCTTCTTCTTCTTCTTCTTCTTCTTCTTCTTCTTCTTCTTCTTCTTCTTCTTCTTCTTCTTATTCTTCAATTACTTTTAGACTTCAGTTTAAAATAATTCATAGAAAGTAATAGTCATCTCAAGATTGCTGACATCTCCATAAACCTCATCCTAAAATGGAGTGGGTGTAGGCCAAGATATTTTTCTCAGTTCTGCAAATGTCAGACACTCCTGCAATAAATGTCTAGCTGTCATGTTACCAGTTCTCCAGTTGCATTCATCAGTTTCTCCTATCTTTAGTTTATTAAACGTGTGGTACATCAGCCTGTTGTGTCCTGGTGGTAGTCTGAAGATTTGTACTTGTTCTGTTCTGTTGATTTCGTAATTTGTATCATCCTTCTGGTAGCCTATATGTTCTGATGTCCACTTGGTTCAATAACTGAGTATGTGTAAATATCCTGGAATCATCATATGTAATGTCTATATAGGGGTGAGATAGTTTTCCGCATTCCTTGTAAGAAAAATGTACAGTATTTTCTAATTTGCGTTTATTTTTTGGTTCATCATCATCATCATCATCATCATCATCATCATCATCATCATCATCATCATCATCATCATCATCATCATCATCATCATCAAATGTCCTTCTGGCTGGGATAGGCGTTCCTGTCTCCCGACAGAGCTTGGTCTTTGGTATTCTAGATCAACTACGTTGATGATATTCCTCCATGCCACCGTCTCAATCCATCCAGCATCATTTCTCTTGGTCTGCCTCTGCCTCACTTCCATATGATCTGTCCAGTTGTGTTTAGTTAAGACAAGTTAACCTCATTAACAATTATTTCACATTAGTACACGCATTGATAAGTGAACACGCAGATGATGCTTCTAAGTTCTGACAATGTTTTAAGGTCGATAGTTTTATGAAACATATCACATTACAGTTTGCTGTCCGTTATTTCACAAGACGTTGTAATCAACATAAGCATGTATAGGCTGTTTGTGATTTACTGGGCATTTTTAGTTCCGTAGTTTAATTCTGAACAACCGACGCCTCATACGATCAAGATTAACGCAAAGCGGCCTGCTTCCAATTTGCCCAGTTTGATTTCGAACCCTAGACTAGCTATGTCCGGGAATTATGAAACTGCGAGTCTCGCTATCCCTAATCCACAACACCGGTTGTCACGACATTAGCAAGATTACTTTTATAATGCCATTACTTTTATTATTCCATTCAGATATCCCTAGAACGTTCTCTCACTGGCTGCCCATTTATAATTAAGAACAAAAGACATTTCGCCATGTAAACAGATCCTGTAATGTTTGAAACAATGGGAGATTGTCGGGTTCTCCTGTTGCTAAACAGCCGATCATCTCCCTTGTGTCGTAGTATCATCAGGCAAATCAAGCTTTACAAATTGGAGAATCAACCATGCATACAGGGATATTCTAGGGGAAACACAGCTTAGAAAGGGATCACTGTAAAAATGTACACTGTTGTCGCGTGGAAGTTGATTCTACAAATGGATAGGGAGAGAGAGAGAGAGAGAGAGAGAGAGAGAGAGAGAGAGAGAGAGAGAGAGAGAGAGAGAGAGAGAGAGAGAGAGAGAGGGGAGGCAGATAGAGAAGGGCAGAAAGAAAGGAGGAGAGAGAGGGTGTGAAGGAGAGACAGAGAGAGGGAAAAGAGGGACACTGAGTGTGAAACAGAGAAGTGAGAGACGAATTAGAGAAGGGATAGAGAGAAAGAGAAACGGAGAAGTAGACAGTGAGTTAGAGAAAGGGAAAAACAGAAAGAGGGCTAAACAAAGAAGAGAGAGGAGAGACAGAGAGATGGTAAAATAGAGAAAGAAAGAGAGGGTTGACAGAGAGATAGAGTGAAAAAGAGAGAAGGCGCAAACAGAGAGACAGAGGCGAGAGGCGAGAGAGAGAGAGACACAGAGAGAGAGAGAGAGAGAGAGAGAGAGAGAGAGAGAGAGAGAGAGAGAGAGAGAGAGAGAATAAGGGTTTAAAAGTGTTTAAAAGTGAGAAAGACTAGTTCATCGGAAAGAACTTTATCCTATATGCCTCGGTGACTTTTCGCAGGGCAGCCAGTCGAAAACGTTTCCAGCTGCAAGAATTCCGTTGCGCCAGCAACTACCCTTAGGTGTGTGTGTGTGTATATATATATATATATATATATATATATATATATATATATATATATATATATATATATATATATATATATATATATAATAAAGAACCTGGTGTCAACATCAACTCTACCCACTACTTGCAAACACTAGGCAAGCTGCATGATTTCTCGCGGTGTGATTTTGTTGCACGATAATGCTCGTCCGCATGTCGCAAAGATTATGTAGGAAGCTTAATTAAGCAAGGAAGAAGTGAGAAATTCTGCAACATCCAGCCTATAGTCCTGATTTGTAACCATGTGATTTTCATTTGTTCGGACGTCTTTAAAAAAAAACGCTTTCAAGGGGCAACGATTTCACACAGATGCAGACGTAATGAACGCGGTAAACACTTCGTTCAGCGAGCAACCACAATCCTTTTTTTGCGGACGGCATTCGCTGCCTACCTAAGCAATGGGATGCTTGCCTGAATGCCTGCGGCGACTTCTTCTGACCAGCCCATGGTGCATAATTCATTCAAAATGAATGCTTTGTTTAATTCTACCACACCTGTTAATGTTTCTTTCATGCTTTTGTAATAAAGCCATTGGAACGGTTTTCAAATGAACGTCCCTAATATAATGATTGAAGATGGATGAAGAATGACTTGCGCGATGAATTGGATTAAAGTGAGGAAGAGTTGCGCAATTCGTCGACCTCACTCTCTCGCCTGAGTCCATTTGAGTCCAGTGGCAAGACAAGCCAAATATAACAGAACAACTATTCTGGTAAAACGGTCGTGGTTGAAATGGAATGGCCCAGGTTTGATGATTAACTAGCAAAGTTAATTCCTGTGCATTTTAGGTATTAGTAAGAGGCGCACTGACGAGCACGATAGAGATGTCTAAGATGACGAGACGGCAACTACGCACGTTGACAACAATCAACGTGCGATACAGAAGCCATCTAGCCAGCGACCGAGCAAGACGCTCGGTCCATGATGAACGATTTAACTCCATCTAGTCTTAGTCGAACCTGTCAATTACTTAGGCACTCAACATGTGTAAGGAAAGAGTTAATGTAAAAGGAACCACGGAAAAAGGTTTTTGTACAACGTCGAGAATTTTTAAAAAATGCCTTTTTGTACAGTAAAGTAAACTAAGTGACATGGCCATGTTTTTGATACTATTTGACGTGCCGACTTGGAACCGCCCTGTTTGTACCAGAAGTCAATAAAGGATGCCAACATCTAAAAATTACATAGGCTGGCTTATACATTATTCTACCTTTCAAAGGTTTTTGAATTACATTGAAGCATTCACCTTGAAAATTACCGCTACTGTTCGACACCTATTTGATTTCTGAATTAAGAATGTTTTTCAAGATGCTTTACGATCCGGCTTCCATGGACCCCTCTGCGGCAGTTGGCTACAATGGGTGGCGACACTGCCAAACAAAACGACTGGAGACGAATACAGGTGCAGTGGATGACCAGAGCACTCTATCTGCCTTGCCGTGCACATTAATTCCACAACGCTTTGCAGGTAAACGCCGTCTTGCCAGTTGAAACATTAATGATTTCTTCCGCGCAGTCTGCCGAATCCTGTCTTCACATGCTGGGTAGGCATACCATAGTTCACCGATTGGTTTGACACCGAATTATACACACACACGCACGCACGCACACACACACACACACCACACCATACACGCACACACACAAACACACACACACGTACACTTGTATCAGTGTATTTTGGTTGTTTGTGAGTTGACGAAGGCTCTAACCACAACATCTCTGTATTACCACTGTGGACAACCTTGTCATGTAGCAGACCCTTCCTTTGCAGAACGTTGCTCTGACCACGGCCGGCAGGACATCTGTCGCGGAGTCCCCAGCCTCATGCATGTGTATGCCCCCGTTGGCACCAAGTTCCCGTGTCAAACTTCGTGTTGGTCTGTCCCAACCGCTTCTTCCAGCAACTATACCGTACATTACTCTTAGTTCAACGTCATAGTGACGCTTGTTATGGCTAAAGTATTTCAGCTTCCGAGACATGTAGGTCAGCATGGCCGAATGAATAAGATCGCTCGTTCTTTAATATCCGGTGTGCTGATACGGATTCAACCCCTACATCGGTCACTTGGACTAAAATGTTACGTCTCGTCCTTGGCTTGGGGACTTAAATTACAAGTACATCAGAAGTCGGAGTGGGTTCGCTTGATGGCGAAGAACACTTGTAATAGAACAAGCGAATCCACAAGTAAACATAACTCCAGTGCACTAGAAGTAGTAGCACGTGTATGGATTGTGAGTTCGAAACGAGTCGAAAGAAAAAAAAAAATAATGCAAAAACATGAGACAAGTGTCTTCAATGTTCACATCTCGTAGACTGCCCGTGAGAGATAGGATGCTAGCAGCCCCACCAGACAATCACATTTATAATTATAACTACAATAACAATGGGGACATCAATGATGATGATAGAAACCGTCGGGGCCGACATAAAAATATAAACATAAATAAATAATAAAGCATTGTGTTGAGGCACGGCCAGAATTCATTGTACCGGTATTGCTTCCTTCCTGAATGCAATTATCCTTGTTTTGTAAGAGGAATGGAATCCCAGGTGTATCATTAGCGATGTCTCTGTTTCGCTGTCTGTTGCCTCATTTAATTATTTCACCCTCTGTCAGAATTAGCGGCTTTTAGAATATTAATTTCTAAAATTAATTAGAGAATCTACGTGGGTTTCCAGGAACTGCGTATAATGATATCGTATACAATATTTTCAAACCAGCAATAATATTGGCTGTGTGTTTCAATCATAATAAACTTAGAAAAAATATCCAAAAGCAGTCTTCGTGGATGTCATAATTTTTGTATCTATGAATCCGGAAGGTTAACCGGGCCAGCAAACGCTCGAAGAGGCCGGTTGTGCTGGTCAAAAGGTGCAAATATTACAGCTCTGCTGTAAACTTGCGCTACGGAATTACTTACGTCCAAAATAAACATTTCGGATGAACGACGAAGAAAAAGATGAAGATGAAGATGATGAAGATATCATTTGAATATTCCGTGTAATATTGTTATCTATGCATATCTGTATGTTATTTGTTGCATATCATGTACAGGACATTGCAGTCAACTCCAGCATTATGTGGCTGTTTGTGAACAAGTGTATTTCGACGCATGACAAACTTTTTTTTTCGCATATCCTTTACAGGACATCGCTGTCAACAACAGCATCTTTCAGCTGATTGTTGATTTCTTGGCAAGATTACGGTCAGTAGTTTGCCATTGCTTCCTGAGCGACCGGCTCGCATACCCCGTAAGTTACCGACGCGGAGAGAACCGCTACCGATTCTCGCGCAACGTCACGTAACCTACGAGAGAATACGATATTACGGAGAAAGTCGTGTAACCTCTAGACCAGGGAGCCGGCGCATGACAGACTAGACACCCCACATTATGGAATACGGACATAATTTGTATCTCACCATCGAGATAGCACCATACGTCTCATAATTATATATTAAACTATGATAAGTCAAACAACAAACACTTCAGACAGTAATGCAACGTCCAGTATATTAACGAACATTTAAAGAATATAAATGATTGGTCGGTTCCAGTGGTGTGCACGTATATAATAAGAAGCATCTTTGCACTGAGGCTTTACCACTTACAATGTATGCTAACACGAGAGATCTTTGTATTTATTTCAGTCTATGTCTGATCATGTTTTGGTTCGCATGTTTGGTTGATCGGTAGTTCTTAAATCATTTGGAGTCCTATCGGCTCTAACTTCTTAGTCCCATTTGTTGATGTTCAGGTTGTCTGCCCCTGAAAAGGGTTTGCATCTGTTGTCGTGTGAGGTGTTGTTTTCTTCCGACCCGCGACCGAAATAACCAATTAGACAGCCAATTAACCAACCACCAACCAAAAAATAAACCAACCAACTAATCAGTCAACCAATCAATCAACCAAAAAATCAGTGAACCAATCAGTCAACCAATCAACCAACCAACCAACCAACCAACCATTTAACCAATCCTAAACTAACCAACCAACCAACAAACTAACCAACTAATCAGTCAACCAATCATTCAACCAACCACCCAACCAACCAGTAAACAAATCAGTCAATAAAGCAACCACTCTATGAGCCAAACTATCAACCAAATAACAATTCATTCAACACATCACCAAATCAATAAACCAACCATCCATACACTCAACTATCCATCTAACCAACCATCAATTAATCCACCTGGTCAATCAGCTAACCATCCATCTAGTCAACGAATCACCCCATCAATCAACCAACTAACAATTCACGAACTCGGCCAGCCATCCATCCACCAAACCATTCATTTATTGAACGTACTAACCATTTATACACCCAACCATCCATTTATCCACTCAACAACAAAGATTCATTTAAAAGAACAGCCCCTCAAACAAGCAAAGAGTTGAAATAATTAGGAAGTATAATATCATCAAGTAGCACATCAGAAAACTAGATCAGATACAGATGAAATAAGGCAAACCAACTCATTGGACAAATGGCACCAATACTAAAAAGTAAACATGTTTCAGTGAATACTAACAACTCACCCTGCAACAGAATCATCTTACCAGCTGTATGCTACCAATGCCAAACATAGACAATCACAAGAAAAGAAATATATATATATATATATATATATATATATATATATATATATATATATATATATATATATATATGTGTGTGTGTGTGTGTGTGTGTGTGCGCGCGCGCGCGCGTGTATGTGTCTATCTGTATGTGTGTGTGACTCACAAATAAACTCGAGAGCTGTGCGATATGGCTTCTAAATAAAGAAATATGTGATCATATTTCCAGCAAAAATATCAGCTTTTCTATGCGAGTATGCTATCCTAAAAGCAGAACACAATTGCCAATACGACTCCCATTTCGATGGGCATTCTTCACATATTTTGAAACACGAGCATCCGCGAGCAAGCAGCCTGCTTATCCATTTATATCTTTGAAACGACCAAGGGAGTAATTTGTTTCTGAACAATGAAGACTCAAATAATAGATTGCATAATTTATTACCTGGCATATTTCTTTGCATCCAATCAGGTGCACACTGCTGAATTAACACAACAATAACTGAAGAAATACGATAAATTCTTCAAATTGAAATAATTATCATACACATTCGCACAACAATTTGAATTGTCTATCACGGTAATTTTAGACTGAATATTATCAATTTTTGTTGGCACAAAGTTGGCTTTTCTATGTGAATAGCAATGGCCTCTGCCAACTTTAATATTCTTTCTTTTTGTGGGTTAAACAACACACGAAACGCATTGTCCCTATCAATCACATTATCGGTTTCAAAAATATTGCGCGCTATTGGTAAAGTAGACAGTCTATTGTTTGTGTCTTTTTTTATTTAAATTCACTACTGGAAAACATTATTTTGAATATCGTTTTTATTATTCAGCTGTAGATATTATGGGGAAAAAACGAGCAACTCTTGTGAAGACAAGTCTAATTATGTGTCCGTCTGGCCTTTCATCAAATTATGTGTGTCGGTCAGATCTTCTGGTCCCTCCCTGCAGCTCCCTTCCCTCCAGGCTACGATGATTTATCTGTTCTGCCTCACTATGCCCATGCTCACAAAGGGCCCTGTTTCATTAGTGCCTTCAGCAGAGGTCCGGTGTGTCTGATGAGATCATGTTTCAGACTTCCCTGGAGACGGTCGTTTGTCTCTGGGGACGAATTATCGCCCTTGGGTGATTGTTTCCTGTCATGTCTAAACACAAAGAATGTTGGCGAAGATTGTTGAATATGCATGCATGTAAATGTTGGATTAACAAGTGTTGGGGTGATACTTCGAAATGTAGATAGATATGTTCATTAGTTGGCGACCAGGAAGATAACAAAGTAAAACAAAAAGTGTCACATAAATTGTGATTGAAATTTAAAATTAAAAAAAAAAAACTTTATGGATGAACGGATTTCTAACACTTTTTGAAGTTCAATTATATATATACCGGGTAAAGTTTCACTACACTTTGTATGTAGAACAAATCTGAAAAAAAATTAAGTACATTATGTCATAACGAAATGTGCTAATATCAATGTGAATTCATTATATTTGCTACAATAGTCACTGCTATGGTCTAACGCTGTTTTAGGGAAGATGGAAAGTACCAATGACGTATTCATTATAACAGGTGTTGGAAATGTCCACCACGGGCTTCAAGACATGACTGTACACGTCTCTTCATATTGTCAGATACCTTCTGCAATGTGTCTGTTGTTATTTCGAAACACTTGTTCAACCATCAAAATTCTTTCTTCCGTTGATTACACCATTCAGTTTGGAGTGCAAAGAATTACTCCAGCAGACGACAGCCATTCGCTGCATATTGCTTCACGATGGACTGTGGAGCACAATTTTTAATGACGTAATGTACTTCATTTTTCACATTTGTTCTACATACAAAGTGTATGGAGAGTGAATCTTTGAATTTAAATGAAAACATTAGGAAGAACTTGGAAGCAACAGAGATGTGGTTCTTAAGACAAATGTTGTGAATTCCTCGAACTTCCAAGGAACAGGAAATAAGAGGGGCCTCCGTGCCCAATTCTTAACCATTTGAAAATAAAGTTTGGTTGTTCGTTGTTCGTTCGTTCGTTCCTTTGTTCGTTCGTTGCTTGTTCGTTCCATTACGCTACCTCTGCTCCCATTATATGTATTCTACTACACATTCTTATAATTGGAGGTTAGAAGCAGAATTCTTGTATATTACTATTGCTGTTGTTCTTCTCAGTAAGTCTCATAAGTTTTTTTTCCAATTCCAATTCCAATTCCAATTTTCCAAAAAAACATTCAAAATTCGGCCTCGTCTAACCTGCTTCATCAGCGGTGGTTATTGTTGAGAGCCGTAGTTGTGTGGATTGTTAGTCCTAATTCCTACTAGTTTTATTGGCTCCGCTCTGTTCGTCGGATAGATTTGTTTTGTGCTGGTCCTGGTAAAGACCGGTCCTTGGTTGGGCCTACTGGGGCCCGCATTCTCTCGCTTGTTGGCTTCTTTTCTCTGTTAGCACTGCTACGTGCTTGTCGTTTCTTGTGTTATTCTCATCGGTGCTAGTCCCGGTCATGTCCAGTCCTCATAAGGACTCGATGTAGGCAAGGGCAGAGCATTCAAATGCAAGTCTCAAGTTGTCCCCCCGGTCAGCGGCCCGAACTCCTTTACGTTTGTGATTTGGCGTATTTTCTTCATCGCGTGTGGGTGTGGTGTGGCAGCAAGATGTCCAGATCTCCCTGTCCTCCCAGCTCAGGTGCTATACCGGAGGAGCCAACCCACCTTCCTGCCATTCACCCCGCCAGAGGTTTTTTTGGGTTTTTTTTTTTTTTTGTAAATATTTTTATGAAATTGTTTTTTTTTTTTAAACATATATAAACATGCACAAATACAAACAAACACACATATACATATATACAGTGTAGGGAGGTTATACGGTCTTCCCTGTTCTGCATAGGAACTGTCTGACCAGTCTCGGTGTTTCTGGGTTGCTGTTTATGTGCAGGCACTCCGTCATTGTCATTGGGTTCCCAGTTTTGACGAAGTGATCTCTCAGGTCCCTTCGCTCTCTATTGTACTTGTCGCATACTAGTAAGTAGTGTTCGATGGTGTTGTTTTCTCGGCACTCTCTGCAGTATGGGTTTTCTCTTGTGTCTTTCCAATTGCCTAGTCTAATTCTCCACAGCTGTCTGTTTGCCGGTGCTTTCGTGTTGTTCTTGACTTGTGGCTTGTATCTGGGTTCACCCAATACTTGGTAGGCATGACGGCCCTTATCGCTGTCTCGCCACTGTTGCCGCCATTCCTTGAGAATGTAGTTTTTGACTATATTCTTCCCTTCTACTTTACCTAGGCCTGTGCAGATTTGATTAGTGCTGGTTATACCCCGTTTCGCTGCTCTGTCTGCCTGTTCGTTTCCCGGGATACCCCTGTGAGCTGGTATCCATCCGATGGTGACTTGGCAACCCATGTACCTGAGGTTTGTGGCTGTCGCTAGTATCTCCTCTTTTATGTCGGGTCTGTTGCCTCTATTGTAGTTCCCGAGCGTTTGTACTGTTGACAGGGAGTCTGTTAATATGCACAGTCTCAGTGGTGGATTTTCGGCTGCGATCTCTAGACCTTTCATTATGGCAACCAGTTCGGCCGTGCATACTGCTGTCTGGTCTGTTAGTTTGAACTGTCTCTTCAACTTCCAGTCTGGGACCACTACTCCTGCTCCTACCTCTCCCTGTTCGGTTTTGGACCCGTCTGTGTATATTGTGAGGTTGTCCTTATTGATTTCTTGTATATATTCCTCAGCCGCGTCTCTTGCGTCTGTGTCCTCCGTGTCCTTGGTGATGGACTTTTCTAGACTAGTCAGTGAATGGGACTGTTAGTTCCCATGGTGGGATTGTTGGCTTGAACCGTCTTGTCTGTTTCAGGGTCTCTGCTAGCTCAATTTCTTCCTTCATCTTCTCTGCTGCTTCCCATCCTGTCGGTCTTTGCAGTTTTACTATTGGGATGCCCCCCCCCCTTTTTTTGCTGTTGTTGTCACTGAACGTTTGGTATCCAGAGTGGTTTTTGTCTTGAGCTACCTTTAGCCAGTAGTTATACGTCAGCTGTTTACGTCTCAGACTCAGTGGAAGTACACCCAGTGCTACCTCCATGGCTTCTCTGGATTTTTTTTCCGCTCATTTTGAACTTAAGCATAGTTCACACACGAGCTACAACTTCTAGTGCATTGGACCGATGTTGGCGTGTGAATCAGCTGTTCCTATTACCAGTGTCACTCGCCCCCAGACTAACCCACTGAAACTTCTTTGTCACTCCTTTCTTTACGTTCCCTAGTCAAGGACGAAAAGTCAACATTTTAGTTCAACTGACGAATGTAGTAGTTGAACTCGCTACCTCGGCATCTGCACACTGGGTGTTTAAAAATGATCGCTCTTATCGGTTTAACCTTCATTCAATGTATATAGAATAGGACAAGCAAATTCTGCATTCTATCAAATGAAGAACGTTTTGTACAATAAGTCATTGTCCTTGAAAGTTAGAAAGAGAGTTCTTGCATGTTACATAGAATTAATTTTAACATACGGCTGCGAATCCTGGACACTTAGTAAGCGGGCGAAAAAAATCCTCTGGAAGCTTTGGAGATGTACTTTTATAAAAGAATGCTGAAAATTAATTGGACAGCCAAAATGAGCAAATACAACTTATCACAAACATCATAAAGAGGCCGTCGTCGTTTTTTGGCGACGTTACGAGAAGGCAAAATCTGGAGGCTTGATGGTTCCGTCGCCCTGCTACTGAGTGAGTGCGTGGTGCGACACTGTGAGCTGTGAGTTTCATGTGAAATGCTTTTGAATCTGCCTGAGGTTTTTTGGAACGTGACTGCATGTTCGGCGCGATTACAGATGGCTATGTCCCAGAGTTGACCAGTTTTTGCCTTATGCAGAAATGCGTGGCTGCTGGGCTTCTGGTTGACTGCCACTGCCGTCGACGATGAACTGTATTTCGTGGACTGTGTGGGTGAACATCTAGGAAACATCCAGATAGGAAAATGACTGCCGATTCCATCAAAAATGAACTGGGTGTTTTGTGGGGGACTATTGTGTTGACATTCTGGCGGCGGCATTATGCAGTGTATCTGTGCGGGCTGTTGTTTGTCGAGACTCTTGTCTTTTCCACTTTTCACATTGGGCAGTGGGGAGTGTTTTGTCTGATATTCACTGGCACAGGAATGGAGCATAATGGGGACGACCCGTTGCTGTGAAGTTGGAACCGCGACTAACTAACTAACTAAAATCTGGATTTGAAAAAAGAGAGATTAAGGACGACAGCGTGAGAAGATTCTTGACAGTCTTGTGTCATGGCACGGAAAGGAGTCAACACACGAAATGATCCATGCCGTCGGAGATAGCAATTTGTGGAGAGGTGTGATCGAGCACGCCAGCAGGCAAAACACGGGATAATGACGACGTTCCATTTTAGACTGAAGGATAGTTTAGTTCAGTTTAGTGTAAACGACGGATCAACATCACGGCACACGGGTGTAACCCATAAGTGCTCCGCTCTACTCCTAACTCAAGCCTGAGTCCGGAGAATCTCAGCTCAGTGCACGAACTCCGTAGCATCGGCGAGGATCCTAAACTACATTGGGTAGATTTTTAACTCGAAACAGACTAAAGGATGTGGACACGAATGGGAACGCTATTGGGCATTTCATTTGGCGATGATGTCCATGATGAAGGTGGTGATGATGATTATGATGATGACAATGTGGGTCTTTGTACTAAAAATGTAACGATGTGGAGAGGTAGTCGTCGAAGCACTTGATCACGATGATGATGATGATGATGATGATGATGATGCTGATGATGATGCTGATGATGATGATGATGATGATGATGATGATGATGATGATGATGATGATGATGATGATGATGATGATGATGATGATGATGATGATGATGATGATGATGATGATGGTGATGGTGATGATGATTATGATGATGGTAATTATGGTTATGAATATCGAGCGTTTGAACTTCAAATGTCATGATGTGGAGAAGTATGCATGGCAAGGCCAGTCAGCTATACATTTAGTGGTAGTGATGGTGATGGTGATGATGACGATGATAACAACTAAAAAACAAAACCTGTCATTACTACTTATAGTACCATGCGGTGTAATGAATGGGGTGGGTGGCGGTCTTGAACCTGAGATTATCAAGTCGCCTGACTTGGGCAGTTTCCGTGAACTGTGCGTGTTAAGTTTGCTTTTTAGCCCGACAGAACAAATGACGTCACCTTACCGAGGATTCGAACCCGCGTTCTAACCACACGGACAGACGCTCACGAAGAAGCTTATGAAGATGACAATCGGAGCATCTGAACTTAACATGTAACAGAAATGTTCTCAGAATATCATGAAGCAAGAGAAAGAAATATATTTACATTTGACAAAATCAGAACTTATAAAAGACCTGCTGCTGGGCGGAGCATTATTCTTAATAGGCATGTTAATTACTAAAAACAGTTCTTGTAAGAACAAAGGCTTGGGCAACAAAGCCCAACAGAAAATGTGGACAGGCCGAGACCACAAGTCCGGGAAGGCAATCTGCCGATGGGAGGTGGAATCCAGAGAAGAAACATCATTTGTCGAAGATATTTGTTGATCTAAGTGGAACGGTACTAGAAAGTGGACATCTACTCACTATAAAGGAAGATAAGCATAACAAACGATGATCGCCGAAAAAGAAGAAGTAGAAGAAGAAGAAGAAGAAGAAGAAGAAGAAGAAGAAGAAGAAGAAGAAGAAGAAGAAGAAGAAGAAGAAGAAGAAGAAGAAGAAGAAGAAGAAGAAGAAGAAGAAACAGCAGCAGAAGAAGAAGCAGAACAATAGCAGCAGCAGCAGCAGCAGCAGCAGCAGCAGCAGCAGCAGCAGAAGAAGAAGAAGAAGAAGAAGAAGAAGAAGAAGAAGAAGAAGAAGAAGAAGAAGAAGAAGAAGAAGAAGAAGAAGAAGAAGAAGAAGAAGAGGAAGAACAAGAAGAACAAGAAGAACAAGAACAAGAACAAGAAGAACAAAAAGAACAAGAAGAAGAGCAAGAAGACCCAGAAGAACAAGAAGAACTAGTTATAGAGATTCCTGAAAAGATGACACAAGTTTGAAATTGGACTGCAGTAAAATCTGGAGAAGAAAGATTTACGTCGTCACAACTAATCTCGACTCCTAACTCAAAACGTGCGCAGCTCTCCCACAAAACGATCGTTACAGGACATTTATCAATGAAACTGACATCTCCAAGTAAGAAGATTACAATTCACAGCTCAACAACCACCACCACCACCAACAAACTCCCACCAATAACTAATAACATCTTCAGCTGTCCTTGTCTGTCGTTTTTGGGCACCTCTGGAATCTCTGTCGAAAAGCCTTGCTTTGCGTCAATGTCTTCTTTTATATTGTCAGATTTGCGCTGAATGGTCGTGTCCATTTTTCAGGCTTTTGGCATTGCTTTGCTGATTTTGCCAAATTGTTCCTTTGGTTCTATAGGTGATTTATTGTTGGTTTAAAACTGTTTGTGGGCGAAGAGGCTCGAAGATGTTACAGCGACCGCTTCTGCCTGTAGTAGACCAGGTTCGCCTACATCATAATAATTATCATCATCTCATCTCGTTCCGCCTGTTTACTTCCCAAGATATTTCATGGTGCAAAGTTTAGGTTAGGTTGATCATGGGACCCAGGTCAGTTTCGAAACTTCGTCTGGATGGGGAATTGAACATATAACCACCATGTCAACAGGCAGAGAAGGAAGTCACTGCGATACCACAGCCCGATATTATAATACGTTATGAGGAGCGGCTGGCCGAGCAGCTAGAATACCGAGTTATCCTTCGAGAGACCCGGGCTCGAAACCTCGGTCAGGTGTGAATTTTGCTTGTTTTTGTTTATTTCTGTCGTGGGCGAAAAGACAATCCTAACCTGCACAATTCGCGGTTACCGCACTAGCCAGGCGGTCTGAAATCCTCAGGCTTAAGCTTCCCCCTCCCCCCTCCTTGTCCTACACCACAAGGTATAGGGCTTTTTTAAATGACTGTTGGGTTTTTGAAAATATTGTCGTTCCAAGTTTTGTATTCACCCTTTGTGAAATTAATGCAACATTAAAGGTAAATTAAACAAACTGCTGAGCGAAATCAGCTGAAAATGCTGATGTCGACTGCAACGTCCTTTAAGGCATATGCAAAAAAAAAAGGTAAATACAAAACTTGGAACGGCAATATTTTCAAAACTCCAGTATCATTAAAAGTACACCCGGTGCTACAGGCAGTGGATGACAATAGAAAGTAACAAGTCGCTAGTTTGGAACAGTCATGTAAGGCCGGATCTGTGGCGAAGGGACGCAGCTCGTAATCCTGCATATCCCGTTCGAAACACAACTGCTGGAGATTTGGCAGCAGACCGTCTTGCATTGGTTCTTCACGAAATGGTATGAGTGCCGGTCGTTAAGAAAGCAATGGCAAATTACTGAACGTAAACTTGCCAAGAGATCACAAACAGAATAAAAATGATGGGGTTGACTGCGACGTCCTGTTATGGATATACGGCTAACTTTTAAATAAATAACAAAGCTGTGCCTTGAAGAGATAAGAACAATAATCTTTATGTAAAATGCTGTCTTTTGCAAGATGGAAAAGATACTGACCAATAAAAAGATTTAAAATGCAAAAAGAAAAAGAGTGTTGAGGTGTTACATAGAACCAATACTTTTGTATGGATATGAGACGTGGACAATGAGCAGACAAGCTGAAAAACATCTACCGGCAGTGAAACTGGTTTCTAAGGAGAATGCACAGATTACGATGGGCAAACAGAAAGAACAAATAACGAAGTCCTACAAGAAACTAATGAAAACCGTAAACTGATTAGATAAATTAGACGTTGGCAGTCAATATTTATTTTCTGGACAGGTTATGAGAAGAAATAAACTGGAGAACTCGGGGACAACTGACAAGATTGAGAGGAAAATAACAAGAGAAATACAGGGAACTAAACATCTGGATGTCTTAGCCACTTGGCATGGTCGGGACAAGAACACGGAGCTGATCCACGACTCTGGTGATCGCGTGAGATAGCGAAATATGACCGTCAGCCCTTATCAGCATAGCACATGATGATGATGAGAATGCTTTTACATTACTTAAGTCAGGGGTACGTGCTGCCAGACTCGTATTTGTATAGACCGACCGGCACTAGGGGCTGATGTAGTCAGCATCACACCGGCTGCATCAACTTCCTAAGAAATACCCTGGTACCTATTGTAGGTTTGATGGAATTGGGAGCCCAATTCAATTTTAACAATCGGCTCGATGGCGATTCGAACACAAGATCACTGTGCCGGCAGGTAAATGTGCTAACCTCTCTGCCACGGTGACTCGAGACTTGTAAGAACAACATTATTCCAGCGCTGTAAAACAATGGAGGAGAATTGCAGTGACAAACTTTCTAGCAACGCTCCATAAATCTGCGATTTTTAATTTCTCCAGGGACGCAATGCAAATTTCACAAAACAAAACCGACATCAAGATACCTCGACAACACAAAACCGACATCAACGTATCTCGACAAAACTGCACATGCTGTTAACGATAGTGTTATTTGTGACCGTTCCTTGGGGAATATACAGCCATTAAATATATTTACAATTTCCGTTAGAGTTTGCGTTATTTTTTTTTTTTTTTTTTTGGTGAGTGCAACGACTTTTTCCTCTTCTTCTGCTCTTCTTCTTTCTTTTTTTTTTCCTCCTCCTCCTTCCTCTTCTTTTTCGTATTCTTTTCCTCGTCATCGTTCTTCGTCTTTTTTTTCCTTCCTCTTCTTCCTCTCTTTCCTATTCCTCTTCTTCTTCCTTCCTCCTTCTTTCTTCCTCCTTCTTCCTCCTTTCTCCTTCCGCCTACTTCCTTCTTCCGCCTTCCTCCTTCTTATTCCTTCTTCCTTCTTCTTCCTTCTTCTTCCTCTTCTTTCTATTCTTCTTCTTCTTCTTCTTCTTCTTCTTCTTCTTCTTCTTCTTCTTCTTCTTCTTCTTCTTCTTCTTCTTCTTCTTCTTCTTCTTCTACTTCTAGCCTCCTCTAAGTAATAGTTGCTAATTACTCTGAGGATGCATGCATAAAAGGCTACATACTACTCTCGAAGTGATACATACATACAAGCCTATATATATACGTCAATAAGTGATACATACATACAAGCCTACACATAAGTCAAGAAGTGATACATATTACAAGCCTACATATAACAAAGAAGTGATACATACATACAATTCCACAAATAACAAAGAAGTTATACATACATACAAGCCTACATATAACACAACAAGTGATACATACATACAAGCCTACATATAAGTCATGAAGTTATATATACATACAAGCCTACATATAAGTCATGAAGTTATATATACATACAAGCCTACATATATGTCAAGAAGTTATATATATACATAAAGGCTACATATAACACAATAAGTGATACACCCATACAAGCCTACATATTACCGTAAAAGTTATACATGCATATAAGCCTTCATATAACAGAAGAATTGATACATAAATGTAGCCTACACATCATTGGAGAAGTGGTACACACATGACTGGCATCATTTTTTTATTATTGATAGATGATAGTTTCTAAAATGGAGGTATACATCTCCATAGCACAAAGCCTGGGCTGAATGTAGAGACCATTTGTTGCCTATGCAGCATGATCCCTCTCCCAGCCTGCCTAGTTTACTCCAAAAACAAAGAAAGTTAACACCAATACGTCTGGAAGAAGAAAAGCTGCTTAAGCTGCCGAAACAGCAAAGCAATAACTACCAGTTGCCGATCAAGGCTTAGGGCCTTGTCTTCCCTGCCATGACATCTAGTCTTTAGGTTATTTCCACGCACTGTGGTAGGACTTGTACCCTCATAATTGCACTCATCCGACCCAAACCGTTAGCACAATGTCGGGTGTCGGGTTTGGTAAGCGCCATCCAACATTAGGTGCCAACAGAAAACAGGTAGTAGCGTCTACTGTCATACGGTTGCTCAGTCATATCTGACTAAGACCTGACTTATATATATATATATATATATATATATATATATATATATATATATATATATATATATATATATATATATATATACGGCAACGTGTCACTCTAGAAGTTACACACACACACACACACACACACACACACACACATATATATATATACATACAAGGCTACCTTTTACTGAAGTATACGTACATACCTAGCTATCTGGTTACATCACGTGACTTACCTGCTACGTAGTACGCTGTGGTAATTCCAAGGACAGCACACAGAACCAGAGACTTGGCCAAGTTGTTCATTTTCTAACTGTGGAAGAGTTAAACAAAACGCACGATTAACTCTTGACGTCCCAAACAACCCACAGTTTACATATGATCAGAAACGCGTTTAACTGATTCAGCGCCAAAGAAAATGTAGGTCTAGACCAAACATGTTATGAACAAATGCAACAAGAATGAACAATCTTGCATTCTTGGGGAGTCTCCGTGCAGCACAATATAATTGGGAGTTTCCGTGGCGAAGTGGTCTGCCCCTCGCTCCGAAGGTTGTGGGTTCGATTCCAAGCTACGTCTTTCGGTTCACAAGTGCATTTGTCTCGGAGACTTCTGGGGGTCGTCACAGGGGCTACGGAGTTCGTGATTTGTGCGACGCTTTCAACAATTACCCTGCGGAAAGAGACTGAGTCATATGGGATAAAACCTGGTGCAATGAAGTCGACACTCTCGACTTTTAAAACATTTTAAAATGAACAAGTTTTAAACTGTAAATTTACGTGCACTCATTACAACCTCTCATCTAATCTCATCTCATCTTGTCCCTCTTGTACCTTGCGGTGTCGAGGTGAAGTATAAACAGCGGGAGAGTGCACGTTTATGGGCTTCATATATCGAGATTCCCATGGACTCTGTTATTCCCTCTGTCCATTATTTACATGGTCTGCCTCTTTCTCTGGTTCCATTTGGTCTGTACATCATTGCTTCTTGTGTTATACTGTCAGTTGATAGCCTAGTTATGTGGCCGCACCATTTCACTCGCTGTTTTATAATGAAATCTAGCGCAGCTGTACCCCCACCCCGCCCCCTCACTTTGGCACTGATTTCATCATTTCTGATTTGCTCTCTTTTGATACTTTGAGTATTCTTCTCAGGAATCTTATATCCCTTGTTATTTTTCTTTTCTCTTTTCTTGTGATTGTCCATGTTTAGCATTGATAGCATACAACTGGTAGGATGATTCTGTTGCAGAGTGAGTTTTTAGTATTCACTGAAACGTGTTTATTCTTTAGTATTGGTGCCAGCTGTCCAATGAGTTGGTTTGCCTTATTCCATCTGTATCTGATCTAGTTTTCTGATGTGCTACTTGATGATATTATACTTCCTAAGTACTTCAACTCTTTGCTTGTTTCAGGGGCTGTTCTTTTAAATGAATCTTTGTTGTTATTTTTTCTTCTTTGGTTATAGTCATTACCTCTGTTTTACTGATGCTAATTTTCATGTTATGTTCCTTACACACTTCGTTTAGACCAGAGGTTCCCAAACCACGGCTCGCGGGCCACTTGTGGCCCGCCAACTGTCAGGAAATGGCACGCGAGGCCTCGTTATTTAATATAATACATTTTAATAATTTCAT
The DNA here is from genome assembly GCA_963921405.1 of Cepaea hortensis. Taxonomy (NCBI): domain Eukaryota; kingdom Metazoa; phylum Mollusca; class Gastropoda; order Stylommatophora; family Helicidae; genus Cepaea; species Cepaea hortensis. Next base: position 367,604,842 of record OY992876.1, read on the forward strand.
AATGCACTTGGAGCGCCCCGTCAGCTTGCTATAATTTACTCTGTTTACGGTTGTCATGCTCAGATATTATCGAATGCACTTGTTCAGTTCGCAACGAAACGTTATGAAGTTCCCAGCCTTGTTGACAAATCAGAGTGCGCAAGGCGCCATGTTGTCGTCTGTTACAAGTGTTTAGCAGAGTCGGAAGTATTGTGTTGAAATTATATTTTTTCAAATAAAAATTTACCGTTAAAGCCGTTAAACATGAGTGTGGGAAATTTTAAATCAAACAATGGTAAACAGCGAAAATGTGAAGATGTTGCTTATGGTGAGTTCATCAATGATTGGACGGAGAAATTTATGCTTATGCCTAGCCGTAGTGGTAAACCAGTTTGCTTAATCTGCGGATTTTGTGTTTTTGTTACCCAAAAAAAAAATTTAATCTGGAACGACACTTCATGAGCACACATTCAGATATAAATGCTCAATATCCGATCAATTCAGATTTGAGAAAAGATTTCTTAGCTAAAAATGAAAGTTCTCTGACCAGGCAGCAGTAATTTTTCACCAAAGCTAACGAACAGAGCAAGAGTGCTGTTGTTGCGTCGTTCGTACAAAGTCGCTCTTCTGTTGGCTCGCAAAAAGAAGCCGTTCGTCGATGCAGAAGAAATAATCAAGCCTTCCCTTAAAATTGCTGCTAGAATGCCAGGCGATAAAAATTGTGAAAAAACTTTGATCAGATTCCTTTTGTCTAATAATACTATTATCAGGCGAGATGAAGAATTAGCCAACGACGTTCATCGTCAAATAGCAGCACATATCAAAAATTGTAATTTTTTTTCCATTGGCAATGGATGAATCTACTGATATTTCTGACACAGCTCAGGTTGCAGTTTTTATTCGAGCAATAAACGATGATTTTGAAGTCATTGAAGAATTCTAGGATTTGAAGCGATGCATGCAGCTACCAAAGGGACTGATCTGTTTGAAACTCTAAAGTTGTGTGTAGAGAAAAACAACATAGAATGGACCAAATTGGACATCGCGGTGCTCCGGCATTGACGGGTAAAAAGTCTGGATGTCTAGCATTATTGGAACAATTCCTTGGCCGCACTATATTAAAATATCATTGTATCATTCACCAAGAAGCTCTGTGTGGAAAGACATTAAATATGATTCATGTCATGGATGTTGTTCTGAGATGTGTTAACAAAATTCGAAGTAAGGCGCTGGACAGGCGCGAGTTCAGACAGTTTCTATCAGACCTGAACGAGAATACCGTGAGCGACTGTTACACTGTGATGCCAGATGGCTATCTAAAGGGAAAGTTCCGTCACGTTTCTGGGCACTGAAAAATAGTGTCTATCTGTTTCTGTCTGAAATAAATGAATTGCCTACAGAACGGGAATTCTGCTGAACAATGACTGGCTTAATGACCTGGCATTTTTGGTGGACATCACGTCTCATTTAAACTCTTTAAATGCGAGGATCCAGGGAAAAAACAAACTATTCACAAAATTGTGCTAACACTAGCAGCAGGCTTAGAATATTTAATACAGCCTTAAATCCATATTGCTATATGGATTAGAGACAAGGGGAACAAATAAAACCATTACTAATAAACTGCTAACATTCGTTATTTGGGACTAGTACGGAAGAGAAGGACTAAAATGGTATAACAATAAATAGAAGGTCTACAATGGTATGACAATAAAGAAGGACTAAAATGGTATGACAGAATAGAAGGACTACAACTGTATGATAGGATAAACGGGTTACTATGGTAAGACAGGAAAGAAGGACCGAAATGATACGACAGAATAGACGGACTTCAATGGGATGACAGAATAACTATGATGCTGAAATTGAGGCAATCAAGATAGCAACAGAGACATTGCAAAATACCAGCCATGGTACACAACCTGTGGTAATATTGACAGATGCAAAATCCGTAATAGAGGCGCTCCTGTCTGGGAAATTACCAGTTCTAAGGACACTACTTTCTGAACTTAGCAGTCAGCATAAGATCACCATACAGTGGATACCATCCCACTGTGGAGTCCCCGGAAACGACAGATCTGATCGATTGGTCAAGGAAGGAGCAAAAGAAGAACAATCTGATGTGCCCATTACATACCACCAAAAGAAAAGAATAATCAAATCAGTCAGGCCACCAAACCCTACTCAAGACGACTACCACGTTATGGGCAGACCAGAACAGGTAATTCTTCTGCGCCTCAGAACAGGACACAATAGATTCCGCAACCACATGTATTCAAAATTCAAGATTTGTGACTCAGCCATGTGCACATGTGGTTTGGCGCCACAGACAGCAGAGGATTGCCCAAACTACAACACATCCAGGCGAACCTTCTGGCATAGAGAGACAACAGTGGAAGATAAACTCTATGGACCGCTGAGTGAACTAAAAAGACTGTTAGATTCATACAGGAGAGAACATTGCAGTTATAAACATATTTCAGGTGAACGAAAGAAGAAGAGGAACAATGATCTGACAGATTAGATAGACTGACATGATATGGCAGAAGAGAAGGACTGAAATGGTATGTCAAAAGAGAAGGACTAAAATGGTATGGCTGAAGAGAAGGATTGAATATGTGTCATAGAATAGATGACTAAAATGGTATGACAGAAGAGAAGGACTGAATCTGTGTCATAGAATACATGACTAAAATGGTATGACAGAAGAGAAGGACTGAAATGGTATGACATAATTACTCATGTGGAGCTTAAGCAGAGAACTAGAGAGACTCCTTCATGAGGGAATGGATGAGAACGTCCGCTCTTAAACATGCTGTGAGCTGATGCCGAGGTAGCAAGTTCAACCCCTACACCGGTCAGTTGGACTAAAATGTTGACTTTTTGTCCTTGACTAGAGGACATAAATTACAAATACATCGGAAGTCGGAATAGGTTCGCCTGATGGCGAGGGACGCTGGTAACATGAAAAGCTAATCAATACGCAAATAACAGTTCAGTACACTATAAGTAATAGTCCGTGTAAGGACTATGCTTCAGATCAAAGCTAGTGAAGGCCAAAAAAAAAAGATTCCAGCGAATCAAGAGGTGAGGAAGGGGTGCCTGCACTGGACAGGATGCACATTAATAAACCATGATAAAGGTTTGTTTGTTTGTTTGTATGTTTTGTTTTAGTGTGTTCTTCAGGGATGTTACCTAATTACATGCGAGTAGAGTAGGCGTAAGTTAATTATACATTGAGCGGTAGAGAGACAATAGGGAATTATTGATGAATAAATGTAATCAGAGACGATGCGACACACAAGTAGATAGGGGGTGGCAGAAATACCGGTTTAGAGAAGGAGGGGTGAGGGAGAAATGGGAAGGAGAGAAAGGAACGAGAGTGAAGCGAGAGTGGAGAAAGAGAGAGAGAGAGATAGAGAGAGAGAGAGAGAGGGGGGGAGAGAGAGGAGAGTAAAGAGAGAGGAGAGAAAGAGAGAGGAGAGAGGGGATGGAAGCAGTAATGTAGGTGGGTAGGTAGGAAGATAGGTGGGTAGATAGGGAGGGAAGTAGGGGTATGGCTCGGTCTATTTCCGCTGGGCCACCTGCTGAAATCATTGCACAAAGGGACGAGCTGTGTAGCTCCAGCGACGACCCCCAAGGGTTTCTGGAAAATAATTGTATTCGTGTACCGAATGACGGAGTTCGGAATCGAACTCACAATGTTCGGATCGCTAGGCAAGTGGCTTAACGACGTCGTCACGGAGTCCACAAAATATGACTAGGTGGCTCGACGAACAGAAAGACACACGGATACAGAGCAGCGTTTCGTGAGAAATCTTCATCAACGAGCGAAAGAAGCTAAGCAGCAACAAGCGGGCATGGGAAAACAAGTCGATGTATTTTGGCGTATGAATACTTTAATAACAGCGGACTGAAATTGTATTAAAAAGTGCTGGCTGGCCGAGTGACTAGAATGCCGGGTTCTTCTTCTGGAGACCCTGGTTCGAATCCTCGGTAAGGTGTGGATTTGTTTCTGTCGGGGGCAAAAGGAAAACCCTAACCTGCACAGTTCGCGGAGACTGACCCCCCCCCCCCCCCCCCACCTAACCATGCGGCCTTAATTCCTCAAGAGGCTCAAGACCCCCCCCCCCCCCCCTTTTCCTCCTGTCCTACACCGCTAGGTACTATAGGAAGTATATGACAGTTGCGTATCCTTTACAAGACGTGACACTCAACCCCAGCATTGGTTGGCTGTTTCTGATTTCTCGGCACGTTTACTTGGGGTAGTTTACCATTGCTTTCTGAACGACAGGGACTCATATCATTGAATAAAAACTAACGCAAGGAGGTCTGATTCTAAATCGCCCGCAGCTGTGTTTGTAACGCGGTATGCGGGATTGCGAATTGCGTCGGCAACTGCTAGACTACAGAGTATTAAGAAAGTTAAAAGTAGAATGGCCAAAGCAAAGGCAGTATTTCACATGATGAGGAATATTTTCTTTACCTTTTCATTGTCAATCGAGATGATACAAGAGTTATTAAAAGCTATATTTAGGAAATTCTGCTGTATTGAAGCCAATCATGGGCACTTGGCAAACAAGTGAAGAAGTATATGGCAGCTGATAAGATGCCGTGTTATAGAAGAATGATGGTAACATCGCGGACGGATAGAAAGTGCAATGAAGATATATTTAAAAGAAGGTAACTTATAAAGAGAACTGGTTACTCGCATTAGAAATAGACTGCACATTTGTGGACATGTCATGAGAAGGGGAAAGCTGGAGCAGGTGTTCACAACAGGAAAACTGGAGGGGAGGAGAAGCAGGGGGCTGACAAAGCGAGAGGATGCTGGACAGTTGACATCAAGTTATGCAGGACTATGAGTATCAGAAATGATTTCCTGCATAGGAAACAGAAGGCTGTGGAATGACGGAATGCCGTACAGGCGCGTAAAATGTTCTTTTAATTATATCCATCCATCATGTGCCATGCCGATAAGCGTGGGCGGTCATGTTCTGCCATCTCACTCGATCACCAGAGTCGTGGATCAGCTATGTGTTCCTGTCTCGACCATGCCACGTGGCCAAGTCATCCAGGTATTTACTTCTCGGTCTTCCCCTTGGTCTCTTCCCTTCGATCTTGCCAGTCATCACCAAGTTCTCCAAGTCATTTCTTCTCATACATAACATGTCCGAAATATTTAGACTGTCTACGCCTAATGTCTCTAATCAGATTACGATCTTCATTTGTTTCTTGAAGGACTTGTTCATTGGTTTTTCTGTCTTGTCATTTTAATTATATACTTTAATTATAACCATGTGTAGCGGGCGGTCGGTATAGCCGAATATGTAAGAGCTCATGGTCTTAATTTTTTTCCTTAAAAAATCAGTCCAGTGCGCTAGGAGTAGTAGCACATGAATGGACCGCGCTTAAATTCAGAGCCAGCGAACGCAAATACCGTGTGTAGCTTGATATTCTGGGGAAATATTTCTCCAACAATATTTAGGCCAGTCTGCAAAATCAATGACTCATGACAAACAGTGATAAAAACTACAGAAAATCAATAGTTATTCGAGATATTTGAAACAATACGGGACTGAAGAACTCTGGAAAAACACTTTACTTGTCTGGCAAGATAAGACACGTTTAATGATGAAAACGTGAGAAAAAACACTTCAGTGTGAAATTGATATCTGAGACAGTACTTTTTACATGTGAAGTGGCGGCTTCGGTAGCATAGTGGCTAGACACTAGGTTAGGGGTTCAACACGCAGCTGGGCGAATTTGGATTTTAGAAAATTGACCAGGTCGACCCATCTTAAAATGTGTACCAATATTTGTTGGGAAGTTGGGCCGTTGTGGTATTGACTATATCACTCACCAATAGTCGATGGGTCTATGCAAATTGGGGATTAGCACCGTTTTCCCTATGTCCCTTGAGGCGTGCAAATTAGACCTTTGTAAGGAATTTATTTGATCCTATAAAACAATTATGCTCATGAATCGTAGAGGAAATTGGAGGAAAGGCGCTAGTCACAGGTGCTGGAACTTCAATAAACCCTCCCCACGACACCTAACAACATAAGTGTAAGAAACAACAATATTTGTATTATTTACATGTGCTGTAGAATGTCGTGTTAGTTCGCAAGGCAACTTTCAGGGTCTTATCTGAAGGTAAAGGGAGGTTCACAATTGTTTGTAAGCGTTCGCTCGCTTTGAAATCAAGCGCAGTCCATTTACGTGCTACTACTTTAGTACACTGGACTGATGTTTGCGTGTGGAATATATTTCCCTATTGCAAGTGTAGCTCGCCATCAGGCGAAACCACTTCGACTTCAGAGGTACTGGTAATTTATGTCTCCAAGTCAAGGACGAGAAATCAACATTTTAGTCCAACTGATCGGTGTAGGGGTTGAACCGGCTACTTCGGCATCAGCACACCGGAAGTTTAAGATCCAGTACTCTTATCCATTCGGCCTTGCTGACCTGCTACAGTTTTCCAAGTATTTTCTCAACTCTCATGAATGCAAATATTGCATGAGTGTAACTTTATACTATCACTGGCACTTTGCCGTCTTGACAGACGATAGTTTGTTACATTGTACTTCTAACAAGGCATAATAACGGTAAGGGCCAGTGAATTTATCTCATTAGTTCTCATTTTAGTTTTCCAAATGTGCTATCAATTTTCATGAACGAAAATGTCCAATTGATCTGCGATTTTAGTACGTAGGTTTTTCAAAAGATTCCTAAACTTTCATGTGTATATGATCCATTAATTTATCTCCCTTGTTCTTATGTGAGTTCTTATAATGTTTCTACAATTTTCATGAAAGTTCCATTGAGCTATCTTTTAGTACGCGAGATTTACAAATGGTTTCTAAACTTGTATGGCGTTTACGTTAGATTAATTTACCTCCCGAGTTCTCATGTGAGTTTTCCAAATGTTTTATCAACTTAATTGAAAGGAATTGTTCCATTAGTTTATCTTGTTATTACTTGTGTTTTACAAATAATTTCCTAAGCGTTCGTGGCGTATCTGTTTCATTAATGTATCCCATATGTTCTTATGCGATTTTTCCAAATGTTTCGTTAACTTTATGGGGGAATTTTTGCATTGATCTATTTGTTTAGTATGTGAGTTTTTCAAAATATTCCTACACTTGCATGGCATATATGCTCTAGTAGTTTATCTTTCTATTTCCTATGCAAGTTTTCCAAGTGTTCCCTTATCTTTCGTGTGGTGTATGTTACATTGATTTTACTGTTACTGTTACTCATGTATGTTACTTATTACTGTGACTTTACTGTTACATACTGTTACTCATGTATGTTACAATGAATTATCTCTCTTGTCCTCATGCGAGTTTTCAAAGTATTTCCTTAATTACACTGAACGAAATAATTCCATCGATTTATCATTCTACTAGGTGAGTTTTCTAATTGATTCCGTAACTTTTATGACGTATATGTTTCACATATGCTTCTTTTCTAGATCGTGAGTTTTCCAAATGTTTCCTCAACTTCCGTGGCGTAAATGTTACACTGAATTAACTTTCTTGTTCTCATGTGAGATTTCAAAATATTTTCTTAACTTCAATTAACAAAATTTTCCATTCTCATATCTTTCTACTTTGTGAGTTCTGTAAATAATTCCGCAACTTCCAACTTGTATATGCTCTATTGATTTATTTTTCTAGTTCGGGAGTTTTCCCAATAATACAACATGAAGACGCAGAATTAAGAATTATTACGTCCAGATTAAAATGCGGAGATGCCGCCTCGTGATGATGACTATTTCAACATAGTTCCTGAAGTTTATAAAATGATTTATAGGTAGTGGATCGATTTCATTGCAGTGGGTTTTATCCCATACGTCTTAATCTCTGTCCCGAAGTATTGCCAAAGAATACGCGTATATTCCAATCGTTGATGTTATTTTTCTAGCTTCTATGTACGTATTACTAAACAAGCCCAAGCCAAACAGCGCATTAATGCCCTTGAATATAAATGTTATTGACGGGTTCTAAGAATATCTTGTTTGCATTCAGTAGTTTGCCTTTGCTTTCTGAACGACCGACACTCATACCGTTGTATGAAAACACAAACGCAAGGCTGGTCTGCTGCCGAATAGCCCACAGCTGTGTTTCGAACGCGGTATGCGGCATTACGAATTGCGTTCGTAACGCCTTCGCCACAGAGCCGGTTTTAAAATGTATGTTTACAAAATGGCTGTTGGTGCTACTATACGGACGCATACTGTCATCTGAAAGAACAGCCATAAACATTATACATAAACGTGCTGTATGATCTATCGGTGACGGCAGACAGCCCAGCCCAAGATGCTTAACTTACGGCTGCGGACATTGATACCTTCCAATACTCCTTTCATGTCATATTCATCGGATCACAAAGTATTATCATTCTTTTAGCGGGGTACACATGTTGTCAAAGGGTTTTGTTGTTCTGTGGCTGGGCGGTCCATTTGATGTTTTACAATGGTTTAGATGTTCTGAACTGGTGGAGAATATTTACAATACGGTATCAATATCTGATGGAAACATTCGTCATATTTCTTCATTCTCACCGGCGTTTTCTACCTTTCCATTTACCCACCTACATACCTACCTGCCTACCTACTTGCCTGCCTACCTACCTATCTATCAACTACCTACCTACCTACTTATCTACCTACCTAACTGCCTATCTAACTACCAATCAACTACCTGCTTGCTGATCTACCTACCTACCTACCTACCTAACTGCCTACCTATCTAACTGCCACCCTACCCACCTATCAACCACCTACCTACCTACCTCTTATCTACTACCTTGAACTCGATCTTACATTTTTAAACCCTTTAATTCTGTAGGTTTTTTTTCTGTTTTGTGTGTGTGTGTGTGTGTGTGTGTGTGTGTGTGTGTGTGTGTGTGTGTGTGTGTGTGTGTGTGTGTTCAAACTACATATTTCTTGTAAGCTAGAGGGAAGTAACTGAGGCGTTTAATTTAACTTGGATCGACTACATCACCACGTCATTGGGTGAGTGAATGTTGTTGCGCGTGGGTGCTAGTCGCGACAGCTCAGTCTTTGATGGTGGCGTTTTGTCTGTTTGCGATGCTTTTAACAGATTCAGCGCCAGACAAAAAGGGTGTATGGACCAAACATGATACATAATCAAATGAATTGGTAGCATAATGTAAATGTCCGTTCACTGAACACTGCAATTGAAAAAGATACCACGAGACAAAATAAATCACACTATGATACTATAATGACGATATATCACCCTTCTGTCTGAATAGGAGATCACATTTGGCGATATACAAGGGGCTTCTCATAACCTTAATTTGTGCATTTCTGCAATCTCTGCGTGACCTTGAAAAGACGTTCAGAATAAAACAACCTATTTTTCGAACTAAACCAGTTATCAGAAGTCAGTATGACATTATCGTCACTGTCAAAACGATTTCCTTTCAGCTTATTTTTTAAGATTTGGGAAAAGAAAAAAGTCTGATGGAGTCAAATCTGGAGAATATGGTGGGTGTGGAAGAATTTCAATATTCAAATCGTTGGCAGTTTGCAGCACAAGCCGTGCTTTATGGGAGGGCGCGTTGTCTTGAAGCAAAGGCAGAATTTGCGTACGCGCTATCCCTCATTTTCTGGTCACAGCCTTTCTTAGTTAGATAAGAAGATCTGCATAGTACTGCCCATTAACCGTGATGCCATGAAGCATATAATCTCTCAATATGACACCTTTGACGCCCAAAAAAACAGTTAGCATCACTTTTCTTGCATATTTTTGTGCCCTTGGCTTGACATGTGTTGGCGAGCCCCGGAGTTTTCCACTGCATGCTGGCAATTTTGGATTCTGGGTCATAATGGTGAATCAAAATCTCATCTACCGTCACCATGGTCATCAACATGTTGAGCAATTGGCCACAGCAATCAACCCGTGTTTGTTTCTGTTCACATGTCAACAGACGCGGGACCCAGCGGGCACATACTTTTCTCATGTTCAGTCTGTTGTGTAAAATTATAAAAACTGTACTCTTACTCAGTTTTGCTGAACCCGATATCTCTGCGATTGTCATTTTTCTATCCTGGTCTACGAATTTCTTCACTTTTGCAGCATTTGCATCATTGCACTCTGAGGACGGTCGTCCTGATCTTGGCAGATCAGCAACTTGGGAACGGCCACACTTAGACTGCAAACACCAATCTTTTACAGAAGCATACGAAGGACAGACTTCCTCAAACACTGGCTCCATCTCCCTGTGTATTTCTGTAGGTGTTTTTCCCTGTAACATCAAGAATTTTATCACAGTCCTGGCGTCTGATTTCTCCATTGTTCTGATAAAACGTTGGATGTGCAGATCTTGCCAATAGGGTGTGTTTTGCCATGTACCATATCGGGAAAACCAGTTGAGAAGGGAAATTCATAATTCATATTTCCATTACAAATTGAAGGAGCTATACATGTGCCAAAATACAGTTTTCTCCGCCTACTCCTTCATGGTCAGGCTAAAGACTTATGAGAAGCCCCTTGTATTATCCCACGGCACTGGATCAGTTAATAATAATAAGAAAAAAAGCAACTCTATTTTACGTCTTAAGAAGCTTTAGGTATATGGTGCTAGTGCCATATTTAACAGACCCACTGTCACTCGGTGGGTGATTTGGTCAGTATCCACCGTCTCCTTTTAGTCCCATAGATGTATCCTAACACCCACTTTAGGTGGGATTAAATTACGTTTTACCTACTTGACCACTGACAAACCTATCTATCTATCTACCCGTTCCCTGTCACCCATTTTACATTGGATCAAATTACGTTTTACTTACTTGACCACTGACAAACCTACCTCTCTATCTACCCGTTTCCTGTCACTCATTTTACATTGGATCAAAATACGTTTTACTTACTTGACCACTGACAAACCTATCTCTCTATTGAATCAAATTATGTTTTACTTATATGACCACTGACAAACCTATCTCTCTATTGAATCAAATTACGTTTTACTTACTTGACCACTGACAAACCTATCTCTCTATTGAATCAAATTATGTTTTACTTACTTTACCGATGACAGACCTACCTCACTATCTACTGTTACCTATCTTAGGTTGGATCAAATTACATTTTACTTACTTATCCACGCGTAGACCCGTGATCTACCTGTGTATCTATTTGTTTACCTACCCACTCTCATGACCCACAGGGTGTACAGAGCATGCTGTGAAAGGTAAAGACATGAATGTTTCGTGCACAGTGGCAAGCTTCAATTTTTAGAAAAAATCCGGCCCGTTGAGGATTCGAACACAGGCGTCTTGCCACTTACTACCGCGCTCGCATTGCCTACAGACAGCCACCGGGTACCCGAGAGAGAGAGAGAGAGAGAGAGAGAGAGAGAGAGAGAGAGAGAGAGAGAGAGAGAGAGAGAGAGAGAGAGAGAGAGAGAGAGAACGAACGAACGAACGAAAATCTTTATCTTCAAAGGGTTAAGAATTGGGCACGCATGCCCGTCTGACATTCTGCCCTTCTTCTCTATTTCCTCTCATACATTCTTTCATTCAACATCTCTTACGAAGCAATTCTTTAACAACAAAAGAACAATAAGCATTAAAACGCATGAAAAATAATCAATAATACATGACTCGTTGAGGCAATGTTTAACATGGGCATCATAAATACCCAGGGTGGGTGTAACGTGCCATACATATGGGAATGTTTTTTTTTTTTTTCTGGCTAGTTGTCGTTCGAGATAATTTACCATTATTATTGTCTTTGATGCTTTTTTTTTTTAGAGAGAGAGAGAGAGAGAGAGAGAGAGAGAGAGAGAGAGAGAGAGAGAGAGAGAGAGAGAGAGAGAGAGAGAGAGAGAGAGAGAGAGCACCCGAGTATCAATCGTAGCAGGTATAAATGCTGCACATATAATGTCCGGACGCAGTTTTCTGCTGTGGGTATGTGATGTGACAGCGACATCACATCTGGTAGGCCGAGAGTAATGAGGAATAGGTGGCCAATCCTTCCCTAACTTTGGCTAGCGACAAGTCCAAGCGTCGGACCTGCGTCAGATCGTGTTCATGATATTACCAGCGCAGCTCACTATCAACTTAGCCGGCGTGAGATATAATTATGTGTACACTACCATGTAAACTTTAACCAAACAAACTTAAATCCCTCTGATCAAATTTACTTCGTGTTGTTCAGTTAAAGTAAATGACGTTATTATAAGGCAAATGCAGACATACAGATATCAAGGCACATGGATAACATTAGATGGAAGATGAATCACTGAGATAAAGAACAGAATAGGACAAGCAAAAACTACACTGTCAAATGAAGAACGTTTTGTGCAATAAGTTACTGTCCTTGAAAGTTAGAAAGAGTTCTGCCATGTTAGATAGAACCAGTTTTAAAATATGGCTGCGACTCCTGAATAATTAGAAAACGAGCAACAAAAAAAAAAAAAAAAAATCACTGGAAGCCTTGGAGATGTGGTTTTATAGAAGAATGCTAAAAATTGATTGGACATCCAAAATAAGCAATCAGGTCATTTTAAGGGAAGTGGAGTCGTGAATCACAAACATCAGAAAGAGGCAGCCGTCGTTTATTTTTTTTTTTTTTTTTGGCCACGTTATGAGAAGACAAAAACTGGAGCATGTTGTGGACAACGGAAAGATTTGTGGAATGAGAGATAGAGAAAGACAGCGTGAGAAGATTCTTGACAGTCTTGTGTCATGGCACGCAAGGGAATCAACACACGAATTGATCCATGACATCGGAGATCGTAATTTGTGGAGAGGCATGATCGCCCAAGGCACTGAGTGATGATGAAAATTAGGGTTACAAGTTAGTGCATGTCCTTTATACAACGTCACAAAAAAGCCTGAATTTATCACTTCTTTGTAATTTTCTAGCATATTTTACATTTTGCAGTTGCCATTTTTGTTTGAAAAGCCGACGGTAATAACATTGGGGATAACAACACAAAGGGATCTGCTCCCCAATATCATGCGGTTGACTTCAAACCACGTGGGTCGGGATTGTAAAACAGAACCATGGACGCAGACAAAATGAGTGAATAAATGCAAAAAAAAAAAAAAAAATTGAGATGAAAGGTTTAATTAAAGAAAGAAAAAGGGTTGAACAGGCAAGAAGATTGACTTCATTGCACCGATACCCATATGACTCGGTATCTTTCCGCTGGGCGTCCTGCTGAAAACGTCAACAATGCACGAACTCCGTAGCCCCAGCGACGACCCCCAGGAGACTCCGAGAAAATTGCACTAGTAAACCTAACGGCGAAGGCCGGAATCGAACACACGACGTTCAAAGCGCAAGACAGGAGGAGCTTGCTAACGTAAAGAAAGAATGCATGAAATAATGAAAGAATAGTGAAGGTGAGAAGAAAGACTGATTGATTGAATAAAGGCACACAGACAAGTTAAAGTTAGTTGAATATCCTTTGCAGGATGTCGCACAAAACACCATCATTGTTTGCTGTTGTTATATCTTGGCAAGATTACGTTCAATAGTTTGCCATTGATTTCTGAACGACCGGCACCCATACCATTTCGTAAAAAATCAACGCAGGGCGATCTACTGACAAATCACCAGCAGCTGTGTTTCAAACGTGGGTTTCCGGGACTACGTACTACATCCGTAACCCCTTCGCCATGGAGTGGGCACACAGACAAGAGCTAAAGGAAATAAACGATGAAAGGAGAAAACAGATAGGGATAGCTTTATATAATGAACGGACGAAAGAAGGAATGAAGTAGATGATTGGAGCCGGCACACAGACAAGAGCTAAAGGAAATAAACGATGACAGGAGCAAACAGATAGGGATAGCTTTATATAATGAACGGACGAAAGAAGGAATGAAGTAGAAAATCCCATAACAATACAAATAAATAAAAAAAAAAGACCAAGCATGAAATAAAAACAAATGCTATGTCCACACATTTCAGCTCTCCAAAATATGACCCCACTATGCTAATATAATATTAACACAATATTACACCGGTGCACGTGACATGTCTCGGATTGTTGTCATGTTACTATGACTACCGCTAATGTCCGAACCATGAAAATACACACACCCTAGAATAACAAACCACCCTGTTTCTCCCTGTCCCCTCGCAAAAACAAAAACAAAAACTGCACTTTTCGCTTGCTTCCAAACACAACGTTAGTCTGTAATTGTATTTCTAATGCCACCTTTCCCGCAGTATCACGTTTTACTTTGTTTGTCGTTACTCTCGGATTTCTATCAGCTGGCATTGATAAACATGTGTTTAACCGCGTCCTTTGTGAAATAATCAGGGGGAAAAATTGATGGCTCATAGATTGTTGACTCGATTGCTAGCAATGGCGGGTTATTGCCTGCATGCTGATTAAGCAGAGAGGTAAAGGCAACAACAGCAGCAGCAGCAGGAAGATACAAAATGCAAAATACAGTTAGGCATGCGTTTCCTGCGGGGGAGGAGGGAGGGGGGAAAGATAATAAACACAGACAAAGTGTTTATACATTACAACGAACGCAAATCAAGGACACGGAAATCACAATGTGGAAAATAACAAATATAACAATAATGTATTGATTGATTGATTGATTGATTTAGGAACCGACATCACAGCATTCGGGACATTCCCATAAGCGCTCCTCCCCCATCCTCAGCAGCCAGTTAGACCACAACACAACTAACCGAGGTTTCGATCTTAGTGAACGTCATCAGGAACAACACATTCAGATCAAAAGAAATACATGGCATTAGAAAATGTAAATACACATTAAAACATAAAAACACAAAAATAATTGGTATGGAACATTAATAGTCCATTGTGCATTCCGTTTCTAGCAAGGTTTTCAAGCAGTTGTGAAAGGTGCCAAATAAGTAAATGTGAAGTCACAGATGTGGAAACAGTTAGATATGGATATATAAAAGGCAGTCAGCAAAGTTATATAGTGGCATCAAAAACAGCATTGATTCATGAGGGTGGATGCATTCCCAAGAGCTGATTAACTGGCTTTCGACTTTGAATCTAATTAAACTGTTAGAGTAATATAACCTTAAACAAAGAGGTAGAATAGCCAAGCAATTGTAATATACAGGGTTTTGTAAAGTCTCACTACATTTTGTATGTAGAACAATTTTGAAAAATTCAGTCCATGACGTCATCAACAAATGTGCTAAAAATTCATTAAATTAGTTACAATAGTCACTGCTATGGTCTAACGCTGTTTTAGGGAAGCTGGAAAGTACCAATGAAGTATTCATTATAATTTATTCTGCAAACGTCTTATCGTAATGCCATGAGGAGGTTGTTTATCAGGAAATCTTGCTATAAATCTTTGAACAACCATGCGTGTGTATCGATCGCTATTTCGATACACTTGTTCAATCACACAACATTATTTCTTACGTTGATAACACCATTCTGTTTGGAGTGCAAAGAAGTACTCCAGTAGTGGATAGCCATTCGCTGCATATTGCTTCACCGTGGACTGTGGAGCACATTTCATTGATGACCTCATGTACTTCATCTTTTAGAATTGTTCTACACACAAAGTGTAGTGAGACTTTACAAATACACTGTATTTAACCCCCCCCCCCTCTATCTATCTCTCTCTCTCTCTCTCTCTCTCTCTCTCTCTCTCTCTCTCTCTCTCTCTCTCTCTCTCTCTCTCTCTGTGTGTTTTTTTCTCTGTTCAGTATTACGGTTTTATTGATATTTAACATGATGTTGCATGCAGGGCAAATATCATAAATGAAATAAAGACAAAGGAGAAAATTATTGCAGATAGATCACAAACTGAGCACGTGAGCCGTAAGATGGTGCGTGATTGTGAAATTGACGGTATGTTCACATACATCCATTGTGGACAAACATCTACAGCACGAAATGGTCTGATCAGTCACATTCGCTACTTCCATGGCTTGTAGATATTATGCCTGTTTTGTAGCACAATATAACAAACTATCGTCTGTCAAGTCGGCCAGGTGCCAATGCAACATGGTCCGAATCAAGAACCGCTTATGGGTGAGTGATGTGATAGGACCATCACATTCCGGACAAAAGAATGCGAGGAGGAATAGGTAGCCAGTCTGTTCCCCTATTAGCGGACGATGAACGCAGGCGTGGAACGTAGCAGAATCCAAACAGTCCCCTAACAACTACACTAACGAGTCAGCCAATATTACAATTGTTTGCTCAACAAGATTGTTTCGTGTGGTAGCTGATTAGGATTTTAAGTAACCCCGTGCATTATGTGCGTTTGAAATTTCCGGTGTAATTTTTTTAATGCATATGGTAGGTTTATTGATCGTGGCGTGACCCAAACTTAAACCGGAAGTGATATACCGCGCCACCCCGCAATGATCTATTATGTCTCCAAAAATGGCTGCTGTAAAGACCAATCTTGCTTTATGCGTCACTCATTCATTCAAATATCACGTGACAATAGCTGACGTCACCTTAGGTTAAGCAGAAAAGGTTAGCCTAATATTCCATGCACAGCGATTGGTTGAAATTATTGTGATCTTTTAAATAAATTGAATTACTTGTCACATAGTAAGAAACTTTATTTTTTAGGGCATGTCTTAGAAATCGTAGGTTAATTTTAGAAGCATTTTTGAATTATGCATCCATTTTTACATAACTTTAGAGAGTTTCATCGCGGACCGTCATGGTGGTAGAAAACTATTATCTCTCCCGATATGTGAATTGAACTCAAGATGGCGGCCGAAGCGAATATCTATCGGAAACCGCTCACATCTTGCAATTTGAACTACTAAAGTTAAAGAAAATACAAGTTTAAAGATTATTAATAATTTATTTGTATACTTGTACTATTTATGTATCATTTAACATGATGGAACATATTGATGAAGTCAGATTTCATAACCTCAATGACCAGTTTGATACAAACTCGGGTGGACCGGAAGCTGAGAAAAATGAGACACAATAAAGAGCCACAAAAGAATGCGGAACATGAGTAAATCGTAATCCGTCTTACCTTCACAATAATGTGAATATCTCCACTTACAACTGACATACAGGCATCACCGAGGTACCATTAGATTTTGTTTTTCAAGGCCAATTTACCTATGTTGGTCGCATTTGTAAATACTCAATTTTAAAATCATGATATGGCGTTGCTCTTTGGTGCGGATTTTTTAATTGACCCAGGTAATGTCTTGGGAAATAAAGGCGGCCAGTGTGATCCTGACCATATCATTCACTGAGTGCCGATTGTTCTATAAAAATAGAAGTTTAGCATCATATGCCTAATACACCTTAAGAAATGTCAAAGGATTTTAAAGCGATAGTTTGTTATGAAGTCACATTAAGTTATAATATAATAACCATTACTATGTATTTATATTGTGTGTTTTTAATGACTGTGTAGTGTTAGAAAATATTGCCGGTCCAAGTTTTTGTATTCATCCTTTGTAAAGTTCATGCAACATAATAGGTAAATACTAAACTTGGACCGGCAATATATTCACAAACTGCACAGTCATTAAAAATACACACTGTACTTACTTGACAACTGATATACCTACCTGCCTACCCGTCTGCCTATCTGTTTACTTATCTACTTAATTATTTGCCCGTCTGCCTACATATTTATTTTTCTATCCACCTGCCTACCTACCTACCTAACTACCTACCTATCTATATACCTACCCATCTGTTTACTTACCTTCTTAATTATCTGTCTGTCTGCCTACATATTAATCTTTCTACTTATCCACCTACCTACCAACCTACTTACATACCTACCTACCCCCCACCCACCGACCTACCTATCTACCTACCTACCTACCTACCTATCTGTCTACCTATCTGGTATCATTTTTCACTATGTGTTTCTGTGTGTGTGTGAGTGTGAAAGTGAGTGAGTGAGGAAGAGAGGATGTAAGAGAGAGAGAGAGAGAGAGAGAGAGAGAGAGAGAGAGAGAGTGAGAGAGTAAGTATGAGACAAAGAGAGCGAGAGAGAGTGTGTGAGAGAGAGAGTAAGAGAGAGTGAGAGCGAGTGAGTGTGTGTGTGTGTGTGTGAGAGAGAGAGAGAGAGAGAGAGAGAGAGAGAGACAGAGAGAGAGAGACAGAGAGACAGAGAGAGAACGAACGAACGAACGAACTTTATTTTAAAAGGGTAACAAATTCGGCACGCAGACCCGTCTTACATTCGGACCTTTCAATCACTCATCTTTCATTCATCAAATGTGCATGTTACATTTACATAGGGAAAAAAAAACATTGTCAAATGGATTTTGTAAGCATAAACAATGCATATTACGCATGATACATTCACATGGAAAAAAACAAAACAGAGAGAGAGAGAGAGAGAGAGAGAGAGAGAGAGAGAGAGAGAGAGAGAGAGAGAGAGAGAGAGAGTAGTGTGCGTGAAAGAAAAATAAAGAGATATATGCTATTCCATATTTCTTCTGTATCCTCATCTTTCATATTTTTATTTTTACTGCCACTTGATTTTAACATGTATTGCATCATGTTTATGTCAATTTCAGGAATTATATTCTTTATTGGATCGCATAACCTTTTCTTCGTTATACAATGTATAACATATTGTTTTCATTTTAACAATTTTTTCCATTTGAGGATGTGTGTGTGTGTGTGTGTGTGTGTGTGTGTGTGTGTGTGTGTGTAGGATGTGTGTGTGTGTGTGTGTAGGATGTGTGTGTGGGTGGGGAAATATGGGTGAGTGGGGAGATATGTTGGGGATGTGTGTGTGTGTGTGTGTGTGTGTGTGTGTGTGTTGGGGGAATGTGCGGGTGGGTGAGGATGTGTATGTGGATGATGGACGTGTGGGTGGGGGATGTGTGTTTTGGGTGGGCACCTGCGGGTGGGGTATGCTTTTTGGGTGGGTGGGTGGGTGTGTGTGGGTGTTGGTGGGTAGTGGGATTTGTGGGGGGGGGGAATGTGTGTGGATGTGTGGGTGGGTGTGGGTGTAGGTGGCATGGGGGATGAGTGTGGGGCTTGTGTGCATGGGTGGGGGAGGGGTGTGGTGTGCGTGGGAGATATGAGTGTGGGTGGGTGTTTGGGTAGAGGTGTGTGGGTAGATAGGGGATTATGTGTGGGTGTTGGGGTGTGTATGTGTGGGAGATTTGTGTGGATGGGGATGTGTGGGTGTGAGTTTGTGTGGGTGGGGGATGCATGTGTGGGGGATGTGTGTGTGGGTGAGAATATGTGTTAGTGAGTGGGGGATGTGTGTATGGGTGAGGGATGCGTGTGTAGGTGTACTGGGAATATGTGTGTGGGTGGGGGTGTTGTGGTTGAGGGATGCGTGGTAGGAGGATATGTGATTGGGCGTGTGTGAGTGGGTGGGGGATGTGTGGGTCGATGAGTGTGTGTGGGTTGGGGGATGGGTGGTGATGTACATGTGGGTGGGGAGAGATGCTTTTGTGGGGATGTGTGTGTTGGTAGGTGAGAGATATGTTGGTGGGTGGTGGGAGATTGTGTGGTGGGGATGTGTGGGTAGGTGCGGGATGTGTGGGTTGGCGGGGAGTGGATGTGTTTGTGTGTGGGTGCGCATGTGTGAGTGTGTGTTACTGTGCAAGAAGGGAGAGAGAGTTGAGCGCACGCATGTCGTGTAACATGCTATTCCATATGTTTTGTGTATTCTCATCTTTCATATTATCATTTTGAATGCCACTTGTTTCCAAGTTTTATTTTGGGGTTGTTGTTTTTTTTTTTTGGTGTTTTTTTTTCATATTTCATATTATCATTTTGTATGCCACTTGATATAATGTATAATACGAACACATGCACATTACAGTAGAGTGAGTGAAAGAGTTAGTGAATGTGAATGAGAGAGAGAGTGAGTGAGTAAGTTTGTGTGTGTGTGTGAGAGAGAGAGAGAGAGAGAGAGAGTGTTGTGGGAGAGAGAGAGAAAATAGAGAGAGAGAGAGAGAGAGAGAGAGAGAGAGAGAGAGAGAGAGAGAGAGAGAGAGAGAGAGAGAGAGTTAAATTGCATCGCTAATTTTTACGTTACACAATGTATATGTACAATTTTTTTTTTTCATTTTTTACAAATTTTTTCGAGAATGCTCACGACAATCTTCAGTGTGTATGTGTGTAAAGTGTGGGAGTTTGTTCATATTAATTTCAGTGATTATATGAGGCATCATGTAAGTGTCTAGATGTGAGGATGTGTATGTGTGGATGTGTATGTGGGGGATGTGTGTGTGTGGGGGTGTGTGGATGTATATGTGGAGGGGAGTCTCTGTGGCGAAGTGGTCAAGCCGTTTGACTCGTGCTCCGAAGGTTGTGGGTTCGATTCCGGGCCGAACCCTTCGGTTTACGAGTTAAATGTTTAGGAGACTCCTGTGGATCGTCGCTAAAAGCTACGGAGTTCGTGCTTTGTGCGACGCTTTCCGTGCTGCGGAAAGAGACCGAGCCATATGGGATTAAAAAAAACCGGTGCAATGAAGTCGACCCTGTCGACTTTTAAGCGACTTTTTTTTTATATGTGGAGGGGTTATGAGTGGGAGATGTGTGTGGGTGGAAGGGGGATGTGTGGGTGGGTGAAGGGATGTGTGGTGGGTGGAGGATGTGTGTTTGGATGAGGGATATGTGTGTGTTGGTGGGGGATATTTGGGTGGATGGTTGGAAGTGTGGGGTGCTGGTGGGTGGGGAGTTGTGTTGGTGGGGAATGTGTATGTGGGTGGGTGAGGGAGGTGTGGGTGAATGGGTATGTGGGGGTGTGGGGGATGTGTGTGGTTTGAGGGATTGGTGTGTGATGGGTGTAGGGGATGGGTGTGGAGATGTGAGTGTTGGTGGGGGATATGAATGTGTGGATAGAGGTTTGTGTGGGTGAGTGGACGATGTATGTGTGGGTGGTGAGGGTGGTTGTAGGTGGGGGATGTGTGGGTGGGTCGGAGAATGGTGGGGAGATGTGTGTGTGTGTGTGTGTGGGTGAGGGATATGTGGGTGGGGAAGTGAATGGGGGGGGGTTGTGTGGGGGATGCGTGTGTGGGTGGGGGATGTGTATATGAGTGTGGTGTTGTTTGGGAGGGGAGATGTGTGTGGATAAGGGGTATGTTGGTGTGGGAGGTGTGATTGGGTGTTGGATGTGCGGGTGGGTGCAGGATGTATGTGAGGGTGGGGGTTGTGTGTTTGGCTGGGTGTGTGAGGGTGGGCGGATAGATGGGAGATGTATGTGTTGATGGGTGGGTGGGGGATACGTGAGAGTGAGTGGTTGAGGGATGAGTAAGTAAGTGGTTGGATGTGTGTGTGTGATGAGTGTATGGGCACGGGATGTGTGTGTGGGGGTATATGTGGGTGGTGGGGTATGTGTGGATGGGTGGTGTGTGTTTGTGGATGGAGGTTGTTTTGTTTGGTGGGGATGTGTGTGTGGAGGATGTGTGTATGGGTGGGGAGATGTATGTGTGGGTTGGGAGATGTGTGTGGGTGGGTGGGTGGGGGTGTGTGTGGGTGGGTAATGCGTGGTTAAGTTATATGTGGTTAAGGGGTGTCTGATTGGAAGATGCGTGACTGGGGGTGGGTGGAGGATGTTTGGGTGGGTGAGTATGTGTGGGTTAGGTGATTGGGTGCATATGTGTGTGTGGGTTCAGGATGTGTGGGTGGGTTGGAGGAGATTGTGTGGCCGGGGATGTGTATAAGTGGGGGAAATGTGGGTGGGTGCGGGTTGTGTGTGTTTGGCCGGGTTATTGGGGTGTGTGGGTGGGTGGTGGAGGATATGTGGATGGGTGAGTTTTGCTGGGTGGAGGATATGTTTGTGTGGAGGAGGAGATGTGTGTAGGTGGGATATGTGTGGGTGGGTGGTGGTGGGTGGGTGCATGTATGTGTGCCTGGGGGGGGGGGGGTGTGTGTGGGGGGGGGAGTGTTTGGGATTGGAGATGTGTGTGTGGGTGGGGAGATTGTGTAGTGGGGTGTGTGGGTGTGGGAGATGGGTGGATGGATGGGGGTATGTATATGTGATTGGGGGTGTGTTGTTGGGTGGGGAATATGTGTGCGGGGGAATCGTGGGTGGGTGGGGTAGGAGTGGGTGGGTAGGGAATGTGTCTCATAACATAGTAATATGCATTGTTTATGTTTACAACATTCTTTTGACAATGTTTTTATCCTATGTGAATGTATTATGCACAATTGATGAACGAAAGATGAGTGATTGGAAGGGCCGAATGTAAGACGGGCCTGCGTGCCCAATGTGTTACCCTTTGAAAATAAAGTCCGTTCGTTGGTTCGTTCTACCGGCCCATATGTAGACTGACCTACTGAATTATCTGCCCGTCTCCCTACATGCCGGCTCTGTGGCGGTAGGATTACAAACGCAATTCGTAATCCCACGAACCGCATTCGAAACACAGCTGCGGGCCATTTGGAAGCAGACTGCTTGTGTTGGTTTTTATACGATGTTATGAGTGTCTGTAGTTCAGAAAGCAATAGCAAACAACTGAACGTAAACTTGCCTACATCAAAAAAGTGAAAAAAAATGGTGAGGTTAACTGAGACGTCCTGTGCAGGATATGTTACTAACGGCCTACATATTTATCTTGTGCCCACTTACCTACATGTCTACCTACCTACCCAAATACCTACCTAACTACCTACCTATCTACCTACCCACCTATTGACCTACCTATCTACCCACCTACTTATCTACTTACCTACTCACCTACCAATCTACCACCTACCTATCTACTTACCTACTCACCTACCAATCTACCCACCTACCTACCTAACTTTATCTACCCACTTACCTATCTGTCTACCTATCTACCAATCTATCCACCTACATATCTAACTACACATTTATCATCCCATCTACCCACCTACCAATCTATCCCCTACCTACATATCAACACACCTACCCATCTATCTAACAATCTACCCACTTACCTACCTATCTACCCACTTACCTACCTATCTATCAATCTACAGACCAACTTATCTACCCACGTAACTACCTATCTACCCAGCTATATATCTACCCACGTACCTATCTATCAATCTACCCACCTACCTTCCTATCTACCCATGTACCTACCTATCTATCTCCTACCCACCTATTAGGTGACTTTAACATAGATATTACTAAATCCAACCAGGCATGGGACGATATCATTCTATCTTACAATTTCAAACAACTAATAAATCGTCCCACAAGAGTTACAGACACCTCCTCAACTATAATTGATCATATATATGTTACTTGTCCAGTTAATATTACCGAATGTTCTGTTCCTGTTAGTGCAGTTAGTGACCATTACCCAATATGTTGTACATGGTCGAAAATTGGGTTCAAAGCTCCTAAAAATAAACATTTAAGCATCAAATTTAGAAATTTTAAAGCTCTCAACCAAAGTTTATTTTTAGACGACTTTAAAAATGCAGCCCTTGAACATGTTTACCAACTTCCTGATCCGGATGATGCACTAGCTTACTGGACAAAGACAGTCTACAATGTATTTGATAAACATGTGCCAGTCAAAGAAGTTCGAGTCAAGAATCAACATAAATCCCCATGGCTCACTAGCGAAGTTCTCGAAATCATGAGAGAACGAGATACAGCCCACATAAATAAAGATTTTATCAATTACCGCAGACCAAGAAATAAAGTTAAATATGAAATTCGTAGGATAAAGAATGATCATTTCAAAAATTTGATTGTAGATAAATCAAATAACACAAATATATGGAAGGCTATTAACTTGCTAACCAACAAGAAACACGCTTCAGAGTCAGCAATACCAAACTCTATAACATGCGAGGATTTCAGTTACTTCTTTCAATCAGAAATAGAGAATCTAAAGTCCTCAACACCAGACTCAGTATGTAATTTAAGTTCACTGTCATCATTCTGTAAAGGGAAGTGCTCTAGAAATATTCCCCCTGAGATTCCCTTGATGTCTGTTGCAGAAGTATATAAATATCTCTCGAATCTCAAAGCAACAAATTCAGAAGACCTAGATGGTATCAGTAATAGACTTCTTCGGTGTGCTGCACCAATTATTAGTGAGTCCTTAACGTTAATATATAACCAGTGCCTGTCCAAAAACTACTTTCCATCTGCCTTTAAAGTTGCTAAAGTTTATCCTATACTTATAAATGGCTCAACTGATAATAGCGTCTTGGGTAATTATAGACCTATTTCCTTACTGTCGTCGCTATCAAAGTCATTAGAAAAACACATGCATAAAATAACACTACATCATTTAATTAACAACGATCTAATAATTGACAGTCAATCTGGGTTTCGACCTAAATATTCTTGCTATAGTGCCCTTACTCCCCCGATGGTGTTTCCACCTTGTCGTGGTGGGGGAGCTTGAGTTTCTCAATGACCCTGAGAGCTATGCCGGCGGTAGCGTAGCTACCAGCAGGGCCTCCCAAGCCGGACAGGTCAAAGGGTAGAGAACAGACAAAGAGAAACACCCTGGTCCTCCAGGTTGGGGGTTGAAGCGTGGGGTTAACATCCCCACCTTTGTAAAAACCTTTTATGTTACGAAACAGATACATGAGCATCGATATCGGACTGACTTATTTGGACAACGACCTTGGAACGTTAAAGGACTTTTGAGATTTGGAACATGGAATGTACTGACACTATATCGAGCTGGAGCGGCCGAAGAACTAACCCGGGAGCTGGTTGAATATCAAATGGATATAACAGCAATTCAAGAAATAAGGTGGCCAGGAGAGGGTACTTTAGAGCAAAATGGAATGATTATAATATATGAAGGAAACACCCAAAATAAACATGAATTAGGAACAGGATTTGTCATCAAAAAAGAGTTATGGGGGAACGTTTTAAACTTTAAAGCTGTTAATGACAGGATTTGTAAATTACGAATAAAAGGTAAATGGAAAAATATAACGATGATTAATGTACATACACATACTGAAGAGAAAGAAGATGATATTAAAGAAGACTTTTATAATGATCTGGGAGATGTCATAGAAGAAACCCCCAAACAGGACAACCTGATTGTGCTGGGAGACTTCAATGCAAAAATAGGTAGAGAGCAAACTAATAAAAAAGTGGCCGGTATGGAAAGCCTACATACAACTTCAAATGATAATGGATGGAGAGTCATCAACCTGGCAGAAGCCAAAGGACTGCAGATTAGCAGTACCAGACTACAAAGAAAGGATATACTGAGGAGGGGATCCGAGCACTTATGGACTGAATGGTTCGATGTGCAATGAGGATGATCTGTCGACTAACTAACTAACTAACTAAAGAAAGGATATACACAAACAAACTTGGAAATCATGTGACAAGAGAACCTATAATCAAATAGATCACATTTTAATTACAACAGAAATGCATCAAACATACAGCAAGTTAGAAGTTATAGAGGAGCTGAGTGCCACAGTGACCACTTCCTCGTTGGAGCAAAATTTAAAATAAAACTTAAGAGAGCTTTCTATACTAAATTACAAAGATTACACCCAACATATAACAGAGAAAAACTACAAGAAATTACAGTCAAAGAGAAATTTACAGATGAAATAAAATGTAAACTTGAAACTCTGCAAAACCCTTTGGAGGAAAGCGTTGACCAAACTTGGTTGAACATCAAGAATACAATTCAATCTACCGCAGAAGAATGTCTCGGTGTGTTAACCACGCATAGAAATAACAGATGGTTCAATCAAAAATGTGAAGAAGCAGTCATTAGGAAAAAGAATGCCAGACATTTATGGTTAAATGACATCAACAACATCCAAAAGGAAGAGCATTATAGAAATGAATGTAAAGAGGCTACAAAAATAGTCCGACAGCAGAAGCGAGAATATATGAGTAATATAATCAAAGATATGGAAACTAATCACCAGAAAAATGAATCCAGAAAAGTTTTTAAAGAACTGAAGTCAATGAAATGAGGGCACCAACAAAACACATATGGTTTAAAAGACAACAATGGGAATATGATAAATACCAATGAGGAAATGTGCAACACATGGAAAGAATATTTTGTTGAATTACTAAATTGTGAAGCTCCAAGTAACATTTTCCCACAGGAAGAGGTTCTAACATGCGAACCACAAATTGAAGAACCTACATTTGAAGAAATCCTATATGTAATCACACGACTTAAAAACAATAAGGCAACTGGGACTGATGGAATTGCTGCTGAATTTATAAAGGCAGGTGGCCATGCATTACATCTAAAGCTATACGAACTAATAATAAAAATCTGGAGGACAGAAGAATTACCCCATGACTGGAAAGAGTCATTATTGATACCTATCTTTACGAAAGGAGACAAATTCCAATGTGGAAATTATAGAGGAATATCACTACTGTCCACAAGCTATAAGATACTATCCGCAGTATTACTAAATAGACTAAATCCATATTCAGAAGACATATTAGGTGACTACCAGGCGGGTTTTAGACAAAACAGATCAACAATAGATAAGATATTTATCTTACGACAAATAGCCGAGAAAAATTGGAAATATAAAAGAGATCTCCATAACATTTTTGTGGATTTTAAAAAGGCTTATGATAGTGTCCATAGGAATAGTCTATGGAATGCTATGCTGGAATTTGGAATACCAAGGAAGTTAATCAACATGACCAGACTATGCATGGAAGATACTTATAATATAGTAACATATAAAGGCAGGAAATCAGACCCCTTCCAAATAACATCTGGCTTGAAACAGGGTGATGCACTATCGCCGCTACTCTTCAATCTGTCTCTAGAGAAAGTTGTAAGGAAGGTAAAGGAGGAATGTGATATTGGAGAAACATCCAAGCTGCTTGGTTATGCAGATGATATAGATATTATAGGGCAAAGTGAACAAAAGACATTGGAAATATTGACTCACTTAAAGGAAAAAGCCCAGCAGATGGGGCTGGTTATCAACCAAGATAAGACAGAATATATGGTAATTTCAAGAGACGGAATGGCTAAAAACTCTGGCCACATACAAATAGATAATATGACCATTAAAATACGGAAACATACAAATACCTGGGTACAATCTTCAACTGCTCCAACATCATAAGGGAAGAAATACAAACTAGAATCAACTCTGGAAATAAGATATACTATGCACTACAACATCTACTAAAATCAAAGGTGCTATCTCGTAACACCAAAATCACAATATACAAAACACTGATCAGACCAGTTGTGCTGTATGGCTCTGAAACCTGGAGTACAACGAAAGGAGACGAAGCCTTGTTACAAACCTTTGAGAACAAAATTTTAAGACGCATCTTTGGACCCATTAGGGATACACAAAGTGGAGAGTGGAAAAGAAGAAGAAACAAAGACATTTATGATCTGTTTAAGTCCCCGCTAATCACTGGTATCATGAAGGCTAATAGACTACAATGGCTGGGGCATATAGAAAGAATGGAAGATAATAGGGAAACAAAACTCGCTTACACTCAGGAAATAAATGACCGTAGACCCCGAGGTAGACCAAGAAGACGGTGGAGAGATAATACATATACAGACCTACAAGCACTTGGAATCAACGACTGGCAAGAGAAGGTCCACCAGAGAGACGAATGGAGACGGATTGTATCTGCAGCAAAGAACCTCGATGGCTCGGAACGCTGAAGAAGAAGAAGAAGAAGAAGAAGAAAGTGCCCTTACAAAAATGACACATAACTGGCATCTTTGTATCAACAATAGCAACATTTGTGGAGCAGTATTTGTAGACTTTAAAAAAGCCTTTGATATGGTAGATCATGATATTTTAATTAGAAAATTAAAAGAATTGAAGACTAGCACCAATATGGTGAACCTAATTACGTCATTTTTATCTGACAGACAACAAGTAGTGTCCTTCAATAACTGTCTATCAAGACCCACACAACTTAATATTGGTGTGCCTCAGGGCTCAATACTAGGTCCGCTGCTTTTTGCAGTGTATATTAACGATCTTCCTTTATATCTCAATACTTCGTGTGACCTATTTGTGGACGACTATTTACACTAGTCAAGAGAGCCTCAGTGACTTAGAGAGCTCTTTGCAAACCGAACTTGACAACCTTAATAGGTGGAGCAATGAAAACCGCATGTTAATTAACATCGACAAAACCAAATCTATGCTAATAACGACCAGACAAAAACTACAGACCCAAGCCATAACTGGGACACCGCTCGAGCTCCACGTGGACACGTTACCTATAATTAATGTAAATGAACATAAAACATTAGGTCTTTTAATTGACAGACATTTAAACTGGAGCTCTCATGTTCACGTCCTTACCAAGAAAATAGCACAACAAGTTTACCAACTGACTAAAATTCAGCACTTTTTGGATGAAAGCACACGAAAAATATTCTATGCATCCTATATCCAATCACCTCTCGATTATTGTTCTACAGTATGGGATGGTTGCCCTAAATCTAATATGAAACGATTGTGTTCGCTTCAAAACCGCGCTATACGTCTAGTTTCTAGCATAAAGCACGTTGAAAGTAATAAATTATACAGCCATCTAAGACTTCTTCACTTCGAAAGCGCTTCCTTTTTAACAAAGCCAAATTAGTGATCTGAAAATACCCCAGAGTATCTTCTACCGTTAATTCAATCTAATGCAATGAACAGTAAGCGCTTAAATTTATTACAGGTTCCTAAGCCTAGATTGGACTTACACAAAACTTGTTTCGCATATTCTGGTGCTCACCTGTGGAATAGCCTTCCACCAGATCTGAAAACTCCAATGAGTCCCTACACATTCAACCGAAAACGCTTTCAATACTTACTTCATACCGACTATATGCCTCCATAAGTCACCTACTGGTATCATTTTTTCACTATCATTCTTCACTGTATGTGTGTGAGCGAGAGAGTGGGTGAGAGAGTGAGGGAGAAAGAGTGTGAGTGGAAGAATTAGTATGAGACAGAGAGAGTGAGAGAGTATGCATGCGCGTGTGCCTGAGTGAGAGTAAAAGTGAGTGAGTGTGTGTGGACGTATGTGTGAGAGATTGAGTGAGAGAATGAGTGAATCTGAGAGAGTGGGTGTGTTGTGTGTCTGCCTATCTGTGTGATAGAGTAAGAAAGTGAGTGAGTGAGTGTGAGTTAGAGAGTCAGTGAGTGAGTGAGTCAGTGAGTAAGGGAGCGTGAGTCAGTGAGAGAGAATTTGTGAGTATGCGTGTATGTGCGCGAGTGAGTGAGTGTGAGAGCGAGTGAGTGTGTAGGAGAGAGAGAGGGTGAGTGAGAGAGTGCATGAGAAAGTGAATGAGTGAGAGTGAGTCAGTGTATGTGTCTGTTTGCTTGTCTGTGAGTGCGAATAAGAGAGTGATTTAGTGTGATTTAGAGGGTGAACGAGTGAGTGTGAGTGAGAGAGAGAGAGAGAGTGTGTGTGTGTGTGTGTGAGTGTAAGTGGGAGGGTGAGTGAGAGATTGAATGAGCGGGAATATGTGAGTATGTGTGTGTGTGTAAGTGATGGTGAATGTGAGAGCGAGTGCGTATAAGCATGAGAGAGAGAGAAATATTGAATGGGAGAGAGGGAGAGAATGAGACAATGAGAGGGTTAGTGTGCCAGTGTGCGTGAAAGAAAATTAATAGAGAGAGAGAGAGAGAGAAAGAGAGAGAGAGAGAGGTGTATGTGTATAAGGGTGTATATGTGTGTGAACATGTGTGTATCTGTGTGTGCCTCTGTGTGTGTATGTCTGAACGTGTGTTAAGGTGTGCGTTCATGTGTTTTTATATGTGTTTATTTGTATGTGCGTGTGTATATGTGTGTATGTATGTGTGTGCTCGTATATGTAAGTGTATATGTTTGTGTGTGTAAGTGTGCATGCATGCAATGTATGAGAGGGAGTGTGTACTTGTGTTTTATGTGAGTACGTGTGCGTAAGTATGTGGATGTGTGTAGGTGTGTTTATGTGAGTGGGTATATGTGTGTATTTGCGTGTGTATGTTGTGTGTGGGCGTGTGTGTGTGTGTACGTGTGTGTCAGAGAAGAGAGAAGAGAGAGAGAGAGAGAGAGAGAGAGAGAGAGAGAGAGAGAGAGAGAGAGAGAGAGTTGAGCGCACGCATGTCATCTAACATGCTGCTCCATATTTTTTGTGTATTCTCATTTTCATAGTATCACTTTGAATGCCACTTGATTTTAACATGCATAAAATTAACACATGTAAATTACTGTAGAGTGAGTGGAAGAGTTAGTGTGAGTGAGAGAGAGAGAGAGTGAATGAGTGTGATAGTGTGTGTAGGTAAGAGAGAGAGAGAGAGAGAGAGGGAGAGAGAGACTTGAGCGCACGCATGTCATGTAACATACTATTCCATATTTTTCATGCATTCTCATCTTTCATATTACGAGGTATCAATTTGTATGCCACTTGATTGTCCTGTAACATGCCATTCCACATTTTTCTCTGTATTATCATCTTTCATATTATCATTTTGTATGCCACTTGATTTTATCATGTGCAATATAACATTACTGTGATGTGAGTGAGAGAGTTAGTGAGTGGGAGAGAGAGAGCGAGAGAGAGAGAGAGAGAGAGAGAGAGAGAGAGAGATAGAGAGAGAGAGAGAGAGAGAGAGAGAGAGAGAGAGAGAGAGAGAGAGAGTTGAATTGCATCACTAATTTTTACGCTACACAATATATATGTACAATTCTTTCTCCACTTCTTACAATTTTTGTGAGAATGCTCACGACAATCATCAGTGTCTCAACTGTGTGTAAAGTGTGGGAGTTTGTTCTTATTAGTTTCAGTGATCATGTATGTGTGTAGATGTGAGGATGTTTGTATGGGTGTGTATGTAAGGAATGTGTGTGGGGGTGTGGGGAATGTATGTGTGGAGGGGTTGTATGTGGGGGATGTGTATGAGTTGATGGGTGATGTGTGGATGGGTGAAGGGATGTGTAGTAAGTGGGGGATGTATGTGTGTGTGAGGGATGTGTGTGTGTGTGGGGGGGGATATTTGGGAGGATTATTGGAAGTATGTGGGTGTTGGTGGGTTGGGGGGGAGGGGGGGTGTGCGTAGGGAATGTGTATTTTGGTGGGTGAATGGGTGTGTAGGAGATTGTGTGGGTTGGGGGATGGGTGTGTAATGGGTGTAGGGGATTAGTGTGGGGGTGTCTGTGAATGGGATATGTCTGTGTGGGTGGGAGTGTGTGAGTGTGGATGGGGTAAGTGTGAGTGGGTGGAGGATGTATGTGTGGGTGATGAGGATGTTTGTAGGTGGGGGATGTGTGGGTGGGTGGGGAGATGTGTGAGTGGGTGAGAGATGTGTGGGCCGGGATGTGTATGAGGAATGCACGGGGGATGTGTGTGTGGGGGAATGTGTTTATGGGTGGAGTTTTGTGTGGGAGGGGAGATGTGTGAGAGGTGGGGGAGGTGTGGGGTGTGCAGGTGGATGATGGATGTATGTGAGGATGGGGGGTGTGTGTTTGGCTGGGTGGTTGGAGTGTGTGTGGGTGGGAGGGTAGATGAGAGATGCATGTGTTGATGGGCGGGTGGGTGATGTGTGGATGTGAGTGGTTGATGGATGTGTACGTGAGTGGTTGGATGTGTGTGAGAGATGAGTGTATGGTTGGGGGATGTGTGTGTTTGTGGGATGATGTGTGTGAGCGGCGGATGTGTGTTGGTGGGGTATTTGTGGGTGGTGGGAGGTGTGTGTTTCTTGGGTGTTTATGGGTGGGGGATATGTGTGGGCAGGTGGGGAGATGTGTTTGTTGGTGGGGATGTGTGTATAGGTGAGAGATGTGCAGTTGAGAGGTGGCAGATATTGGGTGGGTGAGTGGTTGTAGGTTGGCTGATGTGTGTGTGGGTGAGTGGGGAAAATTGTGAGGGTGCGGGATGTATGTGTGGATAGGTGCGGGATGTGTGGGTTGACGGGGGCATGTGTGTGTGGTTTTGTGATGTGTGTTGTGCTGGGTGGTTGTGGGTGTGTGGGTGTGTGGTGGAGAATATGTGGGTGGGTGTGTGCGTGTCGGTTATGGGATGGGTGCGGGATGTATTTGTGGGTGGGTAAATGTGTGTGGGTGGTGGATCAGTGGGTGGGTGGCGGCAAGTATGTTTGCCTGAGTCTGTGTGAGTGCGTGGAGGTATGTGTGGGTGGGTGGGGGTGTGGTGGGTGGGGGATGTGTAGGTGTCTGAGGGATGTGTGGGTGGCTGCGGGGTGTGAGGGTGGATGGGGGATGTGTCTCACAACATTGCAATATGCACTGTTTATGTTTACAACTTTCATTTGACAATGTTTTTTTTCTCCCCATGTGAATGTAGCATGCGTAATATGCATTGTTTATGCTTACAAAATCCGTTTGACAATGTGTTTTTGTTTCCCTATGTAAATGTAACATGCACATTTGATGAATGAAAGATGAGTGATCGAAAGGGTCGAATGTAAGACGGGCCTGCGTGCCCAATTTGTTACCCTTTTAAATTAAAGTTTGTTCGTTCGTTCGTTCGTTTGTTCAGTATATCCACCTACCTATCTAACCAAGTACCTACCTGCCAAGTAAAAGAAACAGATAACAAATGTTCTTTTGTCATATTGTGAGCAGCGAGGCATTGAAGAACATATTGACCTCTGTAAAGATCAGTAGTAGAAGAGGCAGAGATAGCTTGATCCTCCTCCTTCTCATTCTCCTCCTTATTTCCCCCAACCCTCTAATTCTCCTTCTACTCCTTATCTTCCTACTCATCCTCCTACTCATTCTCCTCCTCTTTCTAATTCCCGTTATTTTCCTCCACATCTTCATCCACCTCCTTCTAATTCCCATTCTTCTCCTCCTCGTCCTTCTAGTTCCTCTTCTCCATCTCCCCCAGCTCTCATTTTTACGTTCTCACACTAACGATTGTAATATTGCCCTTGCTATTACGATAATTTTCTGCGTGGTTCCATTCAATTATCCCCACCCCCACCCCCACCCCTCCTCCCTTGTTACATATTGGAAAATATAAAGTCGGTCAAAAAGATAATAGGCCAACTGTGCAGTCTGGCATATAATCTAATCTTTATTGTTGTTCTGCCAGAAAGTTGGCCAGTGAGGTATTATAATATCAGAAATAAAGGGTGGTCTTGGCTATACGAAAGATGTGGAATACGATTACCACAATCTGTATTTGAGACAGATCACCATTCTTCATCTCACGAAACGGTTGTAACAGACTGTATAAGTACATAGTCAGTATCCGTCTTGATGTAATAGCACTTCACTATTATGCATGCGTGGACTAAACTGCAGACCATGTTCGCCAACATTCTTAATGCTGTGAATCCAATGTAATTAATGAGGAATTCCCTAACATCCCCTCACCCTCTCTACCCATCTCCAAGAAAGAAATTATGATGCGGCCTAGCCTGATGGAGGAATATTACAAGGGTAGAAGAAAAAGAACAAGCAGTGGCAGCAGCATTAGCAGCAGCAGCAGCAGCAGCAGCAGCAGTAGTAGTAGTAGTAGTAGTAGTAGTAGTAGTAGTAGTAGTAGTAGTAGTAGTAGTAGTAGTAGTAGGAGGAGGAGGAGGAGGAGGAGGAGGAGGAGGAAGAGCAGGAGGATGAGGAGGGGGAGAAGAAGAAGAAGAAGAGGAAGAAGAAGAATAAGAAGAAGAAGAAGAAGAAGAAGAAGAAGAAGAAGAAGAAGAAGAAGAAGAAGAAGAAGAAGAAGAAGAAGAAGAAGAAGAAGAAGAAGAAGAGCTGCAATCGTTCATACATGAAGCCTTACATTTCCGTGCCCCAGTAGACTGGTCTAGTTATCGGTTTACTGTACACGTTTTATTGGACAAGAATAGGAGCGACACAAAGTGACAGATATGACAGAACTCATTTGTTTGTCAATAACCTTCTCTCTACAGGGCGCCTCTCGTTCGCTGGCCAGGTTTATTTGTGGCACCAAACATTAAGCTCTCTTTATAGTTGCCCCCTGTCGTGTTTCAGCTTCATGTTTTGATTTGGGAATGTATCAGCTTTATAGTTTGATATTCGGATGTTGTTTCGTTGTCATTTCAATTTATGTCTTCTTCTTCATATTCTTTTTGTTGTTGTTTCTTCTTCTTCTTCTTCTTCTTCTTCTTCTTCTTCTTCTTCTTCTTCTTCTTCTTCTTCTTCTTCTTCTTCTTCTTCTTCTTCTTCTTCTTCTTCTTCTTCTTCTTCTTCCCCATCTCGTCTTTCTCCTCATCGTCTCAGTCTTCTATTTTCTCAACCTTCTATCTTTCAACAGACTACTGGTCATAAATCACTCCATGTAATGCCCTCCTAACTTTTGCTATCTCTTTATTTACCTTCCAGATATCATGAAATTCTTACTGTCAGTTATTTATTTATTTATTTATTTATTTATTTATTTATTGTGTGTGTTTTTCTTTTAAATTTGCACAGTGAATTGAACAAAGTAACCGTAATGAACTATGGCATGTTTCTCTACATGACTCCGGGCCGAACGTCCCTTGGTCGATAACAAGAACTTGAACAAGAGCAGCACAACAACAGCAAGACTGCTGGCCCTGCATCCCCTTCAGATGGCCGGTCTATAGATCGTGCTGACATTATTAATGTCCTTAGAGAGATGTTGGAACTGGAGGACTTTGGCGCCAGTAAATCCACTTCGTTGTTAATAATGACAGACTTGGGAGTAAGCATTGGCACGACCAGACACGAGAGACACATCGGGAGAATGATGGGTCTCGTCAACCAACACTGAACTGGCACTATTAGCCGCCGGACATGTTAATGCAAATGTTGGGGGAGGGGGGAATCTGAGCACTTATGGACATGTCCGGAGTGCAAGTATGAAACACCAACAGATAACTAACTAACTAACTAACTAACTAACTAACTAACTAACTAACTAACTAACTATTGTTCTTCTTCTTATATAATAAAATCGTCACGACCCATGGGCTGGCCATCTGCAGGGGATGCATAGCCAGCAAACTTGCTGCTGCTGCATTATTATTGTTGTTGTTGTTGTTGTTGTTGTTGTTTTGTTTGTTCTTTATCAAGTTCTTGTTATCGACCGAGAGGTGAGTGGGCTCCTGTCGTTCGGCCCAGAGCCATGTATAGATACATGATGATGATGATGATGATGATGATGATGATGATGATGATGATGATGATGATGATGATGATGATGATGATGATGATGATGATGAACAAGAAGATAAGAATACATTCATTTCACTCTCATTTCATTATCAGCATCTAGAATATAAATAACTTTCTCCTCTTCGTTTTCTAACGCCCATTCCGTTCGCCGCTGTTCTGTTTATATTGTTACCATTGTTCTTTTCTTCGTAGCTACATATATTTCCTACAAAATTACATTCCCCATGGACCTGCATGGACTTTTTCAATTACGAACATAAATAATCACAATTATATATTTATTCATATTTCTTTTCTTACACTGTGTAACATGCTATTCCTGTTTGATGTTTCGCTCCTAATTTCTGCTTCTTTTCCCATGCGTGCGATCATTGTGTTTCCCCATGACGCTTGTGTGTTAGTGTGTGTTTGTGTGTGTGTGTGTGTGTGTGTGTGTGTGTGTGTGTGTCTGTGTGTGTGTGTGTGTGTGTGTGTGTGTGTGTGTGTGTGTGTGTTTAATTTCTTCTTTATTAATATTATCCTTAGCAGAAACGCACAGTGATAACAAAATTACAAAGCCCGTTGTGCTCTGTGAAAATGCCACGTTCGTATTTACATAATGTTATCGTATTACCCTTCTTGCGTTGATAATTAGCGTAATGAAGAAAGTGAGAAAATGTTATCAAGTAACACGAGGGTAATACCTGATGAAAGCCGTTGCCTCTGTTTCATTTAGTTGTGTTTTTCTGGGGAAGTGAAACTAATGAATAAGACATAGGAATAACATATTAGCAAGATATATAGAAGGGTGGATAAATAGATAAAGAAAAAACATGCAGGCAGACTGAGAGGCATATACTTAGAGTCACAGACAGACAGACAGACAGACAGACAGACAGACAGACAGACAGACAGACAGACAGACAGACAGACAGACAGACAGATCTAGATAGAGAGACTCAACTGACAGACAGACAGAGGGTTAGAGTCACAGACAGACAAAGAAACCTATAGGCAAACATTCATACAAACCTATAGAAAAACTGACAGTTTCAACAAACAGACAAATCTACAGGCAGACAAACCTTTATACTAACAGATCCCGCTGACAGTCAGACAGACAAATAAACCGATAAACAGACAGACAAACCTACAGACAGACAAACCTATAAACAGACAGACAAACGTGTAGACAGACAGACAGACAGACCCAACTAACAGACAGATAAACAGAATGACAGACAGACAAACAGACAGACGTACAGACAGACAGACAAACCTAAAGACAGACAGACAAACCCCTCTAACAGACAACAGACAGACAAACCCCTCTAACAGACAGACACCACTGACAGACAGACAAACCCGTCTAACAAACAGACAGACCATTCTAACAGAAAGACAAACCCCTCTAACAGACAGACATACAGATAAACCCCTCTAACAGACAGACAGACAGACAACAGACAGACAGACAGACAGACAGACAGACAGACAGACAGACAGACCCATCCAACAGACAGACAGACCCCAATGACAGACAGACAGACATGCAGTTCCTCTGAGAATTGAAGCCAGACCACTGTCATAACGTCATCATCATGTGCCATGCCGATAAGCGTGGGCGGTCATGTTTCGCCTTCCCACACGATCACCAGAGTCGTGGATCAGCTCCGTGGTCTTGTCTCAACCATTTCGCATGGCCAAGCCATCCATATATTTACTCCTCTGCCTTCCCCTTGTTCTGTTTCCCTCAAGCATGCTAGTTGTCACCAAGCTCTCTAGTTTATTTCTTCTCATAGCGTAGCCTAAAAATTGTGACTTGTCATAACATACAAACGCACTAACGATGAATACACTTCGGCTCCACTCTTAGCGCAGCATATCCTTATGCAGACAGTTGCTATCAACCCCATTCTGATTATCTTGGCAACTTTGCGTTCTATATTTTACCGGCACCGTGGCTTAGCGGTAGTGAACATGTTTCACATAACAAGTCCAGGGTTCGATATCCACCGCAGATGATTTGGAAGCAGAACGCTTTGCATTGATGTCAATGGTATAAGAGTCGTTGGTTCAGACATCAATGGCAAACTACTGATCGTAAACTTCATCTAGAACAGTGGTTCTCAACCTTTTTTGGCCCGTGCCCCCATTCGCCATATTTTCAGAACGTCATTTCTCTCCCCCCCCCCCCTTTTTCGTATTTCCTACCTAAAAATTTGGCCCGTTCCCCCCTTCACCATATTTTCAGAACGCCATTCCCCCCTTCCTATCAAAAATTTGGCCCGTGCCTCCCTTCACAGTATTTTCAGAACGTCATCCCCCCCCCCTTTCATATTTCCTATCTAAAAATCCCCCCACCCCTACACAGTATACGTAAAAATGGAAGGTAAATTTAATAGCATATACTAAAACAAGTCTAGACATCCACATAAAACATGATTTGTTGGTCTACTTACTTTATAAAATGAATTTTAGAAGTGTGAGACGTACATAACTGTAAAGTATGAAGGGGAAAACAATATGAAGTAATCGGTTCTTGTATTAACTCGATCTTGAAATGGTTTCCATTCCCCCCTGGAAACCCTAAAATTGCCCCCTGGGGGGGGGGGGGGAATTCCCCACCGGTTGAGAACCACTGTACTAGAGCAACTAAACATTGACTGCAAAGATACGCAAATATAAAGATTATTAATTAGCAGCAAAAAGCAACCATAAGAATCAAGAAACATTTAAACAAGTGTCAAAGCATAAAGATGGGCATCAGACATGTATGTTTATCTGGTTTGTTTTCTCTTAAACTGAACATAGAATAATGACATATATTGAAAGCACATGTGGCATGAGAGGCTTGTGGAAAGCTGCCTTAACTATCTGAGACCGAATAAGAAATGCTGTTATCAGACAGACAGTGGGATCAATACTTGTGCCAGATATATTGAAAGACTGATATCAAATGGTTTGGTCATCTCGTTAGAATGCAGTACCATCAATTACCAGCACTGACCCTACATCAAAGAACATCTCTAGGAGAGCAAGAGGACGCCCGAGAAGAAAATGGATCGACATCAAAGACATTGTATCCGGTGCCACCCATAGGCAGCTGGAGCGTCAACTATCCCTCCTCACGACGCTTGATGTATAAAGTGGAAGATGATAACGATAATGTTATAAAATATGCCAGTGATCGCAGTTCAAGGTCTTTACATAAATAACTGACGCTATTCTGATGACACCGTCCTGATAGTAACACGTCAGAAAGGCTTACAGGAAATGACTGATACTGTGGTTGAAAAAAGGATACCGTCTTGATAGTAATAAGTCAGAAGGAACCACGGGAAATGATAGGACGTGAAAAATTGGGTCTCAGAATAATAGGAAGACAGAAGTCATGGTATTATCAAAGAAACAAACAGTGTATGTACAGTTAAAGTCAATTGTGTTATTAGGGGTAGATGTAGAAATTCAACTATCTAGGCAGATGGATAACATGGGCTGGAATATATATCACAAAGACGGAGAACAAAACAGGACAAATAATTACTGCATTTCATAAAATGAAGACCATCTTTCTAAAACACTCACTGCGCTGATGCCAAGGTAGCGGGTTCAATCCCTAAAGCCTCGAGTCATGGCAAGAAAGCGCGTCAGTGCACAAACTAGTGTATATTTTTGAAAAGGCGAAAGGTGAGAGGTTCCACTTCAATGCACCGGGTTTTATCCCATAGGCTCAGTCTCTTTCTGCAGAGTGGTGTGCCGAAAGTGTCGCACAGAGCACACTCCATAGTTCCAACGACGGCTCTCAAGATTCTCCCGAAAAACTGTACTCGTGGATCGAATGACCAGGTCTGGTAACAAACCCACGACCTTCGAATACAGAGATGATTTGGGAGTGTTTCAGCTTCATATTTTGATATTGGGACATAGCGTTGCCATTTCAATAAAATGTACAATCAGGGCGAGAAAAAGATAGTGCTGGAGATCCATTGCATCCAACCTTCATTGTGGAGATGGCACCTAATTAATTGATTGATTTCAATAGTTGGAGACAACAAAAAGTTGGAAAGCATGAATGCTCATGTCATTCGTCACGCCACTTGCTAATGGTGATGATGTGCATTGAAATAGACACACAATTTTCGTAATACTCATTTTACCGAAGGAACAAGATCCCGAAAACACATCCGTGTATTTATTTTCAGCAACAATATTTGCCAAGAAGCTATCAAAGAGAAGAGACATAGCAGAGATTGCTGTCAGCGGGTCAGCTAGAATATTAAACAGAAAACAACACAGCCAGACAATCTAACAATCCAATATCTGTCGATTTTCCCGCCAGGGCGTTGACAATTATTGCTAGAAAATTGTTCAATTCCCCAAAATAACAAGCGCGTCTTGAGAATGTCAGTGCGTTGATATGACGGGCGTGCATACACTGACATCAACCAGTAAATGCACAAATTGGTGTCTGCACAGAACAAAGATTAACTCTTTCTGGCCCACGCAGAGTTTAGTTTAGTTAAGGTGAGTCATGAACGGACACCAAATCACTCGGGACATTCCCATACGTGCTCCATTCTCATCTTCAGCTGAATTGGGTTGAGTTGAGTTGACCTAAGAACAGACATCACTGCATTCAGGACATTCCCATATGCGCCCTCTCCACTCGTTCAACAGCGAACGAAGATTTATACTACTAATCGTTCCCACCGCTATCTAATTAAAGTTCTCCTGGTCTTCCCTCTCAGTTTTGAGATTCTCCCAGAACCCCTGCCAATCCCTGGCAATATCATACTTTCCAAATACCTTCAACAGCAAGCGAAGAGTCCCAGTATTGATGGGTACCACTTGTAGTCTGCTTATGTGTCACTCTGGTCTCTACTCGGAGTACTGAGGGTCGGCCAGGTCCTGTAGTCACTCCCTGCCGCTAATTTCTCTCTAGATTATAATGATGTATCAGTTCTTCGACGCTATACACATGATCGACAAGGACCCTGACCAAATCTGCTGTATCATGCACGAACACCCCACTCAACATGGAGACGCAGCCAATTTGTCGGCCTGCTAGATTCCCACCACACCAGCATGTCCCTTCCCACACACCAGCATGTCCCTTCCCACCACACCACCATGTCCTTTCCCACCACACCAGCATGTCCTTTCCCACCACTTCACCTTGTCCCTTTCGACTACCCCAGCATGTCCCTGCCCACCACACCAGCATGTCCCTTTCCACAACACCAGTATGTGCCTTCCTACCACTTCAACGTGTCCCTTCCCACCACATAAGCATGTCCCTTCCCACCACTCCAGCATGTCCTTTCCCACCACTTCAGCACGCCCCTTTCCCACCACTTCAGCATGTCCCTTCCTACCACATAAGCATGTCCCTTTCCACCACTCCAACATGTCTCTTCCCACCACTAAAGCATGTCCCTTCCCACCACTACAGCATGTCCCTTCCTACCACATAAGCATGTCCCTTCCCACCATTCCAGCATGTCCTTTCCCACCACTTCAGCACGCCCCTTTCCCACCACTTCAGCATGTCTCTTCCCACCACTAAAGCATGTCCCTTCCCACCACTACAGCATGTCCCTTCCTACCACATAAGCATGTCCCTTCCCACCATTCCAGCATGTCCTTTCCCACCACTTCAGCACGCCCCTTTCCCACCACTTCAGCATGTCCCTTCCTACCACATCAGCATGTCCCTTCCCACCACTCCAGCATGTCCTTTCCCACCACTTCAGCATGTCCCTTCCTACCACATCAGCATGTCCCTTCCCACCACTTCAGCATGTCCCTTCCCACCACTTCAGCATGTCCCTTTCTACCACATCAGCATGTGCCTTCCCACAACATCAGCATGTCCTTTCCCACCACTTCAGCACGCCCCTTTCCCACCACTTCAGCATGTCCCTTCCCACCACTTCAGCGTGTCCCTTCCCACCACCCCAGCATGTCCCTTCATACTACACCAGCATGTCCCTTCCCACAACACCAGTATGTCCCTTCCCACCACTTCAACATGTCCCTTCCCACCACTCCAGCATGTATCTTCCCACCACACCAGCATGTCCCTTTCTACCACTCTAGCATGACCCTTCCTACCACTCCAGCATGTCACTTCCTACCACACCAGCATGTCCCTTCCCACCACACAAACATGTCCCTTCCCACCACTCCAGCATGTCCCTTCCCACCACACCAGCATGTCACTTTCCACCACTACAGCATGTCCCTTCCAACTACTCCAGCAAGACCCGTCCTACCACTCCAGCATGTCCCTTCCCACCACACCAGCATGTCCCTTCCCACCACACAAACATGTCCCTTCCCACCACTCCAGCATGTCCCTTCCCACCACACCAGCATGTCCCTTTCCACCACTACAGCATGTCCCTTCCAACTACTCCAGCATGTCCCTTCCCACCACACAAACATGTCCCTTCCCACCACTCCAGCATGTCCCTTCCCACCACACCAGCATGTCCCTTTCCACCACTACAGCATGTCCCTTCCAACTACTCCAGCATGTCCCTTCCTACCACTGCATTATGTCCCTTCCCACTACTGTATTATGTCCCTTTCAACCACTGCATTATGTCCCTTTCACCACTGCATTATGTTCCTTCCCACCACTCTAGCATGTCCCTTCCCACCACACCAGATGTCCCGTTCCACCACTACAGCATGTCCGTTTCCACTACTCCAGCAAGACCCGTCCTACCACTCCAGCATGTCCCTTCCCACCACTGCATTATGTCCCTTCCCACCACTGCATTATGTACCTTTCAACCACTGCATTATGTCCCTTCCCACCACTACATTATGTCCCTTACAACCACTGCATTATGCCCCTTCCCACCACTCCAGCAAGACCCTTCCCACCACTCCATCAAGACCCTTCCCACCACCCCAACACGACCCTTCCCACCACTCCAGCAAGACCCCTCCAACCTCTCTAGCAAGTCCCTTCCCACCACATCAGCATGTCTCTTCCTACTTCTCCAGCATGGCGCTTCCCGCCATTCCAGCATGGCCCTTCCAACCACGGCATAATGTCCCTTCCCCCCACTGCACTATGTCCCTTCCCACAACTCCAGCATGTTCCTTCCCACCAGTCCAAAATGTTCTCTTCCCACCACTCCAACATGTCCCTTCCCACCACTTCAATATGTCCCTTCCCACCACTCCAACATGTCCATTCCCAC
Organism: Cepaea hortensis; assembly: GCA_963921405.1. Lineage (NCBI taxonomy): Eukaryota > Metazoa > Mollusca > Gastropoda > Stylommatophora > Helicidae > Cepaea > Cepaea hortensis. The sequence continues at coordinate 367,647,040 of OY992876.1, forward strand.
CACTGCATTATGTCCCTTCCCACCACTCCAGCATGTCCCTTCCCAACACTTCAGCATGTCCCTTCCCACCACTCCTGCATGTCCCTTCACACCACTCCAGCATGTCCCTTCCCAACACTCCAGCATGTCCCTTCCCGCCATTCCAGCATGGCCCTTCCAACCACGGCATAATGTCCCTTCCCACCACTGCATTATGTCCCTTCCCACCACTGCACTATGTCCCTTCCCACAACTCCAGCATGTTCCTTCCCACCAGTCCAAAATGTTCTCTTCCCACCACTCCAACATGTCCCTTCCCACCACTTCAATATGTCCCTTCCCACCACTCCAACATGTCCATTCCCACCACTGCATTATGTCCCTTCCCACCACTCCAGCATGTCCCTTCCCAACACTTCAGCATGTCCCTTCCCACCACTCCTGCATGTCCCTTCACACCACTCCAGCATGTCCCTTCCCAACACTCCAGCATGTCCCTTCCCGCCATTCCAGCATGGCCCTTCCAACCACGGCATAATGTCCCTTCCCACCACTGCATTATGTCCCTTCCCACCACTGCACTATGTCCCTTCCCACAACTCCAGCATGTTCCTTCCCACCACTCCAAAATTTTCTCTTCCCACCACTCCATCATGTCCCTTCCCACCACTTCAATATGTCCCTTCCCACCACTCCAACATGTCCATTCCCACCACTGCATTATGTCCCTTCCCACCACTCAAGCATGTCCCTTCCCACCACTCAAACATGTCCCTTCCCACCACTCCAGCATGTCCCTTCCCACCAATCCAGCATGTCCCTTCCCAACACTCCAGCATGTCCCTTCTCACCACTCCAACATGTCTCTTCCCACCACTCCAACATGTCTCTTCCCACCACTCCAACATGCCTCTTCCACCACTCCAACATGTCTCTTCCTACCACTCCAACATGTCTCTTCCCACCACTCCAACATGTCTCTACCAACCACTCCAACATGTCTCTTCCCACCACTCCAACATGTCTCTTCCCACCACTCCAACATGTCTCTTCCCACCACTCCAACATGTCTCTTCCCACCACTCCAACACGTCTCTTCCCACCACTCCAACATGTCTCTTCCCACCACTAAAGCATTTCCCTTCCCACCACTCCAGCATGTCCCTTACCACCACTCCAGCATGTCCCTTACCACAACTCCAGCATGTCCCTTCCCACCACTCCAGCATGTCCCTTCCCACCACTCCAACATGTCCCTTCCCACCACTCCAACATGTCTCTTCCCACCACTCCAACATGTCCCTTACCACCACTCCAACATGTCCCTTACCACCACTCCAGCATGTCCCTTCGCACCACTCCAACATGTCTCTTCCCACCACTCCAGCATTTCCTTCCCACCACTCCAGCATGTCCCTTACCACCACTCCAGCATGTCCCTTCCCACCACTCCAGCATGTCTCTTCCCACCACTCCAACATGTCCCTTCCCACCACTCCAACATTTCCCTTCCCACCACTCCAGCATGTCCCTTCCCACCACTCCAGTATGTCCCTTCCCACCACTCCAGCATTTCCCTTCCCACCACTCCAACATGTCTCTTCCCACCACTCCAACATTTCCCTTCCCACCACTCCAGCATGTCCCTTACCACCACTCCAGCATGTCCCTTACCACCACTCCAGCATGTCCCTTCCCACCACTCCAACATGTCTCTTCCCACGACTCCAGCATGTCTCTTCCCACCACTCCAACATGTCTCTTCCCACCACTCCAGCATTTCCCTTCCCACCACTCCAGCATGTCCCTTACCACCACTCCAGCATGTCCCTTCCCACCACTCCAGCATGTCCCTTACCACCACTCCAGCATGTCCCTTACCACCACTGCAATATGTCCCATCCCACCACTTCAGCACGTCCCTTCCCAACACACCAGCATGTCCCTTCCCACCACACCAGCATCTCCCTTCCCAACCACTCCAACATGTCCCTTCCCACCACTGCATTATGTCCCTTTACACCACTCCAGCATGTCCCTTCCCAACACTCCAGCATGTCCCTTCCCGCCATTCCAGCATGGCCCTTCCAACCACGGCATAATGTCCCTTCCCACCACTGCATTATGTCCCTTCCCACCACTGCACTATGTCCCTTCCCACAAATCCAGCATGTTCCTTCCCACCACTCCAAAATTTTCTCTTCCCACCACTCCATCATGTCCCTTCCCACCACTTCAATATGTCCCTTCCCACCACTCCAACATGTCCATTCCCACCACTGCATTATGTTCCTTCCCACCACTCCAGCATGTCCCTTCCCACCACTCCAACATGTCCCTTCCCACCACTCCAGCATGTCCCTTCCCACCACTCCAGCATGTCCCTTCCCAACACTCCAGCATGTCCCTTCCCACCACTCCAACATGTCTCTTCCCACCACTCCAACATGTCTCTTCCCACCACTCCAACATGTCTCTTCCCACCACTCCAACATGTCTCTTCCCACCACTCCAACATGTCTCTTCCCACCACTCCAACATGTCTCTTCCCACCACTCCAACATGTCTCTTCCCACCACTCCAACATGTCTCTTCCCACCACTCCAACATGTCTCTTTCCACCACTCCAACATGTCTCTTCCCACCACTCCAACATGTCTCTTCCCACCACTCCAACATGTCTCTTCCCACCACTCCAACATGTCTCTTCCCACCACTCCAGCATGTCCCTTCCCACCACTCCAGCATGTCCCTTCCCACCACTCCAGCATGTCCCTTCCCACCACTTCAACATGTCCCTTCCCACCACTCCAGCATGTCCCTTACCACCACTCCAACATGTCTCTTCCCACCACTCCAACATGTCTCTTCCCACCACTCCAACATGTCTCTTCCCACCACTCCAACACGTCTCTTCCCACCACTCCAACATGTCTCTTCCCACCACTCCAGCATTTCCCTTCCCACCACTCCAGCATGTCCCTTACCACCACTCCAGCATGTCCCTTCCCACCACTCCAGCATGTCCCTTCCCACCACTCCAGCATGTCCCTTCCCACCACTCCAACATGTCCCTTCCCACCACTCCAACATGTCTCTTCCCACCACTCCAACATGTCCCTTACCACCACTCCAACATGTCCCTTACCACCACTCCAGCATGTCCCTTCCCACCAATTCAACATGTCTCTTCCCACCACTCCAGCATTTCCCTTCCCACCACTCCATCATGTTCCTTACCACCACTCCAGCATGTCCCTTCCCACCACTCCAGCATGTCTCTTCCCACCACTCCAACATGTCCCTTCCCACCACTACCACATTTCCCTTCCCACCACTCCAGCATGTCCTTTCCCACCACTCCAGCATGTCTCTTCCCACCACTCCAACATGTCTCTTCCCACCACTCCAGCATTTCTATTCCCTCCACTCCAGCATGTCCCTTACCACCACTCCAGCATTTCCCTTCCCACCACTCCAACATGTCTCTTCCCACCACTCCAACATTTCCCTTCCCACCACTCCAGCATGTCCCTTACCACCACTCCAGCATGTCCCTTACCACCAATCCAGCATGTTCCTTCCCACCACTCCAACATGTCTCTTCCCACGACTCCAGCATGTCTCTTCCCACCACTCCAACATGTCTCTTCCCACCACTCCTGCATTTCCCTTCCCACCACTCCAGCATGTCCCTTACCACCACTCCAGCATGTCCCTTCCCACCACTCCAGCATTTCCCTTCCCACCACTCCAGCATGTCCCTTACCACCACTCCAGCATGTCCCTTCCCACCACTCCAGCATGTCCCTTACCACCACTCCAGCATGTCCCTTACCACCACTGCAATATGTCCCATCCCACCACTTCAGCACGTCCCTTCCCAACACTCCAGCGTGTCCCTTCCCACCACACCAGCATCTCCCTTCCCAACCACTCCAACATGTCCCTTCCCACCACTGCATTATGTCCCTTCACACCACTCCAGCATGTCCCTTCCCAACACTCCAGCATGTCCCTTCCCGCCATTCCAGCATGGCCCTTCCAACCACGGCATAATGTCCCTTCCCACCACTGCATTATGTCCCTTCCCACCACTGCACTATGTCCCTTCCAACAACTCCAGCATGTTCCTTCCCACCACTCCAAAATTTTCTCTTCCCACCACTCCATCATGTCCCTTCCCACCACTTCAATATGTCCCTTCCCACCACTCCAACATGTCCATTCCCACCACTGCATTATGTCCCTTCCCACCACTCCAGCATGTCCCTTCCCACCACTCCAACATGTCCCTTCCCACCACTCCAGCATGTCCCTTCCCACCACTCCAGCATGTCCCTTCCCAACACTCCAGCATGTCCCTTCCCACCACTCCAACATGTCTCTTCCCACCACTCCAACATGTCTCTTCCCACCACTCCAACATGTCTCTTCCCACCACTCCAACATGTCTCTTCCCACCACTCCAACATGTCTCTTCCCACCACTCCAACATGTCTCTTCCCACCACTCCAACATGTCTCTTCCCACCACTCCAACATATCTCTTCCCACCACTCCAACATGTCTCTTTCCACCACTCCAACATGTCTCTTCCCACCACTCAAACATGTCTCTTCCCACCACTCCAACATGTCTCTTCCCACCACTCCAACAAGTCTCTTCCCACCACTCCAGCATGTCCCTTCCCACCACTCCAGCATGTCCCTTCCCACCACTCCAGCATGTCCCTTCCCACCACTTCAACATGTCCCTTCCCACCACTCCAGCATGTCCCTTACCACCACTCCAACATGTCTCTTCCCACCACTCCAACATGTCTCTTCCCACCACTCCAACATGTCTCTTCCCACCACTCCAACACGTCTCTTCCCACCACTCCAACATGTCTCTTCCCACCACTCCAGCATTTCCCTTCCCACCACTCCAGCATGTCCCTTACCACCACTCCAGCATGTCCCTTACCACCACTCCAGCATGTCCCTTCCCACCACTCCAGCATGTCCCTTCCCACCACTCCAACATGTCCCTTCCCACCACTCCAACATGTCTCTTCCCACCACTCCAACATGTCCCTTACCACCACTCCAACATGTTCCTTACCACCACTCCAGCATGTCCCTTCCCACCACTCCAACATGTCTCTTCCCACCACTCCAGCATTTCCCTTCCCACCACTCCAGCATGTCCCTTACCACCACTCCAGCATGTCCCTTCCCACCACTCCAGCATGTCTCTTCCCACCACTCCAACATGTCCCTTCCCACCACTCCAACATTTCCCTTCCCACCACTCCAGCATGTCCCTTCCCACCACTCCAGCATGTCCCTTCCCACCACTCCAGCATGTCTCTTCCCACCACTCCAACATGTCTCTTCCCACCACTCCAGCATTTCTCTTCCCACCACTCCAGCATGTCCCTTACCACCACTCCAGCATTTCCCTTCCCACCACTCCAACATGTCTCTTCCCACCACTCCAACATTTCCCTTCCCACCACTCCAGCATGTCCCTAACCACCACTCCAGCATGTCCCTTACCACCACTCCAGCATGTCCCTTCCCACCACTCCAACATGTCTCTTCCCACGACTCCAGCATGTCTCTTCCCACCACTCCAACATGTCTCTTCCCACCACTCCAGCATTTCCCTTCCCACCACTCCATCATGTTCCTTACCACCACTCCAGCATGTCCCTTCCCACCACTCCAGCATGTCTCTTCCCACCACTCCAACATGTCCCTTCCCACCACTCCAACATTTCCCTTCCCACCACTCCAGCATGTCCCTTCCCACCACTCCAGCATGTCTCTTCCCACCACTCCAACATGTCTCTTCCCACCACTCCAGCATTTCTATTCCCTCCACTCCAGCATGTCCCTTACCACCACTCCAGCATTTCCCTTCCCACCACTCCAACATGTCTCTTCCCACCACTCCAACATTTCCCTTCCCACCACTCCAGCATGTCCCTTACCACCACTCCAGCATGTCCCTTACCACCAATCCAGCATGTCCCTTCCCACCACTCCAACATGTCTCTTCCCACGACTCCAGCATGTCTCTTCCCACCACTCCAACATGTCTCTTCCCACCACTCCTGCATTTCCCTTCCCACCACTCCAGCATGTCCCTTACCACCACTCCAGCATGTCCCTTCCCACCACTCCAGCATTTCCCTTCCCACCACTCCAGCATGTCCCTTACCACCACTCCAGCATGTCCCTTCCCACCACTCCAGCATGTCCCTTACCACCACTCCAGCATGTCCCTTACCACCACTGCAATATGTCCCATCCCACCACTTCAGCACGTCCCTTCCCAACACTCCAGCGTGTCCCTTCCCACCACACCAGCATCTCCCTTCCCAACCACTCCAACATGTCCCTTCCCACCACTGCATTATGTCCCTTCACACCACTCCAGCATGTCCCTTCCCAACACTCCAGCATGTCCCTTCCCGCCATTCCAGCATGGCCCTTCCAACCACGGCATAATGTCCCTTCCCACCACTGCATTATGTCCCTTCCCACCACTGCACTATGTCCCTTCCAACAACTCCAGCATGTTCCTTCCCACCACTCCAAAATTTTCTCTTCCCACCACTCCATCATGTCCCTTCCCACCACTTCAATATGTCCCTTCCCACCACTCCAACATGTCCATTCCCACCACTGCATTATGTCCCTTCCCACCACTCCAGCATGTCCCTTCCCACCACTCCAACATGTCCCTTCCCACCACTCCAGCATGTCCCTTCCCACCACTCCAGCATGTCCCTTCCCAACACTCCAGCATGTCCCTTCCCACCACTCCAACATGTCTCTTCCCACCACTCCAACATGTCTCTTCCCACCACTCCAACATGTCTCTTCCCACCACTCCAACATGTCTCTTCCCACCACTCCAACATGTCTCTTCCCACCACTCCAACATGTCTCTTCCCACCACTCCAACATGTCTCTTCCCACCACTCCAACATATCTCTTCCCACCACTCCAACATGTCTCTTTCCACCACTCCAACATGTCTCTTCCCACCACTCAAACATGTCTCTTCCCACCACTCCAACATGTCTCTTCCCACCACTCCAACAAGTCTCTTCCCACCACTCCAGCATGTCCCTTCCCACCACTCCAGCATGTCCCTTCCCACCACTCCAGCATGTCCCTTCTTACCACTTCAACATGTCCCTTCCCACCACTCCAGCATGTCCCTTACCACCACTCCAACATGTCTCTTCCCACCACTCCAACATGTCTCTTCCCACCACTCCAACATGTCTCTTCCCACCACTCCAACACTTCTCTTCCCACCACTCCAACATGTCTCTTCCCACCACTCCAGCATTTCCCTTCCCACCACTCCAGCATGTCCCTTACCACCACTCCAGCATGTCCCTTACCACCACTCCAGCATGTCCCTTCCCACCACTCCAGCATGTCCCTTCCCACCACTCCAACATGTCCCTTCCCACCACTCCAACATGTCTCTTCCCACCACTCCAACATGTCCCTTACCACCACTCCAACATGTCCCTTACCACCACTCCAGCATGTCCCTTCCCACCACTCCAACATGTCTCTTCCCACCACTCCAGCATTTCCCTTCCCACCACTCCAGCATGTCCCTTACCACCACTCCAGCATGTCCCTTCCCACCACTCCAGCATGTCTCTTCCCACCACTCCAACATGTCCCTTCCCACCACTCCAACATTTCCCTTCCCACCACTCCAGCATGTCCCTTCCCACCACTCCAGCATGTCCCTTCCCACCACTCCAGCATGTCTCTTCCCACCACTCCAACATGTCTCTTCCCACCACTCCAGCATTTCTCTTCCCACCACTCCAGCATGTCCCTTACCACCACTCCAGCATTTCCCTTCCCACCACTCCAACATGTCTCTTCCCACCACTCCAACATTTCCCTTCCCACCACTCCAGCATGTCCCTAACCACCACTCCAGCATGTCCCTTACCACCACTCCAGCATGTCCCTTCCCACCACTCCAACATGTCTCTTCCCACGACTCCAGCATGTCTCTTCCCACCACTCCAACATGTCTCTTCCCACCACTCCAGCATTTCCCTTCCCACCACTCCAGCATGTCCCTTACCACCACTCCAGCATGTCCCTTCCCACCACTCCAGCATGTCCCTTACCACCACTCCAGCATGTCCCTTACCACCACTGCAATATGTCCCATCCCACCACTTCAGCACGTCCCTTCCCAACACTCCAGCATGTCCCTTCCCACCACACCAGCATCTCCCTTCCCAACCACTCCAACATGTCCCTTCCCACCACTGCATTATGTCCCTTCCCACCACTCCAGCATGTCCCTTCCCACAACTCCAGCATGTCCCTTCCCACCACTTCAGCGCTTCCCTTCCCACCACTTCAGCGTGTCCCTTCCCAGCACACCAGCATGTGCTTCCCTTCCGACAACACCGGCTTGTCCCTTCCCACCACTCCAGTATATGTCGCTTCCAACCACTTCGGTATGTCCCGTGAAAAAGATCTACCATAGGGGTGGCCAACCTTTTCAGCAGGCGGGCCAAATTTCAGAACTAATATTTTCTGCCGGGCCACGCACCTAATTTTTTCTTTTAATTAAAGTTAACAAGCAAGCGTGCTACAGCTTCGTCCACACCGTCGCTTCCCAGTCCGCGGGCCGCAACATGACCCGTGGCGGGCCGCATGCGGCCCGCGGGCCTCGTGTTGGCCACCCCTGATCTAACAGATTCTCACTATCTTTGAGTATAGAATTGAAGCAAGCCACTCTGCACTAAGTATGCCTGTCTTCACCCTTCTCAGCATGCTCTCTAGGGGCCACCAACTCCAAGATCCGCTGCTTGGTTTAGGCCAGTGATAGTCGTCTATCTGTGGTGTACGTACAGCAGAAGTCTTGCAAGGGGTTCGGTAAAATCAGCAAAGAGCTGGCTGGCGCCTTAAGTGGGGCACAGGGTACCTTTAACTCATCACAGCTACCTTAACCCCCACCACCACCACCCCACCACCCCCCCCCCCCCCCCACTCCCATGTCCATGACCGAAGTCACCACACCTCGGTGTTCGTGATGAGAAAAGAAGTTCTTAAGTGACATTGAGTCAATTTTTATCTACGGTGACTCATGCCTGTCAGTCCAGTATGGTGATGCATGCCTGTCAGTTCAGTATGGTGATGCATGCCTATCAGTTCAGTATGGTGATGCATGCCTGTCAGTTCAGTATGGTGATGCATGCCTGTCAGTTCAGTATGGTGATGCATGCCTATCGGTCCAGTACGGAGATGCATACCTGTCAGTTCAGTATGGTGATGCATACCTGTCAGTTCAGTATGGTGATGCATGCCTGTCAGTTCAGTATGGTGATGCATGCCTATCGGTCCAGTATGGTGATGCATACCTGTCAGTTCAGTATGGTGATGCATGCCTGTCAGTTCAGTATGGTGATGCATGCCTATCGGTCCAGTATGGTGATGCATACCTGTCAGTTCAGTATGGTGATGCATGCCTGTCAGTTCAGTATGGTGATGCATGCCTATCGGTCCAGTACGGAGATGCATACCTGTCAGTTCAGTATGGTGATGCATGCCTGTCAGTTCAGTATGGTGATGCATGCCTGTCAGTTCAGTATGGTGATGAATGCTTGTCAGTCCAGTGTGATGATGCATGCCTGTGAGTCCAGTACGGAGATGCATACCTGTCAGTTCAGTATGGTGATGCATGCCTGTCAGTCCAGTATGGTGATGCATACCTGTCAGTTCAGTATGGTGATGCATGCCTATCAGTCCAGTATGGTGATGCATGCCTGTCAGTTCAGTATGGTGATGCATGCCTGTCAGTCCAGTATGGTGATGCATGCCTGTCAGTTCAGTATGGTGATGAATGCCTGTCAGTCCAGTACGGAGATGCATACCTGTCAGTTCAGTATGGTGATGCATGCCTGTCAGTCCAGTATGGTGATGCATACCTGTCAGTTCAGTATGGTGATGCATGCCTGTCAGTCCAGTATGGTGATGCATGCCTGTCAGTTCAGTATGGTGATGAATGCCTGTCAGTCCAGTACGGAGATGCATACCTGTCAGTTCAGTATGGTGATGCATGCCTATCGGTCCAGTACGGAGATGCATACCTGTCAGTTCAGTATGGTGATGCATCCCTGTCAGTCCAGTATTGAGATGCATACCTGTCAGTCCAATATGGTGATGCATGCCTGTCAGTCCAGTATGGTGATGTATGCCTGTCAATCAAGCAATTGTATGAGTGGGGTAGGAAGTTTCAAATCGGCGTAATTTCTGTGACAGACTGTTCACGACCGGGTCAGGCACATCGAGTAGTGACCCCAGAGTCGAATTTTCTACAGGAATGCAAGCGCTTCATCGGAGATGGAGAGCTTGCGTCGAACGCAGTGGTGGCTACATCGACAAATGATACATTTGTTCCAAACTTTTCCTGAATATATTCACCAAAGAAATCAATTAATCATCTACATGTAATAGCCTTTCCACGCAATCGCTGCTAGTTACTCTAGCAGTCCAAGGTTTTCTCAGAAACCACATTTATGCTGCCCGCAGCCCTTCCCAATTTGTGCATTCCCCTTATATGGTATACCGCCATTTAGTAGGTTGGCCCTTACACAAAGACGATTTGGGTTCGATTCCGTGCTCTGCCATTCAGTTCTCAAGTGTAGTTTTCTAGGAGACTCTTGGGGGGGGGGGGGGGGGGGGTGTCATGGCTGGAACTACGGAGTTCGATCTTTCTACAACGCTTTTGACACGCCCACCTGTCAAAGAGACTAAGCCATATGGGATAACACCCGGTGCAATGAAGTCTATTATCTCGCCTTTAAACCTCATTTAAACTTTCTAAATTTTCAAGATCTAAACAAGAGGTCAAGAAGAACATAATTTGAGAATCCCTGACATAAAATAACAGCATTCTGACTGCGTTACAAATTGTGCCAGAAATAGGGTGATTTCACAAACGCGTGGGCGTTTAATTCAAATCACGTGTCATACATTACCCTGCATTGTAACTGTCGCCCGCCTGTGTGAACTGAGCAACCCAATAGTAATAAAAACATCAATGATAGTGGGAAGAAATGCCAGCTCAAATTGACGTGGCATTCTCGCAAAAAAACTTTCAGGTAAAACTGGGAGTATCGCGAGGGAAGAGGTAGATAAACATTCTTGGGAAGGTGGAAACAAGGTTTTATGAATGAAATGTACCTATCAACATTCTCGAAACGTTAGAAATTTAGAAGATGCTAGTGTTAACATTGCGATCTGTGAAATGTTGAATTGGAGTGAGGTGAGGGAAGCATTAAAAAAAAATATCAAGCACCTTTGTGGCAGAATAAATGATACATTTTTGTGTCAGATAAATAAGTCGATAATGCGGCAAAATGCAATTGGCATCTCTAAAGCATATGGAATAATTCTGTGGTAGATTAAATGGAACGTCTCTTTCACACACAAATAGAATATCTCTGTGACAATATATGGGACATCTTTGGGACAAAGTAAATAGAACTTATCTGTGATTAATAAATGGAACAGTTCTGTGATAGAATAAATGGAACACAACTGGGACAGAATAGACGGAACATCGCTGCGACAGAATGAATGGAACATCTCTGTGGCAGAATAAATGGACCATCTATGTGACAGAATAAATGGACCATCTATGTGACAGAATAAATTGATAATCTATGTGACGGAATGAATGGAACACCGCTGTGACAGAATAAATGGACCATCTATGTGACATAATAAATTGACTATCTATGTGACGTAATAAATGGACCATCTATGTGACAGAATAAATACACCATCTTTGTGACAGAATAAATGGACCATCTATGTGACAGAATAAATGAACCATCTATGTGGCAAAATAAATGGAACACCGCTGTGACAGAATAAATGTAACTTCAGAACTTCTACGTGAATAATAATTGTAACATCCTTGTGAAAGAATAACTGGAATGCCACTGTGAAAGAATAAATGGATCATCGCTTTGACAGAATAAATGGAACATCTCTGAGACAGAATAAATGGAGCATTTCTGTGACAGAATAATTAGAACGTCTCGGTGAATAATAATTGTAACATCGGTGTGACAGATAATTGTAACATCACAGAGACAGAATAAATGGAATATTTATATATTACTAGCTGACACGGCCCGGCTTCGCCCAGACTCTGGTGGGGAGCATCTCATTTAATTCATATAAGTAGTCATATAAGCTCCCGTTCCCGACTGTCTGTCTGTCTGTCTGTCTATCTATCTGTCTGTCTGTCTGTCTGTCTGTCTGACCCGGCCCAGCCCATGGTGGAGAGCATCTCATTTAAATCATATAAGTAGTCATATAAGATCCCGTTCCCGACTATCTGTATGTCTGTCTGTCTTGGGTAAATGGAGGAGGGAGGAGGAAGAGGGAGGTGGAGGAGGGAAGAGGAGGGAGGAGGAGACAGGAGGAATAGGAGGGAGGAGGAGGGATTAGGAAGAGGAGGGAGGAGTAGGGTGGAGGAGGAGGGGGAGGAGGAGGGAGGAGGAAGAGGGAGAAGGAGGGAGGAGGAGATCGCAGGAGGAGGAGGAGGAGGAGAGGGAGGAGGAGGAGGGAGAGGGAGGAGGAGGGAGGAGGAGGAGAGAGTAGGCGGAGGGAGCAGGAAGAGGGAGGAAGAGGGAGGAGGAGGAGGGAGGAGAAGGAGGAGGGAGGAGTAGAGAGTGGGAGGAGGGAGGAGGCGGAGGGAGGAAGAGGGAGGAGGAAGAGGGAGAAGGAGGAGGGAGGAGAAGGAGGGAAGAGGATGAGAGGGAGGAGGAGGAAGAGGGAGGAGGAGGAATGTGAAGGGAGGAGGAGGGAGGAGGTAGAGGGAGGAGGAGGAGGAGGGAGGAGGATAGAGGAGGAGGGATGAGGAGGAAGAGGGAGGAGGAGGAATGTGAAGGGAGGAGGAGGGAGGAGGTAGAGAGAGGAGGAGGAGGGAGGAGGAGAATGGAGGAGGAGGGATGAGGAGGAGAGGGAGGAGGAGGGGGAGGAGGGGGAGTAGGAGGGAGGAAGAAGGAGGAGGGAGGAAGACGGATGAGGGGGAGGAGGGAGGGGTAGGAGGGGGAGGAGGAGAAGGGAGGAGGAGGAGGAGGGAGCAGGAGGAAGGAGGAGGGAGGAGGAGGAGGAAGAGGGAGGAGGAGGGAGGAGGAAGAGAGAGGAGGGAGGAGGAAGAGAGAGGAGGGAGGAGGAGGGAGGAAGAGATAGGCGGAGAGAGGAGGAGGAGGGAGGAGGAGGAGTAGGGATGAATAGGAGGGAGGAGAAGGGAGGAGGAGGGATTAAGAGAAAGAGGGGGGAAAGGGGAGAAGGAGGAGGGAGGAGGGAGGAGGAGGAGGAAGAGGGATGAGGAGGGAGGAGGGAGGATGAGGAGGAGGGAGGAGGAGGAGGGAGGATGGTGAAGGAGGAGGAGGAGGAGGGAGGAGGGTGAAGGAGGAGGAGGAGGGGGAGGAGGGAGGGGGAGGAGGAGGGAGAAGGAGGAGGAGGGAGGAGGAGAACGTAGGTGGGGGAGGATGAGAAGGGAGGAGGGAGAGGGAGGAGGAGGGAGGAGGAGGAGAGAGGAGGAGGGAGGAGGTGGAGGGAGAAGGAGGAGGGAGGAAGAGGTAGAAGGAGGGAGGAGGAGACAGGAGGAATAGGAGGGAGGAGGAGGGATTAGGAAGAGGAGGGAGGAGTAGGGTGGAGGAGGAGGGGGAGGAGGAGGGAGGAGGAAGAGGGAGAAGGAGGGAGGAGGAGGAGGAGGAGGAGAAGGGAGTAGGAGGAGGGAGAGGGAGGAGGAGGGAGGAGGCGGAGGGAGCAGGAGGGAGGAGGAAGAGGGAGAAGGAGGGAGGAGAAGGAGGAGGGAGGAGGAAGGAGGAGTAGAGAGTGGGAGGAGGGAGGAGGCGGAGGGAGGAAGAGGGAGGAGGAAGAGGGAGAAGGGAGGAGGAGGGAGGAGGTAGTAGGATGATTGATTGCCATCCCACCAGGTTAATATGTTATCGCGGACCTCAGAGAGAAGTGTCTATGTAGAAGACCATTTCCTGGACGTACGTATTTTGGGAGGGGGAGGAGGGAGGAGGGAGGAGGAGGAAGAAGAAAAAAAAACTACGACAGTTGGCATCTCTGGAATGAAAGGAAGGCGTGTAGAAAATTTCATCTCAATCGGATGGGCCGTTCGCGAGCGTATAAAGGACATACAGAGATACATAAATACATACGCACATCCTAATTTATATATAAGATAACTAGCTGACCCTGCCCGGCTTCGCCCAGACCCTGGTGGGGAGCATCTCATTTAATTCATATAAGTAGTCATATAAGTTCCCGTTCCCGTTACCGACTATCTGTCTGTCTGTCTGTCTGTCTGTCTGTCTGTCTGACCCGGCCCGACATCGCCCAGCTCCTGGTGTGAAGCATCTCATTTAATTTATATAAGTAGTCATATAAGTTCTCGTTCCCGATGTTATCGCGGACCTCAGAGAGAAGTGTCTATGTAGAAGACCATTTCCTGGACGTACGTATTTTGGGAGGGGGAGGAGGGAGGAGGGAGGAGGAGGAAGAAGAAAAAAAAACTACGACAGTTGGCATCTCTGGAATGAAAGGAAGGCGTGTAGAAAATTTCATCTCAATCGGATGGGCCGTTCGCGAGCGTATAAAGGACATACGGAGATACATAAATACATACAGAGATACGCTCCTTTTTTATATATAAGATAAATGGGCAATTTCTGCTACAATGTAACTTGAACACATCGGTACCAAAATAAATGATAGATAATTGTGACAGATTAAATGGAATATCTTTGTTTCCAGAATAAATGGAATATATGTTTCCAGACTAAAAAGAATTTCATTGAGACAGAATACATCGAACATCTCTGTGGTACAGTAAATTTAATTTCTCTGTGCAAGAATAAATGGAATATTTCTGTGACAGATTAAACAGAATATCTCTGTGGCAGAATAATAGCAACACTTCTGCAATGGAATACATGAAAAACTTTATGTGTCATAATAAAAGGAATAGTTATAGTTTTTTTTTTTTTTTTTTTTTGTTGCCTCCATATAAAATTCAATATCTCAGTAACCAACTGAGGGAAAATGATGAGATTTAGCATATAACCTTATCATTATGTCCACCCAACAAAAAAATTTTTGTTCTGGAGATTGTACAGCATATTTCAATGTTTGTTTATATGCCGTATATATTTTATAGCCCCCGCATTCATTCCATCATTTTAAGAGTATTACCGTTTCAGCAAGACACACCCCCGCTGTTTTTGAATTTTGTCTGCGCGGTTTTCGTTTTTGGCAGACTGAGGGAATTTATTTGGGGTAGTTCAGAGGTGTCGTCAAACTGTGGTTTCTTTCATGAAACGTGATTATATAAATAAACTAGCTGGCTCGGCCCGTCTCCTGGCGGGGATCTATCTATCTATCTATCTATCTATCTATCTATCTATCTATCTATCTATCTATCTATCTATCTATCTATCTATCTATCTATCTATCTATCTATCTACATACCTATCTATCTATCTATCTATCTATCTATCTATCTATCTATCTATCTATCTATCTATCTATCTATCTATTTATCTATCTAATCTACCTACCTACCTACCTACCTACCTGCCTGCCTACCTGCCTACCTGCCTGCCTACCGGCCGGCCGACCGACCGACCGACCTACCGATATCTATCTATCTATCTATCTATCTATCTATCTATCTATCTATCTATCTATCTATCTATCTATCTATCTATCTAATCTACCTACCTACCTACCTGCCTGCCTGCCTGCCTACCTGCCTCCCTGCCTGCTTGCCTGCCTGCCTGTGCCTGCCGGCCGGCCTGCCGGCCGAACGAGCGACCGTCCGACCGACCGACCGACCGATATCTATCTATCTATCTATCTATCTATCTATCTATCTATCTATCTATCTATCTATCTATCTATCTATCTATCTATCTATCTATCTATCTATCTATCTATCTATCTATATCTACCTACCTAACTACCTACCTGCCTGCCTGCCTGCCTGCCGGCCGGCGACCAACCCACCGTCCGACCCACCCACCGACCGACCCACTCACCGACCGACGAACGTCCGACCGACCGACCGACCTACCGATATCTATCTATCTATCTATCGATCTATCTATCTATCTATCTATCTATCTATCTATCTATCTATCTATCTATCTATCTATCTATCGATCTATCTATCTATCTATCTATCTATCTATCTATCTATCTATCTATCTATCTATCTATCTATCTATCTATCTATCTATCTATCTCTCTGCCTGTCTGTCTGTCTGTCTGTCCGCGCAATTAAATATTGATAAAAGTTACTGGAAAAAACGTCAGGACCATGTGTTGAAAGAGGAAGAGGACTATTGGAGAAAGGATGGATTGAATTTTATGCAACCGAGAGCAATCATCAACCTACTGGAATCGTCCGACACAGATTAAGGTCTGAGCAGATCGCAGACCTTAATCTACGTACACAATTACTGGGATATTTTGCTCCAACTATTCAGACGAATTGCAGGCCCTAAACATTACAGCATCAGCATTAGCTGAAGAAACAAGAAGGAAATGAAAAATAAGGTAAGACATATATTCCTTCTACTTTCCTGTTAATTTACAAATTATTTACACCGTGCCTCTGTAAATTCTCTGTCTTTACTAATATTACACATTGCACCCCTCTCGGGATTCTCCGTGGTGAAGTGGTCAAGCCGTCTGACTCGGGCTCCGTAGGTTGTATGTTCGATTCCAGGCCGCGTCCTTCATTTCACGAGTGAATTTTTTCGGAGACTCCCGAGGGTCGTCGCTGGAGCTACGGAGTTCGTGCTTTGTGCGACGCTTTCCGCGCTGCGGAAAGAAACTGAGCCATATGGGATAAAAAACCCGGTGCAATGCAGCCGACCCTGTCGATTTTAAGCTAGTTCTTTCATTGCACCCACTCCCATACGAATCCGGATACGCCTTTGTGTGTCATCAGAATTTGCAGGTCTCCCATTACCGTAAAAATAACTTTGTTAGCAAGAAATCACTAGTTGTTCAGCAAAACATCAAAGGAAAGTTGCCGCTTTCAATGATTTAAGTTGTTTTTGGACCTATCAAAGACATATTCCTTGGGTGGGGGTAAATATAAGACGACTGGAAAAATTTCATAACGATGCAACAGACAGTTTTCAAAATAATTGATCGTGAATGAAGGCAAACAAACGTGGACATACTATATGTGCCAGAATACATGAAACATCTCTTTTTCTTTAAGAAGGAAAGGAAGAAGAAGAAAAAAAAAGAGGACGAAGAGAAGGATGAGGAGGAAAAGAAAGAAAGATGAGGAGGAGAAAGACGTGGACGAAACAGAGTAGCTGGCCGAGGAGGAGGAAGAGGTGTAAGAGGTGAAAGCGGAAACAGAAAGAGGAGAAAGGGTGCAGAAGAGGAGATGGAGAACAAGTAAGAGGTAAAGTACAACAAAAGCAGCAAGGAAAGAAATACAGACAGACAGACAGACAGACAGACAGACAGACAGACAGACAGACAGACAGAAAGAAAGAAAGAAAGAAAGAAAGAAAGAAAGAAAGAAAGAAAGAAAGAAAGAAAGAAAGAAAGAAAGAAAGAAACAAACAAACAAACAAACAAACAAACAAAGAATCGACCATGAGTGGGTGGAAGCAATAGCTGCAACAATTGTCTAGGAAAGACAAAGTTCGCAAAGGTGTAGATTAGTAAACAATTGATGATCACGATGCAGCGATTAGTACTGTATGTCACGGTACAGACACGGGGAAACTGGCGCAATGACGACACACATAATAACATATTTCATCTTCATGGCTGCACACGGAACTCTCGAACCCGCGACATTTACGAAGTCGAGAATCCGGGCAAGGAACTACGAGCTAAGTTTGGAGACAGATATCTGGGATTACTATTTATTACACGGTAATCTATAGGCAGGCAATTACCTCCCACTTGATGGTCGGAAGTTAGAGATCGATGGATGTGGAGTAAACGTGAGAGGTCTAATCCTCTGAGTTTTAAAGGATGGGCGTCTACGTTTCACTATGTGGCCTGTCAAATGACGTAGGCGTTCAGGTATCACGAAATATACCTGACATTGGCGTTCTGTATCAATTTTCTTGATGACGATGGGCACAACCCACTGCTGGCAACGCTGATTGTATTCCGGTACGAACCTTGGGTCTTGTACACGTCAGATTGGAAGCACTAGACTCGAGTTTCGCTCTCGTTTGAGCTCTTCAGTAGTGCAAATCTCTGACTGGACCCGGGATCGAACTCAGGATCACTGTCGTATGAGGTTGGTGTGTTACCACCGACCAGGCGAATCACGCTAGACGCGACCCAATTATCACACTAGAATATCACAACGTCACCCATTGTAGGATATAGCTCAAAATGTGCCCAATCACTGCGACTGACATCCGTCAATCGATGTGGCCCCGAATGTTCAGGTCTTCTCGATCTGGCAAGGTACACCAGGCGCATACAGTCCAGGGAGAAATAATCAAATTGATTTATTTGGTTGTTTCGGGATCTGAGATGTGAGGATTTAAGCCACCACAAATCCCGAAACAACCAAAGAAACCAATTCTCTTGATGACCATGAGGTTGACCCTTTGGGAACACGTGTACAGTGTAGAGGAACAAATATATCATCACGGCCTGGAGATAATGGTTAGGCAGGGAGTGACCAGAGGATCTGGCCAACACTAATTACTCCGCTAAAAGGCCAGTCGGACTGCAACTGATACCATTACTATTGGGACTCTTTGCTGGTTGTTGAAGATGAGGACAGAGCACCTATGAGAATGCTCCGAGTGCTGTCATGTCGGTTCTTGATGCCGCTCAACTCAACTCTTCCTTTGATGATACTTCTTCATGTCTCCACGTTAGGGTGTGCATGACCATTTCTCGCGTCTGTGAAATACTAGGCTCATCACATTTGGCAGCCCTGAGTGTGCGGAGGAAAGGTGGTCAGTCTCTCCCTCCGTAAAGAACGTCGAGCCCAGGTCTAGAACCCTCATCCCATGACTTTACTATGTTGTTTACTATATTTTACTATGATGTTTACTATGTTTTACTATGATATTTACTAAGTTTTACTATGATGTTAACTATGATTTTACTATGATGTTTACTATGATTTTACTATGATATTTACTATGATTTTACCATGATATTTACTATGCTTTACTGTGATGTTTACTATGTTTTACTATGATATTTACTATGTTTTACTATGATGTTTACTGTGTTTTACTATGATATTTATTATGCTTTACTATGATGTATACTATGTTTTACTGTTTTACTATGATGTTTACTATGTTTTACTCTGATATCTCCCGTGTGTTGCCGGGGCCCATAAGGGAAGCAAAGAATAGCAACACTGCAGCCTACCACGCATGTCGTAAGAGGCGACTAAGGAGGCTTGATGGTTCCGTCGCCCTGCTACTGAGTGAGTGCGTGGCGCGACACTGTGAGCTGTGAGTTTCGTGTGAAGTGCTTTTGAATCTGCCCGAGGTTTTTTGGAACGTGACTGCATGTTCGCAGTGATGGCAGATGGCTATGTCCCAGAGTTGACCGGTTTTTGCCTTATGCAGAAATGCGTGGCTGCTGGGCTTCTGGTTGGCTGCCACTGCCATCGACGATGAACTGTATTTCGTGGACTGTGTGGGTGAACATCTAGGAAACATCCAGATGGGAAAATGGCTACATATTCCATCAGAAATGAACTGGATGTTTTGTGGGGGACTATTGTGTTGACATTCTGGCGGCGGCATTATGCACAGTGCATCTGTGCGGGCTGTTGTTTGTCGAGACTCCTGTCTTTTCCACTTTTCACATTGGGCGGTGGGGAGCGTTTTGTATGATATTCACTGGCACAGGAACGGAGCATAATGGGGACAACCCGTTGCTGTGAAGTTGGAACTGCGACTAACTAACTAACTAACTTACTATGATATTTACTATGCTTTACTATGATGTATACTATGTTTTACTGTTTTACTATGATATTTACTATGCTTTACTATGATGTTTACTATGTTTTACTATGATATTTACTATGTTTTACTATGATATTTACTATGCTTTACTATGATGTATACTATGTTTTACTGTTTTACTATGATATTTACTATGCTTTACTATGATATTTACTATGCTTTACTATGATGTTTACTATGTTTTATTATGATATTTACTATGTTTTACTATGATGTTTACTATGTTTTACTATGATATTTACTATGTTTTACTATGATATTTACTATGTTTTACTAGGATGTTTACTATGTTTTACTATGATTTCTATGTTTTACTATGATGTTTCCTATGTTTTACTATGATGTTCACTATGTTTTACTATGATGTTCACTATGTTTTACTATGATATTTACTATGCTTTACTATGATGTTTACTATGTTTTACTATGATATTTACTATGTTTTACTATGATATTTACTATGCTTTACTATGATGTATACTATGTTTTACTGTTTTACTATGATATTTACTATGTTTTACTATGATATTTACTATGCTTTACTATGATGTTTACTATGTTTTACTATGATATTTACTATGTTTTACTATGATGTTTACTATGTTTTACTAGGATGTTTACTATGTTTTACTAGGATGTTTACTATGTTTTACTATGATGTTTCCTATGTTTTACTATGATGTTCACTATGTTTTACTATGATGTTCACTATGTTTTACTATGATGTTTACTATGTTTTACTATGATGTTTACCATGTTTTACTATGATGTTTACCATGTTTTACTATGATGTTTACTATGTTTTACTATGATGTTTACCATGTTTTACTATGATGTTTACCATGTTTTACTATGATGTTTACTATGTTTTACTATGATATTTACCATGTTTTACTATGATATTTACCATGTTTTACTATGATGTTTACCATGTTTTACTATGATGTTTACCATGTTTTACTATGATGTTTACCATGTTTTACTATGATGTTTACTATGTTTTACTATGATGTTTACCATGTTTTACTATGATGTTTACCATGTTTTACTATGATGTTTACCATGTTTTACTATGATGTTTACCATGTTTTACTATGATGTTTACCATGTTTTACTATGATGTTTACCATGTTTTACTATGATGTTTACCATGTTTTACTATGATGTTTACCATGTTTTACTATGATGTTTACTATGTTTTACTATGATGTTTACCATGTTTTACTATGATATTTACCATGTTTTACTATGATGTTTACCATGTTTTACTATGATGTTTACTATGTTTTACTATGATATTTACCATGTTTTACTATGATGTTTACTATGTTTTACTATGATATTTACCATGTTTTACTATGATGTTTACTATGTTTTACTATGATATTTACTATGTTTTACTATGATGTTTACTATGTTTTACTATGATGTTTACCATGTTTTACAATGATGTTTACAATGTTTTACTATGATGTTTACTATGTTTTACTATGATGTTCATAATGTTTTACAATGATGTTCACAATGTTTTACTATGATGTTCACTATGTTTTACTATGATGTTTACTATGATGTAATATGTCAAGGGATGTACAGGCGGCCGGTGTAGTGTTGTCCACATCAGCCACCAAGTGACGGTTGGTCTATACAAGCACAGCGCTATGCACACATTCCTAGGACGTCCCAAGGCGCGTGAAAGTGTCTACAGACAGAAAATAGGAAGTATATTCATGATGTTTTATTTATAACTCTAGAGGTCAGTGTGGCAAAATAGATAAGAGTAGTAGTTCTTAAACTTCCGGTCTGTTGATGCCGAGGTAGCGGGTTCAACCCCTAAACCGGTCAGGTGGACTAAAATGTTGTCTTCTCGTCCTCGACTTGGGCGTAAATTGCAAGTACCTCTGAAGACTGATGGCGACTATGATGATAATGATGATGACTGCAGACACAACATACCAAACATTGACATTTCTCGCACAAACAGATAGTAATATAGTACAGAGGCCGACCGCATTGCAAACCCAATGTTAAAAAAACAACAACAACAAACTAACGACCAATGGTCTAATGCTTGTACCAATCGTTGTCAATGAACCGGCCACTAACGCACACCAATCTCCCATCACAAACTAATACTTGAAGCTCCTTTCAGTTCCAATATCGCCCACAACATGCTGCAGCTCATCATCTTCAAATCTTCCAGCCAAACTGGAAACAAACGAGTTGCCGTCGTCAGCAATTTCTGCACCAGCATGCACCATCTGCGACAGTGTTTGCTGGCGTAAAAGTAATGAACAAGCTTATGGACTTATCAATTGGGCAATCCTTCGAGGCCGCTATGACAGTTCAGAAATAAGCACATGTGTATTGTTTGGCACTCATAGAAGAAGAGGAAGAATGTAGAGACTAGAGCGCGCAATAAAAACAAACCCAGTTAGTTGCATATTCTTTACAGGACGTTGCAGTCAACTCTAGCTTATTTTTATTTTCTATTATTCCTGGGTAAGTTTATATTTCGTAATTTGCCATTGCTGTCTGAACGACCAGAACTCATACCATTGTATGGAAACCAACGCAAGATTGTCTGCTTCCAAATCGCGCACAGCTATATTTCGCACGCGGTAAGCAGGATTACGCATTGAGGTTGATGTGCGTAAACCAAAAGAACAATAACGGTTCACACAGAGTGTTGATCTGGACATAAAGAGTGGGACATGAAGAGTGGGACATAAAGAGTGGGGCATAAAGATTGGGACATAAAGAGTGGGACAGAAAGAGTGGGACATAAAGAGTTATACATTTTTGTGACGCTCGCTCGCTTTGAACTTAAGCGTAATCCATACACTGGCTACTATTTCTAGTGCACTGGATATATTTTTACGTGTGGATTAGCTTTCCCTATTACCAGTGTACCTCGCCATCAGGCGAACCCACTCAGACTTCTGATGTACTTGTAATTTACTTCCCCCAGTCAAGGATGATACGTCAACAGTTTAGTCCAGCTGACAAGTGTAGAGGTTGAACCTGCTACCTCATAATCAGCATATCGGATGTTTAAGAAGGAACGCACTTATCTATTCGGCCAAGCTGACCTCTAAGTAGCAATGTCAGAGTTACTGACCTTTGCCCTTTGGTGGGAAGGGGGGGGGGGGGCTGGCGAATTTTGATTTCTCGCGCTATTGTGCTATTTTTAGCGACCAACGACTCACTTCCAGCTATTACCATGTCTCGTTAGATTTAATTTATTCGAAACCAGCGTGGTACGACCTCAGGGGAAACTACTCTGATATTGCAGTAGAGGCCATTCTTCTAAACTCCAAGAGTTTGAGGCCGAGAAACTGTTGTCTCTTGAATTTCTGGAAGCTTATTTACGAATAGTAAGCTAATTTGTCTTATAACTCCTGAAGTATAAACAAACCTTAACTTTTTGTTGCATTTTTGAATCCCCCGTTCAATTTTACATAAATGTAAAGAGTTTCAACAATGCTGGTGTTTGCTGGAGTTCAGGGGGAAAATATTTAGTGATGTGGCCGTCATAACACAAAATTAAAGATGGCGGCGCCCATACAAGACAATAGTCCTAAACTATAGCGGACCTATATTTATTTATAATTAGAACTGGTAATTTAACTACTAAAATTAGACAGAATACAAGTGTCATTTGTAGCAGTACTGTATCTGTGTACTTGTATAATATTTCAGCATTTGACATGACTGAAAATAATTTTGACAGCCAGTTTTCAGACCCGTCTAAACCTGTAAGGAGTACTTTTTTTCTAAGCAGCGCAGCAGTACATAATTATTTAAATTTAAATACGATACTGTACAATAAGTTATGTTTTTAAAAAAGTTAGTATTTAATTATTAATTGCTCACTTTTAGATACAGAACAGTTTAGTTTAGTTTCTAAACTAAAAATTGTGTAATTATAGAGCAGAAGTAGAAATCAATTATTATTATTATTAGCGAAAGTGACTGCTTAATTATGCAGCAGTTACAAACTTATTTACTTACATTAATTTAATACATGATATTTAATCAACAAAAGAAAGCTATCACAATGCAATGGGTGCATCAAGACAATGTGAGTACATTTTTATGAATTGTTCTTTCACTAACAACGAACATTTCACTAACGACGAACATTTCACATGACATTTATTTAATATAAAAGGGCAGCTATTTATAACTGTTAATTAGGTCACAGCACATCCTATCGAAAAGTCTTAAAAGTCAAGTGAATTTTCCTCAGAGACTTGGAGACTATCGTGCTTTGTGCGACGCTTTCGGCAGGCCGCCCTGCGGAAAGAGACCGGAGCCATATGGGATAAAACCCGGTGCAATGAAGTCGATCGAAAAAGGAATGTGACTTTTACTTTCCTGTTACCAAAATTCACAATAAAGTATACATCTTGTCAGGTTTGTTAGCGATGTGACATACTTTTCATGAATAATAAACAATTGGCGGCCATTTTTAATTGTTAATTATGTCACGACACATCCTATCGAAAAATAGATAATACGTCAAGTTAGGACTCGCCACCCCGGACGCAATGATATACGGTACTATGTTGTCCGTTTAAAAATAAACAAGCCACAGTAATAGAAGACAGAATGTCTCAGCTTCCAATTTATTGAGCCGCTATAAAATCTCTCCCATTACTTAGGACCTCATTACACTTCCTGATTTTAAATCTCGACACAAGAATATTCATAACTCCGCTTAGAATTAACGTAAACTATTCATTGAGATACCGTTGAATTCAAATTGTCAAGCTGTATCCAACTGTTATGATTTCACAAGCAGAAACCCTATTTTAAAAAATTCTCTGTATATGCTACTCTAAGCACAGACATAATTACTTTATAATCTCATCTCATTTCATCTGATCTCATCTCATAATGTTCCTATTGTACCTTGCGGTGTAGAGGTGAAGTATAAACAATGGGAGAATGCCCGCTTATGGGCTTCATGTATCGATATTCCAATGGACACTGTTATTCCCTGCGTTCATCGTTTACGTGGTCGGCCTCTTCCTCTGCTTCCCTCTGGTGTGTACATCATTGCTTGTTGTTGTATTCTGTTAGTTGGTAATCTTCTTGCATGGCCAAACGATTTGACTTGCTACCTTCTAATAAAATCTAGTGCAGCCATAACCCCCACTTTTGTCCTGATTTCTTCATTTCTGATCTTATTTATCTCTTCTTTATATATTAAGTATTCTTACTTTAGAATAATAACCAGAAATAGTATGATATTCTCCAGACACTAAACACAAAACAGCAACAAAATAAGACAGATAATAACAAAACAATTAAGCAGAATACTGAAGTAGACATAATACATTATATTCAATGTTAATCTCGGCTGCGCAAATATTGGACACGATGATTGAAAACTATGACATGAATACCAAAATGATTTGAGCAAACAACTGATTAAAATTGAAATTTTAACAGAGACAACAAAAAAGCTTAGTAGGCGAAGAAATGTATTAGGTGACAAGAAAGATAAGGTCAACGGAGTGGGCGAGGACTTGCATTATAGCTCAATTTAATCCTTTCTGAATAGTGTATTTTGCTTCCTCTGAACTTCTGCTGACACGGACTACACAAGCTTATTAAACTGTCTGCCGTTATCATCTTCTTCTTTTTTTCATCTTTGTCGTCTCAATTTTCGTCTTCTTCTACTAGTCCTCATATTTCCTCTTCTTCCTCTTAGCTTCCGTCCCTGTTTTCGTCTTTATTTTCATCGTCCGCATTCATCTTCTTCTTCATTACTCTTATTATTATTAGTTGTCTTCGTTTTCCTCTCCTAATTCTAGTTCGCATTCTTCTTCCTCTTCTTCTTCTGTTTACTACTACTACTACTACTACTACTACTACTACTACTACTACTACTACTACTACTACTACTACTACTACTACTACTACTACTACTACTACTACTACTACTACTACTACTACTACTACTACTACTACTACTACTACTACTACTACTACTCCATCCATCATGTGCCATGCCGGTAAGCGTGGGCGGCCATGTTTTGCCATCTCACTCGATCACCAGAGTGGTGGATCAGCTCCGTGTTTCTATCTCGACCATGCCACGAGGCCAAGCCATCCAGGTATTTGCTTCTAGGTCTTCCCATTGGTCTGTTCCCTCCGATTTTACCAGTTGTCACCAAGTTCTCCAATTCATTTCTTCTCATAACATGCCCCAAAAATTTTGATTGTCTATGTGTAATGTCTCTAATCAGTTTACGATCTTCATTTGTTTCTTGAAGGACACGTTCATTGGTCTTTCTGGCTGTCCATGGTATTCTTTGCATTTTCCTCAGAAACCACATTTCTACAGCCATCAGATGTTTTTCAGCTTGACTGCTCATTGTCTACGCTTCACATCCATATGAAAGTACAGGTTCTATGTAGCACCTCGGCACTCTTTTTCTCGTTTCAATTGACATCTTTTTATTGGTCAGTATGGCGATTCTTGATCTAATCTCTTCAAGGCATTTCCCATCAGATGTTATTACTGTTCCGAGATAATTGTACCTATTCACTTGTTGAAGTATATTCCCATTTACTTGTATATTGCATTGTGGTATTTCGTTCTTCCTAGTGACGACCATAATCGGTGTCTTTGTACAATTTAATTCTAGCCCTAGTTGTTCACTGTGTGTAACAACCGCGTCTACTAAATGTTGCAGGTCCTGTTCATTGTCTGCAATCAAGACTGTATCATCTGCATATCTAATGTTATTGATACATCGTCCCCCAATGTTGATTCCTTCCATATCTTCAATATTTCTGAAAATACTTTCACTGTACAGGGAAAACAGATCTGGAGACATTTCACATCCCTGTCTCACACCTCTTTTAATGGGCTGATATTGGCCTACTTCATTATCAACTCTTATGGCAGCTTGTTGTTTCCAATACATGTTTCTTACAAGTCTAAGATCTTTTCCATCAATTTGTAGATCTTCAAGCATCCTTATCATGTCGACATGTCTAATTTTATCGAAAGCCTGTGTGTAGTCAATAAAGCAAAGGTGTAGATCTTTGTTTACTTCTATAGAACGTTCGATTAAGGTTCTCAGTATATACACAGCATTTACTGTACCCTTGCCTTCTACAAACCCACATTGTTCTTCTCCTATTTCAGGTTGTAACTCTTTGCATGATAATTCTTAGCAAAATCTTCGTGATGTGACTCATTATACTAATTGTTCGATGTTGATCACATTCCAGGGCTCCTGATTTCTTTGGGATTGCAATAAATACAGAATTACATAATTCATGAGGTATATTTCCAGTATCATATATTGCATTAAGCAGACTGGTAACTTTATCTATTCCATATTCTTCTAAAGCATTAATCATTTATGTTGTGACGCTGTCTGAACCGGGGGTCTTGTCAGATTTCATATGGTTAAGAGCATTCTGAACCTCCATCTTCAAAATTGATGGTCCTTCATTATTATTTTGAACATCATACTGTTCGTCTCTGTTATCGTCATAAAGGTTTTTCACGTAATCTGACCATACATGTAAGATCTGATCTTTTTCTATTATGACTCTTCCATCTTTTGTCTTTAGGCAGCCTGCTGATGTACGTATTCTTTGATTAGTAAGCTCTTG
The DNA here is from genome assembly GCA_963921405.1 of Cepaea hortensis. Taxonomy (NCBI): domain Eukaryota; kingdom Metazoa; phylum Mollusca; class Gastropoda; order Stylommatophora; family Helicidae; genus Cepaea; species Cepaea hortensis. The sequence continues at coordinate 367,674,742 of OY992876.1, forward strand.
AATTCTTTTGTGCATTAGTTTCGCATGTTTACTGTTGTGTTGGTTTTCAATTTCTCTGCAATTTTTCTCAAGCCATGCCTCTTTTGCCTCCTTACATAAGGTTCTGACTTTTCTGTGAATTTCTTTATATTTGGCAGGATTATTTTTGTTCTGTCGTCTTGTTTCCATTAGTTGTAAAATTTCTTCAGTCATCCATGTCTGACGACCCACTTTCTTTAATTTTGGAATAGTTTTTTTCTGCTGCACAACTGATTGGATTCTTCAGCATTTCCCATTGATCATCTACATCTTGAAATATGATCTCTAGATCAGACAATAAATCAAATTTGTTCTTTACTTCTATGTTAAAATTATTTTGCATTTCTTTGTCAATTTTCAATTTGCACAAGTCATATTTAGGGTTTCGTGCTGTATACTTGACTTTCTTTAACTTTACCCTCAATGTGCCTGTAATTAATCTGTGATCACTGTAACAGTCTGCATTTGTTACTGCTTTTACGACTGTTAACGCACTACTACTACTAAATGTTTTGCATATCCTTTACAGGACATCGCTGTCAACATCAGCATCTTTCAGCTGATTGTTGATTTCTTGGCAAGATTACGCTCATTAGTTTGCCATTGCTTTCTGAGCGGCCGGCTCACATACCCCGTAAGTTACCGACACGATTCGAACCACTGCTGATTCTCACCGTCGTCACGTTACTTACGAGAGTATACGAGATTACAGAGAAAAGTCACTAACCTCTAGGCCAGGAAGCCGGCATACTACTACTACTACTACTACTACTACTACTACTACTACTACTACTACTACTACTACTACTACTACTACTACTACTACTACTAATACTACTACTACTACTAATACTACTACTACTACTACTACTACTACTACTACTACTACTACTACTACTACTACATTATTTTGCTTCTTTTAAATCTGTATCCTCTGTTTTCCCCTTCTTCGTCTTCTTCTTCTTTTTCTTCTTCTTCTTCTTCTTCTTCTTCTTCTTCTTCTTCTTCTTCGAGAGAGAGAGAGAGAGAGAGAGAGAGAGAGAGAGAGAGAGAGAGAGAGAGAGAGAGAGAGAGAGAGAGAGAGAGAGAGTATTATGTTCTGTGTTAGTTTTTGTTAACTTTTGTTAGTGATTTTGTGATTGTGAGTGAGTATAAGTGTATTAGAGGGAGTGTGTATTTGTGTCTTACTGAGTGGGTGCATAACGGTGAGAGTTTGCTTAAATGATGTAAGTATGTATGCAGGTATTTATGCTTGTGTTTATGCATGTGCGTTTGTGTGTGTGTGTGTGTTTGTGTGTGTGTGTTTGTGTGTGTGTGTGTGTGTCAGCATGCCTGCCTGTCTCATAACAAGGTAATATGCTTTGTTTATGTTTAAAACATTCATTTGACAATGTTGTTTTCCTATGTGAATAAAACATGGACTATAGATAATTGAAAAGTCACACACCAAGCGTTTGAGACGTAAGATGGTGCATGATGGTGGAAATTACCACGTGTTCACATGCACCCACTGTGAACGGACATTTACAGCGCAAATTGGCCTTATCAGTCACACTCGCTACCGACATAGTTAAAAGAAGTTATGCCTTTTTAAAGCACAAACTATCGTCTGTCAAGACGGCAAGGTGCCAATGAATAGATAATTGATGAATGAAAGATGAGCGATTGGAAGGACCGAACATAAGACGGGCCTTCGTGCCCAATTTGTGACGCTTTGAAAATAACGTTCCTTCGTTCATTCCACGGGGAGGTAGCGATGAAAAATAATAATACGGGACTCTATCTAGGCCCCGTAAATGGAATGAGTTACACGCTTTTATAGGTCCAGACACTTACGATGACAGATGTACACGCTCATACTGGTCAAGACACTTAGTATAAGGCACTCAGCTGAGGGATATGGCTGAACGTCTCTAAGTCAATTCCCCCGGAATTGAGGGCCTGGCCGCTACCCACCTCCTGCTCTTGGAGATTTTGTGCTGAGCCGCCAACATCTGCAGCCTACCTTGTTCCAGACGTGCTGGTTATCCTTTCCTCTGGAGAAAACAAGTCAAGGCCGAGAGAGGGTTCATGCTGCATGGGCAACACATGTTCTCTTATTTAATGCCCATGTATTGTGCTTTCGATTTCTAGCTCTGTTCCAATTCACATACTTTCGTCTGAAAAGACGGTAAGGTGCCTTACTTACGTTCGTTCGTTCGTTCCTCTTCTTCCACTTTAACTGGTCAGTGATGTGATAGTGCATCACATTTTTTAGCTCTTTCAGCAGAGAGGAATAGAA